>OY992892.1:11560952-12308452 GCA_963921405.1 Cepaea hortensis
AGGCAGACAGACAGGCAGGCAGGCAGGCAGGCAGGCAGGCAGGCAGGCAGGCAGGCAGGCAGAGACACACAGAGACAGACAGAGACACACACAGACAGACAGCGACACACACAGACAGACACAGACAGACAGAGACACACACAGACAGACACACAGAGACAAACAAACAAACAAACTTTATTTTCAAAGGTTTAAGAATTAGGCGCGCAGGCCCTTCTAACATTCTGCCCTTCTATCACTCTCTTTCATACATTATATAATTCACACATCATTCAAGGCTAACTGAAAACAGCTACAATATAAAAGATATGCATTATGAAGTCATTATATATGGTAGATATACTTGCAGATCTACAAATTGATGGAAAAGACATTAGACTTATAAACAACTTATATTGGAAACAACAAGCTGTCATAAGGATTGATAATGAAGTGGGACAAAACAGCCTATCAAGAGCGATGTGAGGCAGGGATGTGTAAATGTCTCCAGATCTGTTTCCCTATACAGTGAAAATATTTTCAGAAATGTAGAAGATAAAAATGGAATCAGCATTGGAGGACTAAACATCAATAACATTAGATATGAAGATGATACAGTATTGATTGCAGACAATGCACAAGATCTACAACAATTAGTAGACGCGGTTGTTGTACACAGTGAACAACTGGGGTTAGAATTAAATTGTAAAACGACACCGATAATGGTCGTCACTAGAAAAAAACAAAATACCACAATGTAATATACACGTAAATGGGAATAGTCTTCAGCAAGTGAATTATCTCGGAACTGGGATGGGAGATGCCTTGAAGAGATTAGAACAAGAATCACCATGGCGAAAGTAGCCTTCAGCAAGATGAAAAACATACTGACCAATAAAAAGATGTCAGTTGAAACGAGAAAAGAAGTGTTGAAGTGCTACATAGAGCCTGTTCTTTTGTATGGATATGAAACTTGGACAATGAGCAGTCAAGCTGAAAAACATTTGATGGCTGCAGAAATGTGGATTCTGATGAGAATGCAAAGAATACCAAGGACAGACAGAAAAACCAATGGCCAAGTACTACAGGAGACAAATGAGAATCGTAAATTGATTAGAGAAATTAGACGTAGACAGTCAACATCTTTTGGACATGTTATGAGAAGAAATGAATTGGAGAACTTGGCGACAACTGGAAGATCGAAGAGAACAGACCAAGGGGAAGACCGTTAAGTAAATACCTGGATGGCTTGGCCACATGGCATGATTGAGACAGGAACACTGAGCTGATCAAAGACACTGGTGATCGAGTGAAAGGGCGAGCCATGACCGTCCACGCTTTCCGGCATGGCACATGATTGATTGATTATAAAGGCATGGGGAAAATGCTAAATCAATACGACACTACTCAGCAATATTATTGAATGATGTGGCACTTGTTATTAGCAATGTGGAATATACTGGCCTACCAAAAGGGGACTGGCTGTTATGCTATGGTTTTATTATTATTATTATTTCTATTATTAAGGGGGAAGGTAATCCGTACTGAGATAGTGTTTGAATAATTTGCGGTTAAATGTATAGGGATTGGTGATGTCTTTGATTTCTTGTAGCAGATTGTTCCACAGCTGAGCTACAAAGTAAGTTAAGCTTGTTTTGTATAAGTCTTTCCTTGGCTTCGGAATGTGTAATATATTTAATCGTTTACTGTGTCTATCATTATATTTAAACAATGGCCAAAGTTAATTTAGGGCATTCCGATGTAGGATTTTGTGAATTAGTTTGGCCTTTTTGAAAAGCATACGTTTGCGGAGTGGTAGTAACTGAAGGCATTTATGCAGGCTAGGATTGTCAATTAAATGTTTACTATAAATTAAACTCCTTACCCGTTTCTGGAGTGAGTAAAGTCGCTTGGTGCTTGAACTGGAACAGCCGTCCCAGATTGTAGAGCAGTAGACAAAATGTTTCTATTTGTGAGAAGTATATAATATTTTCCTTGTGTCCTCATCAAGACACACTCACACACACGCACACACAGACACACACAGACAGACACACACATACAGACATACACAGAGAGACACACACAGACACACACACAGACACACACACAGACACACACACAGATAGTCACACACAGACACACATATACAAACACATACAAACACACACAAGACACACACACAGAGACACACAGAGAGACACACACAGACACACACGTATACACACAGACACACACAGACACACACACAGACACACAGACAGACACACACAGACAGACACACACAGACAGAGACACACACAGACACACACAGAGACACACACACACACAGCCACACACATAGACACACAGAGACAGAGACAGACACACATACAGATACACACATAGACACACTCACACAGACACACAAAGACACACACAGAGACAGAAACACACAGACACGGACACACGGACACACAGATACACAGTCACACATACACACAGACACATACAGACACACAGACACACACACAGAGACACAGACACACACACACATACACATACAGACACACACAGACACACACAGACACACACACACATACACACAGGCACGCAGACACACACAGACACACACATACACACAGACACACAGACACACACATACACACAGACACACACGGACACACAGATACACAGATACACACAGACACACACATACACACAGACACAGACAAACACTGACACACAGACACACACAGACACACACACATACGCACAGACACATGGACACACAGACACACAGACACATAGACACACAGACACACGGACACATAGACACACAGAAACACACATACACACAGACACAAACAGACACACACAGACACAGACACATACAGACACACACAGACACAGACAGACACACACAGACACACACATACACAGACAGACACATACACAGACACGCGGACACATAGACACACAGACACAGACACACAGACACAGACACACAGACACAGACACAGACACACAGACACGCAGACACACAGACACGCAGACACAGACAAAGACACACAGGCACAGGCACACAATCACACAGACACACAGACACAGACACACAGACACAGACACAGACACAGAGACACAGACAAACATAGACAGGCACAGACACAGACACACACACACACGAGTTAAATTGCTAACAGCTTGAGGTGGCGTGTGCTTGCTTGCTTGTGTTCGCTGGCTGTGAGCTCCAGCGTGAAGTCCTGTATGTCGGATGAAGACATCCTGTTGTCCAACATCAGTGTCATGTCATACCGGACTGAGGTTTGCGTGAGTATCCGTTGTCCAATGTCTGGCTTATTGGTGTGCAGACTGGTGGTTCCTCGCCATGTAGGCAGATACTCTCTGACTTCGGAGGAATCAACGATCCTACTGATGTTAGCCAGGACCCTGAAGGGACCTGTTGCCCAGGACGCACGTCGTGGACGTGTCAGCAGGTCTTGGCCAGTATAGATCCCTGCCCTGGTGCCTTGGAAACACCTCTGCGTCCCAGGTGGCGTGTAACAAGCAGGAACTTAAAATATGTTCACGTGACTTTGAACCACACAATTGTTTGCAGACTTGAATGCGTCTTTTTACTTATACTATCAGTAAAATCTGGCAAGCAGTTTACCGCATATCCGCAACCATTCAGCCTACTTCATGCCGGATTGCGCAATTTTCGGTTCATTTACTTCTTTTCGCGACTTCATTTCGTAAACGATATTTCTTCCAAACTGGAAGCTGATGAAATGAACTGGGATAACCTTGCAGGCAGAAAACAGTCTCTACTGCTGCCGTGAATGTTGTTTGTCTTTGTGTAAACACATCTTTCATGGTGGTTTGTATAGAACTTTCATGGTGTTTTCAATGAATAAATCACCAAATAAAGAAAAGTAAAAAAAAAAGGGAAAAAAAATAAAGTAGAAGGTAAGCTTTACTAGAACACGACCACAAGTAACAAACTGGACGTTGCGACCGAAGCCTACGTCAGGAGACAAACAACAAACACACACTTATATAACTACATAAAAAAGAAAGAAAAAAAACACCATTTAGTTGTATCTGTCCAAGAAATGTCCACCATTCTTCTGTAAAACCGCATCTCTGACTTATTTGTTGCCCGCAACTGTGTCTTAGGCAATTTCACAATCCCGTATACAGATTCAAAATAAGCTGCAGTAGATCTGGAATCAGACCGCCTTACGCTGATTTTCATAATGATATGAGCAGTCAAACCATTGTCATGAAACAATGGCAAACAACAGAACGTGAAATTGCCGAGAACATTCACAAACCTCTAAAACTGACGGGGTTTGTTTGCAACGTCCTTTAAAGGACACGCAACCAACTTGTAACTTAGCAATTGTCCAGGACTCACAACAATATATTAAAACAGATTCTATGCAACATGCAAGAACTGACACTTAACGGCATCTGTTATGTTTCTGTTACTTAAAGTGGTCAGCGTGGCCGAGAGGTTGAACACGTTCGCTCTTAACAGATTCGGTGCCAAACAAAAAGTTGGTTTGGATTTGGACCAATCAACAATGGATGGCGGAAAATTGGAAGTAGTGGTGTGTCGCAATTAAGACTTAAAAGTTGTTAAAATGATAGCAGACATGTATTATATACCAAAGTAAAGGGGTTTGCAAGGGAAACTACTGTATATAATCCCATGGCAGACACCAGAAGTCGGTTACGACGATTTATCAACCCATGGCGCCCAGCCACATCCGCCACATCCTGCACCCATCTTCTCTTTGGCCTTCCTCTCTTCCCGGGCATATATCCATCCATTATTGTTGTCTCCAAACTTTCATGTGACCAAAATATTTCAATTTTCTTTGTTTTATCGTCTTTAGTAGTCAACCTTCTTCAATATTAAGATCTTGTCATATGGATGCATTTGTTCTTTTCTGTATCCAAAATATTCTTACAACTCGTCTATAACATTTAATTCAAAGGCATTTATGAGCAGTTCAGCTTGTTTAGTAAGTGTCCAGGTCTCAATGTTGCAATGAGAAAGATACATGCTCTTAAAAATCTAATTTTTGTAGTTCTATCTGTTCCACGCAACAATTTGTTGTTTTAGGGCGCATAACAAAAGCAAAGATCAGTAATATGGAGTCATCGTAGCGGAGTGGTTATACCTCCTGCAAACTACTGAGTGTAAAATTGCTGATAAAATCAACCTAAGGTAGATGATCTTCTTCTTCTTCTTCAGCGTTCCGAGCCATTGAGGTTCTTTGCTGCAGATACAATCCGTCTCCATTCGTCTCTCTGGTTGACCTTCTCTTGCCAGTCGTTGATTCCAAGTGCTTGTAGGTCTGTATATGTATTATCTCTCCACCGCCTTCTTGGTCTACCTCGGGGTCTACGGTCATTTATTTCTTGAGTGTAAGCGAGTTTTGTTTCCCTATTATCTTCCATTCTTTCTATATGCCCCAGCCATTGTACTCTATTAGCCTTCATGATGATGCATGTTGTTTATATTCTTTGATGTGGCCTTTTTCCAGGCGAGGAGATCACGATCAGAACATCCAGTGTGGACCAGGGTTCCTGTGTGTTTCCAGACTTTCTAACGATCAACCTGCTACGTCCAGGACAACACACAGAATGGAGTATACGGCTGAGGCAAGACAGTGTCTTATCTCTAGTTCATTCTGTCTACATGATGGCTGATTCAGAGTCACGTGACATGGAGGAGCACCGGTTGGTTAGTGATGAGGTCAGTGGTCTGTCTTGTCTAAATCTGTCTGTTAATCGCGCAATGTTGCCAGCTTGTCTTTTATACGTCTATCGTAGTTAGTTAATTCCTTAGTTCGTTCGTTAGCTAGCTAGTTCGTTCATTAGTTAGCTAGCTCGTTCGTTCGTTCGTTCGTTAGTTTATTTATTAGTTAGTTCATTAGTTCGTTCCTTAGTTAGTTAGTTAGTTCATTTTAGTTAGTTCGTTCGTAGTTCTTTAGTTCGTTCGTAGTTCTTTAGTTCGTTAGTTATTTAGTTAGTTCATTCAGTAGTTGTTCACTAGTTTTTTAGTTAGTTAGTTCATTAGTTCATTCTTTCGTTAGTTAGTTCATTAGTTCGTTCGTTCTTTAATTACTTCATTAGTTCGTTAGTTAGTTCATTAGTTAGTTCGTTAGTTAGTTAGTTAGTTAGTTCATTAGTTAGTTCATTAGTTCGTTCATTAGTTAGTTCGTTTATTAGTTAGTTCATTAGTTTGTTCGTTCATTAGTTAGTTCATTTATTAGTTAGTTAGTTAGTTAGTTAGTTAGTTAGTTAGTTAGTTATTTAGTTAGTTAGTTAGTTAGTTAGTCGACAGATATTTCTCCACACACATCTAACCATTCAGTTCTTAAGTGATCCGATCCTCTTCTCCCTTCTCTGTATCTCCCTTAACATGTGCAGAGGACGCCACCAGCTCTGTGTTGGTTGACTGATTCCTCCTTTCAACCCACTCACGTTCTTGTTCGGCTTCCCCTCCTTTGACTTAATGCTCTTGCAATCTGGTCGAGATTGTAGGATCACAGTCATCATCACTTGGTTCGTTTAATCGCCCTGCCCCCCCCCCCCCCCCGAAGCATTCCGTATAGTTATACCAGCCCGGTCCATTGCTCGTGGGCTTTCCATTGTTGCCCCGCCCGCAAGCCTATCAGCTTGTTCGTTTCGTCTTACATCCACGTGGCCTGGCATAAGCATGAAGGTGTCAGCCTTGACCTCTTCAGAGACTCCGCCCAATGTCCTCCAACCCAACCCATCTCCTACTTCTTGAGCATGCTTATTCAGCTTACGTCTATGTAACTCCAGTTGACAGTTTGTGTTTTGTTTGTCTATTTATCTCACGTTTGGCCATTTTATCTTTTGTACACACGCATTTATTCATCTCACTTTTGACTTTCTGTCCTTTGTATACACAGATTTAGTTATCTCACTATTGCTATTCTATATTTTGTACATACATATTTATGTACCCTAATGTTGTCATTCTGTCTTTTGTACACATACTGAGTGCGCCAGAAAAAAATGTGTAAACTAACACAAAGTAATGCAACTTTACATATCAGAATTACGACACATAAGGACGTTGCGGCGACTAGCCTTCATCAGCAAACAAATACATACACAAAACACAACATATAGTCACGGAGAAGACCTTCCGATAACTACACTGAGGCGTGATGACGGGATGAGAAGAATAAAAAGATGAAAAAAAATGAAAGCCATAAAGAGAAAATGAAAATTTTAATAAAAAATGTTCTTATTTACCTCAGAATCCGAAGATCAGTTATCAGTTATCAGTTGGGGTATCTTCATTGCACCCCGGACAGGTCCATAGGTGCTCAGATCCTCCCCCCCCCCCCAGCATATGCATCAGCGTCCGGTGGCTAATAGTGCCAGTTCTGTGTCGGTTGACGAGGCACCTCGTTTTCCCGATGTACCTCTCGTGTCTGGCCGTGCCAATTCTTACTCCCAAATCTTTCATCCTGGACAGCGATGTGGATTCACTGACGTCAAAGTCCTCTGTTCTCGCCATATCTTTAAGGGCGTTAATAACATCGGCACGATCCATGGGCTGGCCATCTACAGGGGGTGCAGAGTCAGCCAGTTTATCAGCTTGTTCATTTCCCTCGACTCCCGCATGTCCCGGGACGAAAATGAAGGTGACATAACGGACAACAGACTTCCGCAGCGATTCAGTCCACTGTCTGCGTACAGCTCCAGCTTCGACAGTCTGAATCATGCTAATTGAATCACTTAGTACACACACGTTGGCATAATGCTGTGATTCCAGCCATATGAAAGCCTGTGTAACTGCCATCACCTCCATCGTCATGCTGCTCGTGGTCATAGAGTGGGCACCACTGGATTCTTGAACGGTTCGGCCCACTGAACAGGCTGTAAATGCCCACGCACTTCTCTGCTGCTTTACAACAGATCCATCTGTATAGATGAGCACTTCGGGGCTATCTGAGTGTTCATAGATGAGCGCGTTGACCTCTGCATTGACCGCGGCAGGGTTCTGCTCTCTGCACCGTCTGTCGAGTGTGATAATGCAGGAGAAAGTGCACTTAAAAGCCGGAGGCACCGGCACCCATTCCTTGCCGGGGTTGTTACTGGTAAGACTGCAGACCTGTCTGACGACATCTTCCGCCCGACCCATCCATGATTTGCCCCTCTTTAGCCTATTACCCTTTTCTCTGAATATAGCGTCATGCAGAGGGTGCTGCTCATCTGCACTTATTTTTAATTATGCACGAGCTCTCCAGATCTTGATCCTGTGTTCCATTGTCGGGAAGTCAAGGAGGTATCTCATTGCTACACAGCTGGTGTCTCTCGTGCAGCCCAAAATGATGTGCCTGGCTTCGTTTTGTACCTTTTCAAGTCTTCCAATCTGTGTAGGGCTGACATTGAGGATGGCCAGGGCATACTCGATGCATGAAAGCAGTCTTTGCTCGATATTGGCAGTCGCCATGACTAGAATCCGAAGATGTGTATTGCTATGTTTTCGATCTTTGAACAATTACCGTAGCAATGTGTTGCATGGTGTTATTTTCCCTGTGACGTTTGTAACATGCTGTTTACGTCATCATTTTAAACATATCATGCAACACATTGCTACCGTAAAGCGTTCTACAAATGAAGTAATGTGACAGGTTGTGATGACGTTATTAAAATAATATACTGAATTGAAATGCGATTATATTTAAACTGGTGGACGATTACTATGTATACATTTGTCTGCCGCACTCTGTATTTATTTATCACAGTATTGCCATTCTACGAGGAGAATTCAATAAGTAAGTCACAAATGACTGTGGAAAATAACTAAATATGATAACTTGAAACCAGTTTATTTTTATACATACATTTACCTTTATTCCTCAACATAATTTCCACCAACGTTGATGTACTTATCCCATCGTTTTATCAGTCCTCCCAAACCGTCTGCATAGAACTGGTGCTCTGTTTTCTAAACCACGTTTTCATTTCACATTCAACTTCGACGTCATTCGCGAAATGTCTCCCGCCAAGGTGGGTTTTCAGTGGGCCAAAAAGGTGGAAATCGCTAGAGGCTAAGTCGGGGCTGTAAGATGGATGTCCCAGAACTTCCCACCTTAGTTAGTTAATGTTCTCCTGAGTTAATCGAGCCGTATGTGGTCTGGCATTGTCACGAAGAAGCAACACTCCTCTAGTCAGCAGTCCTGGATGTTTTCTTTGAATTGCATCATGAAGGATCGATAGAACTTCACTGTGCGATACAGAATTCACATTGTCACCTTTCTTCTTGAAGGGGGCTGAGTGGTCTCGAGGTATGGTGTCCGCCTCGAGTGCTCGAGGTCCTGGGTTCAGGCCCCGGTGAGGACCGGGATGTATTTAAAAAATCCACCTAGACTTCCAGTAATAAAATTTCCCCTGGTCTCTGGGTAGTGAGATCGGACGCCCGTGTGTATTGTTGCGCACGTAAAAAATCCCTTGGCAGTTGGAAATCGAAAAAGAGTAGCTTAACGGCGCTGTCCGTGCAAAATTTCGAGTTAAAAAATCTACCCAAAGTATTTCAGGATCCTCGCCGATGCAACGGAGTTCGTGCATTGAGCTGAGTTTCTCCAGACTCAGGTTTGAGTGAGGAGGAAAACTGAGCACTTATAGGTTAAACCGTGTGCCGTGATGTTGATCCAACGACTAAACTAAACTAAACTAATCTTCTTGAAATTGTTTAAAAACTCTCCTTGACAATCCCAGAACACTGTCAGCATAACCTTTCCTGCTGATAGCGTTACCTTGAATTTTTGGACACAAGGCGAAGAAGGATGTTTCCATTGCATTGAAGCACGCTTTTCCCGGGATGGTTAACCCGGTCAACAAATGCCCGCAGAAGTCGGACGTGTCGGCCTAACGGCGCAAGAACGCAGCTTTGCTGTAAACAGGCACAACGCAATCACATCCGGAAACAAAACAAAAAAACAAAAAACTCTGGATGAACGCAGAAGAAGAAGAAGAAGAAGAAGAAGAAGAAGAAGAAGAAGAAGAAGAAGAAGAAGAAGAAGAAGCACGCTTTGATTCTAGCTATGTAGTGATGCACCCATGATTCGTCCTCAGTAACAATCCTGTTCAGCATGTTTTCTTCTTCATCTTCATATCGACAGAGATGATGCAAGGACAGGCCAAATCGGTTCATTTTGTGTTCCTCCTTCAATTATCTGGGTACCCACATTTCTTAAATTTCAATCTCATCTCATCTTGTTCTTCTTGTACCTTGCGGTGTCGAGATGAAGTTTAAACAGTGGGAGAGTGCTCGCTTATGGGCTTCATGTATTGATATGCCCATGGACTCTGTTATTCCCTGTGTCCATCGTTTACGTGGTCGGCCTCTTACTCAGTTTCTCTCTGGTCTGTACATCATTGCTTGTTGTGGTATACTGTTAGGTGGTAACCTACTTGCATGGCCAAACCATTTGACTTGCTGCTTCAATCGATCATGCATTATGCTGTATGCTGAACCGTGTGAGCACCCTATTGCATGTGCTACAGAGTCTATCGTTACTCGCCTGTCTCCTCTAATCATCTCCCCCACCCGCTGCACAGATGCTTCTGTTGCAATCTCAACAGGACGACAAGATCGGATTTCATCAACAATTTTAGAGCGTCCTTGAGAAGACTTTTCTACCCAGCTATGCACTGCTTTACGGGACAACCATTTGTCAGCATAAACAGAAAGCATTTCCTTATGAACGTCCTTTGCACGCAGTCATTTTGACAACACAAAACTCACAACAGCACGTTGCTCTTTGGTTGTACACTCCGTAAATACAGTCGCCATTTTGTTTATGCACTGCGCATGCTCATGAGACACCCAGCGCCACCTGACGAACGGGAATGTAAAGTTCGATGTTGCTGTCACCTAATGACACCTGTAGAAAACACCAACTACATTTACCTGCCATCCCACAGAACTGTGTGACTTACGTATTGACTCGCCCTCGTACCTTTTGTACATACATTTTTATTTATCTCAAAGTTGTTATTCTGCCTTTTGTACATATATACGAGGGGGCTTCACATGAAAACAGAAAAAAATTAAATGGTGTGTGTTTATATGAATTCTGAACATATTCTGAAAAGTAAAGTTTTCCAGCCCCGATAACGTGTTTGGATTCCTGTAGAAAAATCGACTCTGGGGTCTCTACTCGGTGTGCCTGGCCCGGTCGTGAAAAGTCTGTCACAGAGGTCACTTCGTTTTGAAACTGCATTCTCCTCTCATATACTTGTCAGACAGGCGTGCGTCACATTACTAGACCTTCAGTAGCTGAAGAATTTCTATAGGTTTCACTCCTTCGCGGATTAAAGAAAAAGAAAAAGAAAACCGATAAAAGAAAGCTGCTCCTTTGGAGCATGTCAAAAGTGGGGTGGTCACCGTGTTCGTCTGCACCATGATATCACGTGCTTAACCCTCTTGACTTCCTTAACAACAATATCGACAGGTTACAAGACAAAGGCGTGGTTATTGTACTTTTAGCAACTTTTAAGGTTTTCATGTAAATCTCCCGCGTATTTATTTATCTCAGTGTTGTCATTCTGTCTTTTGTACATATATGTTATTTTGTATCTCACTATTGTCACTGTCTTTTGTCATCATCATCATCTTCCACTTTTGCCGTCAAGGGTCTTGGGGAGGAATAGTTAGCGTTCCAGGGCCCTATGGATGGCAGTAGATAGTGTCATTCCGTGTGATTGTACAATGACCTTTGCCTTGCTTTTAATTTTATTAATTAATAATATTATTATGTGAAACCATTTCCTTCAACCGACGGCAGTTATCCAGTCAGTCAAAATATTAATCATAACTCAGTCACAGGTCTTCGTATTCTTTGCAAGATTATTCTCACGTAGCTGTCTGTCTGACCGTGTACTGTGATACGTATATTTACTGACAATATCCATCACGGCCGCTATGCAAGGTATACACACAAATGTTGAATCCATAAACACTTCTTCAATGCTGAAATATTTCTTCTTCTGATCTTTGTCTCCGACTGAGGTAGTAGCCTCGGTAGACCTTCAGTAGCTGTAGGTAGCGCAGTAGGTAGCGCGTCAGTCTCATAATCACAAAACAAAGAGCGATCTGAAGGTCGTGAGTTCGATCCTCACCCGGGGCAGCTAATTTTTTAATTTTATATTTCTGTCGCGAAGGGCCCAAACCACCTACCTCGTGCCACGCAAGTTGTGGCTTCGTTTATCAGACTCCGTCATTTTGGTTCACAGTTCCAATTATTTGGAGACTACTGGGGTCATCTCTTCAGCAAAGGAATTCGTGTTCTGTGCGACACTTATGACACTTAGTCTTTTTCTAAGCCTTATGTGGTTCTTCTTCTTTCGTTCGCTTGAAATATGCCTATAAATGCAATGTTGTCTCTTGTATAAACTTCACTGTCATGTTTAGTTCACGCAGTGGTCCATGTCTTCCACTGTTGTTGCTCTAGGCCAAAAGGTTTGTCTAGATGTATCGTAGTTTGGACAGTCTTGGAGTATGTGATCTGATGTTTGCGGCGCCAATCTACATGCTCACAAGGCGCCGATTCGCCGCCATATTGGATACAAACCAGTGCACTGTTGTCGATCCTCTTGTCTTTAACATCCTTTTAACTTCAAACCGTCCTTTCTTTGCAATGTCCCGCAGCTTCTTCCGTGTCCACCCCATGTAATTAATCCCCCCACCCCTCGTTTTCAGTTTGAACCCTTTGAACTCAAGCGAAGTCCACACGCTAGCTACTGCTTCTAGTGCACAGGACTAAGTTTTGCGTGGTTTAGTTTGTCCTATTACCGGTGTCCCTTGCCATTTACATCCCCAAGTCAAGCACAAGAAGTCAACATTTTAGTCAAACGGACCGGTGTAAGGGTTGACCTCGCTTATTTGCCCCACAAGACACCGGAAGTTTAAGAGGGTGCGCTCTTATCAATTCGGCCACGCTCTCTCCATTTATTTCTCCATTTATTACAGTATACGTTTGTTCCATCATGGCCGCCACACAAGGTCCACACCCAAATGTTGAATCCACCAACATTTCTTCAATGCTGAAGTTTCTTCTTTTACTCGTTGTCTCTTGGTACGTCGGCGGCCTCGGTAGCGCAGTAGGTAGCGCGTCAGTCTCATAATCACAAAACTAAGAGCGATCTGAAGGTCGTGAGTTCGATCCTCACCTGGGGCAAGCATTTTTTATTCTTTTTTATAATTTCTGTGGCGAAGTGAGTGTCCAAACCATCGAACTCGAGCTACGAATGTTCCAGGTTTGTGTTTAGGCTGGGTCATATGGTTCACAATTCCAGTTTTTTTTTTTTAGGAGACTACCGGGGTCATCGCTTCAGCTAAGGAGTTCGTGTTCTGTGCGAAACTTACGGCAGCCTCAGAAAAACACTAAATCATATGGGGTTCTTCTTTCGTTCGCTTGAAATATGTCTATAAATGCAATGTTGTCTCTTGTATAAACTTCACTGTCATGTTTAGTCCACTCAGTGGTCCATGTCTTCCACTGTTGTTGCTCTAGGCCAGAAGGTTTGTCTAGATGTGTCGCAGTTTGGGCAGTCTTGGAGTACGTGAACTACTGTCTGCGTCGCCAATCCACATGCTCACAAGGCGCTGATTCGCCGCCATATGGGATACAAACCGGTGCAACGTAGTCGGTCCTCTCGTCTTTAAACATCCCTTTAACTCCAAGCCGTCATTCTTTACAATCTCCTGCAGCTTCGTGTGTGGCCTCGCCATATAATTAATTCCCACGCCCCTTTTGTTTTCGTGTGATCGCTTTGAACTCAAGCGTAGTCCATACATGAGCTACTACTTCTACTGCACTGAACTGATTTTTGGGTGTAGATTAGCTTTCCCTGTTTTTTTACTAGTGTCCCTCGCCATCAGGTGGACCCACTTCGACTTCTGAGGTACTTGTAATTTACGTCCCCAAGTCAAGGACGAGAAATCAACATTTTAGTCCAGCTGACCGGTGTAGGGGTTGAACCCGCTACCTTGGCACACAGCAAACCGGAAGTTTAAGAAGACTTGCTCTTATCCATTCATCCATGCTGTACTCTGTCTATGTATTTTTTTTTTTTGCGTATCCCTTACGGGACGTTGCAGTCAACACCAGCATTTTTCAGCTGCTGTTGATGTACTAGGCAAGTGTTACGTTCAGTAGTTTGCCATTGCTTTCTGAACGACCGGCTACCATACCAGCACGTTATAACACAACGCGACGCGGTCTGCTGCACAAATCGGTCGCAGCTGAGCTTCGAACGCCTGGTACCGGGCACACGAACCGCGTTCGCAAGCCTTTAGCCACGGAGCTTTGTATTACAGTGTACGTATTTCCCATCATGGCCGCTATACAAAATCCGCACACAAATGCTGAATCCATCAACATTTCTTCAATGCCGAAGTCTTTCTTCTTCTGCTCTTTGTTTCCTACTAGGTCAGTGGCCTCGGTAGCGCAGTAGGTAGCGCGTCAGTCTCATAATCACAAAACTACGAGCGATCTGAAGGTCGTGAGTTCGATCCTCACCCGGGGCAGCATTTTTTTTTAACATTTCTGTCGCGAAGTGAATTTCCTAACCACCCACCTCGCGCTGTGAAAGATGTGGGTTCGTTGTTAGACTCCACCATTTGGTTCAATTTTGTCGGAGATCACTGAGGTCATCGCTACAGCTGAGGAGTTCGTGTTCTGTGCGATATTTTCGGCAGGCCGTTACACGGAAAGAAGACTAAACCAAATGGGATAGAATCTAGTGCACTGTAGTCGATCGAACCTCTTATCTTTAATCTCATTTAAACGCCAAGTCGTCCTTTCTTTTGCTATCTCCTGCAGCTTCTTCGGTGTTTTCTCCATATAATCCATCCCTTTCTCTAATTTCTTTCTCCGCGTTTATTTACGCCTTCCTCTTTTTCGTTTGACCCGTGGTTTCCAGGGAAGCTGTCACTGTCGAAAAAAAAAAAAAAATACTGTCATCTTCTGTCTATAATATCATGTGGTATAGGGCAAAGGGCGTTTTGAGCCTGAGGAATTAAGGCGGCCTGGCTAGTGCAGGCGCCGCGAACTGTGCAGGTTGGGGTTTTCTTTTTTTCCTCCCGACAGAAAAAAAAATAACTTGCCTTATCTAGGGACGCGATTTGTCTAATTTTGCTGCTATCAGGATGCTATTTCTAGTGCACTGGACTGAATTTTGCGTGGTTTAGTTTTTCCTCTTACCAGTGTCCCTCGCCATCAGATGGAACCCACTCCGAGCTCTGAGTTACTTGTAATTTACATCCCCAAGTCAAGTACAAGAAGTCAACATTTTAGTCCAACTGACCGGTAAGGGTTGACCTCGCTTATTTGCCCCACAGGACACCGGAAGTTTAAGAGGGCGCGCTCTTCAAAATTCAGTCCAGGATGCTACAGAAGAGCAGCAACTTAACTATCCGGGACCGAGTAAAAAATGATGATATCAGACAGACAGTGGTTTCAAAACCTTCTATCACATGCAGGAAAATCAAATGGTTCGGTCATCTCGTTAGAATGCAACGGCATCAACTACCAGCATTGGTGCTACATCACGAGATCAAGAGGATGACTGAGAAGAAATTGGACTGACGACATCAAAGGCATGTTACAGCCACAAGGAATGACACTATCCAGTGTCATCCACCGGGCGTTAGAACGTCAACTATTACTCTCCACGACGCTTCACGGCAAAAGTGGAAGAAGATGATGATGATGGTCCAGGTTTTATTAGCGAGTGTCCTGTCCAGCGACAGCATCTTTCGCTCGCTTCTTGGATCTATGGACGATGTTTAGTTCTCTCCCTATTCAATGAGTATGCTCAGGAAGATAGAGATGGGGTGGGTCCGAAGACAGTGGTTGTTGTCTCTGGGGTGGTCACGGCTGGCAAAGATTAGTTTCATTTTCTTGCCAGGGCACTCGGGTGTACAAGGAAATGAGCAGGCTTGCAAGTAAGGCTACCGTGGAGCGCTGACGAGCCATGGAACAGGCGGATATACTGAATGCTCTATGAGGAGTAGGTCGTTTGCGAGAACCAAGTGATGACTGTGAATCTACAACCATGATCAGACTGCGAGAACAGCAAGATAAAAGAGGTGTGGTCAAACAAGAACACTATGAGGGAAGCCAAAGAATGTTAATAAACAAAACTAGTGTCGTTAGCCGCTACACGTTGCGAGATTTACTGAGGAGCGGATATGAGCACTTATGGACTGAATGATTTGATGTGCAATGAGGATGATCTGTCAACTAACTAACTGACTGACTGACGGACAGACGGACAGACGGACGGACGGACGGCCGGCCGGCCAGACCCGGTCGGTCCGGTCGGTCCGACAGGACCGACCGACCGTTGACCGACCGTTGACCGACCGACCGACCGACCGACCGACCGACCGACAGACAGACAGACAGACTCCAGACTCACTGACTCCAGACTGACTGATTTTGTCATGCCATCTTAGTTCTGTTCTGTAAAGGCACGAGTACAATGAATGTTAATAGTTTATCAGTCATTGTGTAGTCATCCTTCATATTTCTGATCCTCACAATAGTATAACGTTTAAAAAGCAAGCGAACCGACTTCATTGCACCGGGCTTTATCCCATATGGTTCAGTTTCTTTTCGCGGGTGACCTGCTAAAAGCGTCGACACAGCACGAACTCCGCAGCTCCAGCGACGACCCCCAGGAGTTACCGCGAAAACTAGACCCGTTAACCGAACGGTGTAGCCCGGAATCGAACCCACGACCTTCGGAGGGCGAGGCAGGCAGCGTAACCACTTCTGGTTAAACATTCAAAGTTTTGTAATAGTTTTAACTTTTTTTTTTACTTCGAAAATTTCTTGGGTGCTATAAACGCTCATCTGGCCTTCTATATCCATATCTAAATATCTATAACTGTTGCCCCATGTTTGTCGATACTGCTACCTTTTCTATGATCCCACCTCTGGAAGTGAGGTTTCACCAAGTGAGGTTTCACCTAGTGAGGTTTCACCAAGTGAGGTTTCACCAAGTGATGCTTCACCAAGTAAGGTTTTACCAAGTACACTTTTACCAAGTGACGTTTCACCAAGTGAGGTTTCACCAAGTGAGGTTTCACCTAGTGAGGTTTCACCAAGTGAGGTTTCACCAAGTGATGCTTCACCAAGTGAGATTTTACCAAGTACAGTGAGCTGGATGAATACCTTGGGTTTAGGGACTGTAGTTAAGTCTGGTTTTGGTTTGGGCTGTTGGCAGTGGCGCTTTATAAATCCTGTGGAGTACACATTCAGGTTTAAGACATTCTTCAGAGTTTCAAATTCCTCTGTCAGTGTGTCCTGGGTGCATATCTTTCTAGCACGGTCAAACAAGGTCCATACTAAGCCCCGTTTGTACTGGACAGGTGTGAAGCTCTGAAAATTTAGGTATTGGCCAGTCCATGTTCCTTTGCGATACACCGATCTTTGAATTGTACCGTCTGCTCTACGTCTCATTAGAATATCTAGGAACGGTAACGCTTCGTTGTGTTCGTGTTCCATAGATAGAGAGATGTTTTTATGCGTCTTGTTCATTGTGGCCTGGAACGATGTTGCTTGTAGCTCGTCTGTGGTGATAATTAGTATATCGTCCACATAACGACGGTAAAAGGCCAAGTTGTTGATGTCTGAGGATCTCTTTTCTTCTAAATGTGCCATGAAGATGTCCGCTAGAATAGGACCAAGAGGACTCCCCATGGCCACTCCGTCAATTTGTCCGTCATGTTAGTCAGCTTGAAATTACCGTGGTAGATAATTTACATTACTGTGCCAATATGTGTATATTTCAACTTGAAGGATTTATCTAGTTAATTCACGTAAGTTGTGTGATTTCTGCAGTATGTACCTGACGAGATGCAGCGAAATATGCCAGGCAATGAATCGTGCAATCTATTGCTTGTGTCTTCGTTATTCAAATAATAATAATAATAATAATAATAATAATAATAATAATAATAATAATAATAATAATTTCCTGGGATTAATGACGTGGATTTACTTTTACCGTTGCTTTCAGCATGAGGGTATCCAGGGATTTCACAACTATACGTACGGAGCCGCATTCACTGCGAAGTGTGTTAGGAACAGTGAAGGGAGACTATTGTTTCTGCTTGTGGGTAACATTCTTGTCAGTGTTTTGTTTTGTGTTACGTCCCTTTTTATGATTAATTCAGAGTATACAGAGATAAGAATGGAGAAGGTGGAATATAATACTAGAATAGTAACAGGTAAGCAGTTAGGAAAGGATACAAATGGGTAGGAAGGTAGGTAGATGGGTGAGAAGACAGCAGCAGCAGCAACAACAACTGCTGCTGCTACTACTACTACTACTACTACTACTACTACTACTACTACTACTACTACTACTACTACTACTACTACTACTACTACTACTACTACTACTACTACTACTACTACCCCGCAACCCCGAAAGGTGGGTAAATGGGTAGGAAGGCAGATGGATGGATAGGAAGGTAGGTGGATGGATAGGAAGGTAGTTAAATGGGTATATGGGTAGGAAGGTAGGTAGATGGGTGTGAAGGTAAGCAGATGAGTAAGAAGGTAGACAGATGGGTAAGAAGGTAGGCAGATGGGTAGAAAAGTAAACAGATAGATAAGAAGTTAATTCGATAGCTAAACAGACAGACAGGTAGATGTGCAGATAGACAGAACAGACAGGCATACAGATCGACAGGCGGATGGATGTGAGAATAGCCTGCCGGACAGGGAGATAGACAGACAGACTGACAAACAGATAGAAATGGTAGGTAGGCAGCTAGGAAGGCAGATCGGTAGACAGGCAGTTATGTAGATATATGCATATAAATATTCGGTATGGATAACACATTTTACTATATTCATCTCTGTTCACTGCTTCATCCTAGTAAATCACATTTTATTATATTCATCTCTATTCACTGCTTCATCCTAGTAAATCACATTTTATTATATTCATCTCTGTTCACTGCTTCATCCTAGTAAATCACATTTTATTATATTCATCTATGTTCACTGCTTCATCCTAGTAAATCACATTTTACTACATTCATCTATGTTCACTGCTTCATCCTAGTAAATCACATTTTATTATATTCATCTCTGTTCACTGCTTCATCCTAGTAAATCACATTTTACTATATTCATCAATGTTCACTGCTTCATCCTGGTAAATCACATTTTACTCTTTTAATCTATTGCACTACTTCAACCTAGTAAATCACATTTTACTCTTTTCATCTATGTTCACTGCTTCAACGTAGTAAATAAAATTGTGCTTTATTCATCTCTGTTCACTGCTTGAACAAAGTACAGCACATTTTATTCTATTCATCTCTGTTCACTGCTTCATCCTAGTAAATCACATTTTGCTCCTTTTAAAAAAAATCTCTGTTGATTGCTTCGTTACCAGGAAGGTTCAGTGTTTCTTGATCAACAAAAGTACAGAATAACCCCATCGTCGTCATGGCAACAGCGCGCACTGTTGTTTCCAAGTTACACGACTATTGTTTACGTCATGGAGGAAACAAGTGATTTCAAAGCCGGTAGCACGATGATGAAACGTAAGTTTTCTTGCTAGTTACCGCCACACACATACACATGCATATACATATTGGGAGGAAGGGAAGGAGGGGCTGGAGAGAACATGTGAATTAGTTTTCCCTATTACCAGTATCCCTCGCCGTCAGGCGAACTCACTCCGACTTCTGAGGTACTTCTAATTGACCTCCCCAAGTCGAGGACGAGAAGTCAACATTTTAGGCCAGCTGATCGGTGTAGGGGTTTAAC
Source organism: Cepaea hortensis (assembly GCA_963921405.1). Classification (NCBI taxonomy): domain Eukaryota; kingdom Metazoa; phylum Mollusca; class Gastropoda; order Stylommatophora; family Helicidae; genus Cepaea; species Cepaea hortensis. Next base: position 11,580,776 of record OY992892.1, read on the forward strand.
CCTCTACATTGGCATCAGCACACCGAAAGTTTAACAGCGAGCGCTCTTATCAATTCGGCCATGCTAAAGTAGCACATGATGATAATATCCAGGAGACCTCCAGCAGCATAAGAGAAGTCCCGGCTGCAGCAGGATATAACAATAGAAAGTAACAAGTTAGGTACGTGTGACTGCTGTAAAAAAGTGAGAGATAATTAAACACATACAGTTACGGTGTACATATGTTACAACGAACTCCAACACGGGAATTCTCGAGGTATGGTGTCCGCCTCGAGTGCTGGAGGTCCCGGGTTCAGGCCCCGGTGAGGACCAGAATTGATTTAACAAATCCACCTGGACTTCCAGTAATAAAATTTCCCCTGGTCTCTGGGTAGTGAGATCGGACGCCCGTGTGTATTGTTGCGCACGTAAACAAATCCCTTGGCAGTTGGAAATCGAAAAAGAGTAGCCTAACGGCGCTGCCCGGGCAAAATTTCTAGTTAAAAATCTACCCAAAGTATTTCAGAATCTTCGCCGATGCAACGGAATTCATGCATTGAGCTGAGTTTCTCCAGACTCAGGTTTGAGTTAGGAGGAAAACGGAGCACTTATGGGTTAAACCGTGTGCCGTGATGTTGATCCATGGACTAAAACTAAAACTTAAAAAAAAAAAAAAACTAAACCAACACGGGAAACATGGGTCAAGGATCAAGGATGATTTAAAAAAAAAATAGATAACAATAAATTATACCGCGACACAACGAATCGGCGTTTCGATCATAATAATCTTCATTGGGAACAATACAAACGGATCTAAAGAAAACCACGAAATAAGAAAATTGTTCATTCATTCAATCAGTAGCATGTCCTTTGCAGAACCTCGCTTCCATAACAACCTTCCGTAAAACCGCTCGATCGCAAGCTAGATGTCCCGTTTCCGATACACCCATCAAGTGACCAATACATTTCAGTTTTCTTTGTTTTATCGTCTTTAATTGCTAACCACATGGATAAGCCCTGATAAGAAAATACGCAACCAAATTGACTACATACTAATTAATAAAAGATTTAGAAATGCTTTAATTAATGTAAAGACAATGCCTGGTGCTGACTGTAATAGTGATCATGTACCAATATGTGGACAAATAAAAGTAAGATTAAAGAGAGGGAAAAAAATGGTTAAGAACATGAGACTTAATAAAGAGGTTCTGAAAATAGATAAAGAAATGCAAGAACAATACAGAGTGACTGTGAAAAATAGGTACAATGCAATAACTAAAATACAGAGTATAGATGAACAATGGGAAATGTTAAGGGACTCCATTCATCAAACTAGCAAAGAAGTATTACCGGAGAGAGGCAAAATAGCTAAGAAAAAATGGATGAATGAAGATATCTTAAAACTGATGGACAAAAGAAAACAGAGTAAAAATGACAAACAAGAATACGCTAAGATAAATAAAGAAATAAAAGATAAATGTGGGAAGGCTAAAGAAAGTTGGTTAAACGAGCAATGCAAAAAAATTGAATTAAATTCCATTAAAGATACAAAAAATATGCACAGAAAAATCAGTGAGCTTACAGGAAGAAAAATAAGAATAAATACAGGGTGTTTGAAATCAAAAACAGGAAAGATAATATTAGAGGAAGATGCTATAATGAAGAGGTGGAATGAGTATATAAGAGAATTATATGAAGGAGAAAGGGGAGAATTAACAGAAGATAGTAACTTAGAAGGTCCACCTATTCTGAAAGAAGAAGTCGCTGACGCTATGAAACGTATGAAGAAAGGAAAAACAGCTGGGCCAGATGAAATCACAATAGAAGAATTAGAAGTATTGGGAGAATTTGGAGTAGATATATTAACCAAAATGTTGAATGATATTTACAGCAGTGGATATTTACCCAGTGATATGCTGAAATCTTTATTTATAGCTATACCAAAAAGACCAGGAGCAATTGATTGTGAAGATTTTCGTACAATTAACCTTATAAACCATATCACTAAGCTTCTACTCAGAATCATAATGAGAAGAATCAAAAAGAAAATAAAAATGGAAATTAGTGAAGAACAGTATGGATTTGTGGAAGGAAAGGGCACAAACAATGCAATTTATACATTACGGACACTAATAGAAAGGTCAATAGAGAAACAGAGAGACATATATTTGTGCTTCATAGATTATACTAAGGCATTTGATAAAGTAAAACATGACGAACTGATTAAAATGTTGGAAGATATCAACATTGATGGAAAAGATTTAAGAATAATAAAGAATGTTTACTGGAACCAAGTAGCAGCAATTAAAATGGGAAATAAAGAGGGTAGTTACGAACGGATAAAGCTAGGAGTACGACAAGGGTGTGTCTTGTCACCAGATCTTTTCTCCCTGTATAGCGAAGTAATAATGAGAGAGATCAAAGAGATGCCAGGAATACTAGTTGGAGGTTATAATATAAATAATATACGCTATGCATATGACACAGTATTGGTGGCGGATAATTCAACAGACCTACAACATTTATTAGACGTTGTAGTAACAGAGAGTGCAAGGAAAGGACTCTCCTTGAATATCAAGAAAACAGTAACAATGGTAATATCAAAGAAAATGGTGACACCAAAATGTGACATAGAAATAGAAGGGAAAATCCTTAACCAAGTTGATAATTTTAGATACCTAGGGGCATTTATAACATCAGATGGAAGATGTACAACAGAGATTAGGAGTAGAATAGGGCAGGCAAAAGCCGCTTTTCAGAAAATGAAGAGTATCTTATGCAATAAGTCACTATCACTGAATGTAAGAAAGAGAGTGCTGAAATGCTATGTAGAACCAGTTTTGCTGTATGGCAGTGAATCTTGGAATGTAAATGAACAAATTAAGAAGAAATTAGAAGCAACAGAGATGTGGTTCCTGAGACGAATGTTGCGAATTCCTTGGACTGCCAGAGTAACTAACGACGACTGCCTGAAACAGGCTAATGAAACTAGAACATTATATACAACAATAAGACAGAGACAAACATCTTTCTTCGGTCACGTGATGAGAAGAGAGGCATTGGAGAACATCGTAACAACTGGAAAGATCGAGGGGAAGAGAGGCAGAGGTAGACCAAAAGAAGTGATGCTGGATGGATTGAGACGGTGACATGGAGGAATATCAGCACCAGAGTTGATCCAGAAAACCAAAGACCGAGATCTATGGAGAGCCATGAACGCCTACGCCAGCCGGCACGGCACTTGATGATGATGATGATGAATTGCTAACCATCTTCGATATTCAGCTCTTGAAGTTTCATGGTTGCTAAGGTTTCTTGGCAAGTTCTGCAGAATATACTTTGCCGTTGCTTTCCTTCTGGGCATTGACTGAACTAGTCGGTGGCCATAGCCATTGTCTCTACTGATGAAATCATCTGCCTATCGCCGCAGAGTGCAAGACCATAACCAACAACGATCTGTCGACTGCTCTCACACTCCATCCACCACCTGCTTCCATGGCTTCACGTAACCATGATTAGGGGGGGGGGGGAGGGCTAAACGGGTACTCCACCTTTCCCAAGGATGTCCCGTAAACTAACGGAGGAAAGGAGACGTCTTACATCTCCTTTGATAGGGGATACCCCTACCCCGATAATTGTAGACACTTATAAACATTCTTGTTCTGCTTATGTTTATGTCATGGAGTTCGTTGTGAGGTTTATACACTATGTTTGTGTTTATTATCTCTCACTTTTTCTCAGAAGTCAACATACTGAACTGTGTTTATATTCTATTCTCATAGCCTGATGTTTCTTTCAGCGGGTTCTTTTCTTCTCTGGTGATGGACAGTGCATCTCCATGTGTTACAGCCTTGTGCTCTCATGCTGCTGTGTCAGTGCACATCATTTCACGTCTCGCTTCCACGTAGTATGGAATCGTAGTCGTGGACAGTCAGTGTGTCTATTACTGTCTCCTAGCTGCCCGTAGAGAATGTTTGGTAAAAGTTCATAAGATTTGCCGAATAGGCAAAGAAGAAGAAGAAGAAGAAGAGGAAAAGAAGAAGAAAAAGGAGGAGAAATAGGAGGAGAAGAAATAGTAGAAAAAGTAGGAAGAGAAGTATGATGAGAAGACGTGCGAGAAGAAGAAGAAGACAAATCAGTGTTATATTTTTATTTCAAGGACCCTCAGACGTCGACAACGAAGAGAATTTCGACGAGAGCCAGGCAGCAAACAGATACAAGCGTGATGTAACAACACCTGTCACCTACAACATCGACATTCTGACAGTCGTCGATTTCACTCTCTATAACAGGTACTTCTGATATACTAACTTAACATATAATGTGAACATGGTACTAATTACTGTCACCTTACTGTCTTAACAACTGTAACTATAACTGTCTTTTTTTTTTTGGCTAGTTGTCTTTCGAGATAATTTACCATTATTATTGTCTTGTTGCTGTTTTTTTTTTTTAAAGGGGGCATGTAGTCTGTCCTGAGGTAGTGTTCAAACAGGCTGCGACTGTATGTATAATGATTGGTGGTGTCTTTGATTTCTTGTGGAAGATTGTTCAACAACTGAGTGGCAGAGTATGCTAAGCTTGTTTTATATAAGTCTATCCTAGGTTTAGGGACATGAAGTATATTTAGTCGTTCGCTATGTCTTGCGTTATATTTAAACAATGGCCAAGTGTAGCTTGGGGCATTTTGAAATAGGATTTTGTGAATTAGTTTAGCCTTATTAAAAAGTAGGCGTTTGTGGAGTGGCAGTAACTGATGACGTTCATGTAGGTTAGAATTGTCTGTAAGCTTATCACCATTGATTAGACGCACTGCCCTTTTCTGGAGTGAATAAAGGCGTTTTGTTATTGATTTGGAGCATCCATCCCAGATCGTGGAGCAATAATCAATATGTGTTTGTATGTGGGAAGTATAAAATATCTTTCTTGTATTTTTAATTTTGGCAAGTTGGTATACATTTTTGGCTATTTGTTTAACTAGAGCAAAAACATGGGAATTAAAGGATAGATTTTGATCTATGATAAGACCCAGTGCCTTGTGCTCGGTTACACTTTCTACAGGCGTGCTACCAATATGCAGCTGAAGAGTTCTCTGAGAGTGTGAAGTCTTTGCCTGGTTCCTGAGAGAGAGAGAGAGAGAGAGAGAGAGAGAGAGAGAGAGAGAGAGAGAGAGAGAGAGAGAGAGAGGGGGAGGGGGGGGGAGACAATGCGAGAAAAGTCTTGACAGTTTTGTGTTATGGCATGGAAGAGCTTTAGCACACAAGTTGATTGAGGCTGTCGGAGATCGCAAGATGTGGAGAAGCTTGATCGCCCACGCCAGGCGGCAAGACACTTGACAATGATGATTACATGCCGAAGATAATTATCATCACGCTTATCTGGCGCACAGCACTTATTAGCCCTGAACGATTTGGCGCTAACAAAATAAATTTGCATAGCTGCACGTGCCTATATCTGCAAAAGTTTGGTGTACAATTGCTCAATCTACATGGTTTAACTTTACATTTTCATAGTTTACAATGTGGTGGTCGTACTGTTCCACCTTCACAGCAATGGCCTGTCCATAATTGTTCCATTCCCGTGCCCGCGAAAAACCACACGAAATGCTCATCATTGTCCCATGTGAACTCGGGAAGGAATTTCGAGAACACAAATCAACAGGGCACTGGCAACAGCCCGTCCTGCCCTTGAAATTGCATTTCACTTTCAAAGATGACAGTCTTAGATAGATGTTCGACAAACAAAGGCAGACCATCATCATCATCATCATCATCATCATCATCATCATCATCATCATCATCATCATCATCATCATCATCATCATCATCATCATCATCATCATCATCATCATCATCATCATCATCATCATCATCATCATCATCAAGTGCCGTGCTGGCTGGCGTAGGTGTTCATGGCTCTCCATAGATCTCGGTCTTTGGTTTTCTGGATCAACTCTGCTGCTGATATTCCTCCATGCCACCGTCTCAATCCATCCAGCATAATTTCTCTTGGTCTGCCTCTGCCTCTCTTCCCCTCGATCTTTCCAGTTGTTACGCTGCTCTCCAATGCCTCGCTTCTTATCTCGTGACCGAAGAAAGATGTTTGTCTCTGTCTTATTGTTGTATATAATGTTCTAGTTTCATTAACCTGTTTCAGGCAGTCGTCGTTAGTTACTCTGGCAGTCCAAGGAATTCGCAACATTCGTCGCAGACCACACAAGCATTATCGCATAAGGCAACCGGCTGCAATGCCGGAAAACTAGCCGTCCGCCATTTTTTACATTTGTATTCCATCATAGTCACCGTTGTTAATTTATAATTGCTGGAACTACACGCTTTAACTTCACATGCTCAGACCAAAAGTTTAATGTACAACCGCTCAATCTACGTGATTTAACTCCACATTTTCAGATTCTACAATATGAGCAATCGCAATGCAACTAAAACAGCTAGCGCAATTGTGGATTACCTGGTCAACCTCTTTACTGCTGTAAGTAATGTATGCATGCCGCAACGGGTTACATGTGATATATACAGTACCCATAGATGTACGAATATGTTTGCAAACATCACGGCAGTTATTATTGTAGGAACATATATTGATATGTTTGTTTATTGAAACGTGGGGGACTCGAAAGTATAGTGAATAGTAGACAATCATACTGCCGATTCGACCTGTGTTAAAACGCCTCTTTCTACTTCTTCTCCTTTCTTCCTCTTCTTCGTCACCATCGTTCTCGTCACCATCTTCTTCTTCCCCAACCTTCTTCTTTCTTCTTCTTCTTCTTCTTCTTCTTCTTCTTCTTCTTCTTCTTCTTCTTCTTCTTCTTCTTCTTCTTCTTCTTCTTCTTCTTCTTCTTCTTCTTCTTCTTCTTCTTCTTCTTCTTTCGTTCGCTTGAAATATGTCTATAACTGCAATGCTGTCTCTTGTATGAATTGAACTGTCTTTTTCAGTTCACACAGCGGTCCATAGAGTTTATCTTCCACTGTCGTCTCTCTAGGCCAGAAGGTTTGCCTAGATATGTTATATTTTGGGCAGTCTTGGAGTATGTGCTCTGCTGTCTGCGACGCCAATCCACATGTGCACATGGCTGTTTCACCAATCTTGAATTTTGTATACATGTGGTTGCGTAATCTATTGTGCCCTGTTCTGAGGCGCAGAATAATGACTTGTTCTGGTCTATCCATAACGTGGTAGTCATCTTGAGCAGGTTTTGGTGGCTTTCTGACTGATTTGATCATTCTTTTCTTTTGGTGGTATGTAACGGGCACATCAGGCTGTTCTTCTTTGGCTCCTTCCTTAGCCAATTGATCAGCTCTGTCGTTTCCGGGTACTCCACAGTGGGATGGTATCCACTGTATGGTGACCTTATGCTGACTGCTAAGTTCAGAAAGTAGTGTCCTTAGTAATGGCAAATTCCTAGACAGGAGCGCCTCGAGTACTGATTTTACATCTGTCAATAACACCACTGGTTGTGTACCATTGCTGGTATTTAGTAATTTCTCTGTTGCTATCTTGATTGCCTCAATTTCAGCAACGTAGTTATGGCAGTACTTTCCTGTCGGTACTCTAGCTGTGTCCCTAGACTATTTGGGTATTCTATGTACACTCCCGCTCCTCCATTTCGAACAGCATTTTGTACTGACCCATCTGTGTAGACTCGGATCCAGAGGTCCTTTGGGTATTCTTCATCAAGGAAGCTGAGAGTGGCTGTTCTGCGCTGCACACTGTTCTGTTCTTCCTTGTCAATATTCCTCTCACTTTTGTCTGGATTTGTAATGATAGTCTATGCTCATCTTTCCATGGAGTTCCCTCTGGAATAGTTGTTAGGGGGATACCAACTGTGGGCAGATCGGTGGTTTCTCTGCAGAGTCGTTTGGCCTGGTAGATAAAACTACTTCTTTTCAACCGCCCCATAGCTAGGTTTTCAAATCTGTTCTTCATAGGGTGGCCTGGCAAGCTGAGGAACTTTTCTGCTTGTATTAGCGTTTTCGTATCTCTGCGCTCACTCAGTGCTTGTGTCCTCCCCATCTTCTCCATGTCCACTATAGGGGTTGATCTCATCCCTCCTGTGGTGACTCTAAGTGCTTGATTTTGCACTTTGTCCAGCTCTTGTAGTGTGGATTTTGATGCCGAACACCACGTAGTTGACCCGTATTCCACGTGTGGTCATATGCTCTGTTGATAAACTTTGCTAAGTATTTTCCCACTGGCCTCCCATAGCTTTCTCAGGATGGCTATTTTCCTTCTGGCTTTTGCTACTGCTTTGTTGATATGCTTTCTCCATGTCAGCCTGCCATCAAATGTTACTCCAAGGTATGTTTTTTTTTAAATCTTCTCTTAGGGGTGTTCCACTTATCTGGATGGTCCCTGCCTTTTGTTTTGGAGAGAGGGTAAATAGGGTGGTGCTGCACTTGTCAGTGTTTATGCTGACACACCATCTATTTGCCCATGCAACAAATGTGTCTACAGCTCTTTGTAATAATCTGGTGGCCACTGATGCATGTTCATTTGTGCTCCATAGAACCAGGTCATCGGCGTACATTGCCGCTTTAATTCCATGCGGTAGATTAGCAACGAGATCATTGATGAAGATTAGAAAAAGTGTGGGGGACAAGACTCCGCCCTGGGGAACACCATAACGCAGTAGTACTTTCTTGCTCTTTAGTCCGTCTATCTGTACTCGGGCTCTTCTGTTGTGCAAGTATGCTTTCACCCATTTGTACATTCTTCCATTGACTTTGCAGTTTCTCAGTTTATTCATCAGACCTTCTTTCCAGACTTTGTCAAAGGCTTTCTTCAAATCTATCCATGCCGCAAGCACCAGCTTCTTCTCTTGGAATGCATCCTCAATTTCTTGAGAGAGGTAGGTTGTCTGATCTTCCGTAGAGTAGCACTGCCTAAAGCCAGCCTGCTGTGGCACAGGGATGTTTTTACTTTCAATGTACCACTGCAGTCTGTGATTGATGATGCGCTCCAGTGTTTTGCAGAGACAGCTGGTGAGGCTAATTGGTCTGTAGCTAGAGGCAATGGAACTATCTTTCCCTGATTTTAGGAGTGGTATCATGATTGCTTCTCTCCAGGCTTGTGGAACACTGCCTAAGGTCCAACTATTATTGAAGATCTGCAACAGCTTTGCTTTGGCCTCTGTTCCTAGGTTCCTGATCATTTCATTGGAGAACCATCAGCTCCTGGTGACTTTCTCATTTTCAGTTTTGATATGGCTAGCTCCAGTTCGCTGATTGTGATGGGTGCCTCCAGAACCTCATGTACTATTTCCTTCTGTCCTGTATGTTGCCGTTTCTCTTGAATCTCTTGTTGTTTCTCTGGACTAATTTTGATATTGTTATCTTGTGCGAATGAGTCCGCAAAATGGTCAGCTGCTTGCTTTCTTGTTAAGATGTTTCCATCTTTATGTAGTGCAATTTTTGAGTTTCTCCTTGTGCCCTCATCGTTAAGTTGTTTTATTAGCTTCTACAATTTCCTTGTGTCTCTTTCAAAGTTCAGAGACTCTGTTTTTTCCTGCCAGCTTTTCCGTCTAGCCTGCAGCTTGGCCCACTGAAATTTGGCTTTTGCATGATGGAATTTATTGTGGTGCTCTTGGCTGGGTGTGGCCTCTGCTTGCTTTCTACATACTTCCACATCATTATGCAACTGTTCCAGTTCACTACTCCAGTAGGGTTTATATTGTTTACGGGCTCCTCTTGGTACTGTTTCTCGCGCTGCCTGTAGTATGCATTTCCCAAACTCTTCAACTACTTTATTTATGTCTTTCTCAGTGTTCAGGTTTCTAACCAGTATGCTGGTGCGATTCTTGTACATTGCACAGTCTGCTTTCTTGTAGATCCACCTTGAGAGGGTGCTGCTTTCACTTACAAGCTCATTTTCTACAGTTAAAAAGACTGGCCGATGGTCGCTGCCACCAAGTTGTTTCCCAACAATTTGTGTAATGTTCCACTCCAGGTCTGGTGAATGAAAAGCCAGGTCAGGTGTAGTTGTACATGATATCGAGTAGAAAGTATGTGGGTCGGACGGCTTGTTAACCAAGATGAATCTATTCTCATCCTGCCAGTCTTCCAGTCTCTCTCCTCTCTGGTCCATGTGATCATAGCCCCAACTCTGCGAGTGGCTGTTGAAATCGCCACACACAATCATTTTTTCTGTTAATGGTAGTGTGTCCAGTGCCAGCGGGCGGTCACTTGGATAGTAGTAATTGATCAGATGTAGGTCTGTATAGCCTGTTTTAAGTTTAAGTGTCTGATACTCAGCCCCTTCCATATAGACTTCGATATGGGAAGCAGTGATGTTATTTTTTACAAGGGTATGTATCCCACCTTTTTGCCTGTCCTTTCGGTCAGATCGGTAACACTGGTAGCCTCTGATTTTGAAGGCTATATTTTCGTTGAGGTGAGTTTCTTGGAAGCAACATATGCTTACTTTTTCTTGGTCCAGGATGTTTTCTAATTCTGTTTTTTGTTGTTGTTGCTGACTCCCTCCACATTCCAGTGCATTATTTTAAGTCTTTGTTTAGTATGGCCAGCCGTTCTATTCTCATGTCCCCTGGCTCCACAGGACATCTGAGAAGGACCTCCAGTAGTTGGGGTTGGACCCTTTCGAGACATAAAGCCCGGCACTGCACCTACCCTGGGGGTCCAAAGCAGGGCGAGCACCATAACTTTTAGCAGCAGTCGACATATTCCATTTTGCGTAATTGCGTGGCATCCTGATTTCTGTGGTGCGCCTCCTGGCTGGTTGACTCCGTCTTCAGCACCTTTCCTTTGCTAGGGCAGACTGTGGTCTCACTCGAGTTTAGATGTGTACACACGCACACACGTGTCTGCACATGCATGTATGTGTATACACATCTAGAGCACACTGGTTGTTTTCCGGCGCCAGATACTCGCCGTCGCCCCTTCTCCTGTTAGTTAAAACAGGTCCGCCACGTGAAGGCCAGGAGTTGGACTTTTGCTGCATAGGTTATGTATTCACGAGCCATTGGGGTATTTAAGCAATGTTGGGCTCTCACCCCAACACTGCGTCCCGGCTACATACAGCAACATTTGGAACCTCTTCTTCTTCATTCTTGTTTTTCTTCCTTCTTCAGCTTCTTCGTTCTGTCTCTTTTGCTTTCTTTCTTTCTTTTTACTCCGCCTTTTCCTTTAACTTCTGTCTTCTTCTTCTGCTTCTTGAGAACATTCTTTACAAGTATATACCAAGGCACCATACAAAAATATCAATAGTAAATATAACAGTAAATATCAGCAGTAGAAACGGCAGGAGCAGACTGAGAAGCAACTGATGAGGATGATGATGCTGAAAGTAAGGATGGCGTTGCAACACCAAACTTACCGCCCTCAAATGATGACAGTGCCTGCACAAATAAATGTACTTCGACACACACCCAACTAGGGGCCAAAGTATAGTTATTCCTTCAACGAGACTCTGCGTCATCGAGGGACTTCAGGTTCGAATATCTGTGCGACCACTATGACTTTCAATAATTATATTGTCTGACCTTTTCTCTAACCTCTGCTTCTAATCTTCACATCTGTAATTGCTAATCAATACCATAGCATGTATTTCTAATGTTATTTCAACGACATTAGCGGTTCACCAATCACTGACATTTCTTAGCACTGTTTCTGTTAATCGGCAAACATACAAGTATAAGTACTTGTACATCCAGAGGTAAAATTAATATAAATATATTCATCGACAAACATATAAGGACATTCATCGACAAACATATAAGGACATTCATCGACAAACATATAAGTACATTCATCTACAAAGATATAAGTACATTCATCAACAAACATATAAGTACATTCATCAACACACATATAAGTTCATTCACCGACAAACATATAAGTTCATTCATCGAGAAACATATAAGTTCGTTCAGCGACAAACATAAAAGTTCATTCATCAACAAACATATAAGTTCATTCATCGACAAACATATAAGGACATTCAGAGGTAAAATGCACGATAAATTATATCGCCAGGTTTCCATGCGCCTGGACACACTGAATCTGCAAAACAGGACGCTGAAGATTCGACTGATTCAACCGCTTTTGCTACGGGTAAGTTATGGTCATTTGACTGATTCAGTCACTGTTGCTAAGGGAAAGTTATGGTAATTTAACTGATTCATCCGCTGTTGCAAAGGGTAAGTCATAGTAATTTGTCAGATTCAACTGCTGTTGCTAAGGGTAAATTATGGTAAGTCGACTGATTCAATCCCTGTTGCTCAGGGTTATGGTAATTTGACAGATTTAACTGCTGTTTCTAAGGATAAGTTGTGGTAATTTGATTGATCCAACTGCTGTTGCTAAGGGTAAGTTATCATCATTCAAAGAATTAATGGAATAACAGGATTCATCCTCCTCCTCACCCTTCTTCTTCCTTCCTTCTTCCCTCAGCCCCTTATCATCATCATCTTCACCACTTCTTCTTTTTCTTCTTCTTATTATTCTTCGTCTGGTAACTATCAGGTAGTTTCGTTGGACACTGCACTCTCTGGTGTGTTGATGTGACCCGCCAGCAGTGACAAATCCACAAATACCACCCCTAACATTAGCATACACGTTGATCGACGATGTGACCCGCCAGCAGTGACAAATCCACAAATACCACCCCTAACATTAGCATACACGTTGATCGACCCTCAGAGGAAGGCCCTGGGAAAAACATGAGCATGTCCCGCGATCCAATGTGACTTAATGCAGAGCCGAAACATGATGCCCGGATTCTGCTCTCACCCAGAGAAGAGTCACGCCCTAGACAAACCCAGTAGAGAATTAATGGATGATCTATAATCTATGAGTTGTGCACTCCAGAACTCCACTGGAAAATTTTCAAGTAACTTCAAAGCGGAGGTGGAGGCTTTGAAAACTGCAGCAGAAATGCTCTTGATGGAGGAAAATAAAGAGAAGCAAATAGCTATCTTCACAGATGCAAAGTCAGCTGTCTCAATACTGAAGAGCAAAAACAGCACAGAACTAGCTGACCTAAGAGCAGCACTCCATGGTCTATGCCAGAAATCCAAAAAAGTTGTAATACAGTGGATCCCATCACATTGCAGTATACCTGGAAATGAAGAGGCTGACAGACTAGCAAAAGAGGGCGGACGACTACCACAACCTGACATAGACATAACCTATAATGAGGCAAAGAGGTTTATAAAAAGCACCTATAGAGCCAAATGGGAAACAGAGCATCCAGGCCACCAGAAGGATGATGCATATTACAAACTCGACCGAAGAGAATAAGTAGCAATCTAAACCACGTTTTCACTTCACATTCAACTATTCAAGCATCATTCGCGAAATGTCGCCCGCCAAGGTGGCTTGTCAATGTTTATGTAAAGCGGTGCATAGCTGGGTAAAAAAAAAAGTTACGAGGTCGAGTCAATAAATAAGTCACACACTTCTGTGGGATGGTCGGTAAATAAAAACAAAGCACGCAGTTATATGCAGCCGGTTTGGGAGGACTGATAAAACGATGGGATAAGTGCATCAATATTGGTGGAAATTATGTTGAGAAATAAAGGGACAATGTGTGTATAAAAATAAACTGGTTTCAAGTTATCTTGTGTAGTTATTTTTCTACAGCCATTTGTGACTTACTTATTAACTTACCCTCGTACGTTATAAACATTTTCTGGGCACGTTATAAACTACAGCACTTGGTGACAACTTGCAAGACTGAGGGGAAGAAGAACAAGGGAAAGGCAAAGAAGTAAATACCTGGATGGCTTGGCCACGTGGCATGGTCGAGACAAGAATACAAAGCTGACCCACGACTCTGGTGATGGTGTGAGATGGCGAAAAAACACATGACCGCCCACGCTTATCGGCACGACACATGGTGACGAATGTATGTTTATAACTGTATTCACATAATTTACGCCCGGAGATGTTTTCTAAAGATTAAGCAGATCTTAATCTATGTTTATAATAAATAACTGTATCCACATCATTCATGTTTGACAGAACTCTAGCCAGGCGCCATACACTAGCGCAAATCTCACGTCGGATGCTGGAACTGATAAGATTAACGCGTCTTTACTTCTGAGTCTCTTCAAGAAATGGCTGACAACAACAAGAAATCTGCCTGTTTATGACCATGCCATGTTCCTTACAGCGTAAGTATTAATTCTCATAATTAAAGTTCAGTTTTATTTTCTATTTATACTATTTATGAATAATTAAGGCACAAACTATATATTTCACCATTTACTGCCTGGCGATTTTCGCTGCATCTCGTCAGATGGGTACTAACAGAGAAAGGTTCGACATAATGAAGTAGCATAATGAAGCATTTCAACTGAAATCGATACGCTACATTGCCATACGCTTCAGTCTGGCGAGGTGCAGTGTCAGGCAATAAATTGTGCAAGACATTGGTTGTGTCTTCGATATTAAAAATAACACCGGGGAAATATTGTTTTGAATTGTATCCATGAATATGTAAAACAAAAGTTTAATGAGAATTGTCAAGTGGCATAGATATTCAATATTACTATGCGGCTCAGAAACCTGAATAATGAACACACAATTGGAAAATCGAATCCCTAGATATGTGGATATGCAGAAGATTGTCGTGTTTCATGGACACAAAAATAATGAAATACAAAGGTCCTAGAAATAATTAAAATGACAAGAAAGTTTGCCAAAGAAATGTTTAAAAAGTAAAGTACTTCGGCCACATTTAAAAACATTTTTAAAAAGTTAGTTGCATATCCTTTACATGACGTGGCAGCCAGCTCAAGAGTTTTTTGGCTATTTGTGATTTCTTGGAAAGTTTACGTTCAGTAGTTTGCCATTGCTTTATGACCGACCGGTACTCATATCTTTGTACGGAAACCAACTCAAGGCTGTCTGCTTCCAAATCGCGCGCAGCTGTGTTTCGAACGCGGTATGCGGGATTGCGACCTGCATTCGTGACACCTTCGTCACAAAGCTGGCATAGCACATAGCACTTTAAAGACATGACACTTTGTAATAAACATACTGGAAGGAAAAGCTAAGGACATCAAGCAAAGGGTAGACAGCGATACAAGTGGGAAGCTAACATCAAGAGATGAACGAAAAACAGTCTGTCAGCAAGAGACAGAACTTGATGGAGATTCATCAAGACAAATCTTTATTGTGGAGACGGCATCTTATTGTTTGAATAAATGTACACAGAAACAGTCCTTCGGGGAACAGATGTAGGAAAATGAAGAAGAGAAAGACAAAGGGAATCCTGGAGTGAGAACATCAAAGACTGGACAAGCAACACTACGCCTGAATTCCAACAAACAATTGTGATTAGAAACTAATATGATCATCAGACGCAACATGTATCACATAAATAAGAACATCAGACGCAACATGCATCACATAAATAAGAACATCAGACGCAACATGTATCACATAAACAACATCAGACGCAACATGTATCACATGGATAAGAACATCAGACGCAACATGTATCACAGAAACAACAACATCAGACGCAACATGTATCACATAAATAAGTACACAGTCGCAGCCTGCATCACATAAACAACATCAGACGCAACATGTATCACAGAAACAACAACATCAGACGCAACATGTATCACAGAAACAACAACATCAGACGCAACATGTATCACATAAATAAGAACATCAGAAGCAACATGTATCACAGAAACAAGAACATCAGAAGCAACATGTATCACAGAAACAAGAACATTAGACGCAACATGTATCACATAAATAAGTACACAGTCGCAGCCTGCATCACATAAACAACATCAGACGCAACATGTATCACATAAATAAGAACATCAGACGCAACATGTATCACAGAAACAACAACATCAGACGCAACATGTATCACAGAAACAAGAACATTAGACGCAACATGTATCACAGAAACAACAACATCAGACGCAACATGTATCACAGAAACAAGAACATTAGACGCAACATGTATCACAGAAACAACAACATCAGACGCAACATGTATCACAGAAACAACAACATCAGACGCAACATGTATCACAGAAACAAGAACATTAGACGCAACATGTATCACATAAACAAGAACATTAGACGCAACATGTATCACATAAATAAGTACACAGTCGCAGCCTGCATCACATAAACAACATCAGACGCAACATGTATCACAGAAACAAGAACATTAGACGCAACATGCATCACAGAAACAAGAACATTAGACGCAACATGTATCACATAAATAAGAACATCAGACGCAACATGTATCACAGAAACAACAACATCAGACGCAACATGTATCACAGAAACAACAACATCAGACGCAACATGTATCACAGAAACAACAACATCAGACGCAACATGTACCACAGAAACAAGAACATTAGACGCAACATGTATCACATAAATTAGTACACAGTCGCGGCCTGCATCACATAAACAACATCAGACGCAACATGTATCACAGAAACATCAGACGCAACATGTATCACAGAAACAACAACATCAGACGCAACATGCATCACAGAAACAACAACATCAGACGCAACATGCATCACAAAAACAACAACAGAGTAGTCAGGACAAATCAAGGATTGTCCATGCCTTAAAGCATACTAGATATAACATTTTTTGTGTGGCTGTTTGTGATTCCTGGGCAAGTTTACGTTCAATAGTTTGACATTGTTTTCTGAGCGACCGACACCCAAACCATGGTATGAAAACCATCGCGAGGTGGTCTGCTTCCAAATCGCTCGCAGCTGTGTTGGAACCCGGTATGCGGGATTACGAATTGCGTTTGTAGCCCAATCGCCACAGAACTGGCATGCACCAGACGGGTAACGTTGTCAATATCAGTATATATATAATATTGAAAATATCGGTCGGGAGACATGTGCTCGAGAGCGGGCACGTGGTTGAAAGAGACAGTGCCTTCCGTGTGTTGTTCAACACACAAAGTAGTCGATTGTTAAAGTTTGCTGAAGCTTTAATAATCAACCTTCGTAAGCCGTCCTTGTGCAAGCAGAAAGACATGTTAGTCTGTTTAAAATTACCGTGGTAGACAATCGACATTACTGTGCGAACATGTGTATATTTCAGTTTGAAGGATTTATCTAATTAATTCACGTAAGTTGTGTGATTTCTGCAGTATGTACCTGACGAGATGCAGCGAAATATGCCAGGCAATAAATCGTACAATAAAGGTTGTTTCGGTTTTATCTGAGAGAAAGTAAGCACAACTAATGGGCCCTTTCCCACGCTTTTAGCATTATTGGGTATATGGTGCAAGCCCCATATTTGACCAGTCAACACCCGATGGATGATGTGTTCAGTACCACACTCGCCGCATTTATTTCCCAACACATTTCACGGTACTCATTTTAGTCCAGGTCGATATGGACTTCCAAAGCAATAACAAAAAAATCTTCAATGGAGATTCGAACAGCTGACTACCAGGTAAGACAATAATCACTGCATTACCGAGGACCCCATATTACATAACCACGCGAGTATTCATTACGGATTCAAAGAGTATGCTTAGCAAGGTGAAGAAAGGAATGTTTCGTGTGGAATGGCTCTCGTCGCTTCAGAGGTCACAGATTGTGAGAATTGTATGGATATATTGCCCTGGCCATGCAGGTGTACGGGGGAATGAACAGGCTGATAGGCTAGCAGGGAATGCACCTCTTGGTGGTATCTTGCCTATGGACAAGGGGGGGGGGGAGAGGTGGTCGTGCACTTGTGGGACCAGGTGGAGAAGGCGGAGGAACAGATTGAGAACACATATGTAGAAAGAATGAGATTGCGGGGGATCGGCAGGGGTTCTGGAAGAATCTCAAAACTGAGAGGGAAGACCAGGAGAACTTTTAATTAGATAGCGGTGGGAACGATTAGTAGTATGACTCTTCGCTGGCTGTTGAACGAGGGGACGGAGCACTTATGGGAATGTCATGAGTGCAGTGGTGTCGGTTCTTAACTCAGCTCAAATCAACGCCAGCCCAACTTCCCATGCAGTAAGTGTATCGGAGAGGTTTAGTGACAATTTACACCATTTCTTACCAATTCTAGGACCACCATCTTTGGCGGAGTCGACAGTGGGATTAAGTTTAACGTCACCAAAGGTAAGTCTGTAGTCTGTTGTTAATGGTAGATAATGTGCTGTTATACAATATGACATGTTAGCATTTATTTCACGATGAAGGTCAGCGTGGCCGAGAGGTTTAGTTTAACGCACTCACAATTCAGCTTTCTCTTGTGGCCATGGCGATGATGGCGCGTTCCATACACTGGCCAGCTTAACTTCAGTGGTGACCCCTCGTCCTTGACATGTGGACGTGAATTATAAGTGCTGTATCTCAGAAAAACCGGTGGGTTCGCCCGATGGTGGCGGACACTGCGATAGCTGAGCTGATAGCAAAAATCAGTCAAGTAGTAGTAGTAGTAGTAGCAGCAGCAGCAGCAGCAGCAGCAGCACGATGAAGGTCAGCGTGGCCGAGAGGCAGCTGCAGCGGTAGCGGTAGCGGTAGCCGTAGCGATAGTGGTAGTCGTAGTCGTAGTCGTAGTCGTCATAGTCGTAGTAGTAGTAGTAGCAGCAGCAGCAGCAGCAGCAGTAGTAGTAGTAGTAGTAGTAGTAGTAGTAGTAGTAGTAGTAGTAGTAGTAGTAGTAGTACTAGTAGTAGTAGTGATGGTGGTGGTGGTGGTGGTGGTAGTAATAATAGTAGTAGTAGTTGTAATAGTAATACGTATGTGGGCTACTCTCAAGGTTAACAGAATCAGTCCCAAACAAAAAGTAGGTTTGAACAAATCAAAAATGGATGGTGGAAAATGGGAATTAAGGGTGTGTCTGAGTTATGACTTAAAAGTTATTAATATAGTAACAGAAATGTTGAATTGTAACGCAAACAACATTACAGCGATATATAAACCCATGGCAGATACAGAAATTCGCTTAAGACGATAAATCATCCTATGACACTTAATCAGTTAAAGAGAGCTGCTACTTCTTCTCTTTCGCCATTTACCTCAGTGCTTGCTTGCTTGCTTGTGTTCGCTGGCTGTGAACTCCAGCGTGAAGTCCTGTATGTCGGATGAAGACATCCTGTTGTCCAACATCAGTGTGATGTCATACAGGACCTGAGATTTGCGTGAGTATCCGTTGTCCCATGTCGTGCTGATTGGTGTGCAGACTGGTGGTTCCTCGCCGTGCAGGCAGATACTCTCCGACTTCGGAAGAATCGGCGATCCTACTGACTTTAGCCAGGACCCCGAAGGTACCTGTTGCCCAGGACGCACGACTAGGATGTGTTAGTAATCTATATATATAAGATATATTTATATCATCAGATGGAAGATACACAACAGAGATTAAGAGAATTAATGACAGATGATCTATATATATATTTATATCATCAGATGGAAGATACACAACAGAGATTAAGAGCATAATAGGACAAGCAAACGCTGCATTTAAGAAAATGAAGACTATCTTATGCAATAAGTCACTATCATTGACTGTAAGAAAGAGAGTGCTGAAATGCTATATAGAACCTGTTTTGCTGTATGGCAGAGAATCTTGGAATGTACATGAAAAAATTAGGAAGAGATTGGAAGCAACAGAGATGTGGTTCCTGAGACGAATGTTGTGAATTCTTTGGACTGCCAAAGTAACTAACGATTGCCTGAAAGAGGCTAATGAAACTTTAACATTATATACAACAATAAGAAAGAGGCAAACAGCTTTTTTGGTCATGTGATGAGAAGAGAGAAATTGCAGAACATCGTGACAGCTAGAAAGATTGAGGGGAAGAGAGGCAGAGGCAGACCAAAAGAAATGATGTTGGATGGATTGAGACGGTGGCATGGAGGATTATCAACAGCGGAGTTGATCCAGAAAACCCAAGAACGAGATCTGTGGAGAGTCATGAATGCCTTCGCAAGCCAGCATGGCACTTGATGATGATGATGATGATGATCTATATGAGGAGGACATAGACAGAGCTGCAGATGATAGCATCCTTACATAACTTTAGCTGCAAAATCCAGCCAATCACAAATAAATCTACTAAGGGCATGGCATGAGTTTGCGCAATGCCGCAGTGGGAGATGAAGGGCTAATTCTGTTACAGGCATTCTCCCTCCCTCCCTTGTCTCTGCCGCAGTGGGAGATGAAGGGCTAATTCTGTTACAGGCATTCTCCCTCCCTCCCTTGTCTCTGCCGCAGTGGGAGATGAAGGGCTAATTCTGTTACAGGCATTCTCCCTCCCTCCCTTGTCTCTGCCGCAGCGGGAGATGAAGGGCTAATTCTGTTACAGGAATTCTCCCTCCCTCCCTTGTCTCTGCCGCAGTGGAAGATGAAGGGCTAATTCTATTACAGGCATTCTCCCTCCCTTCCTCATCTCTGCTGCAATGGAAGATGAAGGGTTAATTCATCACAGTCAACCACAGCATTTATTGACTGTGATTTTTTGGCAAGTTTTTGTTCAGTAGTTTGCCATTGCTTTCTGACCGACTGACACTCATATCATTGTATGAAAACAGCACAAGGCGGTCTGCTTCCGAATTGCCTGCAGCTGTGTTTCAAATTGGTAAGCGGGATTACGAATTGTGTTTCTTCTTCTGCGTTCATCCGGAGTTTTTTTTTTACGGACGTGATTGCATTGTGCCTGTTTACAGCAGAGCTGCGTTCTCGCGCCGTTAGGCTGACACATCCGACTTCTGCTGGCATTTTTTGACCGAGTTAACCTTCCTGGGGGAATTGTGTTTGTAACCCCTTCAACACAGAGCTGGTTTATGTAGTACACCTATGATAGAATCTGTGCATGTGACTCACATTGGGAGAATGAGGAAGCCTCATCAACCAACACAGAACTGGCACTGTTAGCCACCGGGCGCTGATGCATATGTTGGATGAAGGATCTGAGCACCTCTGGACATGTTGGGACTGCAAGGATGATCCCCCAGCAGATGACTAGCTACTTTACTAACATACTCAAACAATGCAAAAAGGGCCTTTTACTTGTATGTCATATATTTCAGGCCTGGCATATGTTGGTGCTCTTTGTCATGGCAACGGTGACAGTTCATCTATAATTGAGGACAGAGGAGCCTACCAGAGCGAAGGGGTGGCAGCTCACGAGTTGGCTCACAGGTATAATGTTTACTGCATGCAGTGGTGATCATGTTGCTGCATTTACTCTTCTCATTTGCTGTGGTCTGCTTGGAATTATTCGGCTCTAAAATTCTGTACAGTTGTGATTTAATATCAAGCTAATGTTTTCTTGGATTGTAAATGGAGAAAATAAAAACATTAATGTAAAAGTGCAAGCAAAACTAGTGTATTGCCACAATTGTACATGTAGTTGTCATCATCATATGCCATGCCTTCTAGTGTATGGGGAGTCTTCGTGGTGAAGTGGTCAAGCCGTTTAACTCTGACTCCGAAGGTTGTGGGTTTGATTCCGGGCCGCGTCCTTCGGTTCACGAGTTAAATTTTTCGGAGACTCCTGTGGGTAATCGCTAGAGCCATGGAGTTCGTGCTTTATGCGACGCTTTCCGCGCTGCGGAAAGAGACAGAACCATATGGGATAAACCAGGTGCAATGAAGTCGACCCTGTCGACTTTTAAGCAACTTTTTTTTAAAGCGTTCATGCTCTTTCACAGATCTCATTCCTTGGTATTCTGGATCAATTTTATTAATGATATATCTCTATGCAACCTTTCCAATCCATCCAGCATCATTTTTCTACATCACCCATTGCTAATATTTCCAGTCATCACGATGTTACCATTGTCTCTCGTCTCCTTATATGATTAGAGAACATTGTTTCTGCTTCATTTAATTATTTATAATGTAGAACAGTACACCTGACAGGATGCAGCAAAATATGTCAGGCAATAAATTGTGCAGTCTGTTGTATGTTTATTTGTTGTTCAAAAGATCAAATCACAGGCTGGAAGTGTCACATATGCTCCAGATCAGGCACCTTAAGAAGAGGATGAATTGTACCAGTTTCTCACAACTTTCTAACACATTTCTGTTAACTGTGTACTCCAAACAGCCTTGGATCTCTTCACGATGGTCAGAATAACACCTGCAGCTCCGCTCAGCGCTACATCATGTCCGACAGCTCTTACCCAGAGACCAGTACCAACATCTACAACCCCTGGATGTTCTCTAGCTGTTCGTCTGAGACTATCATGAAATATCTGAAAACTTTGGAGCAGAATCAAACGTGAGTCAGCTGTTGTAGTAACGAGGGTCAACTACTGTCAGAGTCAGAATGGGTATAGTTGACAGCATATGAACAATGTTTGTTGTTAGAATGGTGGTTTTAATGATTTGTTTTGTTTCAGCAACATCTTCTGTATAATCTATTTCTAACTTTCCTTTTTACTTTTATACATGCCTTCTTGTACATCTCACCCTTTTCTCCTCCCTCCTCCTATTTCTCCTCCCTGTCTCCTCCTCCTCCTTATTCTGATACCCCTTTTTTTCTTACAATTCCAAGCTTCTTCTTTATATCATCTTCTTCCTTCCTCATGTTCTTCTCTTTTGTGTTTTTATTATTCATCTTTCCTCCTCCTCCTCCTACTCTTTCCTTCCTCCTCCTCCTGCTTGTTCCCTGTTTCTCCTTACTTCTCACTTTTTCCCCTGGTCTCTGGGTAGTGAGATCGGATGCCCGTGTGTATTGTCGCGCACATAAAAAAATCCCTTGGCAGTTGGAAATCGAAAAAGAGTAGCCTAACAGCGCTGCCCGGGCAAAATTTTGAGTTAAAAATCTACCCAAAGTATTTTCAGGATCCTCACCGGTGCCACGGAGTTCGTGCACTGACCTGAGTTTCTCCAGATTCAGGTTTGAGTTAGGAGGAGAAAACGGAGCACTTATGGGTTGCACCCATGTGCCGTGATGTTGATCCATCGACTAAACTAAACTAAACTAAACTTCTCTTCTTCTTCCTCCTTCTCTTTCTTTGTCTTCTTCTTCCACACATTTGAGCAGACAATACATTGCGTTAAAGTTTACAGCATGGTTGTGATGTCTATAATTTTCTGCCCAGCACATTTAGTTTTTATTAAACAGTTTTTTTCCCTCAGAGTTACATAGTTCAGAGATTCTGTGGGTCGTCGCTAGAGCTACAGAGTTCGTGCTTGGTGCGACGCTTTTCACGCTGTGGAAAGAGACAGAGCCAAATGGGATAAGACCCAGTGCAATGAAGTCGACCCTGTTGACTTTTAAGCAACCTTTAAACAGTTTTCTTGAGACTTGCTTTCTCTGGCCTTCCACAGTTCACAGTGTGCGTTTTCAAAAGGATCTTGTGGTAAATTAGGTCATAAAAATCCAGCCACTCACCATCAGTCCTGGGGGGAAACTATGTTCACATTAAGAAACCTCAGCCAGTTTGAAAATTGTCAATTAAAATCAGTTCCAAATTTAGAATATTTAACGTATGACATTAACAGGTTTCTGGGCCAAACAAAACGTTGGTTTGGACAAAACGAACATGGATGGAAAATTGGACATAGTGGTGTGTCACAGTTATGACTTAAAAGTTGTTAATATGGTAGCAGATATGTTGTATTATAACGCAGTGACAACATTTTGGTGATATATAAGCTCATGGCAGTTACGGAAAGTCGCCGAAGATGATTAATCATCTCTTGGCACTTTGATCAGTTCAGTCAGTACTGCTGTAAATAATATTGTACGCCCTTTGCAGGAGGTAGCAGTCAACCCCAGCCTCTATTTTCTGTTTGTGAGTGAATATGCAATTTAATGTTCTGTAGTTTGCCATTCTTGTTTGCCATAGCAGGTCTCTGTGGTGATGGTATTACGGATGCAATTCATTATGCCACTTACCCGCGTTTGAAATACAGCGGTGACTGATTTGGCAGCAGACCGTGTCTCACTGGTTTTAACGTGTTGGTATGGGATATGGGAGCCGGTCGTTCAGAAAGCTGTAGCAAACTACTGAACGCAAAAACTTGCCAAGACATCAACAATGGCAGTAAAATGCTGGTGTTGACTGCAGAGTGCTGTGAAGGATATGCAACTTTAAAAAAAGTCTGAATGAGAAGGCAACATCTGAGTGCCGAGATTCTACTGGCTCTCGTAACATCTTGACAACTTATGACGATCATATACGTAGAAACAACAGAAATGTTTGTGTTCAAGGATGATACATTAATTTTATTGGCCAACAGCATCACAACATGGCTGACATCATACTGCCCGCTAGTAGCCGTTATCGCATCCTGCATGGGACCAGCCTATGCGCTGTTGCCATCATATATACATATTTCATGCATCAGACCTATCGTCATGAACATCTGAAGTCCTCTAAATAATCGTCTTGTCAACTCTACTTACACAACTCTCGTGTGACGAGCAGTCCTTCGTCAAGGGAAATACCATGCCTCGATTCTCGCCATGTCGGTGGCCAAAGTGAACTGAGTATCGACCGATTAGATGACTTCTTTCTCCTTGTAGCTGGATGGCATGCTACCGTTGCTCAACAGCTGGAATCAACTCTTTTCCTGATAGAAAACTTGATGGACAAACACCATCAAAGATCAGAAACATGGTGAATGACTAAAACAGTTACGAATACACTACAGACATTCACAAACTGATTATAAGGACCGACATGGTGTGATAAAGTCACGGATGCAGAACTCAGGGACAGAATTAAACACATTCCAGTGAATAAAATGATGAGGAAAAGGTGATGATGCTGGATACAACACAACATTGAGAAAACCTGGTAATTGTAAAACAGGAAAGTCCTTCTTCTGGAACACACAGGGCACACAGAATAGGGGGAGACCTAAAAATACACGGAGAAGAGAATTAGACACAGAATAACATAGGGAAGATAAGGAGGGAGTTGAAAGAGATAGCAAAAGATGGGACAGCTTGGCGTCAGATGGTTTAGTACCTATGCTATATTGGGAGATAAAGGGTAACACTAGAAGAGGTTAATGTAATCAAAAAATATTTCACTGTCCTGTCTAAATTTCAAAATGTGCAAACCCACCCATAAGAAGAATATTTGTGGTATTCATGGTTTTAGTATATATATGTTTGGATCCTTGGTACAGGCAATTTGTTGACAACTTTGTTAATGGAATCTCAAGAAGGGATGATTATTGTTGAGCTAATACTACATTTACTTCATTGCACATGGTTTTATCCCATATGGCTTGGTCTCTTTCCGCGGGACGGCCTACCAAAAGCATGACATAAAGAACAAACTCCATAGCTCCAGCGACGACCCCTAAGTGTTTTCAAACACACAAATATCCCCAGCTGACACGTAAATGGTGCTAAAATACTTTTCTTTTCCATCAATCAATCAGGTGCCGTCTCCCAATGAAGGTTGGGTGCAATGGATCTCCAACAGTGTCTGTATCTCGCCTTGACTGTATATTCTGTCAGGCTGATGTTCATCCATCTCTTGATGTTATCTTTCCACTTGTACTGTTGTCTACCTCTTGCTCACTTGCCCTCAATCTTGCCAGTATGTTTTCTCCAACCTCCAGTATGCTTTTATAAGAGTATCGTGTCTTTTAACGTGACCAAAATATTTCACTAGCCTTCTCTTTACTTCTTTCATCAACTCTCTATTCATTCCCTGTTTTTCTAGAACCTCTGAATTTGATTGTTTTTGTTTCCATGAAATACGACATATTCGTCTGTATATCCACATCTCCAAGGCTTCTATGCGACTTTCTAGTTGCTTGTTCAATGTCCAGGCTTCCGCGCCATACAGTAGCGTTGAATATACGTAACATTTGACAGTTCTCATTTTTAATGCATTGTTAATCTCTCTAGATGTTAATACTGATTTCATACCATTGAAAGCATTTTTGGCCATTCCTATTCTGTTTTTGATTTCTGTTTCACTTCTGCCATCATGTTATTATATGTCCAAGATAAGAGAAACTTGTTACTTGTTCTAGTATCTCCCCGTTTACCATGATTTTCATTGATGACCTTTCCTTTCCACTGCTAATTATCATAGTTATTGTTTTTTGGATGTTAATATCTAACATGTATTTTACTGTGCTTCTATTATATCACTATGATTTGCCACTTTGTTTTTCAGATTACTTCAGAAATGTCTTCTAAATGTAAATGGATCTATCCAGGCAAATGAGCTTCATACGGTATCGGCAGACGGTCAGTGTAAAATATATTATGGCAACGAGTCTTTTGTTTGCAGGGTAGGTGTTTATGACGTTGGTAATGTCAACGTGTATGCAAGAGTTTTAAGCTTAAAGGCACTACATTTTATCATTCTGGCTTAGTCTCTCTCAGATGGGCTTAAAATGCAAAAGGTTTCATTGCAACAGGCTTTATCCCATATGGTGTGGTCTCTTTCTGCAGAGGGGCTGCCGAAAGCGTCGCACGAAGCACAAACTCTGTAGCTTGAGCGATAACCCCTAGGAGTCATCAAGAAAGTTGCATTGTGGACTGAGTTATATAGGGTGGGATCAACCCACAACCTTCTGCGCACAAGGCACATGATATAACTATATTTACCATGGAGACTCCTGTACTCGGATAAGCTAACTGTCTGCCTGAAATGTTACACAATTACTAACTCCGTACTTCAGCAACAACCTGCCTGAAGTGTTACACAATTACTAACTCCGTACTTCAGCAACAACCTGCCTGAAGTGTTACACAATTACTAACTCCGTACTTCAGCAACAACCTGCCTGAAGTGTTACACACATTACTAACTCCGTACTTCAGCAACAACCTGCCTGAAGTGTTACACAATTACTAACTCCGTACTTCAGCAACAACCTGCCTGAAGTGCCACATAGGTTGCAAACTGTACTTCAATAACAAATCACGGGGGTCCCAGATGGGCTAACTGTCTTCCTGAAGTGTTACACTGGTTGCAAACTGTACTTCAATAACAAATCACGAGGATCCCAGATGGGCTAACTGTCTTCCTGAAGTGTTACACTGGTTGCAAACTCTGTACTTCAATAACAAATCACGGGGATCCCAGATGGGCTAACTGTCTTCCTGAAGTGTTACACTGGTTGCAAACTGTACTTCAATAACAAATCACGGGGATCCCAGATGGGCTAACTGTCTTCCTGAAGTGTTACACTGGTTGCAAACTGTGTACTTCAATAACAAATCATGGGGATCCCAGATGGGCTAACTGTCTTCCTGAAGTGTTACACTGGTTGCAAACTCTATACTTCAATAACAAATCACGGGGATCCCAGATGGGCCAACTGTCTTCCTGAAGTGTTACACTGGTTGCAAACTGTGTACTTCAATAACAAATCACGGGGATCCCAGATGGGCTAACTGTCTTCCTGAAGTGTTACACTGGTTGCAAACTCTGTACTTCAATAACAAATCACGGGGATCCCAGATAGGCTAACTGTCTTCCTGAAGTGTTACACTGGATGCAAACTCTGTACTTCAATAACAAATCACAGGGATCCCAGATGGGCTAACTGTCTTCCTGAAGTGTTACACTGGTTGCAAACTGTGTACTTCAATAACAAATCACGGGGATCCCAGATGGGCCAACTGTCTTCCTGAAGTGTTACACTGGTTGCAAACTGTGTACTTCAATAACAAATCACGGGGATCCCAGATGGGCTAACTGTCTTCCTGAAGTGTTACACTGGTTGCAAACTCTGTACTTCAATAACAAATCACAGGGATCCCAGATGGGCTAACTGTCTTCCTGAAGTGTTACACTGGTTGCAAACTGTGTACTTCAATAACAAATCATGGGGATCCCAGATGGGCTAACTGTCTTCCTGAAGTGTTACACTGGTTGCAAACTCTATACTTCAATAACAAATCACGGGGATCCCAGATGGGCCAACTGTCTTCCTGAAGTGTTACACTGGTTGCAAACTGTGTACTTCAATAACAAATCACGGGGATCCCAGATGGGCTAACTGTCTTCCTGAAGTGTTACACTGGTTGCAAACTCTGTACTGCAATAACAAATCACAGGGATCCCAGATGGGCTAACTGTCTTCCTGAAGTGTTACACAGGTTGCAAACTCTATACTTCAGTAACAACCTGCCTGAAGTGTTACACAGGTTACAAACTCTGTATTTCAGTAACAGATAACAAGGATCTCAAATGGGCTGTCTGTCTGAAATGTCACACAGGTTACAAACTCTGTACTTCAGTAACAGATAACAAGGATCTCAGATGGGCTAACTGTCTGCCTGAAGTGTCACACAGGTTACAAACTCTGTACTTCAGTAACAGATAATAAGGATCCCAGATGGGCTAACTGTCTGCCTGAAGTGTCACACAGGTTACAAACTCTGTACTTCAGTAACAGATAACAAGGATCCCAGATGGGCTAACTGTCTGCCTGAAGTGTCACACAGGTTACAAACTCTGTACTTCAGTAACAGATAACAAGGATCCCAGATGGGCTAACTGTCTGCCTGAAGTGTCACACAGGTTACAAACTCTGTACTTCAGTAACAGATAACAAGGATCCCAGATGGGCTAACTGTCTGCCTGAAGTGTCACACAGGTTACAAACTCTGTACTTCAGTAACAGATAACAAGGATCTCAGATGGGCTGTCTATCTGCCTGAAGTATAACATAGGTTACAAACTCTGTACTTCAATAACAAATCACAGGAATCCCAGAAAAAAATGCATGTGTCAGCCGATTGACGGAGTTTGAAAAACGAACCCGCAGCCTTCAGAACTGGATGTAGATAACCTGGCCACTTTGCCTAGCAGACATCAAGACCTCCATGCATACCAGATTAAACAGAATATATTAGCAAGGTTGGATCCAATGCAGACAAGGAGTCCTCCATGTATACCAGATTACACATAATAACACCAAGACATGGGTAGATCACAGGCAGCATCGGGGTATTTTCAGAATATTTTGGGAATGCCTGGGAAGGAAAAATGAGGAGGAAGAGACTGGACATCCATTTCATGTCATGGCCTAGAATATATGAAGGCTTTATGTTTTGCACCCCATTGCCAGCATCTGCTTTGGCATTACCTTTGAACCCTCTTTCCCACAACGTCTCTTCTCACACTTACACAACATGCTTACACAACATACACGCACACAACACATATACACACACACTTACACACATACACTTACATAACCAATTCATACACACAACACACACACAACATACATGTACACTACACAACACACACACACACACACACAACATACACCTACACAACACAGACATATACACAACACACACATATACACAACACACACATATACACAACACACACATATACACAACACACACATGCACAACTCACACATGCCCAACTCAAACATACACACACATGCACAACACACACACATATATATACAACACATACATACATAACACACACATACACAACACTCAAATACACAACATACACATACATAACACACATACACAACACACACATGCACAACACACACATACACAACACATACATGCACAACACACACATACACAACACATACATGCACAACACACACATGCACAACACACACATATACAACATACATAACAAACACATATACACATCACACACAACATACACAACACACAAATACACAACATACACATATACACAACACACATATACACAACACACAACATACACAACACACATATACACAACACACACAACATACACATATACACAACACACATATACACAACACACACAACATATACATATACACAACACACAAATACACAACATACACATATACACAACACACACATATACACAACACACACATATACACAACACACACATATACACAAAACACATATACACAACACACACATATACACAACACACATACACAACACACACAACACACACAACACACACATATACACAACACACACAACACAAATACACAACACAACATATGCATATACACAACACACATATAGACAACACACACACAACATACACATATACACAACACACATATACACAACACACATATACACAACACATACAACATACACATATACACAACACACAAATACACAACATACATATATACACAACACACATATACACAACACACATATACACAACACACACATATACACGACACACACATATACACAACACACACATATACACAACACACACATATACACAACACACACAACACACAACACACACATATACACAACATACACATATACACAACACAGACAACACACACATACACAACACACACAACACACACAACAGACAAATACACAACATACACATATACACACACACATATACACAACACATGCACATATACACAACACATGCACATATACACAACACACACACATATACACAACACACACACACACACATATACAATACACACACATATACACAACACACACATATACACAACAGACACACATATACACAACACACACATATACAAAACACACACATATACACAACACACATATACACAACACACATATACACAACACATACATATACACAACACACACATATACACAACACACACATATACACAACACATATACACAACACACATATACACAACACACATATATACAACATACACATATACACAACACACACATATACACAACACACACATATACACAACACACACATATACACAACACACATATACACAACACATATACACAACACACATATACACAACACACACATATACACAACACACACATATACACAACACACAAATATACACAACATACACATATACACAACATACACATATACACAACACACACATGCACAACACACACACATGCACAACACAGACATATACACAACACACACATATACACAACACACACATATACACAACACACACATATACACAACACACATATACACAACACATATACACAACACACATATACACAACACACACATATACACAACACACACATATACACAACACACACATATACACAACACACATATACACAACACACACATATACACAACACACACATATACAAAACACACACATATACAAAACACACGCATATACACAACACACACATATACACAACACACACATATACACAACACACACACATATACACAACATACACATATACAACATACACATATACAACACACACATATACACAACACACACATATACACAATACACACATACACACAACACACACACATACACAACACACATATACACAACACACACATATACACAACACACATATACACAACACACACATATACACAACACACACATATACACAACACACACATATACACAACACACACACATACACAACACACACACATACACAACACACACATACACAACATACACAACACACACATATACACAACACACACATATACACAACACACATATATACACAACACACACATATACACAACACACACATATACACAACACACACATATACACAACACACATACACAACATACACATATACACAACACACATATACACAACACACACATATACACAACACACACATATACACAACACACACATATACACAACACACACATATACACAACACACACATATACACAACACACACATATACACAACACACACATATACACAACACACACATATACACAACACACACATATACACAACACACACATATACACAACACACACATATACACAACACACACATATACACAACACACACATATACACAACACACACATATACACAACACACACATATACACAACACACACAAATACACAACACACACAAATACACAACATACACATATACACAACACACAAATACACAACATACACATATACACAGCACATAAATACACAACATATACATATACACAAATACACAACATACACATATACACAAATACACAACATACACATATACACACACACACATATACACAACACATGCACATATACACAACACATGCACATATACACAACACACACATATACACAACACACACACACATATACAACACACACACATATACACAACACACACATATACACAACAGACACACATATACACAACACACACATATACAAAACACACACATATACACAACACACATATACACAACACACATATACACAACACACACATATACACAACACACACATATACACAACACACACATATACACAACACATATACACAACACACATATACACAACACACATATATACAACATACACATATACACAACACACACATATACACAACACACACATATACACAACACACACATATACACAACACACATATACACAACACATATAGACAACACACATATACACAACACACACATATACACAACACACACATATACACAACACACACATATACACAACATACACATATACACAACATACACATATACACAACACACACATGCACAACACACACACATGCACAACACAGACATATACACAACACACACATATACACAACACACACATATACACAACACACACATATACACAACACACACACATACACAACACACACACACACATACACAACACACACACATACACAACATACACAACACACACATACACAACACACACATATACACAACACACACATATACACAACACACATATACACAACACATATACACAACACACATATACACAACACACACATATACACAACACACATATACACAACACACACATATACACAACACACACATATACAAAACACACACATATACAAAACACACGCATATACACAACACACACATATACACAACACACACATATACACAACACACACACATATACACAACATACACATATACAACATACACATATACAACACACACATATACACAACACACACATATACACAATACACACATACACACAACACACACACATACACAACACACATATACACAACACACACATATACACAACACACATATACACAACACACACATATACACAACACACACATATACACAACACACTCATATACACAACACACACACATACACAACACACACACATACACAACACACACACATACACAACATACACAACACACACATACACAACACACACATATACACAACACACACATATACACAACACACATATATACACAACACACACATATACACAACACACACATATACACAACACACACATATACACAACACACATACACAACATACACATATACACAACACACACATATACACAACACACACATATACACAACACACACATATACACAACACACACATATACACAACACACACATAAACACAACACACACATATACATAACACACACATATACACAACACACACATATACACAACACACACATATACACAACACACACATATACACAACACACACATATACACAACACACACATATACACAACACACACATATACACAACACACACATATACACAACACACACATATACACAACACACACACATATACACAACACACACATATACACAACACACACACACACAACACACACATATACACAACACACACATATACACAACACACACATATACACAACACACACATATACACAACATACACATATACACAACACACACATGCACAACACACACACACATGCACAACACAGACAGACAGAGAGAGAGAGAGAGTGTGTGTGTGTGTGAGAGAGAGAGAGAGAGTGTGAGTGAGTGATTGAACAGACTAATTGATTGATTACTTGCTTCTCCCAGGGGCAAGGTTTGCCGTCACTGGATAAAATCTGTGATGAGTTCTACTGTCGCAAGCCCGGCACCACAGATATGTGTGAGCGCATGGAGGCGGCCACGGGCACTTGCTGTGGGTCACAAAAGGTCAGCTTTCCTAGTTTCATGTTTGAAACCTGTACTCTCTGACCAGAAGTTTCCCAGTGGTCTTCTCCAGGTCTTACTGTTGGGATGGGATCAAAGACATTGTAAAACAGATGGGTCCAGTTATTCATTCAGAGCTTGACTGTTTGAACATGGATCCCCCCAAAATGTCTTCTCTTGGCTTCATTTTTGGGGAGGACCAAAGATATTGCAAAACAGAGAGTGCAGTTATTCATTCATAGCTTGGCTGAATGGCGGTTTCCAAATTGTGTTCTGTAAGTCTCACGGTTAAAACAGATATAATAAACTACAACCATTCATTAACTGATGCTCGATAGAATAGAAGGAATATAATGGTATGACAGAATCACTGATGCAGAACTTAGGGAGAAAACCTCGAGTAATTCCAGCTAATTCAGAGCTGAGGAAAGGGCAGCAGCACTGGATAGGTCACAGACTGAAAAAACATGGTAATAGTACATAATAGGATGGTCCATTCTGTGGAACACACAGGGTATGCAGGATAGTCCATTCTGTTTAACACACAGGGAATGCAGGATAGTCCATTCTGTGGAACACACAGGGAATGCAGGATAGTCCATTCTGTGGAACACACAGGGAATGCAAGATAAAACATACGGAGAAGAGAATTAGAGACACAGATAGGAAATATGAGGAGGACATGGAGTGAGCTAAAAGAGGCAGCAGAAGACAGAATGGCTTGTCTGAGTTAGTTGAGGACTTGTACTCCAATAGAGGAAGTCATAATACAATCTACCATGTCACTCAATTTCTCTGCAGACAGAGCTAACTATACACTCTTACGTGCCTCTTGATCTCTCTGTAAACAGAAATAACTATACAATCTAGCGTGTCTCTTGTTTTCTCTGTAAACAAAAGAAACTATACAGTCTTCCATGTCTCTTGTTCTATCTGTAAACAGTAGTAACTATACATTCTTCCGTGTCTCTTGTTCTCTCTGTAAACAGAAGTAACTAATACAGTCTTCTGTGTCTCTTGTTCTCTCTGTAAACAGAAGTAACTATACAGTCTTCCGTGTCTCTTGTTCTCTCTGTAAACAGAAGTAAATAAGTCTTCTGTGTCTTTTGTTCTCTCTGTAAACAGAAGTAACTATACAGTCTTCTGTGTCTCGTTTTCTCTCTATAAACAGAGGTAACTATAGACATCTTCCATGTCTCTTGTTCTCTCTATGTTAGTTAGTTAGTTAGTTAGTCGACAGATCATCCTCATTGCACATCGAACCATTCAGTCCATAAGTGCTCGGATCCCCTCCTCAGCAAATCCCGCAGCGTGTAGCGGCTAACGACGCCAGTTCTGTGTTGGTTTATCAATCTTCTTTGGCTTCCTGCGTAGTGTTCTTGTTTGGCCACACCTCTTTTAATTTGCTGCTCTCGCAGTCTGGCCATTGTTGTAGATTCACAGTCATCACTTGGTTCTCGCAAAAGTCTTACTTCTCGTAGAGCATTCAGAATGTCGGCCTGGTCCATGGCGCGTCCGCCCTCCACAGTAGCCATACCTGCGAGCTTGTCAGCCCGCTCATTTCCTTGTACTCCCGCATGCCCTGGCACGAAGATGAAACTAATCTTTGCCAGTCGAGACCGCTCCAGAGGCAGCAACCATTCTCTTCGGATCGACCCCTCCTCTATCCTCTTGATCATGTTCATTGAGTCGCTAAGGAAACAAGCCCTAGTGAATGTCTGTGTCTCGAGCCATGTTATTGATTTACTTACTGCCATGACTTCCATGGTCAAGCTACTTGTGGTTTCAGTAAAAGCACCAGAGTCCTCCTTCACAATTCTCCCTCCGGCCCGAGCTGTTCTCTCTATAAACAGAGGTAACTATACACATCTTCCATGTCTCTTTTTCTCTCTATAAACAGAGGTAAATATACACATCTTCCATGTCTCTTGTTCTCTCTAAACAGAGGTAACTATACACATCTTCCATGTCTTTTGTTCTCTCTATAAACGGAAGTAACTATACAGTCTTCTGTGTCTGTTGTTCTCTCTGTAAACAGAGGTAACTATACACATCTTTCATGTCTCTTGTTCTCTCTGTAAACAGAAGTAACTATACAGTCTTCTGTGTCTCTTGTTCTCTCTGTAAACAGAAGTAACTATACAGTCTTCCGTGTCTCTTATTCTGTCTGTAAACAGATGTAACTATACAGTCTTCCATGTCTCTTGTTCTCTCTGTAAACAGAGGTAATAATACAGTCTTCTGTGTCTCTTATTCTCTCTGTAAACAGAAGTAACTATACAGTCTTCAATTTCTCTTGTTCTCTCTGTAAACAGAAGTAACTATACAGTTGTCTGGGTCTCTTGTTCTCTCTGTAAACAGAGGTAACTATACACATCTTCCATGTCTCTTGTTTTCTCTGTAAACAGGAGTAACTATACAGTCTTGTGTGGCTCTTGTTCTCTCTGTAAACAGTAGTAACTATACGGTTTTCTGTGTCTCTTGTGCTCTCTGTAAACAGAAGTAACTATACTGTCTTCCATGTCTCTTGTTCTCACTATAAACAGAAGTAACTATACACATCTTCTGTTATTTTGTCTGTAAACAGAAGTAATTATAACATCTTCTCTTGTTCTCTCTGTAAACAGAAGTAACTATACAAGTAACACGTGTCTCTTTTTCTCTCTGTAAACAGAAATAACTAAACACCTCTTCTTTTGTTTTCTCTGCAAACAGAAGTAACTGTACAATCAACACTGTCTCTTGTTTTCTCTGTAAACTAAACAGAAATAACTAAACACCTCTTCTTTTGTTTTCTCTGCAAACAGAAGTAACTGTACAATCAACACTGTCTCTTGTTTTCTCTGTAAACAGACGTAACTGTACAATCAACACTGTCTCTTGTTTTCTCTGTAAACAGAAGTAACTGTACAATCAACACTGTCTTTTGTTTTCTCTGTAAACAGAAGTAATTGTACAATCAACACTGTCTCTTGTTTTCTCTGTAAACAGAAGTAATTGTACGATCAACACTGTCTCTTGTTTTCTCTGTAAACAGAAGTAACTGTACAATCAACACTGTCTCTTGTTTTTTCTGTAAACAGAAGTAACTGTACAATCAACACTGTCTTTTGTTTTCTCTGTAAACAGAAGTAATTTTACAATCAACACTGTCTCTTGTTTTCTCTGTAAACAGAAGTAACTGTACAATCAACACTCTTGTTTTCTCTGTAAACAGAAGTAACTGTACAATCAACACTGTCTCTTGTTTTCTCTGTAAACAGAAATGTCAGAAAGGTTACTGTATCGATGCCGCCCAAGGAGAGTGCCCCGCTCTCGGTAAGTCTCACCAACAAGTTAAGTTTATTGCATTTCCTTTACAGAACGTCGCAGTAAAGTCCAGCATTTTTTGTTGTTTGTGATTTCCTAAGCAATTTTGCGTTCAGTAGTTTGCCATTGTTTTCTGAACGGCTGATGCTCATATCATCGTGAAAGTCAACACAAAGCAATCTGCTCCCAGATGGTCTGCTGCTGACTTTAAGCCCAGTATGTCGGGGTTCACTACCCTCAAGCCACAGCCAGCGACAACCAATAGGACTTCATGACAAATTTTACAGGAATCCTTACTGTTGTTGTGTGTGTGCACGTGTGTGCGCACATGTGTTTTTATCTTGGGGGTTGAGGTTGGTGTGTTTTGAATACTTTCATGTGTACATTGAAAATATTGTTTCAAAACATTCCATGTTAATGAGCGGGTCAGAATGTCGGCTCCACACATTATGGAGCATATGTTTGATCCTTGGTGAGACTTAGGGTTTACCAAAATCTTAGCTACAGTTCACCTTACAATGACAACATTCTGACACTAGTCTGTGGAACATCCTGGGCACACACTAGACTGTGGGACATCCTGGGCAGACACTAGTCTGTGGGACACCCTGGGAAGACACTAGTTTGTGGGACATCCTGGGCAGACAGTAGTCTGTGGGACATCCTGGGAAGACAGTAGTCTGTGGGACATCCTGGGCTGACACTAGTCTGTGGGACATCCTGGGCAGACTTTAGTCTGTGGGACATCCTGGGCAGACAGTAGTCTGTGGGACATCCTGGGCTGACACTAGTCTATGAGACATACTGGGCAGATACTAGTCTGTGGGACATCCTGGGCAGACACTAGTCTGTGGGACATCCTGGGCAGACACAAGTCTGTGAGACATCCTGGACAGACACTAGTCTGTGGAACATCCTGGGCAGACAGTAGTCTGTGGGACATCCTGGACAGACACTAGTCTGTGGGACATCCTGGGCTGACACTAGTCTGTGGGACATCCTGGGCTGACACTAGTCTGTGGGACATCCTGGGCTGACACTAGTCTGTGGGACATCCTGGGATCACACTAGTCTGTGGGACATCCTGGGCAGACACTAGTCTGTGGGACATCCTGGGCAGACAGTAGTCTGTGGGACATCCTGGGCTGACACTAGTCTGTGGGACATCCTGGGATGACACTAGTCTGTGGGACATCCTGGGCAGACACTAGTCTGTGGGACATCCTGGGCAGACAGTAGTCTGTGGGACATCCTGGGCAGACACTAGTCTGTGGGACATCCTGGGCTGACACTAGTCTGTGGGACATCCTGGGCTGACACTAGTCTGTGGGACATCCTGGGCTGACACTAGTCTGTGGGACATCCTGGGCAGACACAAGTCTGTGAGACATCCTGGACAGACACTAGTCTGTGGAACATCCTGGGCAGACAGTAGTCTGTGGGACATCCTGGACAAACACTAGTCTGTGGGACATCCTGGGCTGACACTAGTCTGTGGGACATCCTGGGCTGACACTAGTCTGTGGGACATCCTGGGCAGACAGTAGTCTGTGGGACATCCTGGGCAGACAGTAGTCTGTGGGACATCCTGGGCAGACAGTAGTCTGTGGAACATCCTGGGCAGACAGTGGTCTGTGGGACATCCTGGACAGACACTAGTCTGTGGGACATCCTGGGCAGACACTAGTCTGTGGGACATCCTGGGCTGACACTAGTCTGTGGGACATCCTGGGCAGACAGTAGTCTGTGGGACATCCTGGGCAGACAGTAGTCTGTGGGACATCCTGGGCAGACACTAGTCTGTGGGACATCCTGGGCTGACACTAGTCTGTGGGACATCCTGGACTGACACTAGTCTGTGGGACATCCTGGGCAGACACTAGTCTGTGGGACATCCTGGGCTGACACTAGTCTGTGGGACATCCTGGGCTGACACTAGTCTGTGGGACATCCTGGGCTGACACTAGTCTGTGGAACATCCTGGGCTGACACTAGTCTGTGGGACATCCTGGGCAGACACTAGTCTGTGGGACATCCTGGGCTGACACTAGTCTGTGGGACATCCTGCGCTGACACTAGTCTGTGGGACATCCTGGGCTGACACTAGTCTGTGGGACATCCTGGGCAGACACTAGTCTGTGGGACATCCTGGGCTGACACTAGTCTGTGGGACATCCTGGGCTGACACTAGTCTGTGGGACATCCTGGGCAGACACTAGTCTGTGGGACATCCTGGGCAGACAGTAGTCTGTGGGACATCCTGGGCAGACACTAGTCTGTGGGACATCCTGGGCTGACACTAGTCTGTGGGACATCCTGGACTGACACTAGTCTGTGGGACATCCTGGGCAGACACTAGTCTGTGGGACATCCTGGGCTGACACTAGTCTGTGGGACATCCTGGGCTGACACTAGTCTGTGGGACATCCTGGGCTGACACTAGTCTGTGGAACATCCTGGGCTGACACTAGTCTGTGGGACATCCTGGGCAGACACTAGTCTGTGGGACATCCTGGGCTGACACTAGTCTGTGGGACATCCTGCGCTGACACTAGTCTGTGGGACATCCTGGGCTGACACTAGTCTGTGGGACATCCTGGGCAGACACTAGTCTGTGGGACATCCTGGGCTGACACTAGTCTGTGGGACATCCTGGGCTGACACTAGTCTGTGGGACATCCTGGGCAGACACTAGTCTGTGGGACATCCTGGGCAGACACTAGTCTGTGGGACATCCTGGGCAGACACTAGTCTGTGGGACATCTTGGGCTGACACTAGCCTGTGGGACATCCTGGGCTGACACTAGTCGGTGGGACATCCTGGGCTGACACTAGTCTGTGGGACATCCTGGGCTGACACTAGTCTGTGGGACATCCTGGGCTGACACTAGTCTGTGGGACATCCTGGGCTGACACTAGTCTGAAGATTAGTCTATCACACATGAGACATTGATATACATAAAGATTAGCCTATCACACATGAGACATTGACTGATACACATAAAGATTAGCCTATCACACATGAGACATTGACTGATACACATAAAGATTAGCCTATCACACATGAAATATTGACTGATACACATAAAGATTAGCCTATCACACATGAGACATTGATTGATACACATAAATATTAGCCTATCACACACGAGACATTTATTGATTGATACACATAAATATTAGCCTATCACACATGAGACATTGACTGATACACATAAAGATTAGCCTATTACACATGAAAGATTGACTGATACACATAAAGATTAGCCTATCACACATGAAAGATTGACTGATACAAATAAAGATTAGCCTATCACACATGAAAGATTGACTGATACACATAAAGATTAGCCTATCACACATGAGACATTCATTGATACACATAAATATTAGCCTATAACACATGAGACATTTATTGATCAATTTTAAAAAAATTTTAAATTTGCATATCCTTTTACAGGACATCGCTGTCAACAGCAGCATCTTTCAGCTGTCTGTTGATTTCTTAGCAAGATTACGCTCAGTAGTTTGCCATTGCTTTCTGAGCGGCCGGCTCAGTTATCTCGCAAGTCACCAGCGGGGGACGAACCACTCCCAGTTCTCGCCCGCTACGAGACTCTGCGCGATAAACGGGATTATGGAGAAAGTGGTGTAACTCCTCGGCCAGAGAGTCCGGCTATTGATTGATACACATAAATATTAGCCTATCACACATGGGATATTGACTAATTAATACACTAAATATTAGCCTATCACACATGGGATATTGACTAATTAATACACTAAATATTAGCCTATCACACATGGGATATTGACTAATTAATACACTAAATATTAGCCTATCACACATGGGATATTGACTAATTACATTGGCACCTTGCCGTCTTGACAGACGATAGTTTGTGCTTTAAAAAGGCATAATAACTTTTAACTATGGCGGTAGCGAGTGTGACTGATAAGGCCAATTTGTGCTGTAAATGTCCGTTCACAGTGGGTGCATGTGAACACGTGGTCATTTCCACCATCATGCACCATCTTACGTCTCAAACGCTTGGTGTGTGACTTTTCTGCAATAATTTTCTCCTTTGACTTTATTCCATTTCTGATATTTGCCCTCCATGCAACACGTTCAGCGGCGACTTGCTCCCAATGTGCATTATCAATGCCTGTATCAATCATGTCCCGCTTACACACATCTTTGTATCGTAGTAGAGGCCGACCCTGAGATCTCTTACCCATCTGTAATTCACCAAAAAAGATATCCTTTGGTATTCTACCATCATCCATCCTCCTAAGATGTCCTATCCATCTAAGTCTACGAAGACTGAGCATGGAATAAACTGTCACACAACCTGATCTTTCCAATACTTCAGTATTTGTGATTTTGTCTTGCCACTTAATACCAAGAATTCTTCGCAGACACCGCATATGAAAGCTGTTTAAATTGTTCTCTTGATGTGAGTAAGTTGTCCAGGTTTCACTGCCATAGAGAAGAGTACTAAGGACACAGGCTTGATAGACAAGGACTTTTGTTTTGGCAGTAAGCTTCCTGTTCTCCCAGACTCTTTTTCTTAACCTGTTCATTGTTGTTGCTGCCTTACCAATCCGGATGTTGATTTCCTGATCTAGGGATAATTTGCTATTTACCACTGATCCTAGATATGTAAAATGGTCTACTATCTCTAGTTCGACGTCGTCAATAAAGATTGATGGTACCCCATGTGCACCTTGTGACATAATCTGTGTCTTCTTTTTGCTAATTGTTAAACCAAATTCAGAACAAGCATTGGAGAATGCAGATAGTAGACATTGCAATTCTTCCTCAGAGTGGGTCGTAACTGCAGCATCATCTGCAAAAAGCAACTCTCTGATCAGTACCCTCCTAATTTTGGTCTTAGCCTTCAATCTCTGAGCATTGTAGAGACCGCCATCTGAGCGTGAGTGAATGTATATACCACCATCCTGATCACGAAATGCATATTTCAGTAGAAGTGAAAAGTATATTCCAAAGAGGGTGGGAGCTAGTACACAACCTTGCTTAACTCCACTCTTGATTTCAAATTCTTCAGAAGTTGCACCATCAAACTTGATTATACCCTTCATGCCTGTGTGGAACGATTCCACAATGGACAGAAGAGTTGGTGGGCAGCCAATCTTCTTTAGTGCCTTGAACAGACCCTCACGACTGACCAAATCAAATGCCTTTGTGAGGTCGATGAAGGCAATAAACAGTGGTTGATTCTGTTCACGGCATTTTTCTTGCATTTGTCGCAATGAGAATATACCTCTCGCTTTGATTCCGAGACCAGTTAAGACCAGGGATGGAGTTATTGCCTCTCCATAGCACAACATTGACTAATTAATACACTAAATATTAGCCTATCACACATGGGATATTGACTAATTAATAC
The DNA here is from genome assembly GCA_963921405.1 of Cepaea hortensis. Taxonomy (NCBI): domain Eukaryota; kingdom Metazoa; phylum Mollusca; class Gastropoda; order Stylommatophora; family Helicidae; genus Cepaea; species Cepaea hortensis. The sequence goes on from OY992892.1 coordinate 11,623,385, forward strand.
ACTAAATATTAGCCTATCACACATGGGATATTAACTAATTAATACACTAAATATTAGCCTATCACACATGGGATATTGACTAATTAATACACTAAATATTAGCCTATCACACATGGGATATTAACTAATACACTAAATATTAGCCTATCACACATGGGATATTGACTAATTAATACACTAAATATTAGCCTATCACACATGGGATATTGACTAATTAATACACTAAATATTAGCCTATCACACATGGGATATTGACTAATTAATACACTAAATATTAGCCTATCACACATGGGATATTGACTAATTAATACACTAAATATTAGCCTATCACACATGGGATATTAACTAATACACTAAATATTAACCTATCACACATGGGATATTGACTAATTAATACACTAAATATTAGCCTATCACACATGGGATATTGACTAATTAATACACTAAATATTAGCCTATCACACATGGGATATTGACTAATTAATACACTAAATATTAGCCTATCACACATGGGATATTGACTAATTAATACACTAAATATTAGCCTATCACACATGGGATATTGACTAATTAATACACTAAATATTAGCCTATCACACATGCAGCATTGATTGATTGATACACATAGAGATTAGCCTATCACACTGAGGTAATGATTGGTACAGAAAGAGTCTATAAGATAGGCAGAGTTATTTATAACATATTTATCTGTTTCTAGGAAATTGCCCTTTTGGAGATCAGCCAGGTGTTATCTTAGATGGCAAGACCTGTGCTCAGTTGCCGTCTGCATATTGCTACAGTGAGAATGTCTACTTGAAGTGCTGTGCCACGTGCGCCAAAATATACACATCGAAGCCAGGTATGTTTTTTTAGTGTTGTCAAACTTGGTTGTTAAAAGCCAAATGGGCAAGTTGATTTACATGTTGAACATCAGCGCTGTGGCCTAAAGGCAGTGAACGTGTTTCACATTTCCATGACAGACCGTGTCGCGGGTTTGAAATAAGCCGCAGACGATTTGGAAGTAGACCACCGTGCGCTGATTTTGTTGGTATGGACAATGGCAAACTACTGAACATAAAATTTAGTTAACTAATAAAAAGACAGCGTAGTTTACATAAGAAACAACAATTCAAATATAGACAATAAATTTCAAGTGAGAGAAAGAAGAAGTGAATGTAAACTTTGCCTTGTAAATCAGAGACAGCCAAAAATTGTGGGGTTGATTGCAAAGTCCTGTCAAGCTGACTTTTATGTTTTAATATGTTGTGGACTGATCCCATTGACTGTCATCATCATCATCATCATCTAGCATGTTTCTTACAGAACACTGCCCTTATCACAGTCTGTGAAAGATTCCTGACCTCTAGCCCGTTCTCCTGCATCTTCCAGTCTCATAATTAATGTTTCTGAAACAATCCCGACCTCCTGCATCTTCCAGTCTCATAATTAATGTTTCTGAAACAATCCCGACCTCCTGCATCTTCCAGTCTCATAATTAATGTTTCTGAAACAATCCCGACCTCCTGCATCTTCCAGTCTCATAATGTATGTTTCTTTAACTCTAAAAGGCTCCCAACCTTCTGTATCTTCCAGTCTCATAATTAATATTTCTTTAACTCTGAAAGACTCCCAACCCCCTGCATCTTCCAGTCTTGTAATTAATGTTTCTTTAACTCTGAAAGGACATGAGAAATTGGTGCAAGATTTGTCTCACTGAGTTCTCATTGAACGCTAAGGATTAATACAAAACTGTGAATTCCATTAGTGAATTTAAAGACAGACAGCATAAATACTGTATGTGACAAACAGTAAATGTTTATTCAAGTATGCTGAAGCTTCGGCCATCAGAGATTTAATACCCCTGTTGTGCAGATCAAGTTAGTTGCATGTCCATTGCAATATGCTGCAATCAACCCCAACATTTATTTGCCGTGTTTGATTTAGGGGGCAATTTTACTCCATATTTGGCCATTGCTTTCTGGACAGACGCTTTATACCATTGAAAACAACACAGCACAATCTGCTTCCAAATTGCTGCGGCTGATGTCAAACCCTCGAATCAATATGTCGGGAAATTATGAAAATGCGCGTCTCACTATCCCCGAAACCATTGTGCAGACAGGAAGACTTTAAAGAGTCTGCAACTACCTTGGGGAAATAAAAAAAAACGATGCTCCACATTTGACCAGCATCAACGACTGTGTGTTAATTATTTCAGCCAAAATACTATTCATCTACTCACTGCATGTGTTATATCACTACAGCCTGCCCCTGACGAGATGCAGCCATATATGTCAGGCAACACTTGTGCAAGCTATTGTTTACGGCTTCTGTGCCTGAACATGAATAATTCATCTATTTCCTGGGATTCTGAAAACTTGGTATTATAACTAATAATTACAGGGATATTTAAAGTGAAAACAAAACAAAACATTCAGTCCATGTTATTTGGAAATATCAGCCCCAAATATTAGTTCCCTGCATTTAAGCATTAGTGTCTTTTATCCGCCAATGACTTGTGTCCACCCTAATCTTGTGTCCACCAGTGACTTAGTCTGACCTTACCCCCTCTTCCAGTAACCATGCGATCCTGGGAGATTTCAGTTTGCTGAAGTACTTCAGTTTCCTGAACATTGTACTGTTGATGAACTATTTGTATTTCTCATCTCATCTCATCTTGTTCCTCTTTGCCAAGTAGCAAGTGCCCAAAACGAACTGAAATGACTGAGTCCACTCAGTTAACTTTTAACAGTTACGACGCCGTTTAATTTTGCAGCGTAGGCCTACACACTTAACTCAACAACAACAATAACTAATTACCTACTGTACCTGTTCTGACCAGGTTGGGCAGTAAGAATATAATAATTAAGATTAATGATATGTTGCAAGCCATCTCCGCTCGAATATTAACAATGTCCTTGTTCGCCCTCACAGAATCCTTCTCTCAATCCGCCAAGTGTCCTTCCTGCCGCTTCACAGACATCGAGATTTCTGCGTTCGTCTGCCTGTTTATTTGTGGCTATGATAAGTGTTGTTTCTACCGATTGTCTCTTCCATTTCCAAATATTAATTCAGCCATTGATGCGACATCAAGCCAATATCTAGCCGACCTATCATTCCAGAATCAACATGAGCTGCCACCCTGAAGGATTTCGCAAGTCAATCTGCCTTTGTTGTTATTGACATTGTCCCATGACGATTCTGTGTTGTCACGTCATCTTCGATTTCTTAGCGTTTTTGTTTTGGGATTTTCTGATCTTTATAATTTACGTCATTACGTCGCACTTGCTACTTGGCACTCTTGTACCATGTGATGTCGAGGTGAAGTATAAATAGTAGGAGAATGCCTGTTTATGGGCTTCATGCATTGAGATTCCAGTGGACTCTGCTATTCCCTCTTCATGCATTGAGATTCCAGTGGACTCTGCTATTCCCTCTTCATGCATTGAGATTCCAGTGGACTCTGCTATTCCCTCTTCATGCATTGAGATTCCAGTGGACTCTGCTATTCCCTCTTCATGCATTGAGATTCCAGTGGACTCTGCTATTCCCTCTTCATGCATTGAGATTCCAGTGGACTCTGCTATTCCCTCTTCATGCATTGAGATTCCAGTGGACTCTGCTATTCCCTCTTCATGCATTGAGATTCCAGTGGACTCTGCTATTCCCTCTTCATGCATTGAGATTCCAGTGGACTCTGCTATTCCCTCTTCATGCATTGAGATTCCAGTGGACTCTGCTATTCCCTCTTCATGCATTGAGATTCCAGTGGACTCTGCTATTCCCTCTTCATGCATTGAGATTCCAGTGGACTCTGCTATTCCCTCTTCATGCATTGAGATTCCAGTGGACTCTGCTATTCCCTCTTCATGCATTGAGATTCCAGTGGACTCTGCTATTCCCTCTTCATGCATTGAGATTCCAGTGGACTCTGCTATTCCCTCTTCATGCATTGAGATTCCAGTGGACTCTGCTATTCCCTCTTCATGCATTGAGATTCCAGTGGACTCTGCTATTCCCTCTTCATGCATTGAGATTCCAGTGGACTCTGCTATTCCCTCTTCATGCATTGAGATTCCAGTGGACTCTGCTATTCCCTCTTCATGCATTGAGATTCCAGTGGACTCTGCTATTCCCTCTTCATGCATTGAGATTCCAGTGGACTCTGCTATTCCCTCTTCATGCATTGAGATTCCAGTGGACTCTGCTATTCCCTCTGTCCATTGTTTATGTGGTCGGCCTCTTCTTCTGCGTCCATTTGATCTTAGTTTTTCTACAAGCAGTATAAAAATCCCCTGCCGGCTCTCTAGGCCAGTCGCAGGTTTAGGACACAAATCTGACCAAGAGGAGTCCGTCACATCTGGCGAGTCAGAGCCCTATTGTCCCATGACCTCGCGGACATGGTTTCCCGGTCTACACCGCAGGGAGGTTGGGTTGACTTGTGTAGTCTGCGGGTCAAGGGCAGGCTGGCTGCAGTGCCAGGTGCAGTTGACACCTTTATTTCAATAGTCACATGTGTAGGTTGTTGATATTTCCTCTTCTTGTGCCAAAGTGTTTTAACAATTCTTGTCTGACATTTCAGCTTTCAGTTTTGTACATGGATGTTTTTGCTCTGTAAACACTATCACATAAAACTATCACATATACTGTAAACACTACCACACAAAACTATCACATGCACTATAAACACCTTCACACAGAACTACCACACATACTGTAAACATGTCACACACAACTATCACAAATAATATAAACTCAACATGTAACTGTAATACTTGTTGTGTGTTCTACAGGGTGCGAGTACGGAGACAAACAGCTGGGTTGTAAAGCTAGTGATTGTGGGTCAACCTTTACAACCGGGGTATATGCTGGTTTGCCGTACAATTCTGCTTGCTGCATCACGTGCCCAGATCCCAGATCGTGCATGGATGATGTCATCACACTGCAAATAAAAGGTAGGACTCCTGGTTCTGTAGTGTGGTTGTTTACCAGTTTAGTAGTTCAGTAGGAGCAGTTATTTTCTTCCTGGTTCTGTAGTGTGGTTGTTTACCAGTTTAGTGGTTCAGTAGGGGCAGTTATTTTCTTCCTGGTTCTGTAGTGTGGTTGTTTACCAGTTTAGTAGTTCAGTAGGAGCAGTTATTTTCTTCCTGGTTCTGTAGTGTGGTTGTTTACCAGTTTAGTGGTTCAGTAGGGGCAGTTATTTTCTTCCTGGTTCTGTAGTGTGATTTTTGACCAGTTTAGTAGTTCAGTAGGAGCAGTTATTTTCTTCCTGGTTCTGTAGTGTGATTGTTGACCAGTTTAGTAGTTCAGTAGGGGCAGTTATTTTCTTCCTGGTTCTGTAGTGTGATTTTTGACCAGTTAAGTAGTTCAGTAGGAGCAGTTATTTTCTTCCTGGTTCTGTAGTGTGATTGTTGACCAGTTTAGTAGTTCAAATCAAATCAAATCAAATCAACTTTATTAGGGTCACAAATTGGGCGCGCAGGCCCGTCTTACATTCGGCCCTTCCAATCACTCGTCTTTCGTTCATCAAGAGCATTATACATTTACATAGGAAGAAAAATAAACATTGTGAAATGAATGTTGTAAACATAAACAAGGCTAAACATGGAGAAAAATGTGTACATAAAAGTATGTGACGTAAAAGTAGTGATGCCAGCGCGTCCCACACACACACACACACACACCACTCTCTCTCTCTCTCTCTCTCTCTCTCTCTCTCATTCACTCTCACTCATTCACTCACACACACACACTCTCACTCATTCACTCTCCCGCTCACTCATTCACTCTCCCGTTCACTCATTCACTCTCCCGCTCACTCATTCACTCTCCCGCTCACTCATTCACTCTCACGTTCACTCATTCTGTCTCTCCCGCTCACTCATTCACTCTCCCGCTCACTCATTCACTCTCCCGCTCACTCATTCACTCTCCCGCTCACTCATTCACTCTCCCGCTCACTCATTCACTCTCCCGCTCACTCATTCACTCTCACTCATTCACTCTCACGCTCACTCATTCACTCTCACGCTCACTCATTCACTGTCCCGCTCACTCATTCACTCTGCCGCTCACTCATTCACTCTCACTCATTTACTCACACGCCCACTCATTCACTCTCACGCTCAATCATTCACTCTCCCGCTCACTGATTCACTCTCACGCTCACTCATTCCTTCTCACGCTCACTCATTCACTCTCACTCATTCACTCTCACGCTCACTCAATCACTCTCACGCTCACTCATTCACTCTCACGCTCACTCATTCACTCTCACGCTCACTCATTCACTCTCCCGCTCAATCATTCACTCTCCCGCTCACTCATTCACTCTCACTAATTCACTCTCCCGCTCACTCATTCACTCTTCCGCTCACTCATTCACTCTCCCGCTCACTCATTCACTCTCCCGCTCACTCATTCACTCTCACTCATTCACTCTCACTCATTCACATTCATTCACTCCCACACACAGACACTCTCACTCATTCACTCTCCAGCTCACTCATTCGCTCTCACGCTCACTCATTCACTCTCCCGCTCACTCATTCACCCTCACGCTCACTCATTCACTCTCACGCTCACTCATTCACTCTCCCGCTCACTCATTCACTCTCACTCATTCACTCTCCCGCTCACTCATTCACTCTCACGCTCAATCATTCACTCTCCCGCTCACTCATTCACTCTCACGCTCACTCATTCACTCTCACGCTCACTCATTCACTCTCACGCTCACTCATTCACTCTCACGCTCACTCATTCACTCTCACGCTCACTCATTCTGTCTCTCATTCACACTCACTCACTCTCTCACTCAAACTACAGTAATGAACATAAGTTTAGATTATACATGATAAAATCAAATGGTATTTAACTTATAATATGACAGATGAGAATACACAAACATATGGATTCACGTGTTACATAACATGCGTGTTACATGATATGCATCTGCTCAGCTCTCTCTCTCTCTCTCACTCTCTCTCTCTCTGTATTCTTTCATATACACACACTCACACGCATGCGTACGCTCACACACACACACACACTCTCTCTCTTTCTCTCTCACTCTCACTAATTCACTCTCCCGCTCACTCATTCACTCTCACGCTCACTCATTCACTCTCACGCTCACTCATTCGCTCTCACGCTCACTCATTCACTCTCACGCTCACTCATTCACTCTCACGCTCACTCATTCGCTCTCACGCTCACTCATTCACTCTCCCGCTCACTCATTCACTCTCCCGCTCACTCATTCACTCTCCCGCTCACTCATTTACTCTCCCGCTCACTCATTCACTCTCCTGCTCACTCATTCACTCTCACGCTCACTCATTCTGTCTCTCCCGCTCACTCATTCACTCTCCCGCTCACTCATTCACTCTCCCGCTCACTCATTCACTCTCCCGTTCAATCATTCACTCTCACTCATTCACTCTCACGCTCACTCATTCACTCTCACGCTCACTCATTCACTGTCCCGCTCAATCATTCACTCTGATTCCGGGCCGCACCCTTCGGTTTACGAGTTAAATGTTTCGGAGACTCCTGTGGGTCGTCGCTAAAAGCTACGGAGTTCGTGCTTTGTGTGACGCTTTCCGCGCTGTGGAAAGAGACCGAGCCATATGGGATAAAACCCGGTGCGATGAAGTCGACCCTGTCGACTTTTAAGCGACTTTTTCTTATTCCAATAACAATTTAAAATATATTTTATCAGAGGGTAATACGACGCTTGCCTACAAGTGCAGCGACTACATCCTGAGTCGAGGTAAAAGGTTTGTCTGCTATGTGAAGTCTGTGCTCCAGGATGTCTGCTGCAAGAGCTGCGAGTACGCCAGGAATGCCACAAGCCCAGGTAAGCTGTCTTAGTCCTGTTTGCGTGGGATTCAGGCTTCAGGCTTTGAGGAAGTGAAGGGCTAACTAACTGAGTGTTAGGGGAGAATGGAAAAAGGGTTATATGTGTGTGTGTGTGTGTGTGTGTGTGTGTGTGTGTGTGGGGGGGGGGGGGTGATGGGAGAGTGTGAAGATTTTTGTGGGAAGCTGTGGGGAGAATGTACAAGATTTATGTAGAGAGTTGGGAGAATGGAAAAAAGGGAGTTTATGGGATAATATAAAAGGTTTATGTGGGGAGTTGATGGCAGATTGTAAAAGTAAAACGGTTTATGTGGGAAGTTGAAGGGAGAATATAAAGGTAAAATGTTTTATGGGGGAGTTGTTGGGAGAATTTACGGGGGAATTAACAGGGGAATGTTGAGGTTGGTATGGGAAGTTAATGGGGTAATGTTGAGGTTGGTGTGGGGAGTTAATGGGGAAATGTTGAGGTCGGTGTGGGGAGTTAATGGGGGAATTTTGAGGTCAGTGTGGGGAGTTAATGAGGGAATGTTGAGGTTGGTGTGGGGAGTTAATGGGGGAATGTTGAGGTTGGTGTGGGGAGTTAATGGGGGAATGTTGAGGTTGGTGTGGGGAGTTAATGGGGGAATGTTGAGGTTGGTGTGGAGAGTTAATGGGGGAATGTCGAGGTTGGTTTAGGGAGTTGATGGGGGAATGTTGAGGTTGGTTTGAGGAGTTGATGGGGGAATGTTGAGGTTGGTGTGGGGAGTTGATGGGGTAATTTTGAGGTTAGTGTGGGGAGTTAATAGGGGAATGTTGAGGTTGGTGTGGGGAGTTTGGGGTAATTTTGAGGTTGGTAGGGGAGTTGATGGGGGAATGTTGAGGTTGGTGTGGGGAGATTATGGGGGAATGTTGAGGTTGATGTGGGAAATGTTGAGGTTGCAGATTAACATGGGGAGTTAATTGGGGAATGTTGAGGTTGCAGATTAACATGGGGAATCAATTGGGGAATGTTGAGGTTGCAGATTAACATGGGGAGTTAATTGGGGAATGTTGAGGTTGCAGATTAACATGGGGAGTTAATTGGGGAATGTACAGGTTGCAGATTAACATGGGGAGTTAATTGGGGAATGTTGAGGTTGCAGATTAACATGGGGAGTTAATTGGGGAATGTTGAGGTTGCAGATTAACATGGGGAGTTAATTGGGGAATGTTGAGGTTGCAGGTTAACATGGGGAGTTAATTGGGGAATGTTGAGGTTGCAGATTAACATGGGGAGATGATGGGGGAATGTTGAGGTTGGTTTGGGGAGTTGATGTGGGAAATGTTGAGGTTGCAGATTAACATGGGGAGTTAATTGGGGAATGTTGAGGTTGCAGATTAACATGGGGAGTTAATTGGGGAATGTTGAGGTTGCAGATTAACATGGGGAGTTAATTGGGGAATGTTCAGATTGCAGATTAACATGGGGAGTTAATTGGGGAATGTTGAGGTTGCAGATTAACATGGGGAGTTAATTGGGGAATGTTGAGGTTGCAGATTAACATGGGGAGATGATGGGGGAATGTTGAGGTTGGTGTGGGGAGTTGATGTGGGAAATGTTGAGGTTGCAGATTAACATGGGGAGTTAATTGGGGAATGTTGAGGTTGCAGATTAACATGGGGAGTTAATTGGGGAATGTTGAGGTTGCAGATTAACATGGGGAGATAATTGGAGAATGTTGAGGTAGCAGGTTAATGCGTGAAAGTTGACAGCTGTTTGGTATATGGTAGTTAATGGGAGAAAGTTAATGTGGGGAATGTTGAGGTAGCAGGTTAATATGGTGAATGTTAAGGTAGCAGGTTAATGTGGGGAATGTTGAGATAGCAGGTTAATGTGGGGAATGTTGAGGTAGCAGGTTAATGTGGGGAATGTTGAGGTAGCAGGTTAATGTGGGGAATGTTGAGGTAGCAGGTTAATGTGGGGGAATCTTGAGGTAGCAGGTTATTGTGGGGGAATCGTGAGGTAGCAGGTTAATGTGGGGAATCTTGAGATAGCAGGTTAATGTGGGGGAATCTTGAGGTAGCAGGTTAATGTGGGGGAATCTTGAGGTAGCAGGTTAATGTGGGGGAATCTTGAGGTAGCAGGTTATTGTGGGGGAATCTTGAGGTAGCAGGTTAATGTTGGGGAATCTTGAGGTAGCAGGTTAATGTGGGGGAATCTTGAGGTAGCAGGTTATTGTGGGGGAATCTTGAGGTAGCAGGTTAATTTTGGGGAATGTTGAGGTAGCAGGTTAATGTGGGGAATGTTGAGGTAGCAGGTTAATGTGGGGAATGTTGAGGTAGCAGGTTAATGTGGGGAATGTTGAGGTAGCAGGTTAATGTGGGGAATGTTGAGGTAGCAGGTTAATGTGGGGAATGTTGAGGTAGCAGGTTAATGTGGGGAATGTTGAGGTAGCAGGTTAATGTGGGGAATGTTGAGGTAGCAGGTTAATGTGGGGGAATCTTGAGGTAGCAGGTTATTGTGGGGGAATCTTGAGGTAGCAGGTTAATGTGGGGGAATCTTGAGGTAGCAGGTTAATGTGGGGGAATGTTGAGGTAGCAGGTTAATGTGGGGAATCTTGAGGTAGCAGGTTAATGTGGGGGAATGTTGAGGTAGCAGGTTAATGTGGGGAATGTTGAGGTAGCAGGTTAATGTGGGGAATGTTGAGGTAGCAGGTTAATGTGGGGAATGTTGAGGTAGCAGGTTAATCTGGGGAATGTTCAGGCAGCAGGTTAATGTGGGGAATGTTGAGGTAGCAGGTTAATGTGGGGAATGTTGAGGTAGCAGGTTAATGTGGGGAATGTTGAGGTAGCAGGTTAATGTGGGGAATGTTGAGGTAGCAGGTTAATGTGGGGAATGTTGAGGTAGCAGGTTAATGTGGGGAATGTTGAGGTAGCAGGTTAATGTGGGGGAATGTTGAGGTAGCAGGTTAATGTGGGGGATGTTGAAGTAGCAGGTTAATGTGGGGAATGTTGAGGTAGCAGGTTAATGTGGGGAATGTTGAGGTAGCAGGTTAATGTGGGGAATGTTGAGGTAGCAGGTTAATGTGGGGAATGTTGAGGTAGCAGGTTAATGTGGGGAATGTTGAGGTAGCAGGTTAATCTGGGGAATGTTCAGGTAGCAGGTTAATGTGGGGAATGTTCAGGTAGTAGGTTAATGTGTGAAGTTGGGGGGGGGGGATTTTCAGGTTGATGTGGGGAGTTAATGGATTGATGTTGAGGTAACAGGTTGATGTGGGGAGTTGATAGATGAATGTTGAAGAAGCAGGTTGGTGTGGGGAGTTAATGGGTAATCTTGAAATAGCTGGTTGATGTGAGGAGTTAATGGTGGAATTTTGAGGTATAAGGTTAGTATGGGGAGTTGGGGAGGGGGGAATTTGTTGAGGTAGCAGGTGGGTTTATTTTTTAGGTAGCAGGTTAGTTTGGGGAGTTGATGGCAGAATTTTGAGGTAGCAGGTTGGTGTGGGGAATTGGTTAATGGAGGGGGGGGGGGATATTAGAGTGTTGTAGGATGTAACAAAGCATAACAAATAGTGTACTGGCTTCTTAATCCAGCAGTGCAGTTCTTACAATTGTTGGGCGTGAATTGGAAGTGGTCACTCTATCTCATAGTGTTGTGACCTTGTAAATGTGAAGAAGCTTTATCACTTCACACCCCAGCGACAGTAATCTTCTATGTGATGCCCTTGTCCACAGACTGTCCTTGGGGAGACAGAGACGACTGCACGAACCTGCTCAGCAAGCCACCTGGGTTCAATTGCTCCCAGTCACAGTGGGAAGGATGCTGTTACACCTGTGGCCTGCTGGCATCCAGGATCCCACAAACAACAGCTAAAATAACAGCATCAACAACAAAGACAACAGTCAAGGCAACAGCTAAAATAACAGCAACAAAGACAACAGTCAAGTCAACATCAGCAACAAAGACACCAGCGACTGTGTCAAGCTCAACCCATGGGACCACCAACACGAACAGACAAGTGAAGCCACAGACAACCTGCAAGCCGTCAGCCACGCAAACCTGCAGTGCCTGTGTGAACGTTGTTGGTGTCCAGGTGTTATGTATTCTTCTTTTAGTATACACTCGCTTGGTCAATTGGCTGTCAAACTAAGAAAGTTGATTTCAGCAACTGTTCATTCATTCATTAGATTCTTGGGCAGCCCTCTTGTATTGTGGCACATTTCCACTTCTCTCTTCAAGCTCCAGGAATTCACTGTGTGCATGGTATAGGGTTTATAAAAGGATGAAAGTTATGTTATGTGACATTGTTAGGATGAAGTTGTTATATTGGGTGACATGTCATCATAATGAAGTTAAGTTAGATTGGGTGATAACATTTATCTGGGTGAAGTTACATTGGGTGATGACATTTGTCTGGGTGAAGTTACGTTGGGTGATGACATTTATCTGGGTGAAGTTACATTGGGTGATGACATTTATCTGGGTGAAGTTACGTTGGGTGATGACATTTATCTGGGTGAAGTTACGTTGGGTGATGACATTTATCTGGGTGAAGTTACATTGGGTGAAGACATTTATCTGGGTGAAGTTACGTTGGGTGAAGACATTTATCTGGGTGAAGTTACGTTGGGTGATGACATTTATCTGGGTGAAGTTACATTGGGTGATGACATTTATCTGGGTGAAGTTACATTGGGTGATGACATTTATCTGGGTGAAGTTACGTTGGGTGAAGACTTATCTGGATGAAGTTGTTAGTTGACATTTATCTGGATGAAGTTAAGTTGGGCGCCGACATTTATCTGGATGAAGATACGTTTGGTGACGACATTTATCTGGATGAAGTTGTTAGTTGACAATATTTATCTGAATGAAGTTACGTTTGGTGATGACATTTCTGAATGAAGTTGTTAGTTGGCAATATTTATCTGGATGAAGTTACATTGGGTGATGACATTTATCTGGGTGAAGTTACATTGGGTGATGACATTTATCTGGGTGAAGTTACGTTGGGTGATGACATTTATCTGGATGAAGTTACATTGGGTGAAGACATTTATCTGGGTGAAGTTACGTTGGGTGAAGACATTTATCTGGGTGAAGTTACGTTGGATGATGACATTTATCTGGGTGAAGTTACATTGGGTGATGACATTTATCTGGGTGAAGTTACATTGGGTGATGACATTTATCTGGGTGAAGTTACGTTGGGTGAAGACTTATCTGGATGAAGTTGTTAGTTGACATTTATCTGGATGAAGTTAGGTTGGGCGCCGACATTTATCTGGATGAAGATACGTTTGGTGACGACATTTATCTGGATGAAGTTGTTAGTTGACAATATTTATCTGAATGAAGTTACGTTTGGTGATGACATTTCTGAATGAAGTTGTTAGTTGGCAATATTTATCTGGATGAAGTTACATTGGGTGACAACATTTATCTAGACGAAGTTACGTTGGGCGAAGACATTTATCTGTGATGACATTTATCTGGATGAAGTTATGTTGGGCGAAGACATTTATCTGGACGAAGTTACTTTGGGTGAAGACATTTATCTGGATGAAGTTGTTAGTTGATGACATTTATCTGCATGAAGTTACGTTTCGTGACAACATTTATCTGGACGAAGCTACGTTTGGCAATGACATTTATCTGGATGAAATGGTTCGTTGACATTTAACTGGGTGAAGTTGTTACGTTGGGTGATGACATTTGTCTGGATGAAGCTGTTGTTATGGTGGGTGACGACAATTATGTGGGTGAAGCGCTGGTACATTGGGTGACATTTAGCTGGACGAAGTTGTTTTGAGTTAGGTGGACATATACGTTACTATGGTGTCGGGTGACATATCCCCCGATCCACAGGTGACTTACATCCTTCCTCCCCCATCCATGACTGACAACATATTACATATTCCTAATCCTCAGGTGACATATTACATACTCTGAATCTACATGTGACATACCCCACACACATGGGTGATTTACATCACATATTCCCAATCCATTGTGACTTACTACACATATCTCCAATCCACGGGTGATTTATATCAAATATCTCCAATCCATTGGTAACTTACTACATATCCCCAATCTACGGGTGGTTTACATCACATATCCCCAATCCACGGGTGACTTACATCACATATCCCCAATTTATTGTGACTTACTACACCCATCCAATCCACGAGTGACTTACTACATATCCCCAATCCATTGTGATTTACTACACCCATCCAATCCACGGGTGACTTACTACATATCCCCAATCCTCGGGTGATATATTACATACCCTGAATCCTCGGGTGACATATTACATATTGCCACATGTAGGATGGACTTATACAACATATAATGTACTGCAGAGTTAAATTGTGGAACATGCTGTCACAGCAAATCAAAGATACCCCCAACCACGGCACATACAATCGCAAACTATTTAACACGATCTCTGTATAGATCACATGCCCCCGCACTAAGCATGGGAGCCTGCTGGCCTATAGCCATGTGTTCACATCCCTGAAAATCCAAATTGTTGGGGATATGAACAAATGCCTAAATGGGCACCAGAATATGAACTGCCAAGTAAAGATGGCTGGCATGATAGCCACCACATCACCCACCCAGTCTTGATGGGTACCTGGCCTTCTTGACAGGCCAGAGTTTGTTACATTGTGCTTTCAAAAAGGCAACTACAACCCATGGCGGTAGCGAATGTGACTGATCAGACCTGTTTGTGCTGTTAATGTTCGTCCACAATGGATGTAAGTGAACACATGGTCAAGTCCAGTCTCACGCTCAGTGTGTGACCTATCTGCAATCATATCATAAAGACAAAGGAGAAAATGATTGCAGAAAAATGATTGATCTTCTTCTTCGTTCATCCGGAGTTTTTTTTCTCGGATGTGACTGCGTTGTGCCTGTTTACAGCAGAGCTGCGTTCTTGCGCCGTTAGGCCGACACATCCGACTTCTGCGGGCATTTGTTGACCGGGTTAACCTTCCCGGGGTAAATGATTGATCTATAACAATGAACACCAAACACCCAGTACACTTAAAACAGTTAATTGCATGTCCTTTACAGGACGTAGCAGTCAACCCCAGCATTGTTTGGCTGTTCTTGATTCCTGGGCAAGTTTACGTTCAATAGGCTGCATTGCTATCTGAATAACCGGCACCCATACCATTTCATAAAAAAACCAACACAGCTGTATTTCAAATGCGGGTATGATTACGAACACCTCAAGGTGTGTAGAAATAGTCCAGAACTTAACGAGATTATTCTGTCATGTTCTAGTTGCCATTACTGTAATACACATATGTAGAATTAATGTTTGCACTGGTCACGCAATACTTGATGGTGTGTGTAGAAATAGCCCGTAACTCTTACGTAAGATTATTCTATCTACGATGTTATCTCCCTTAGCTGTATTATTATTACTGTAATAATAATAATAATTCATTTAGCAATTGTTTGCACTTGTCATGTAGTAATTGCACACTTGCCTTTACATTGTATATATTGTTGTTATTATAAGGTTAGCAAAATAAGAGATGGATGAAATAATGGATAAAAATAAGAGATAGATATTATAAGAAAGGCAGTATGTTAGTATGGCTGGATTGCCCTATTCTTAACGATTTAAAAATAACGTTAATTCTTTCTTAGAAGGAAAGAAGCAGCCGACTTAAGTGGGGCTGAGTGGTCTCAAAGTATGGTGTCCACCTCCAGTGCTGGAGGTCCTGGGCTAACAAAATTTCCCCTGGTCTCTGGGGAGTGAGATCGGACGCCCGTGTGTATTGTTGCGCAGGTAAAAAAATCCCTTGGCAGTTGGAAATCGAAAGAGTAGCCCAACGGCGCTGCCCGCGGGCACAATTTCGAGTTAGAAATCTACCCAAAGTATTTCAGAATCCTCGCCGGTGCTACAGAGTTCGTGCACTGAGCTGAGATTTTCAGTAGAACGAAGCACTTATGGGTTACACCTGTGTGCCGTGATGTTGATTTGCCAATTAAACTAAGATGCTGATCCTGTACAAGAAGATCTCAAAGATGAACTCCCACAACTAAGATGTGCACAAATCTGCCAGAAAGTAATTATACTTCAGTGGGTACTATCTCAGTGTGGTGTACCTGGTTATAAAGAAACAGATTGCAAACAAGGGAGGGTAATGCGATTTTTTTTTCCATATCCATTACAGGACGTTGCAGTCAACATCAGCATTTGCTTTCTGAGCGACCGGCTCACATAAGAGAGAACCGCCACTGTTTCTCACGCACATTACGTTACTTCACAAGAGTATACGAGATTACAGAGAAAGTCGTGTAACCTCTAGACCAGGGAGGTTATACTGTGAGGAATAAAAGAGGATCAACTTCACTGCACTGGCTTTTATCCCATATAGCTCATCCCTTTCCGTAGGGTGGCCTGCCAAAAGCATAGCACACAACTAAAACTCTGTAACTCCAGCGATGACCCCCTAGGAGTCTCTTAGAAAGTTGCACCTGTGAACTGAACGGCGTAGCCCGAAATCTAACGCACGACTTTCTGAGCGAGAAGCAGGTGTACCCACTTTGCCGCGGAGACCCCCCTTTATGAGAAAACAAACAGAGCAATCCTGGCTTTGAGAAAGGTTCAGTGTCCAGTCAATAACTAACACCACAATCACACTCTTGACAGGCAGGGAGAGATCGCCATTCTTCACCTCAGACTGGGGAATAGCAAACTGAATAAACATAAGCTTCATCTCAATGCTACACCAATGTACATGTGAGGACTAGGCAAACACACTGTTGGACATTTCTCTCCATTCACCTCCAAACTATGGAACCCCAAGCTCATGAGAGCTCACTTGATGCACTGACAGTCAAAGACAGTGACCACAAGATGATGGGTTTCTCTCAGAATATATGGGTCACACACTGCATCTCATTCATGCCCTAATGACAGAATCCCTCTCCTTCATGCTCTGATAACACACAATCCCTCTTCATGCCCTAATGACACAATCCCCATGGGCATGGAGCCAGATGACAATGAGATGCCTCAATCCTGTAGATCAAACAAGACCAATCTAACCCCAGAATGTGCAATGCTGGATCAAGACTTGGTTACATGCCATTATGCCTTCCTGCAGATGGGAAGTTCCAGCACTGGCCATGCACCACCCGTTGGATTCAAAGCTTGGACAGCTCTACAAAATAGACCCCACAGAAATGGTACCATGATACTAGATGGGATAAGTCTCTACACCATCCTCAACCCGATGGATGCAAGACTGTGACGACCTGAATGTCAGTGCATCAACCTGAATGTCAGTATATCAGACTTAAAGCTGGCTTCCAGAACATTCCCAACCAACTCAGCAATTAAGTATATAAGCAGTTACTTTGCTATCTAAAATTCTGGGCTTTCATTTCCGGTATTAATATTGTTTACATTACTGTTTTCCATACTTACTGAAAGTGCATTCTTATATGTGTATTGTATTAATGTGCCGTACATGATTGTCTTTCACATTAACTGAAAGTGCATTCTTATATGTGTATTGTATTAATGTAACTCTGGTTTATGCGACTGTCTTCCAAATTGATCAAAATCTTGTTCATATATTTTGTTTTTCCATTTCGATAGAAACTAATTCTGTCTTGCTCAATGTTCATGTGATTTATGTCTACGGCTATTGGATTGACCATGTAAAATTTCCAATGTGTAACTGTGTGAAAGTTGAATGGTAGGAAGGAGTGAATGTCCAATTGACAGTCATTTGAAAATACACTTTGTTCTTGTTGCGGTATATTGGTAGCATATTTGTATAAGATAGAATTGAGTAAATACGTAACTTTATATAACTGAAGGTCTTTGTCTTGTGTTATTTTGTTACATATTTATGCCAGCCTGCTCTAATAGGGATTAACGGTGGCCATGGGTTTGAATCCACATTCAGGCTCCGAAGTCGACCCAGCCTTAAATGGGTACCACAGAATGACTAGGGTAGTAAAGACAGCCAATGTGATACTGACCACACCCACTGAGTGCTGATTGGTTGATAAAAATAAAGCCTGGCAAACACGTGTCCAATGGGCCCTTACATTTATACAATGCTTCCTGGGTAGGAGCAATAGTGCGCTTGCCTGCAAAGGATGTGGTCTGTGTTCAATCCCAAGCAGAGACCGGATTATTTCTTCTGACCAATACAGCTCTGGGTTTGAACCAGTCCCATCAAAATGGTTACCAAAGAAATTTCTGCGAATAGTCTGTGAAGACAAGGTGATATAGAAGGGAACTAACTGTCTACCCAAATGGCAGTATCTGCTGTGACATTACTTTACCAAGTCAGGATAGAGGCGTGACATAAACACCACACCCGCCAATTTAAAACTTTATAACTCCTGTTACTGACAGTTATAACTTCAACATTTCAACATTTATAACCCTTCAATCCTGATAGTTATAACCTCAACCTCTTGTGTCACTGACAGTTATAACCTCAACCTCTTGTGTCACTGACAGTTATACTCTCAAACCTAATCTGTCACTGACAGTTATACTCTCAAACCTAATCTGTCACTGACAGTTATACTCTCAAACCTAAACTGTCACTGACAGTTATACTCTCAAACCTAATCTGTCACTGACAGTTATACTCTCAAACCTAATCTGTCACTGACAGTTATACTCTCAAACCTAATCTGTCACTGACAGTTATACTCTCAAACCTAATCTGTCACTGACAGTTATAACCTCAATCTCTTCTGTCACTGACAGTTATAACCTCAACCTCTTGTGTCACTGACAGTTATACTCTCAAACCTAATCTGTCACTGACAGTTATACTCTCAAACCTAATCTGTCACTGACAGTTATAACCTCAATCTCTTCTGTCACTGACAGTTATAACCTCAACGTCTTGTGTCACTGACAGTTATAACCTCAACCTCTTGTCACTGACCGTTATACTCTCAAACCTAATCTGTCACTGACAGTTATACTCTCAAACCTAATCTGTCACTGACAGTTATACTCTCAAACCTAATCTGTCACTGACAGTTATACTCTCAAACCTAATCTGTCACTGACAGTTATACTCTCAAACCTAATCTGTCACTGACAGTTATACTCTCAAACCTAATCTGTCACTGACAGTTATAACCTCAACCTCTTGTGTCACTGACAGTTATAACCTCAACCTCTTGTCACTGACAGTTATAACCTCAACCTCTTCTGGCACTGACAATTATACTCTCATACCTAATCTGTCACTGACAGTTATACTCTCAAACCTAATCTGTCACTGACAGTTATACTCTCAAACCTAATCTGTCACTGACAGTTATAACCTCAACCTCTTCTGTCACTGACAGTTGTTATACTCTCAAACCTAATCTGTCACTGACAGTTATACTCTCAAACCTAATCTGTCACTGACAGTTATAACCTCAACCTCTTATGTCACTGACAGTTATACTCTCAAACCTAATCTGTCACTGACAGTTATACTCTCAAACCTAATCTGTCACTGACAGTTATATCCTCAACCTCTTGTGTCACTGATAGTTATAACCTCAACCTCTTATGTCACTGACAGTTATACTCTCAAACCTAATCTGTCACTGACAGTTATACTCTCAAACCTAATCTGTCACTGACAGTTATACTCTCAAACATAATCTGTCACTGACAGTTATACTCTCAAACCTAATCTGTCACTGACAGTTATACTCTCAAACCTAATCTGTCACTGACAGTTATACTCTCAAACCTAATCTGTCACTGACAGTTATACTCTCAAACCTAATCTGTCACTGACAGTTATACTCTCAAACCTAATCTGTCACTGACAGTTATACTCTCAAACCTAATCTGTCACTGACAGTTATAACCTCAACCTCTTCTGTCACTGACAGTTATAACCTCAACCTCTTCTGTCACTGACAGTTATAACCTCAACCTCTTCTGTCACTGACAGTTATAACCTCAACCTCTTCTGTCACTGACAGTTATAACCTCAACCTCTTCTGTCACTGACAGTTATAACCTCAACCTCTTCTGTCACTGACAGTTATAACCTCAACCTCTTCTGTCACTGACAGTTATAACCTCAACCTCTTCTGTCACTGACAGTTATAACCTCAACCTCTTCTGTCACTGACAGTTATAACCTCAACCTCTTCTGTCACTGACAGTTATAACCTCAACCTCTTCTGTCACTGACAGTTATAACCTCAACCTCTTCTGTCACTGACAGTTATAACCTCAACCTCTTCTGTCACTGACAGTTATAACCTCAACCTCTTCTGTCACTGACAGTTATAACCTCAACCTCTTCTGTCACTGACAGTTATAACCTCAACCTCTTCTGTCACTGACAGTTATAACTTCAACCTCTTGTGTCACTGACAGTTATAACTTCAACATCTTGTGACACTGACAGTTATAACCTAAATCTTTTCTGTTACTGACAGTTATAACCTCAACCTCTTGTGTCACTAACAGTTATAACCCTTCCATCACTGACAGTATAACCATTCCATCACTGACAGTTTTAACCCTTCAATCACTGACAGTTATAACTTCAAACACTTTTGTCACTGACAGTTATAACCTCTTCTGTCACTGATAGTTATAACCTAAATCTCTTCTGTCACTAACAGTTATAACCCTTCTGTTACTGGCAACTATTACCCTTCTGTCAATCACTGACAGTTATAACCCTTCTGTAGCTCACAGTAATAAATTTAACTCGTCACTGACAGATATAACCTCAACTCCTTCTGTTACTGACAGCTATAATCTCAACCTCTTCTGTCATTGATAGTTATAACCTCAACCTCTTGTGTCAATGACAGTTATAACCTCAACCTAATCTGTCACTGACAGTTATAACCTCAACCTCTAGTGTCACTGACAGTTATAACCTCAACCTCTTGTCACTGACAGTTATAACCTCAACCTCTTGTGTCACTGGCAGTTATAACCTCAACCTCTTGTGTCATTTAAAGTTATAACCTCAACCTCTTGTGTCACTGACAGTTATAACCTCAACCTCTTGTGTCACTGACAGTTATAACCTCAACCTCTTGTGTCACTGACAGTTATAACTTCAACCTCTTGTGTCAATGACAGTTATAACCTCAACCTCTTGTGTCACTGACAGTTATAACCTCAACCTCTTGTGTCACTGACAGTTATAACCTCAACCTCTTGTGTCACAGACAGTTATAACCTCAACCTCTTGTGTCACTGACAGTTATAACCTCAACCTCTTGTGTCACTGACAGTTATAACTTCAACCTCTTGTGACACTGACAGTTATAACCTCAACCTCTTCTGTCCCTGACAGTTATAAACTCAACCTCTTGTGTCATTGACAGTTATAACCTTAACTTAATCTGTCACTGACAGTCATAACCTCAACCCAATCTGTCACTGACAGTTATAACCTCAACCTATTCTATCCACTGACAGTTATAAATTCAACCTCTTGTGTCATTGACAGTTATAACCTCAACCTAATCTGTCACTGACAGTTATAACCTCAACCTAATCTGTCACTGACAGTTATAACCTCAACCTAATCTGTCACTGACAGTTATAACCTCAAACTTTTGTATCACTGACAGTTATAACCTCAACGTAATCTGTCACTAACAGTTATAACCTCAACCTAATCTGTCATTGACAGTTATAACCTCAACCTAATCTGTCACTGACAGTTATAACCTCAACGTAATCTGTCACTGACAGTTATAACCTCAACCTAATCTGTCACTGACAGTTATAACCTCAACCTAATCTGTCACTGACAGTTATAACCTCAAACTTTTGTATCACTGACAGTTATAACCTCAACGTAATCTGTCACTGACAGTTATAACCTCAACCTAATCTGTCATTGACAGTTATAACCTCAACGTAATCTGTCATTGACAGTTATAACCTCAACCTAATCTGTCATTGACAGTTATAACCTCAACCTAATCTGCCACTGGCAGATTTCAAAGAATCCGCTGTGAATCGAACCAGGTCTGCATGGGCCACTTACCAAGCAAATTTCAATCACACATTAGCAAAACAATCTACAGTTCTTCCAAACACTTAATAGGCAAAATTCAATGAAACATGAGCAAAACAACCTTCTTCTTCCCCGTCCTTTTGCCTTTCAGAAGACATGGAACTTATAATAGTCTGTAGATGACTCTGGTGTTTGCTTCATAATATTTGCTATAGTCCAATTACTTTTGTCTGCCCCAATATAAGATTCCATATCTCAGTAACCAGCTGAGAGAAAATGATGAGATTTAGCATATAACCTTATCATGATGTCCACCCAACAAAAAATTTTTTGTTCTGGAGATTGTACAGCAGATTTCAAAGTTTGTTTATATGCGGTATATAATTTACGGGACAGCGATGAAGTGCACAATATTAGAAGTATTACATCTTCACGAGGAAACATGATCGTTCAGTAGTAAATTTTCCCGTTGTTCACGGGATTGGCCTTACGAAAAGAGCCTTGAGAAGTGAAACGGGGAGTGTCCAGTGGTGTCGCTGTATCTTCAGAGGTGTGTCATTAATGTGGGTCCTTTCATATAATTGATTATTTGGTTGTTTCGGAATACCCTTACATGTATTATGTTTCTTTACCCTTACTTGTATTTTATCTTTAAACAAAACATGCCTGTAGTAGGAACTTGGTGCATATCTGTAAAGTGTTAGAACCATCACATCTTGTAGGCCTGAGTGCATAGATGGCTTGGTGGTAAGTATTTCTCTCCCACAGCGAATGTTGAGAGCTGGCACTGAATCCCTACCCAGCCTTGTCCAAGACATTGTCAGTACAACAAACTAACCATTATACCAACATGTATATTTACCTTTACTGATATTATGGTGGTTCTTTGTTTTTTTCTGTTATTATAAGTAAGTAGTTTTCAGTAATACAAAACAGGAGTCGGTCTACGCATTTAATATATCAAACTCACGATACATTCACCTGTAGCACAATCACTATTTATACAGAAAATTATATTTCAAGCATTTATTCCCATCCAATAATAGTCAACAACAACAACAAATATAGAAATAGCAGGTTCGTTTATGTAGTTGATAGGAGACTACGCTGATTTTATGAGCATGGTTGAATGAGGATTAGCCGCCTGCGCTCACCGCCCACTAACAGAGTAAAACACCGACCACCTAATCTTCCGTGCATTCAGACCTACATCATGTGATGATTCGATCACATCACAGACCTACATCATGTGATGGTTCTACCACATCACAGACCTACATCATATGATGGTTCTATCACACCACAGATCTTCATCGTGTGATGGTTCTATTACATCACAAACCTACATCATGTGATGGTTCTATCACATCACAGACCTACATCATGTGATGATTCTATCACATCACAGACCTACATCATGTGATGGTTCTATCTCATCACAGACCTACATCATGTGATGGTTCTATCACATCACAGATCTACATCATGTGATGGCTCTATCACATCACAGGCCTACATCATGTGATGGCTCTATCACATCACAGACCTACATCATGTGATGGTTCTATCACATCACAGACCTACATCGTATGATGGTTCTATCACATCACAGACCTACATCATGTGATGGTTCTATCACATCACAGACCTACATCATGTGATGGTTCTATCACATCACAGACCTACATCATGTGATGGTTCTATCACATCACAGACCTACATCATGTGATGGTTCTATCACATCACAGACCTACATCATGTGATGGTTGTATCACAGACCTACATCATGTGATGGTTCTATCACATCACAGACCTACACCATGTGATGGTTCTATCACATCACAGACCTACATCATGTGATGGTTCTATCACATCACAGACCTACATCATGTGATGGTTCTATCACATCACAGACCTACATCATGTGATGGTTCTATCACATCACAGGCCTACATCATGAGATGGTTCTATCACATCACAGACCTACATCATGTGATGGTTCTATCACATCACAGACCCATAGCCGGTTCCTGCTCCGGGACATGTTTTCACTGTGAATTTACAACAAAAGTTAGTTTCATACCCTTTACAGGGTGTCGCAGCCAACCCCAGCATTATTTGGCTGTTTGTGATTTCTTGGCAAGTTTACATTCAGTAGTTTGCCACTGCTTTCTGAATGACCAGCACTCATATCAGTGTATGAAAATATCAACGGGAGATGATCTGCTGCCAAATCGCCTGCAGCTGTGTTTCGAACCCAATATGAAGGATTACGAATTGTGTCTGTAACCCCTTCATCACAGAGAATCATTTTACAAGGGAACTCTTTAATATTGGGGTTTCTGTGTCACAGTCGACTTCATTTGTAAGTTTGCGTTAGTAAATATTTCCTTTAGTGTCAAACCCATAACAATAAATGTTGCATGTCCATTGCAGGATGCTGCATTCAACCCCAGGTTGATCTTATAAGCAATTTTACATTCTGTAGGTTGACACTGCATTCTGAACGAGAAGTCAACATTTCAGACCAACTTAAATGCTAGTGTAGGGATTGAATGCCCTGCCTCGCCATCAGCGCACTAGAAGTGTAAGAGCGATCACTTTTATCCTGTCGACCATGTAGAATTCTGTGTCAAACCTGGGGCAACCTATATTTGTAAATAATTATTTTATCATTCAAGCATGACATTATGTATTGAAGCTCTTCTGCCAACATCAGCGTGTGCCATGCTGTTAGGTGGTAATGTTTTGAAACATGTGCCAAGCTGACAGGCAATGATGGTTCGCAAACTCACATGATCACCAGAGGCTTAGATTACATCAAGTTTGCCAGCTGTCACTAAGTTTTCAAGTTATCGTGTACAAAAGATTAATAATTAATTTATAATATTCACTGCTACTGAATTTATTATTACTTGATTTCTTTCTTATACAAATAAAAACTTTATTACTAACTGATCAGTACCATACGTATGTATACACATAAGTAATAAATTTGTAAATATGTTTAATTACTTTAGCTGTTAAGCTACTAATTCTTGTCTTGTATACAGAATGGCTGAATTTATTAAAAATTCATTAATAACATATATAAGTTTATGAGCTATTGCAAATTTATAACAAATGCGGAATTAATTTGCTCATAATTTAATTGTATATGTTATGTAAATTTAAACCTGTTTGTCAAAAGCCATAATTAAGATAACAATATATATTCTGAATATAAAAAAAAATACCCACACACAAAACTACATGCCAACCAAAAATCACAACCACCCACGGAGAAATTGAAAACATCACAAACTGTGAACATCTTGGCTCCACAATCAACAACCATAGGGACTGTTCACAAGAAGTCAGACATAAACTGGCCATAGCCATACAGGGATAAACAATAATAAGGGCCTATGGCACAACACCAGCAAACAAATGCAAGTAAACTGTGTTAGAACAAGCACACAGCTTGACATCTGACAATCGTTACATGTGTTGTCAAGGCTTTCTTTTCTCAAAGTGATTTTGATTTTCTTCAAAATTGTGTTG
Organism: Cepaea hortensis; assembly: GCA_963921405.1. NCBI lineage: Eukaryota > Metazoa > Mollusca > Gastropoda > Stylommatophora > Helicidae > Cepaea > Cepaea hortensis. The sequence goes on from OY992892.1 coordinate 11,648,762, forward strand.
GGCATACACAAACACACAATTTTAAATATTTGCAGACAGTAGTAGACAGTAGTTGCTGTAGTAGCAATAGTGGTAACTGTAGTAGTAGTAGCAGTTGTAAAGGTAAAAATGTCAAGTACCCTGCTTTTCCATTTCTTTAGGTACTGAGTATATGGTGAAAGAAAACACCAAATTTTTGTAAAACAATTGGCACTCAATGGGTGATGTGGTCAATAGCGCACACTTCGTCTTTACTTTCCAGAACATTTCATGGTGCTTAGTTTCGGCTGAGTCAACCCAGGAGCAATAGTGGGGACTCAATTACATGATCTACGGGTTAACCATTCGCTATCGCGCTCTCGACGGCCTGTGCACTTGGTAAGCGAATTTTAAGGGGAAACAAATATCTCTTGTTCACGGGAATATAATATTCATGTTATTGTTTTCAAGGGATATAACTCGCCAACGTTTTTCTAAAGAAGAAATTAGTTATATTAATTGTTAAATTTTTAAAATACTGACACCACCTATTCACAGTTAACACAACAATTTGACATCTTAAAGTTTGAAATAATGGACTGCTAAAATTAATAAAAAATGTACTTGTTAATGCAATATATACAATGTTGCAATACTGCAAGCTCCGTGCACGATGTTAACGACTGTCCCCCAAAGGACGCCCTGACAATGGTACTCTGGTTTCTCTTCACAACGTCAATCCGCTCTTTTGACTCGTGATGGATACGTACTGATCTCTGGTAGAAGTGTCGGACTTTCTTGTTATGAAGTTTCTCTTCACAACGTCAATTACTCTTTTGACTCGTGGCGTTGAATTCTGAGCGGTGGCGTTTTCAGTCCGCTCTTTCTCCGCAATTATGCACTCCAACAGTTCTTTCTGCATCTTGTGAATTCTAACGATGGACTCCAACAGCTCCTTCTGCATCTTATTAATCCCGCAGACGGACTCGTACAGCTCTTTCTGGAATTTATGAATTCCAAAGATTGACTCGAACACCTCCTTCCGGAATTTAAGAATTCCGAATATGGAAGACAACACAATCGCGAACAAGCATGAATGCACGCAGACGACGACTGTTTGAAATACGTCCATGTTGGTGACTTGTTTCCTTCCAGTTCGTTACCACAGACATGACCATTCAATCAATCCATCATGTGCCATGCCAGAAATCGTGGGCGGTCATGACTCGCCATTCCACTCGATCACCGGAATCGTGGATCAGCTCAGTGTTCCTGTCCCGTCCATGCCAATGTGGCCAAGCCATCCAGGTATTTTCCTCTCTGTCTTCCTCTTGGTCTTTTCCCTTCGATCTTACCAGTTGTCAGCAAGTTCTCCAATCCATTTCTTCTCATAACATGTCCAAAAAATTTTGACTGTCTAAGTCTAATTTCTATAATCAGTTTACGATTTTAATTTGTCTCCTGTAGTACTTGGTCATTGGTTTTTCTGTCTGTCCATGGTATACTTTGCATTTTCCTCAGAAACCATATTTCTGCAGCCATCAGATGTTTTTCAGCTTGTCTGCACATTGTTCAAGTTTCACATCCATACAAAAGAACAGGCTCTATGTATCCCCTCAACACTCTTTTTCTCGTTTCAATTGACATCTTTTTATTGGTTAGAATGTTTTTCATCTTGCTAAAGGTTACTCTCGCCATGCCGATTCTTGTTCTAATCTCTTCAAGGCATCTCCAATCAGATGCTATGACTGTTCCGAGATAATTGTACCGATTCACTTGTTGAAGAATATTCCCATTTACTTGTATATTACATTGTCGTACTTCGTTCTTCCTAGTGACTACCATAACCTGTGTCTTCTTACAATTTAATTCCAACCCCAGCTGCTCACTGTGTACAATAACCGCGCCTACTAATTCTTGTAGATCTTGTGCATTGTCTGCAATCAATACTGTATCATCTGCATATCTAATGTTATTGATGTTTCGTCCTCCAATTCTGATTCCATTTATATCTTTTATATTCCTGAAAATATTTTCACTGTATAGGGAAAAAAGATCTGGAGACATTACACATCCCTGCCTAACACCTGTCTTAATAGGTTGATATTGTCCCACTTCATTATCAATCCTTATGGCAAATTGTTGTTTCTAATTGTTGTTTTTTATAAGTCTAATGTCTTTCCCATTAATTTGTAGATCTGCAAGCATACCTACCATGCTCTTCACTGCCCCATGTAAAAAGAAGAAAATACAGGAGTCTCGGCAAGCAAACAGCCAGCACAGGAACACTGTGCATAATGCCGCCGCCAGAATGCCAACACAAAAGTCCTGCACGAAAAATACAGTTCATCGTCGATGGAAGCGGCAGTCACTAGAAAACCAGAAGCCACAGATTACTGCGTGAGGAAAACCAGTCAGTCCTGCGACAAAGCCTGTCGCCATTATTCCGAACATGCAATTCATGCTACAAACAACAGCGGACAGATGTAAAAGCATTTCACATGAAATTAACAGCTCAATGTCGCGCACACACTCAACTCATTTGCAGGGTGACAGAATCATGTACTTCCAGTCCAACATGAGGAAAATGTATATAAGGCTTCACGTTTAGAAAGTACAAGGGAGGTAGAAACATTATTTGCGAGCAACCGCATTTAGGAGCCACGAGAAGCAGATACCTACGTGAAATAAGGGAAATGCGCAAATAAAATTATGACATAGTGTATTTGGATGAAACCTGGATCAACGCGCACCACACAAGTGAAAAGGAATGGCAATCAGTGGACGGAAAGATAACGCGATATGTGCCCAGTAGTAAAGGACAGCGTTTCGTTATGGCCCATGCTGGTAGTACTCAAAATGGTTTACTACAGAATGCTGGACTCGTGTTAGTATCAAAGCATACAGACAATAGGGATTGTCATAATGAGATGAATGGTAATGTATTTAGCGATTGGCTCGAGAATACAGTGCTTCTATCTATCCCTAGATAGGCCGTCTTTTCTAATTATGGACAATGCATCATATCACGATGTAGTTGCCAAGAAGACAAAATACCTACGGCATTGATGCGTGACAAGGCAGACGTGGTTGCGGCCTTGTGGGAGCACGTGTACACCTCGGAGGAGCAAATGGATCACCATAGTCTGGCAAGAATGAGGCAGCGAGGAGTGACGAGGGGATCTGGCCGAGGCTCGACGCTCAGAGGAAAGGCGAAACGGACATATAATCAGGTTGCTACTGGAATTATTGGTGTTGGAACTCTTCGCTGGTTGCTGAGGTTGGGGGCGGAGCGCTTATGGGAATGACCCGAATGCTGTGATGTCGGTTTCTAAATCAATCAGTCAATCAATCTATTCAAATTGTCTGACGTCAAGATACTAACACAGACCGCGCTATGAAAAATTGATAAAAGTTGCTGGAAAAAATGTGAGGACCATGTGTTGAAAGAGGAAGATGACTATTGGAGAAAGGATTGATTGAATTTTATGCAACCTATAGCAGTCATCAGCCTACTGGAATCGTCCGACACCGATTAAGGTCTGGGCAGATCGCAGACATTAATCCACATGCACACCTACTGGGATATTGTGCTCCACATATTCAGAAGAATTGCAGGCCCTAAACATTACAGAATCGGCATAAACAATACAACTTGTTAATGGCAACAGTTTGTATTTCACAGAGATGAATTTTCAATTCCGTAAACCCTCAACGGTGACAAACAACTGACATTGAAAAAACAAAACGCTCTAGACGCACTGAATGCCAACCGAAGAGTATTATTGTGGTGGGAACTGACATATTGTGGCATAACAAGAAACGTGAGAAGAAACACTTTGTCAAATGAGGGGACAAAACACGAACATAAGAATCATTCTATAAAATTCTATGAAAAGAGGACCAACATCTTGACCGTTAAGAGACATTCACAGCTATATTCGTCGTGCAAAACAGGTAATCATGTTCCGTCTCAGCAGAGTAGACATTGCACCCACTCCCATACGAATCTGGATACGCCTTGTGTTTGTCATCCGAACTAGCGGGGACATTGGCATTACTGTAAAACAAGTTTGTTAGCGAGAAATCACTAGTTTTTTACCAGTACATCAAAGAAATGTCGCCGCTTTCCATGATTTAAGTTGCTTTTGTACCCATCAAAGACATATTCCTTGGGTGGGGGTAAATATAAGACGGCAGGAACAATTTCATAACGATGCAACGGACAGTTTTCAAAATAATTGATCATGAATGAAGGCATTCTTTTCGGGACAGACTATACCTAAAGCCTCCAACCCAGTGTTTCCCAACGTGGGGCCCACGCCCCACAGGGGGGCAATTTGACTGTTAAGGGGGGCAATTCGAAAATGGAAGAAATCGGCTGAATATAACAAAACGGGGAGACTTGAGACTGAAGTTAACTAAATTGGAACCTGACCTAAGATCTCTTTGCAGCAAGCATCAAGCGCAAGGATCTCACTAAATTTAAATAATAAATAATTACTAATAATTAAAATAATATAGAAAAATCTTTCATTAAAATTATTTTGTACTTGAATTTCAGTTCTCCATTATATGTTTTGAAAATTTACTTACTGTGTTTGCTCAATAATTACCTAGTGATTTCTTCCTAAAACCTATCATTCAAGTTTCTTTAGTGAACATTTCAATTTTTGAATATTAAAAATAATGTATATGTTGAGGGGGGGGGGCATGGGGCGGGGGAGGGGGGCAATATGAATTTTAGAAAGGCTTAAGTGGGGCATGGTACAAAAAAGGTTGGGAAACACTGCTCCAACCAATGATTAACTAGGGTTAGAATTAAATTGTAAGAAGACACAGATTATGGTCATCTTTAGGAAGAGAAAAATACCACAATGTTATGAACGGGTAAATGGGAATATTCTTAAACAAGTGAATCGGTACAATTATCTCGGAACAGTCATAACATCTGATGGGAGATGCCTTGAAGAGATTAGAACGAAGATAGCCTTTTGTAAGATGGAAAACATACTGACAAATAAAGAGATGTCATTTGCAACTAGAAAAAGAGTGTTGAAGAGGTATATAGAACATGTACTTTTGTATGGATGTGAAACATGGACAATGAGCAGACAAGATGAAAAACATCTAATGGCAGTGGAAATGTGGTTTCTGAGGAAAATGCAAAGAATACCATGGGCAGACATAAAAACCAATGAGCAAGTCCCACAAGTCCCACCCAATGTAACAGCGCTTCACCCAGATATTTGTGTCACCCAGCATAACGACAGTTTCATCCAGATATTTGTGTCACCCAGCATAAGGACAGTTTCATCCAGATAAATGTCGCAAACTGATTAGAGAAATTAGACGTAAGCAGCCAAGATATTTTTGGGAACGCTATGAGAAGAAATAAACTAGAGAACTTGGTGATAACTGGCAAGATTGAGGGGAAAAAAACCAGGCGAAGGCAGAGAAGTAAATATCCAGATGGCTTGGCCATATTGCATGGTCAAGACAAAAAACAGAGTTGATCCATGATTCTGATAATCAACTTTGCATTTTGGCATGGCACATGACAATGATGAAAGCCTCTAACACTCCTTTGACCTACTGTTTCCATATTGATGTTTGCTTCTGTTCATTTTTAATGAAACTACATTTCCCAGTAGGGCTAGTTTCTGTTGACATTCATGTTACGTGGTTTAACCATTGCTCTCGTTTTTATTTAAAAATGTACTTCAGAAGTGTTGTTCCTTAAAAGTGTAACTTCTTAAAAGAATATTTTAATTTTTTAAAAATCAACTACATCATGTCAAACCCTGCCCTCCTTTGCTATCACTTTTAGTTCCTTCCATGTCATTGATCTGCCTGTAACTCAAAATCTTCATGTGTTTCTAGGTCAGTAGTGTAGAAGGAGGTTATCACGCGAATTTTTGTGGCGCACATCGCTTTTGCGCCACAAAGGGCGATAACTCCGGTTAATTTCCACCTCAAAGGGCGATAACTCTCCGGATTTAAAAAAGTCAAGGGCGATAACTCGTTTTTTAATAGGCGTGTGTCCGAGTAGGTGTGGTCTAGTGACGTTAGGTATGTGTACAACATAAAAAAAATACAACATTCAAAATAACAAACGAGTCAAGTAAGGTATATGTTTTTTATTAAATCATATATATAGACAATACAATGCATATTAAATAAGTAGTGGCATAGTCGAGATATTATCACTGTCAACCAACCCCTTAAATTGTAGGTACTATAACAACATAAAAAAATACAACAATAAAGAAAACAAACGAGTCAAGTAAGGTATATGTTTTTAATAAATCATGTATAGACACAGTTATAAATTGTTTTTTCTTGGCGGGGAAGTGTGGGAAAGTCTGGCAGGTAGTACCGGGGAGTTATACGTCGGCAAAGTGTGGGAAAATCTCGTGCGAGTGTGACGGCGGTCGGTTCATAACAGACGTGGAGGGGTGCATATGGAAAAGTCATTAAGTAACGGGTTGTAAAAACATTGGTGAGTGGTGTGTTAAAATATTTTGAACTGTTAGCGCATTGGTGGTGTACGATTAAAAGGTGCGGTGGGGATAGTAGTGGGTATGGGTTAGTGAAATTAGTTGATAAGGGTGGTTATTAGTGCTATGTAGATGTTCATAGTAGCTTATTCACTAACATCACACGTGTTACAAATGAAACCTTGAAAGCGAAAGATCGTCAGTTGTAATGGATATGGTGTAGTGTCATTCGGTGGTAAGGGGTGGGTACCAGGTATTAGTGGTCAAGTAGTGATCAAGCAGTGGTCAAGTAGGGGTCAAGTGAGGAAAATTTTAGGGGAAAGTGGTTGTAATGATATGGTGACGATTAAAGAGTGGTAAATTAGTAGTCAAGCAGTGGTCAAGCAGTGGTCAAGTGGTGGTCAAGTGAAGAAATTTTTAAGGGAAAGTGGTTGTAATGATATGGTGATGATTAAAGGGTGGTAAATTAGTGGTCAAGCAGTGGTCAAGCAGTGGTCGGTGTTGGTCAACTGAAGACATTTTAGGAAAAGTGGTTGTAATGATATGATGGTGATTAAAGGGTGGTAAATTAGTGGTCAAGCAGTGGTCAAGCAATGGTCAAGTGGTGGTCAAGTGAGGGAAATTTTAGGTGAAAGTGGTTGTAATGATATTGTGATGATTAAAGGGTGGTAAATTAGTGGTCAAGCAGTGGTCAAGTAGTGGTCATGTGGTGGTGGTCAACTGAAGTAATTTTAGGGAAAAGTGGTTGTAATGATATGATGATCTTTAAAGGGTGGTAAATTAGTGGTCAAGCAGTGGTCAAGTGGTGGTCAAGTGAGGACATTTTTAGGGGAAAGTGGTTGTAATGATATGGTGATGATTAAAGGGTGGTAAATTAGTGGTCAAGTAGTGGTCAAGTGAGAAAATTTTAGGGAAAAGTGGTTGTATTGATATAGTGATGATTAAAGGGTGGTAAATTAGTGGTCAAGCAATGGTCAAGTAGTGGTCAAGTAGTGGCCAAGTACTGAGCAAGTAGTGGTTAAGTGGTCGAGTGACCACTTAAAGTGTAGGGGAAAGTACTTGTAGTGAACCTGTGTTTGTTAAAGTGATCGATGACGTGGTCAAGTAGTGGGCAAGTAGTGGTAAATGGCCAAGTGACTACTTAAATTGTCTGTGAAAGTAGGTATAGTGACATGGTGATGATCAAGAGGTGGTCAAGTGGTGTTCAAATAGTGGCCATTAGTGGTCAAGTAGTGGTCAAGTAGCCGAATGACCACTTAAATTGTAGGGTATGGTACGCGTAGTGAAACGGTGATGGTAAAATAAGTAATGACATGGTCAAATAGTGGTCAAGTAGCGGTCAAATGGTCGAGTGATCACTTAAAATGTAGAGGAAAGTACGTGTAGTGAAACGGTGTTGGTTAAAGTGATCGATGAGGTGGTCAAGTAATGGTCAAGTAGTGGTCAAGTAGTGGTATAGTGGTCGAATGATCACTTAAATTGTAGGGTATGGTACGTGTAGTGACATGGTGATGGTTAAAGTGATCGATGACATGATCAAGACGTTATGCCGGCTGCTAAGTTCAGAAAGTAGTGTCCTTAGTATTGGTAATTTCCCTGACAGGAGCGCCTCGAGCACTGATTTTGTATTGATCAATAGCACCTAGTGGTACAGTCGACACACATGGACAATAGTTACATCCGGTCAAAGATGGCGTCGCACCCTATCACACATGGGTAATTGCTACAATCAAACTACGTCTCATGCACTAAGACTGGTCAAATATGCCGTCACATCCGGGCACAGGGGTAATGGGACATCTGAGACACGTGGTTAAGAGGGAAACTATAGAAAAAGGGTGCCCTATCGGTTGTCGAGTCAGGGAACCTAACGTATGATGATCACTGTGTATAGGAGTGAATACACTGCATCATCAACAATGCACCCGAAGGGTAAAATGGTCACCCCCTTCTCTCTCTCTTTTCTATAACCGTGTAGTCCTAGTGTTATTCGGTTACACCAAAGGACATCCGGGCATCAACACAACAAACTGCCCCGATTCAACCTTAGGCAATGCACGTAACATGACAGGTCACATGTCCGCCGTCATAACCAGCGACGTTATCACGTATCAAATTAGACATCCACACTTTCATTTCCTTTCTATGTAGCCATAGTATCTTTACATCTTTCTCCAGAAAGCCATTTCCAAGACCAATATATGTTTTTTTTTCAGTGTACCTGCTCAGTGCCACACTTCACAACCAGACAAAAGTACACCTTCTATGTACCACTTCAACCGTCAAATAAGAAAATATGTTAGACAAAATATTAAAATTATTGGTCAAATACAGAAATATCTCGTCCAAACTTATAAAAAGTACGAACATTTGTTAACCTATTGGGAAAAATATCAATCAAGTAGGAAAGTTTGTTAGTCAAATAGAAAAAATATTGACCACGTAACGATATATCTTGTCCACACTTATGAAAAGTAGGGAAATTTGTTAGTCAAATGAGAAAAAAAAATATTGACCAAGTAACGAAATACCCCCACCAAACTTATGAAAAGTACGAAACTTTGTTAAGCAAGTATGAAAATGTATCGACCAAGCAGAGAAATATATCACCCAAACTTATAAAAAGTAGGAACATATGTTAACCAAATGGAAAATATCTTGGCCAAATAGGAAAATCTGTTAGCCAAATGGGGAAAATATTGTCCAAGTAACCAAATACATCGTTCAAACCTACGAAAAGTAGGAAACTTTGTTAATTAAATGTGAAAACTTTGGCCAAATTTCAACCAAACTTATAAATATTTCAACTAAACTTATAAAAAAGTAGGAACATTTGTCGGCCAAATGGGAAAAGGGTCGGCCAAATATAGAAATATCGCATCCAAACTTATAAAAAGAAGGAAAATATTGACCAAGTAACGAAATATCTCGTCGAAACTTATAAAAAAGGTAGGAAACTTTGTTAACCAAATGTGAACAAACAAAAGAAATATTGATCAAGTAAAGAAATAACTCCTCCAAATTTATGAAAAGGACGAAACCTTGGTACCCAAATGCGACAAATGTAGGTCAAATACTGAAATATTTCTCCAAACTTATGAAAGGTAGAAAATTGTCTTAACCAACTGGGGTAAATATTACTCAAACTAAGAAACATGTCGACCGAAGTAGGAAATTACATGAACCAAAGTAATAAAATTGTTGGCCAAATACGACAAAGTATCGGTCAAACTTATAGATGTCTCGTTTAAACTTATAACATGTATGAAAATTTGTTAGGTAAAGGTGAAAAATATTGGCCAAGTAATGAAATATCGCATCCGAACTTATAAAATGTACGACTTAACCAAAGGCGAAAAGGCCAAAATACGAAATGTCTCGACCAAGCTTATAAAAATCTACGAAAAAATATGACAACTAAAATATTGATCAAAAGGTATAAATCCAAACATTATAAAAATAACCAAATGTGAAAAATATCGTCCAAAGACAGAAATATTTCAACTAAACTTATAAATAAGGCAACAAAGCTTGTGAACATTTTTGGTCAAGTACAGAAATAGCTTTGGAAAAAACTAAGTCCACAAAACTAAGGGAAAAAAATGTAACTTCTGTAGTCAAATGTGTCTTGAAGTTTTATCTGAAAAGACATTTCACAATACATAATCAGCACCATTTTCCTTGTTTTACGTTACTGAAGGCCTTCACCGTATCTGGTACAGAAACCCATATACATCACTCATCTCTCCACACTCTTGGTTTCTTTCTAATACAAAGTGGTCACATCACCAAGAACTTCAAACCTCCATTGTACACGTGCTCCATTGAAACACCCATGAAAGTTAACAACACGTATGGCCATGTAATCTGTGAGTCCATCGGGGATAGTTCATCCGAGTATTCGTCACCAAAGATCCATTTCCCATGGCTGACATCTTCAACTTGCTATACCACATCTTATTCTAATATACACTTTACATGAAATTTTCCAAATTTGGGGATCTATTACAGAATACGTAATGAGATACATAAAGACACCAAGAACATATCAGACAAAACAACTCACAAACCAGACTTAGAACTAAAACTTAAACCATATCAGATGAGCGTCCCAACAAGTACTACTAGAACTCAAAACATAACGATATTAAGGAAACGCATACTAGTTTATTTCTGTTTATAACTGTTTTAATATGGCAGAGAGAAACATGGTAATTAGACTATATCTGCCTTCTTCACTGCTGTCCTTTGTTCGATGACTTTTCTTCTGTGCGTGTCCTTCAGGGCTGGATTCAAATTTTTTTTTTCAAGTCTTGTACACGCCTTTCAAAATGCTCACGTTCTCTGATTACATGGTGCCAGTTACCATTGCGTTCTTCGGTGCCAACAGTATGCACTGTCAAGAAGTGAGGTTCTGGTGCAAAATTAACCTGTGGAGGTAAATAAAACACATTGAAACTTACAAGAAGGCCACACATACTACTTCACTAAAGAAAAAACAGTAAAAAAAATAAATTCATGATGAGAAGTGGTAAAAGGCATCAAAAACAGACTGTCGACATTCTATTGGTCACGTCTTAAGAAAAGGTAAAGGTATAGTCACTGATGGTTTGTAGTATAGCGAGATGTATATAGAAAACATGTATAGCAGCTAGGTCTTCTGTATTAAACATGTTTACAAAAATACACACGTGAACTATGATCATTACTACCCATACACACCTTATTCGTTGATGACGAACACCTTCGGACACCGACAGTAGGATAGTTTTCGTTCCACAACACATTAATTTTCTTGAGAGACTCTGGGGCATGACTACTATCCAAAAGGTCAATATCTTCATCTGAAGACGAATCATCACCCCAAGCAAAGGTTGTCTCTGGTACATCTAAAGCTGGCTGGGTGCCACGAGTAGGTTTCTGGCAGAATAATTTTTATTTTCGATTGAATATTTTTATAAGTGTGGTTGAGATATTTCTTATTTTGGTCTTTTCATACTTGGTTAACTCCTACTTTTTATACATTTGACTGAAATATTTCTGTATTTGTCATAACTTCTTCTAAGACTTTGTTCATGTCTGGCAATGTAAGCTCTGTTCCATCAATAAAAAAGACAACGGCATGAACACAACCCACTAAAGAAAATCAACAAAAATCTTGGTTTCAATATTTATTCATCAAAACAGTTTAGTGATATATCGTAAGAAAGAATCAATGACATACATATTTTGGTGATTAAATATTGAAACCAAGAGAGAGAGAGAAGGGGGTGACCATTTTACCCTTCGGATGCATTGTTGATGATGCAGTGTATTCACTCCTATACACAGTGATCATCATACGTTATGTTCCCTGACTCGACAACCGATAGGACACCCTTTTTCTATAGTTTCCCTCTTAACCACGTGTCTCAGATGTCCCATTACCCCTGTGCCCGGATGTGACGGCATATTTGACCAGTCTTAGTGCATGAGACGTAGATAGGGTGCGACGCCATCTTTGACCGGATGTAACTATTGTCCATGTGTGTCGACTGTACCACTAGGTGCTATTGATCAATACAAAATCAGTGCTCGAGGCGCTCCTGTCAGGGAAATTACCAATACTAAGGACACTACTTTCTGAACTTAGCAGCCGGCATAACGTCTTGATCATGTCATCGATCACTTTAACCATCACCATGTCACTACACGTACCATACCCTACAATTTAAGTGAACATTCGACCACTATACCACTACTTGACCACTACTTGACCATTACTTGACCACCTCATCGATCACTTTAACCAACACCGTTTCACTACACGTACTTTCCTCTACATTTTAAGTGATCACTCGACCATTTGACCGCTACTTGACCACTATTTGACCATGTCATTACTTATTTTACCATCACCGTTTCACTACGCGTACCATACCCTACAATTTAAGTGGTCATTCGGCTACTTGACCACTACTTGACCACTAATGGCCACTATTTGAACACCACTTGACCACCTCTTGATCATCACCATGTCACTATACCTACTTTCACAGACAATTTAAGTAGTCACTTGGCCATTTACCACTACTTGCCCACTACTTGACCACGTCATCGATCACTTTAACAAACACAGGTTCACTACAAGTACTTTCCCCTACACTTTAAGTGGTCACTCGACCACTTAACCACTACTTGCTCAGTACTTGGCCACTACTTGACCACTACTTGACCATTGCTTGACCACTAATTTACCACCCTTTAATCATCACCATATCATTACAACCACTTTCCCCTAAAAATGTCCTCACTTGACCACCACTTGACCACTGCTTGACCACTGCTTGACCACTAATTTACCACCCTTTAACCATCATCATATCATTACAACCACTTTTCCCTAAAATTTCTTCAGTTGACCACCACCACCACCTGACCACTACTTGACCACTGCTTGACCACTGCTTGACCACCCTTTAATCATCACAATATCATTACAACCACTTTCACCTAAAATTTCCCTCACTTGACCACCACTTGACCATTGCTTGACCACTGCTTGACCACTAATTTACCACCCTTTAATCATCATCATATCATTACAACCACTTTTCCTAAAATTTCTTCAGTTGACCACCACCGACCACTGCTAGACCACTGCTTGACCACTAATTTACCACCCTTTAATCATCACCATATCATTACAACCACTTTCCCTTAAAAATTTCTTCACTTGACCACTGCTTGACCACTGCTTGACTACTAATTTACCACTCTTTAATCGTCACCATATCATTACAACCACTTTCCCCTAAAATTTTCCTCACTTGACCCCTACTTGACCACTGCTTGACCACTACTTGACCACTAATACCTGGTACCCACCCCTTACCACCGAATGACACTACACCATATCCATTACAACTGACGATCTTTCGCTTTCAAGGTTTCATTTGTAACACGTGTGATGTTAGTGAATAAGCTACTATGAACATCTACATAGCACTAATAACCACCATTATCAACTAATTTCACTAACCCATACCCACTACTATCCCCACCGCACCTTTTAATCGTACACCACCAATGCGCTAACAGTTCAAAATATTTTAACACACCACTCACCAATGTTTTTACAACCCGTTACTTAATGACTTTTCCATATGCACCCCTCCACGTCTGTTATGAACCGACCGCTGTCACACTCGCACGAGATTTTCCCACACTTTGCCGACGTATAACTCCCCGGTACTACCTGCCAGACTTTCCCACACTTCCCCGCCAAGAAAAAACAATTTATAACTGTGTCTATACATGATTTATTAAAAACATATACCTTACTTGACTCGTTTGTTTTCTTTATTGTTGTATTTTTTTATGTTGTTATAGTACCTACAATTTAAGGGGTTGGTTGACAGTGATAATATCTCGACTATGCCACTACTTATTTAATATGCATTGTATTGTCTATATATATGATTTAATAAAAAACATATACCTTACTTGACTCGTTTGTTATTTTGAATGTTGTATTTTTTTTATGTTGTACACATACCTAACGTCACTAGACCACACCTACTCGGACACACGCCTATTAAAAAACGAGTTATCGCCCTTGACTTTTTTAAATCCGGAGAGTTATCGCCCTTTGAGGTGGAAATTAACCGGAGTTATCGCCCTTTGTGGCGCAAAAGCGATGTGCGCCACAAAAATTCGCGTGATAACCTCCTTCTACACTACTTAGGTCTAAATTGATTTCTTTTCCCTTGTGGATTCCAGAGGAGGGACTTCCTAGTTATGCTATTACCAGGTGTGTGTTATATCCAGCATCAGAAAAATAATACTCATTTTACAAAATACAAGACACCAGCTGGAAAGAAGCAATCCTGGACAACATATCAATATGTAACTGACTCGATTGTGATCAGACTTCAGTGACTGGCCAGTTTAGGCATTTACAGCTAAATATTGACACTATATCCAAAATGTAACACAATATATGCAAAAATTCTGTAAAACTATAACCTATAGGACTGAAAGTTTATCGCCTCAAAAAGCGTGGATACTGTAATCTCCAAGTGTTTATAAATTAATGCAATGAGAAGAAATAAACTGGAGAACTTGGTGACAACTGGCAAAATTAAGAGGAAAAGGACAAGGCAGATATGTAAATATCTGGATGGCTTGGCCGCATGGCATAACCAAGACATCATTACAGAGCTGATCCACCACTCTGGTGATCGTGTGAGATGGCAAAACTAGACTGCCCACATATCAGCAAGGCACATGATGATGATGAGACTAAAATTATAAAACAATATATGCAACAATTTGGTAAAACTAAAACCTACAGTTAATTTATAGCCTCAAAGATGCTTACATTCAGTAAGTTTGCCATTGCTTTCTGAACGACTGGCACACTCATACCATTCTATGAAAACTAACACAACGGGGTCTGCTTCCAAATTGTCTGCAGCTGTGTTTCAAGAGCGGTATGCGGGATTACGAACTGCGTCTGTAACCCCTATGCCACAGAGCCGGTACCCTGGAATTAGAAGGGTGTATAAGATTCCCTAGGTTCCTGTTTTGTAAAGATTTCCCACAGCTGAACTAGGACCCAGGAGTTTTCAATGTAACAGGTGGACACCGTTCCTCTAAGTCACTGGCCGGTTCACTTCTGCTTCTTCTTCTTTTGCGTTCATCCGGGGTGTTTTTACAGCCGTAATTGCAGTGTGCACATCCGACTTCTGCGGGCGTTTGTTGACCGGGTCAGCCTTCCCGGGTGGCCGGAGCACAAGAAGTCAGGCACCCTTTGACAGGACATATGGTGCTGAACCCATGTATTTATAGACCAGATGGTTCTCCACAGATCACGTGGTTCATATCAATCTGGCTGCATCTATTTCTCTACATAACAATTTTTTTTAAATCCACCCTGATTTGGACTTGAACATATGACCACCAAGCTAGTAGGCAAGCATCCATCATTACGCTACTGCGGCTCTTTTTGTCAACACTGTCAGTTCTAAACTTCAGAATAATTTTGGCTTGCACAACAAATGTTTGGGCATTGCTTTAGTTAAAGAAAAAGACAGCAGAAGGTAACTAGTTATCCTCATCTCATAAAGTCATGACCCTGCATGTGTCCCATTTCAAGTAGGTCATGGCTTTATCAGGCAGGTCAATGTCATTACTGATGAGCATTTGCATGTCTATACAACTCATTAGTACAACTGAAACTTGCAGACACTGTATAAGGATAGTTAATTTTAATTACAAGAACTATAATAATAATTAATTTTCATTACAGGAACTATAATATGAAGAGCAAATATGTTAGTAATAAAAAGAAACAACCGGGCAGGAGAAATGTATATATGTTTTTTTTAAATATAAGAAGAAATACAACAATAATATACATATAATAATAAGAATTAGCCCTTTACCGGGCAAATCATCCGAATGTCTCTTTACCCCGGAACGGGCAAACCGTCTGAATGTGCCCGAGCTACTACTAGCATTGTAAAAACGCAATCTTGTGGCTTTCGGAGATTTCCGATTGTCTACTTTCGGTTTCACAGATAGCCGCCATTTGCAAGCGTGTACTATGAATTTGAAAAGATGTTTTTAAATAGTTTTCGGAGATTTTACACTTAGTTTTTCCAAATGTATTTCGATGATTCTTCAAGTGATAATGGAGATTTCGTGGGGTTCAATTTAAGTGCACGAATTTGACTGAATCAGAGCTAGATATCAGTGATCAGCGTTACTTTGCGTTAGCAGTCATGAGTCCGACTTTAACCCTTTACAGGGCAGAGCGGCCGATCGCTTAAACGAGCGGAGCGGCCGTTTACGTCCGATACTATTATGCATTGTAAAAACTCGATCTCTCGGCTTTCCGACACTTCCGGCGGCTACTTTCACTTTTGCCGACAGCTTGACAACGTGGCCGCCATTTGTAAACGCGCTATTATGAATTTGAACGGACTTTTTTTGATAGTTTTCGGGGTTTTTACTCTGTTTTTCAAAACGGATTTCGGCGATTCTTCAAGTGATAGCCGAGATTTCGCTAGGTTCAATTTAAGTGACATTAAAGGGCACGAAGTTGACTATTAATCGGAGCTAGATATCAGTGCAAAGCATTACTTTGCATTAGCAGTCTGAGTCGGACTTTAAAGAAAGTGATTATGATTCTGAAAATGTGTTTGTAAATTGCCGTATAGATGACGGAAAATCACAAACAACATGCCGTATTTCGTAAATATTTGTGTTCATATATGGATTACCGACAACAATCACGTAAGTAACATATTCTGCATGCTTTTCCCTTCATTGTGTTGTTTATTTAACTAAAATCGGTTGACTAACACCTTATTTGTGATGTTTTTACTAACGCGACCCGAAATTTTACCGCACCTGAAAAAAGCTTGCCCGTTCAGGGCTACCAAACGGACAAGCGTCTGCCCTGTAAAGGGTTAAAGAAAGTGATTCTGATTCTGAAAATGTGTTTGTAAATTGCCGTATAAATGACTGACAATCACAAACAATATGTTGCATTTTGTAAATATTTGTGTTCATGTGTGGATTACCGGGAACATTCACGTCAGTAAAATACTCTGCATGCTTTTTACTTCATTTTGTTTTTTATTTAAGTAAAATCGGTTGACTAACACCTTTTATGTGATGATTTTACTAACGTAACCCGAAAATTTACCGAACCTCGTCAGTAAAATACTCTGCATGCTTTTTACTTCATTTTGTTTTTTATTTAAGTAAAATCGGTTGACTAACACCTTTTATGTGATGATTTTACTAACGTAACCCGAAATTTTACCGAACCTCGAAATTCTTCTTGCCCATTCAGGGCTACAAAACAGACAAACATCTGCCCTGTAAAAGGTTACGTAAATAATAATAAACCAAAAAAAAAAAATAATAAATAAATAAATATAATGATAGATATAGTAAGAAATACAATCATAACAACTATCTGTAACATGAAGAAGAAAGGTGCAAAGAATAGTTACAAGAAGTAAAAACATAATTATAAATATAATAAGAAAGAGAACACTGAAACATTTGGCAAGCAGGATCAACAATACAGCAATAATATTTAGAAAAGGCGGGTATAAATCTAGCAGTGAATGTAATACTACTTTCAATGGTGTCAATGGTGCTGGTGTCAGCAAAGGCAGGCAAATCTTTCTGTGCAAACATTACGTCTGGAAGAATGACAATATCATAGTCTGCAGCAATGTAGCGTGTGAACAACACCACAGCCATCACATCACATCTGTCACAACATCACAGCCATCACAACTGTTATAATACCACATCCATCACAACATATTTGTCACAAGATCACAACACCACATCCATTGCAACATATCTGTCACAACACCACAACTGTTATAATACAACATCCTTCACAACACCATATCACTCACAACACCAAATCTCACGCAAACACAATATCTCACAATAATACAAAACTGACTTCATCAGGCAGCACTGATAAACACAGTGATGTCAGCCAGAACATCAATCATATCAAGACTGAACACCTCACCATCCACCTGAATCTTTACAAGCATAAGTAGCATGACAGAGGCCTAGACATAACATAACATGCCCTCACAGACAGAGGCCTAAACATAACAGGCCCTCACATACAGAGGCCTAGACATAACATAACATGCCCTCACAGACAGAGGCCTAGACATAACATAACATGCCCTCACAGACAGAGGCCTAGACATAACATAACATGCCCTAACAGACAGAGGCCTAGACATAACAGGCCCTCACATACAGAGGCCTAGACATAACAGGCCCTCACAGACAGAGGCCTAGACATAACATAACATGCCCTCACAGACAGAGGCCTAGACATAACAGGCCCTCACATACAGAGGCCTAGACATAACAGGCCCTCACATACAGAGGCCTAGACATAACATAACATGCCCTCACAGACAGAGGCCTAGACATAACATAACATGCCCTCACAGACAGAGGCCTAGACATAACAGGCCCTCACATACAGAGGCCTAGACATAACAGGCCCTCACAGACAGAGGCCTAGACATAACATAACAGGCCCTCACATACAGCGGCCTAGACATAACAGGCCCTCACAGACAGAGGCCTAGACATAACATAACATGCCCTCACAGACAGAGGCCTAGACATAACATAACATGCCCTCACAGACAGAGGCCTAGACATAACATGCCCTCACAGACAGAGGCCTAGACATAACAGGCCTTCATAGACAGAGGCCTAGACATAACATGCCCTCACAGACAGAGGCCTAGACATAACATGCCCTCACAGACAGAGGCCTAGACATAACAGGCTCTCACAGACAGGCCTAGACATAAGAGGCCCTCACAGACAGAGGCCTAGACATAAGAGGCCCTCACAGACAGAGGCCTAGACATAACATAACATGCCCTCACAGACAGAGGCCTAGACATAACATAACATGCCCTCACAGACAGAGGCCTAGACATAACATGCCCTCACAGACAGAGGCCTAGACATAACAGGCCTTCATAGACAGAGGCCTAGACATAACATGCCCTCACAGACAGAGGCCTAGACATAACATGCCCTCACAGACAGAGGCCTAGACATAACAGGCTCTCACAGACAGGCCTAGACATAAGAGGCCCTCACAGACAGAGGCCTAGACATAAGAGGCCCTCACAGACAGAGGCCTAGACATAAGAGGCCCTCACAGACAGTGGCCTAGACATAACAGGCTCTCACAGACAGAGGCCTAGACATAACAGGCCCTCACAGACAGAGGCCTAGACATAACATAACAGGCCCTCACATACAGCGGCCTAGACATAACATGCCCTCACATACAGAGGCCTAGACATAACATGCCCTCACAGACAGAGGCCTAGACATAACATAACATGCCCTCACAGACAGAGGCCTAGACATAACATAACATGCCCTCACAGACAGAGGCCTAGACATAACATAACATGCCCTCACAGACAGAGGCCTAGACATAACATAACATGCCCTCACAGACAGAGGCCTAGACATAACATGCCCTCACAGACAGAGGCCTAGACATAACAGGCCTTCATAGACAGAGGCCTAGACATAACAGGCTCTCACAGACAGAGGCCTAGACATAACATAACATGCCCTCACAGACAGAGGCCTAGACATAACATGCCCTCACAGACAGAGGCCTAGACATAACAGGCCTTCATAGACAGAGGCCTAGACATAACAGGCTCTCACAGACAGAGGCCTAGACATAACAGGCTCTCACAGACAGGCCTAGACATAAGAGGCCCTCACAGACAGAGGCCTAGACATAACAGGCCTTCATAGACAGAGGCCTAGACATAACAGGCTCTCACAGACAGAGGCCTAGACATAACATAACATGCCCTCACAGACAGAGGCCTAGACATAACATGCCCTCACAGACAGAGGCCTAGACATAACAGGCCTTCATAGACAGAGGCCTAGACATAACAGGCTCTCACAGACAGAGGCCTAGACATAACAGGCTCTCACAGACAGTGGCCTAGACATAACAGGCTCTCACAGACAGAGGCCTAGACATAACAGGCTCTCACAGACAGAGGCCTAGACATAACAGGCTCTCACAGACAGAGGCCTAGACATAACAGGCTCTCACAGACAGAGGCCTAGACATAAGAGGCCCTCACAGACAGAGGCCTAGACATAAGAGGCCCTCACAGACAGAGGCCTAGACATAACAGGCTCTCACAGACAGTGGCCTAGACATAACATGCCCTCACAGACAGTGGCCTAGACATAACAGGCTCTCACAGACAGTGGCCTAGACATAACAGGCTCTCACAGACAGTGGCCTAGACATAACAGGCTCTCACAGACAGTGGCCTAGACATAACAGGCCCTCACAGACAGTGGCCTAGACATAACATGCCCTCACAGACAGTGGCCTAGACATAACAGGCTCTCACAGACAGTGGCCTAGACATAACAGGCTCTCACAGACAGTGGCCTAGACATAACAGGCCCTCACAGACAGTGGCCTAGACATAACATGCCCTCACAGACAGTGGCCTAGACATAACAGGCTCTCACAGACAGTGGCCTAGACATAACATGCCCTCACAGACAGTGGCCTAGACATAACAGGCCCTCACATACAGAGGCCTAGACATAACAGGCCCTCACAGACAGAGGCCTAGACATAACAGGCCCTCACAGACAGAGGCCTAGACATAACATAACAGTTCACTTGTTCACATAAATGGAGGCCTCACATGCAAGTAACAAAAGGGGACCCACACCTATTAAGTAAAACAAATGACAAAGCACTGTTATTATTAACTCCTCCATCGGTGGCGAAGGGGTTACAAGTTTGATTCGTAATCCCGCATACCGCGTTCAAAACACAGCTGCAGGCGATTTAGCAGCAGACTGCCTTGCGTTGGTTTTAATACAATAGTAAGTGTGCCAGTAGTTCATAAAGCAATGGTAAGAGTGCCGGTCGTTCAGAAAGCAAATGGCAAACTACTGAATGTAAACTTGCCAAGAAATCATAAACAGCCAAAAAATGCCAGGGTTGACTGCGATGTCCTGTAAACTAACCTGCAGCTAATTTTAACCACACAAACTACTTCATTCTTCAAAACATAATCCCATTTTTACACTTTTCCAAATACGCCTCTTTTTAAAAATTCCATGCTTCCTCTCTCATCTCATCTCATTTTGTTCCTCTTGTACCCTGCAGTGTCGAGGTGAAGTAAAAAACAGTGGGAGAGTGCCCGCTTATAGGCTTCATGTATCGATGAATTTCACACTTCTTCAATCACTTCTGTTATTATAAACTTCACACTTCCCCAATCACAAAACTGACCCAACTACTTGTGTTCTTACAAACTTCCACAAACAATCCTGCTCTTACAAACTCCCCATACAAACCACTCACATTTATACACATTATTAACAATGTACAACAGCGGATAATGGCACACTACAAAAGTCAACAGAGTAATATAAAAGCCAACTTGGGTAATACACCAACAAACAAACCAAAAGCAGACGATGAGTCTGTTACATGCTGGGGACATCAAATTTGGTAGACCTGAATAAGTTCTTCCCTCTCTTAGCGGACGATGAACACAGGTGTGGAACACTCATCTGATTGTGCCCATGACATTATCAATGTAGCCCCCTAGCGATTACTCTAATAAGCTCACTGTCTGGTAATACTAGGTGTTTGTAAAGTCTCACTACACTTTATTTGTAGAACCAGTTTTAAAAATGAAGTACATGATGTCATAAACAATGTGCTTCACTGTCCATTGTGAAGCAATATGCAGCGAATGGCCGTCGTCTGCTGGAGTAATTCTTTGCACTCCAAACAGAATGATATTATCAGCAAAAGAAAGAATATTTTTGGTTGAACAAGTGTTTTGAAATGGTGGTCGATACACACTGATGGTTGTTCAAAGATTTATAGCAAGATTTCCTGATAAACAACAACCTCATTGCATTACGGTTAGAAATTTGTTGAATAAGTTTCTTGCTACGGGAATGGTTTACAAAAATAATGTACACACAACTGAGGACCTGAAAGAAGCAATCAGAATTACCATTCAAGAAAAAACAACAGACACGTTACAGAAGGTATTGGACAATATAAAGAGACATACACAGTCATGTCTTTACAGCCGTAGTGGACATTTCCAACACCTGTTATAATGAATACTTCATTGGTACTTTCCAGCTTCCCTAAAACAGCGTTAGACCATAGCAGTGACCATAACCCATAACCCTAACCCACAACCCTAACCCTAACCCATAACCCTAAACATAACCCTAACCAATAACCCTAACCCATAACCCTAACCCATAACCCTAACCCATAACCCTAACCCTAACCCATAACCCTAACCCATAACCATAACCCTAACCCATAACCCTAACCCTAAAGGGTACATGACATTACAGAACTGACAACATTTGAAGAGTCATCATGAGACATCATCATCATTACAGAGAGCACGAGGGCGGCGCGTATTGCCAGCATACACATCTCTCCCAGGTCCGCGGGGACAGTGACCTTCTGGACATCATCTGCTACTGGGACAGCTCTCTCCCAGGTCCGCGCTATAACTTATAAGCCTGGTGGGTGTGACAGTGACTCGGGTCCCCGCCCTTGACTGACACGTGACTTAGCTAGAAGGGTCACCTCCTTCATGAACCAGATTCCATAGTGCCAGGACGATTCTCTTAGAAGTTGTGTCCCATGGCCGGTACGTTCTTGGGAGAGGCATGCAAGATCTGGCCAAGCTTGCCCCCACTGAAACAAGTGGGAAATGTCACCTTTGTTCTGGGAAGCTGTGGGTCATTGCTTCGGATTGAAGACGTCGTGGCCAGCATTCTGCCGCATGAACTGGGACCCAGTCTCTTTAAGCCCTTGTCGGCTGGGGTGGCGACTATTGGTCACCTATCTATTGGCATCAGTTTAACAATCTTCCTGAAAGCACCAGAGTTCCCTATTTGTCTTGTCTGCTTTGTGTGCGTGAGACTAATCACTTGCGGGTTTGTCCGGTGGGCTACGGTTCTTAGAAACCCAGCGAATTATTTAAAACAAAATTTCAAGGGGTGACAATTAAAACATAAGAAGGCCTGCAGCACGTGGTGTTGAGGCGGCTTTCACAGGGAGACCGGGCACCTCTAGATTTGTCCGTTGTGCTACATGGCTAGGGAACGGGCGGGGCGCAAGCAGACACCAAAACACAACAACAAAATATATTGTACAGGGCGGGTAAAGGGTTAGGGTTAGACGACCTCCATGGCGGTGACGGTCTTCCTCTTGGCGTGCTCGGTGTAGGTGACAGCGTCGCGGATGACGTTCTCTAGGAACACCTTGAGGACACCTCGGATCTCCTCATAGATGAGCCCGGAGATGCGCTTGACACCTCCTAGCCGGGCCAGTCGGCGGATGGCAGGCTTGGTGATACCCTGGGTTATCGCGCAGGACTTTGCGGTGACGCTTAGCGCCTCCTTTGGCTAGTCCCTTGTGTGTGTGCGTGTGAGTGTGTGCGCGCGCGCTAGTGTACATGTGTGTATGTGTACGTATGTGCCTGAGAGTGTATGTTTTCTATGATGGGTATTAAAACTTTCTTTTAGTGCAACATGAGTAGTAATTGTCTGTGAGCACCATGTTTAAATGTGCGCCGAGCACAAACTGGCAGCAGCTCCGATTATCTGACATATGGCGCTGGAACGGGAACTCTCGATCTATTCTGGAACTGTACTTGACACACATGTGAAGCATCACACCTAGGTTGGCGGGGGGGGGGGGGTCTAATTATGGAAGCCAGGGTAGGGGGTATATTCGCAGTGGTTAAACGTAAGCAGTTCAGAATATAAACAATGGAATGGGGCAGGGGGAGTGGTGCTCCCTGTTTGTCACATGTTCTGTCCAGAAGATACAGAACAACT
The DNA here is from genome assembly GCA_963921405.1 of Cepaea hortensis. Taxonomy (NCBI): domain Eukaryota; kingdom Metazoa; phylum Mollusca; class Gastropoda; order Stylommatophora; family Helicidae; genus Cepaea; species Cepaea hortensis. Next base: position 11,672,686 of record OY992892.1, read on the forward strand.
GCACGAGCTGAATGTCTATACATGCGCTGCAACATAAATCAATCATCACTGCTGAAGTTGTCCATAACATGGGCATGTTTCTTAGAGCGGAACCAGGTGCAGTTATGGCCCAAATCTCTGTGGGGAATCTACGTAGAAATGATGACTTTCATAAACGGCAGGTACTTCTGTGGAAGTCTGTGCCAGTTGCAGCTCCTGGGCGTCGAGGGAGGAAAGTTCGCTGTTAATGCTTCAGGTGTGATTTGTCTGCGATGTAATCAAGTCCTTTGTAGCCATTGGTGTTGAGTAGTTCATCTGAGCCGTGAGCCACATCCGGTCAAATATTTCTGGGGTTAGGTCGGTCAGCGAGAAGCGCGTGTAGTAATATTGGCAGATGGTGGGCAGAACGCCTTTCCACTGGTGGAACTCGCCAAGGAATGGACATGGCGGTGCAGTGGCATCTTGTGATCCCGGCTGGTTTTAGTAAGATTCCTGTGATGAAAGCGTCCTCGATGAGCAATGGCACAAAGTTCCGACTGACTCTAAGTAGGTCAGAAATGGCGTCCCCAGATATAATGTAACTGCTTCCAGAAGCGTGAGAAGGAAAATTGACGAATGGGTACTCACTGTAAGAAACCCGCTACTTGCCGCCATGCCACACGCCAGGCGATGAGTACATGTGCAAAAACACAGATTTGGATAAATCTCTGCGATGTACGATTAGGTAGTCCACAAGAAATGGGATGTTTACGAAAGAATCTTCGTCTGCTTTAAGTACAAACTGCACTTGTGAGCAGTGGTTTTCTATCCACGAAGGGTTGCCAGCATTTTCAACGTCAGCTTGTCGTAGCCCTCAACCATGTCCAGAATGAGAAGATCGTCGTAGATGAATCTTTCTATGAGCATCGTCTCGTCCAACGGCGGTTCAACATTTTGGGAGCCTACAACGAACAACACCTTGACCTTTGCGTTCAGAGGAATGTGCGGCCATGTTTGTGACACAGAAACACTGCCCCAGGTTTGACGAATGCTCATCCGAGCCTGTCGGCTGCTGGGCGTTAACAAAACAAGTATTAGAAGAAACGGAGCCGAACCCTTACAGACATTGCTGCTGATCTGCAAGGGCTCTGGGGGTTGGTGCTCTATGGGTTGGTGCTCTGGGGGTTGGTGCTCTGGGATCCACGGAGCGGGTTTTGGATGTGTAAATGTTTGCTCTTCCTCTGGTGACAGCTTGTCTCTGTACGCCAAGGAAAAAATGATTTTCCTTAAGTAAAAATATTTGGCTAAAGTAATGTGAATGTATTTCTCAATGGATTGCTTGGATGACGTATTCTGAAAGAAAGCTCTTTCGTCTAAAATTTCGTTGATACTTTTGGATAAATAATTCTGTGAGTTCACAGGAGACTTCAGCCAAACAACATTATCTGGGAGGTTGGATTGGTTATCTGGTGCCTGTCCTTTAGTCTCTGATGTGGGAAATAAAAGCGAGTTACGATTTCTGTCTTTCTGACTTTCAGCTACAAACATTTTATTAATTTCTATTTGGTGTACCAACTTAGATTTTCTGGGCAAAGATTTTTCAAAGAAGTATGTTGACAGAAATACGATGAGTGCAAACACAAGCGTGCCCACAAAATACTGTTTTCTGAGCATGGTGATCTGGTGAAACGATCTGCTGCTCTGGACAAATTCCGCTACAGAAGAGGTTTGGTGTCCTAGAAAAACTCCACGGAAGCTGAAAGCAAATGTCATATTTACATAGTATGAAAGAATATTAGCTTCAGATATGAATATACACATCCTTCCATCAACGTCACATGTCTGTCTTTCTCTCTCCTTTTATCTATATGTCTGTCTGTATACGCCCTCTTTTTCTCTCTGTCACATGTCTCTTTCCTCTACTCCTCCTCCTTCTCCCTCTCTCTCCCCATCTCCTCTCCTCTCCTCTCTCTCTCTCTCTCTATCTCTCTCTCTATTTCTCCCATATTGCACTGTGTTTAATCAGTCCGTCACTTATTCAATACACCAAACAGAGATTTTCCATCAACTCTTCTCAGTCATCATCATCATCATCATCATCATCATCATCATCATCATCATCATCATCATCATCATCATCATCATCATCATGTCGCTAGCCAGCTGGCTTAGGCGTTCATATTTGTCCACATATCTCTGTCTATGGTGTTCTGGATCAACTCTGCTGAAGATATCCCTCCATGCCACCGTCTCAGTCCATCCAGCATCATTTCTCTTGGTCTGTCTCTGTCTTTTTTCCCAAAGTTCTTTCCAGTTGTCATGATATTCCCCAATGCCCAACTTTCCAGTTGTCACGACATTCCCCAATGCCCAACTTTCCAGTTGTCACGACATTCCCCACTGCCCAACTTTCCAGTTGCCACGACATTCCCCAATGCCCAACTTTCCAGTTGTCATGATATTCCCCAATGCCCAACTTTCCAGTTGTCACGACATTCCCCAATGCCCAACTTTCCAGTTGTCACGACATTCCCCACTGCCCAACTTTCCAGTTGTCACGACATTCCCCACTGCCCAACTTTCCAGTTGTCACGATATTCCTCAATGCCCAACTTTCCAGTTGCCACGATATTCCTCAATGCCCAACTTTCCAGTTGCCACGACATTCCCCACTGCCCAACTTTCCAGTTGCCACGACATTCCCCAATGCCCAACTTTCCAGTTGTCATGATATTCCCCAATGCCCAACTTTCCAGTTGTCACGACATTCCCCAATGCCCAACTTTCCAGTTGTCACGACATTCCCCACTGCCCAACTTTCCAGTTGTCACGACATTCCCCACTGCCCAACTTTCCAGTTGTCACGATATTCCTCAATGCCCAACTTTCCAGTTGCCACGATATTCCTCAATGCCCAACTTTCCAGTTGCCACGACATTTCCCAGTGCCCAACTTTCCAGTTGCTACAATATTCCCTAATACCAAACTTAGGACTGCGAACAATTAGAGACACCCCATCAGCTAGTAATTTATCACAACATGACATCCATGTCTTTGGATGGATAAAATATCACAACATGATATCCCGGTCCTCGGGTGGATAATTTGACACATGACATTCATCAGAAGATTGTCGCGTGTTTTTTTGTAAGTAAAAGTACAGAACACACACACACACACACACACACACACACACACACACACACACACACACAAAATTCCATGCTTCCTCTCTCATCTCATCTCATTTTGTTCCTCTTGTACCCTACAGTGTCGAGGTGAAGTAAAAAACAGTGGGAGAGTGCCCGCTTATAGGCTTCATGTATCGATGAATTTCACACTTCTTCAATCACTTCTGTTATTATAAACTTCACACTTCCCCAATCACAAAACTGACCCAACTACTTGTGTTCTTACAAACTTCCACAAACAATCCTGCTCTTACAAACTCCCCATACAAACCACTCACATTTATACACATTACTAACAATGTACAACAGCGGATAATGGCACACTACAAAAGTCAACAGAGTACTATAAAAGCCAACTTGGGTAATACACCAACAAACAAACCAAAAGCAGGAAGACGCGATGAGTCTGTTACATGCTGGGGACATCAAATTTGGTAGACCTGAATAAGTTCTTCCCTCTCTTAGCGGACGATGAACACAGGTGTGGAACACTCATCTGATTGTGCCCATGACATTATCAATGTAGCCCCCTAGCGATTACTCTAATAAGCTCACTGTCTGGTAATACTAGGTGTTTGTAAAGTCTCACTACACTTTATTTGTAGAACCAGTTTTAAAAATGAAGTACATGATGTCATAAACAATGTGCTTCACTGTCCATTGTGAAGCAATATGCAGCGAATGGCCGTCGTCTGCTGGAGTAATTCTTTGCACTCCAAACAGAATGATATTATCAGCAAAAGAAAGAATATTTTTGGTTGAACAAGTGTTTTGAAATGGTGGTCGATACACACTGATGGTTGTTCAAAGATTTATAGCAAGATTTCCTGATAAACAACAACCTCATTGCATTACGGTTAGAAATTTGTTGAATAAGTTTCTTGCTACGGGAATGGTTTACAAAAATAATGTACACACAACTGAGGACCTGAAAGAAGCAATCAGAATTACCATTCAAGAAAAAACAACAGACACGCTGCAGAAGGTATTGGACAATATAAAGAGACATACACAGTCATGTCTTTACAGCCGTGGTGGACATTTCCAACACCTGTTATAATGAATACTTCATTGGTACTTTCCAGCTTCCCTAAAACAGCGTTAGACCATAGCAGTGACCATTGTAACTAATTTAATGAATTTTTAGGACAATTTTTTTATGACATGTACTTCATTTGTCAAATTGTTCTCCATACAAAGTGTAGTGAGACTTAACAACCACCTTCTATATTAGTAACAAATTAAATTCCAGCATTGCTCAAATATATTTTGAGAACGTTGATCCACATGTCACAATTGGAGAAAACCACTCCTTCGTTCACCTTCAGATATCATATGAATTGCTTCAAAGAAAACAGCAGCAAATTAAATCTGTTGACATCTCGTTAAAGTTTCTCCACAAGTGAAGCGAGCAAATGTACCTTTCTCTGTTCTGCATATGTTGGACACTCCTGGAACATATGTTTAACTGTCATTTTACCAGTTCCTCGGTGACATTCATCAGTGTCTCCTACCTTTAGTTTATAAACATGTGGTATTTCAGACTATTGTATCCTGTGCCGAGTCTTAAGATTGTTACTTGTTCTTTTCGGTTGATTGATTGATTGATTTAGGAACCGACATCACAGCATTCGGGGCATTCCCATAAGCGCTCAGTCCCCATTCTCAGCAGCCAGCGAAGAGTTCCAATACCATTAGTACCAGTAGCAATCTGATTATATGGCCGTCTCGCCTTTCCTTTGAGCGTCGAGCGTCGGCCAGATCCCCTCGTCACTCCACGCTGTCTCATTCTTGCCAGACCATGGTAATCCATTTGCTCCTCCGAGGTGTACACGTGCTCCCACAAAGCCACAACCACGTCTACCTTGTCATGCATCTTTTCAGTTAAGTTGGTAATATGCATCATCTGTTTAATGCCCTGGATGCCATCGTTTCCGCTTGGTTCTACAATTGATTATCATAATTTCCTTGCCTCATCATTGGTTATGTCTGCATATGTTCCGTACATGGAAGATTTACATAGAAATAACATCTACAATAAACTTCTTATTCTAAAAGCTAGACATCTGACACAAGAAAGACATACAAATGAATATCAATAAATGATGCTGAACGGTGTTTATATGAATGCATTATGTTGATTTAAACAAACTATGGCTATCTACCGCATAACAATATTACAAAAAGTACACAGGACGGTAGGGGAGAGAGGTGGAGTAAAGGAAATAGAGGAGGAGAGAAATGGAGAAAAGAAAATAGAGGAAAGAAGAGATGAACAAAAAGAAACAGACATGAAGATAAAGGAAAAACAGGAATTAATATTTTTAAAAACTTTGTATTAATACAAATTTGGCAAACATGGATATGAGGCCATTTCTCTTGCTGGTCCTGCGGTTAATTAATCTAACGACAAATGAGGAATGATTGCCTCCACACGCTCCATGCTCATTAGCTTGCTAGTTGTGAACTGGCACCCACTTATCTTCTGTTTTGATGCTAGAATATCATTTGATTCGGAATCACTGAAACAGCATGAGAAACAAACTTGCAGGTTCTGATGGGCACTTACAGGAGGCACAGGAAAGAAGCCATTCATGTGTGTGTGTGTGTATTGGTAAGAAATTAGACTAGTCTAGGTAAAGATACTCAGGTGGGTTAGCTCTCTCTCTCTCTCTCTCTCTCTCTCTCTCTCTCTCTCTCTCTCTCTCTTTCTCTCTCTCTCTCTTTTTTCTCTCTCTCTCTCTCTCGGTGGGTGGGTGTGTGTGTGTGTGAGGGAGAGAAGTTAGACCAGTTTGAGAGAGAGAGAGAGAGAGAGAGAGAGAAGGAAAGAGAGGGAGAGAGAAGAGAGAGAGAAGAGAGAGAGAGAGAGAGTTGGATTCGATCCATCATGTGCCATGCCGGTAAGCGTGGGCGGTCATGTTCTGCCATTTCACTCGATCACCAGAGTCGTGGATCAGCTCCGAGTTTCTGTCTCGACCATGCCACAAGGCCAGGCCATCCAGGTACTTGCTTCTAGGTCTTCCCCTTGGTCTGTTCCCTTCGATCTTACCAGTTGTCACCAAGTTCTCCAATCCATTTCTTCTCATAACATGCCCAAAAAATTTTGACTGTCTACGTCTAATTTCTCTAATCAATTTACGATCTTCATTTGTTTCTTGAAGGACTTGTTCATTGGTCTTTCTGGCTGTCCATGGTATTCTTTGCATTTTCCTCAGAAACCACATCTCTACAGCCATTAGATGTTTTTCAGCCTGACTGCTCATTGTCCACGCCTCACATCCATACAAAAGTACAGGTTCTATGTAGCATCTCAACACTCTTTTTCTCGTTTCAATTGACATCTTTTTATTGGTCAGTATGTTTTTCATCTTGCTAAAGGCTACTTTTGCCATGGCGATTCTTGTTCTAATCTCTTCAAGGCATCTCCCATCAGATGTTATTACTGTTCCGAGATAATTGTACCTATTCACTTGTTGAAGAATATTTCCATTTACTTGTATATTACATTGTGGTATTTCGTTCTTCCTAGTGACAACCATAATCTGTGTCTTTTTACAATTTAATTCTAACCCTAGTTGTTCACTGTGTGTAACAATCGCATCTACTAAATTTGCAGGTCCTGTTCATTATCTGCAATCAAGACTGTATCATCTGCATATCTAATGTTATTGATGCATCGGCTCCCAATGTTGATTCCTTCCATATCTTCAATATTTCTGAAAATACTTTCACTGTACAGGGAAAACAGATCTGGAGACATTACACATCCCTGTCTCACACCTCTCTTAATAGGCTGATATTGGCTTACTTCATTATCAACTCTTATGGCAGATTGTTGTTTCCAATATATGTTTTTTACAAGTCTGAGATCTTTTCCATCAATTTGTAGATCTTCAAGCATCCTTATCATGCTGACATGTCTCACTTTATCAAAAGCCTTTGTGTAGTCAATAAAACAAAGGTGTAGGTCTTTGTTTACTTCTATAGAACGTTCGATTATGGTTCTCAGTATATACACAGCATTTACTGTACCCTTGCCTTCTACAAACCCACATTGTTCTTCTCCTATTTCAGGTTGTATTTTCCTCCTAACTCTTTGCATGATAATTCTTAGCAAAATCTTAGTGATGTGACTCATTATACTAATTGTTCGATGTTGATCACATTCCAAGGCTCCTGATTTCTTTGGGATTGCAATAAATACAGAATTACATAACTCCTGAGGTATATTTCCAGTATCATATATTGTATTAAGCAGACTGGTAACTTTATCTATTCCATATTCTTCTAAAGCATTAATCATTTCTGTTGTGACGCTGTCGGAACCGGGAGTCTTGTCAGATTTCATATGGTTAAGAGCATTCTGAACCTCCATCTTCAAAATTTCTGGTCCTTCATTATTATTTTGAACATCATACTGTTCGTCTCTGTTATCGTCATAAAGGTTTTTCACGTAATCTGACCATTCATGTAAGATCTGATCTTTTTCTATCATGACTCTTCCATCTTTTGTCTTTAGGCAGCCTGCCGATGTACGTGTTCTTTGATTAATAAGCTCCTGAATTCTTTTATGCATTAGTTTCGCATTGTTACTGTTGTGTTGTTTTTCAATTTCTCTGCAATTTTTCTCAAGCCATGTTTCTTTTACCTCCTTACATAAGGTTCTCATTTTTCTGTGAATTTCTTTATATTTGGCAGGATTATTTTTGTTCTGTCTTCTTGTTTCCATTAGTTGTAACATTTCTTCAGTCATCCATGTCTTACGGCCCACTTTCTTTACTTTTGGAATAGTTTTTTTCTGCTGCACAACTGATTGAATTCTTCATCATTTCCCATTGATCATCTACATCTTGAAATAGGATCTCTAGATCAGACAATATATAAAATTTGTTCTTTACTTCTATGTTAAAATTATCTTGTATTTCTTTGTCAATCTTCAATTTGCACAAGTCATATCTAGGGTTTCCTGCTGTATATTTGACTTTCTTTAACTTTACCCTCAATGTGCCTGTAACTAATCTGTGATCACTGTAACAGTCTGCATTTGGAACTGTTTTTACGACTGTTAACGCATTTCGAAACCTTTTGCTAATCAGGATGTAATCTATCTGGTTTTTAGTCCTGGTGTCTGGACTCCTCCATGTCCATAATCTTCTAGGATGCTGTTTAAACCAGGTGTTTTCTACAACCATTTCTTGTTCTTTTGCCCATTCTACAAGTCTCTATCCTCTTTCATTTCTCTCTCCCAAACCATGGTTGCCTACACTGCATCCATCGCCTTGCTGTCCTATTTTTGCATTGAAATCACCCATTATGATATTTATCTCTGATTTTTTGCAGTTCTTCAAAGCAGACTCCATGTCATTATAAAATTCCTCTATGCTTTCTTCACTGCTTTCACTTGTTGGGGCATATACTTGAATGACATTTACTTTAAAAGGTCTTCCGTTTAATTTTACTAATAGAACTCTGTCTGACACAGCCCGATATCCTATGACAGAATTTGATGTTTGCTTATCTAATATAAAGGCTACACCTCTTTGCTGTTCTTCTCCTCCAGAGTAAATAATCTTACAATCCTCTCCTGTCCTTATCCCTGCTCCTTTCCATCTCGCTTCCGATATTCCCAATACGCTAATCCTCTCTCTCTCCATTTCTTTTCTGATGTTTTCCAACTTTCCATCTGCATTCATTGTTCTAACATTCCACGTTGCCACTTTCAATGATATTAATCTGTTGCACCTAGTAGCCTGTTGACGGTCTGGAGTATAAAGAGTTGGATTAGTCTTGGTAAATACTCTAGTGGGTTAGCTTATTGTGTGTGTGAGTGAAGGAGAGAGAATGAGAGAGAATGAGGAGAGAGAGAGTGAGGCTAGACTAGATTGTTCTCAGGTGGGTTTGCTTGGAGAGTTTTGAGAACCCGTACATGTGATCTATGGGAAGAGACTGGGGCACTTATGGAAGCTTCCATGTGCAATGAATATGATTTATGATAAACAAAATTGATTCCATGCTTGATATCAAACAACTAATTAACCAACATCTTGTGAATCCTTGACCTATAACCCATGACATTAAAATACATGACCTGTAGTAGTAGTAGTAGTAGTAGTAGTAGTAGTGTAGTAGTAGTAGTAGTAGTAGTAGTAGTAGTAGTAGTAGTAGTAGTAGTAGTAGTAGTAGTAGTAGTAGTAATAGTAGTAGTAGTTGTAGTAGTAGTAGTAGTAGTAGTAGTAGTAGTAGTAGTAGTGATGGTAGTGTGGTGGTGGTGTTTGTTAGTTAGTTAGTAGTAGTAGTAGTAGTAGTAGTAGTAATAGTAGTAGTATTAGTAGTAGTAGTAGTAGTAGTAATAGTAGTAGTAGTAGTGATGGTGGTGTGGTGGTGGTTTTAGTTAGTAGTAGTAGTACTAATAGTAGTAGTAGTAGTAGTAGTAGTAGTAGTAGTAGTAGTAGTAGTAGTAGTAGTAGTAGTTGTGATAGCAGCGGTGGCGGTAGTAGTAGTAGTAGTAGTAGTAGTAGTAGTAGTAGTAGTAGTAGTAGTAGTAGTAGTAGTAGTAGTAGTAGTAGTAGTAGTAGTAGTAGTAGAAGTAGTAGTAGTAGTAGTATTTCAAAGATTCAAGCATCATAACACTGTACAAGAACAAGGGCGATCGGAGCGACTGCAACAACTATAGGGGTATCTCACTTCTGTGTATTGTTGGAAAAGTATTTGCCAGAATTGTTCTGCGCAGACTTCAAGTCCTAGGAGATCAAGTCTACCCCGAATCACAGTGTGGCTTTCGACAGAACCGGTCTACCACTGATATGATATTCTCATTGCGACAAATTCAAGAAAAATGCCGTGAACAGAATCAACCACTGTTTATTGCCTTCATCGACCTCACAAAGGCATTTGATTTGGTCAGTCGTGAGGGTCTGTTCAAGGCACTAAAGAAGATTGGCTGCCCACCAACTCTTCTGTCCATTGTGGAATCGTTCCACACAGGCATGAAGGGTATAATCAAGTTTGATGGTGCAACTTCTGAAGAATTTGAAATCAAGAGTGGAGTTAAGCAAGGTTGTGTACTAGCTCCCACCCTCTTTGGAATATACTTTTCACTTCTACTGAAATATGCATTTCGTGATCAGGATGGTGGTATATACATTCACTCACGCTCAGATGGCGGCCTCTACAATGCTCAGAGATTGAAGGCTAAGACCAAAATTAGGAGGGTACTGATCAGAGAGTTGCTTTTTTCAGATGATGCTGCAGTTACGACCCACTCTGAGGAAGAATTGCAATGTCTACTATCTGCATTCTCCAATGCTTGTTCTGAATTTGGTTTAACAATTAGCAAAAAGAAGACACAGATTATGTCACAAGGTGCACATGAGGTACCATCAATCTTTATTGACGACGCCGAACTAGAGATAGTAGACCATTTTACATATCTAGGATCAGTGGTAAATAGCAAATTATCACTAGATCAGGAAATCAACATCCGGATTGGTAAGGCAGCAACAACAATGAACAGGTTAAGAAAAAGAGTCTGGGAGAACAGGAAGCTTACTGCCAAAACAAAAGTCCTTGTCTATCAAGCCTGTGTCCTTAGTACTCTTCTCTATGGCAGTGAAACCTGGACAACTTACTCACACCAAGAGAACAATTTAAACAGCTTTCATATGCGGTGTCTGCGAAGAATTCTTGGTATTAAGTGGCAAGACAAAATCACAAATACTGAAGTATTGGAAAGATCAGGTTGTGTGACAGTTTATTCCATGCTCAGTCTTCGTAGACTTAGATGGATAGGACATCTTAGGAGGATGGATGATGGTAGAATACCAAAGGATATCTTTTTTGGTGAATTACAGATGGGTAAGAGATCTCAGGGTCGGCCTCTACTACGATACAAAGATGTGTGTAAGCGGGACATGATTGATACAGGCATTGATAATGCACATTGGGAGCAAGTCGCCGCTGAACGTGTTGCATGGAGGGCAAATATCAGAAATGGAATAAAGTCAAAGGAGAAAATTATTGCAGAAAAGTCACACACCAAGCGTTTGAGACGTAAGATGGTGCATGATGGTGGAAATGACCACGTGTTCACATGCACCCACTGTGAACGGACATTTACAGCGCAAATTGGCCTTATCAGTCACACTCGCTACCGCCATAGTTAAAAGTTATTATGCCTTTTTAAAGCACAAACTATCGTCTGTAAAGACGGCAAGGTGCCAATGGATGGATGGATGGAGTAGTAGTAGTAGTAATGGTGGTGTGGTGGTGGTGTTAGTTAGTAGTAGTAGTAGTAGTAGTAGTAGTAGTAGTAGTAGTAGTAGTGATAGCAGCGGTGGCGGTAGTAGTAGTAGTATTAGTAGTATTAGTAGTAGTAGTAGTTGTAGTAGTAATAGTAGTAGTAGTAGTAGTAGTAGTAGTAGTAGTAGTAGTAGTAGTAGTAGTAGTGATGGTGGTGTGGTGGTGGTGTTATTTAGTAGTAGTAGTAGTAGTAGTAGTAGTAGTAGTAGTAGTAGTATTAGTTGTGATAGCAGCGGTGGCGGTAGTAGTGTTAGTAGTAGTAGTAGTAGTAGTAGTAGTAGTAGTAGTAGTAGTAGTAGTAGTAGTAGTAATGGTGGTGTGGTTGTGGTGTTAGTTAGTAGTAGTAGTAGTAGTAGTAGTAGTAGTAGTAATGATGGTGGTGTGGTTGTGGTGTTAGTAGTAGTAGTAGTAGTAGTAGTAGTAGTAGTAGTAGTAGTAGTAGTAGTAGTAGTAGTAGTAGTAATGATGGTGTTGTGGTTGTGGTGTTAGTTAGTAGTAGTAGTAGTAGTAGTAGTAGTAGTAGCAGTAGTAGTAGTAGTAGTAGTAGTCGTCGTAGTAGTAGTAGTCGTTGTAGTAGTAGTTGTAGTAGTAGTAGTAGCAGTAGTAGTAGTAGTAGTAGTAGTAGTAGTAGTAGTAGTAGTAGTAGTAGTAGTAGTAGTAGTAGTAGTAGTAGTAGAAGTAGTAGTAGTAATTTTAGCAGCGGTGGCGGTAGTAGTAGTAGTAGTAGTAGTAGTAGTAATAGTAGTAGTAGTTGTAGTAGTAGTAGTAGCAGCAGCATCAGTAGTAGTAGTAGTAGTAGTAGTAGTAGTAGTAGTAGTAGTAGTAGTAGTAGTAGCAGTAGTTGTAGTAGTAGTAGTAGTAGTAGTAGTAGTAGTAGTAGTAGTAGTAGTAGTAGTAGTAGTTGTAGTTGTAGTAGTAGTGATGGCGGTGGTGGTGGTGGTGGTGTTGGTAGTGATAGTATTAGTAGTAGTAGGTGTTATTGTTGCTGTTGTAGCAGAAATAGCTATATCAGCATCAGTAGTAACAATAGTAGTAGTAACACTAATTGATGAAGATAATGATGTTGTTGCTCTTGCTGTTGTTGTTGGTGTCGATGTTTGTAGTATCAACATCAGCGGCAACTATGATTTGAGCTATCATTAACTGGAGAGTTATAATCAGGATTGGTAAGGCAGCGACAATAATGAACTCGTTAACAATGGAAGTCTTGGAGAACAGAAAGCTTACTGTAAAAATAGCAGTCCTGGTTTATCAAAGCCTGTGTCCTTAGTATTCTTCTTTATGGCAGTGAAGAGAAACGTTTAAACATCTTGCAAATGAGGTGTCTGCGAAGAATATTTGGTATTAAGCGACAAAATAAGATCACAAATATAAAAGTATTCGAAAGATCGGGTAATGTGACGGTTCCTTGTTCAGTCTTTGTATACTTAGATTGATAGGACACATAAAGAGTATTAACAGTGGTAGAAAACCAAAGGACATTTGTGTGTGTGTGCTTAATTACAGATGGCTGAAAGATCTCGGTGTCAGCCTCTAATACTGTACAAAGATGTGTGTAAGCGGGACATGATTGATACAGGCGTTGATATGGCACCTTGGGAGCAAGTTGCCGCTGATTGTTACATTGAGGGACAGGATCAGGAATGGAATCAAGACAAAGGACAAAATGATTGCAGATAGGTTACACGCTGAGCTTGTGAGACGTCAGATGGTGTTTGATGGGGAAATGACCATGTGTTGACCTGCAACTACTGTGGACGAACATATGCAGTGCGAGTTGGTCTGACCAGTCACATTCGCCACCATGAGTTGTAGTTAGTATGCCTTTTTTTTAAAGCACAGTCTAACAAAGTATCCTCTGTTATGGCGTAAATTGTCAGCAGAACATATTTAGATAAATTATATAACTTGAACCACATATTTTCCAATTATTAGAAAATTGTTACATAAATTATATAAATAGAACCACATATTTTACAATGATTAGGTCATGCATAGATTAAATGTATAAATGAAACGCACCGCACCATGAGAATGGCATTCGTACTATTTTCGGAGGATTTTACATAAAGGGTGAGAACTAAATGTCACGGCTGAAAGGCATTCGCTGGCCAGGTTGTTCCTCTATTTCGTAAACTGCGCAAAAGACCGTAAACAACGTTATGAAATAAATCAGAGCAGTCTAATTTGTTGTAAAGAAGATATACATCTGGCAAATAAATCAGAGCAGTCTAACTTGTTGTAAAGAAGACATACATCTGGCAAATAAATCAGAGCAGTCTAACTTGTTGTAAAGAAGACATACATCTGGCAAATAAATCAGAGCAGTCTAACTTGTTGTAAAGAAGATATACATCTGGCAAATAAATCAGAGCAGTCTAACTTGTTGTAAAGAAGACATACATCTGGCAAATAAATCAGAGCAGTTTAACTTGTTGTAAAGAAGACATACATCTGGCACATAAATCAGAGCAGTCTAACTTGTTGTAAAGAAGACATACATCTGGCAAATAAATCAGAGCAGTCTAACTTGTTGTAAAGAAGACATACATCTGGCAAAAGATACGCGTCTTGTTATGTTTTGTGGCAGTACAGTGTTAGACGCTGCAAGACGAGTTAGTGCAATTACATGTAGCACGCGGCACACCTGTATACAGGTGAAAACAGGTATCAAGGTAAAGGCTATGGCTTGGCAGTTAATGTAGTGAAGTGATATTGTTTCCACAGACATGGTATGGGGATTAAGATATCGGATAATCAGTTGCTTTACTCTAAAGGAGCAACAGCATTACTTATTTAAGTGTACTAGATACTAGATGCTCATCACAGCAATAAGGACAAGGTAAATAGACATTAACAACTCTATTGCCACAACATTACATTAACACCACTAATGTCACAATATTACATTAACAATTCTATTGTCACATTACAGAGCTAGCCCCCCCCCCCCCCCCCTTTCCCCCTGTAATTCAACCTGTATTAGAAAACATTAACCAAAATCAGTATCAAAGGACATGGGGCTGGCTGTATGACACCACCAAGAGCAGGTAACCTTTAACCCTTGAACCATCCCAGTATAAATTTTTTATTTTTTATTCGCATATCCTTTTACAGGACATCGCTATCAACAGCAGCATCTTTCAGTTGTCTGTTGATTTCTTGGCAAGATTACGCTCAGTAGTTTGCCATTGCTTTATGAGCGACCGGCTCAGTTATCCCGCAAGTCACCAGCGGGGGACGAACCGCTCCCATTTCTCGCCCGCTACGAGACTGCGTGATAAACGGGATTACGGAGAAAGTGGTGTAACCCCTTGGCCAGAGAGACCGGCCAGTATTCATCAACAACCGAAAATACAAGCTTGTAATTATTGCTTTGCAAATTAAACCAGGCCCGTGGCCTAATTAGCCTGCCCTTTAGGAGGTTCAACTGCCCACCAGGATGATTTATGTGACTAACATGCACGCGGGACCTCCTATTGTTTATCCTTGTCTGAACAGGCTAGGTATCCAATCCATAACCCATGACCTGATGCAACCTAATATCCTCACATTTCTTCTTCTTCTTCTTCTTCTTCTTCTTCTTCTTCTTCTTCTTCTTCTTCTTCTTCTTCTTCTTCTTCTTCTTCTTCTTCTTCTTCTTCTTCTTCTTCTTCTTTCGTTCGCTTAAATATATCTATAACTGCAATGTTGTCTCTTGTATGAAATATATCTATAACTGCAATGTTGTCTCTTGTATGAAATATATCTATAACTGCAATGTTGTCTCTTGTATGAAACATATCTATAACTGCAATGTTGTCTCTTGTATGAAATATATCTATAACTGCAATGTTGTCTCTTGTATGAAACATATCTATAACTGCAATATTGTCTCTTGTATGAAATATATCTATAACTGCAATGTTGTCTCTTGTATGAAACATATCTATAACTGCAATGTTGTCTCTTGTATGAAACATATCTATAACTGCAATGTTGTCTCTTGTATGAAACATATCTATAACTGCAATGTTGTCTCTTGTATTAAATATATCTATAACTGCAATGTTGTCTCTTGTATGAAATATATCTATAACTGCAATGTTGTCTCTTGTATGAAACATATCTATAACTGCAATGTTGTCTCTTGTATTAAATATATCTATAACTGCAATGTTGTCTCTTGTATGAAACATATCTATAACTGCAATGTTGTCTCTTGTATGAAACATATCTATAACTGCAATGTTGTCTCTTGTATTAATTTCACTGCCTTGTGTGTGTGTTTTTTTTTGGTGTGTGCTCGCTCGCTTTCAACTCAAGTGTAGTCCATACACACTATTTATAGTAGTAATGGACTGAATTTTGCTTGTGGGTGAGCTTTCCTTATTAACAGTGTCCCTCACCATCAGGCGAACCCACTCCAACTTCAGAGGTACTGTCCTGTTGGTTCCAAACAAGGGATGTCTAATTATGTTAACCTGAGGTTTTCTCTCTCAAATGTAAAGCAAGACGGACTGTAGCTAGTTGTCCCTGTGGGGGGGGGGGGGGGGGAAAGTGGATTCAACCAGCACACCTGTTAAATATCCTATTTCTCAGTTTCTCTCTCTCTCTCTGCCGGTGGACATTTGTCTTCATACCCCCCCCCCCCTTTTGTGTGTGTGTTATTTAAAGTCTTTTTGTCACTATTTCTCTCTCTCTGACAATATCCCTCTTCCCGTTCCTTTAGCACATAACCCCACAAACACAGGTTTCGAACAACATGATAAAACATTTATTGCAGAAAAGGGTAATTTAGGTGTGCAATGGATGGGTGTGAAGATATGTGGTGGTATTTATCTTGAATGTGTGCTATAATATTGTATAGGATGAACATCAGAGTTTTTCATCATGATACAGCCATTCCACTTCACAAAGTATATAACGTTGAATCTCTCACCCGGCTGTTTCTTTCTGACTGATGATGGTTTTGTTGACAATATGTTCTGGAAACGTATTAAACAATATAGTCTCCACTGAATTCAATGTTAGTTACAGTCTTTCCCGTATACACATTCGACAATCTGAAATATTTCTAGATCCTGTGAATGTCAGATTAACACTGCTTGATTTCGTTACTTATGGTCCTTTTGTTTACCAAAATATGATCGGTAATATAGTCCTTGTATGGAAACACATAACCACCAGTCTAACACTATATCGGTGATTCACTGCGTATTGTTCATCATGGAAAATTATCACCGATTGTCTTTTCCCCTTTTTGTTTTAGGGTCTATATTAAATAGTCCTCTTCATCCGCATTCAGACATATTGAATAACTTTATTTATCACCTCACCTAGAGCGACACAGCTTCATGGGTCCTTTTTACTCACACTTGTCTGACACGATCGTTACACAGGATTCCCCGTTTCATATCCGTTATCACTTCACCCTAATCTGAACAAATGCTTCGGCTCAGATGGGTAATCACCTTCAAGGTCAAGTGCAGGGAACCTGTCAAAGAAAATACGGCCTGTGAGAGAAACTCAACTCCTACCTATGATATGTGAAGTTAGGTCTAAGGCTATATTCAGTAGGTAACCTATACATATCATCCTAATACTCCACTCTTGTATAAGACAGAATAGTTCAGCACTCTACCCTATACAAGGTAAACGAGGGATACGCTAAAACAAAGCACATAACTCCTAGTATAGACTTATCCTTCCGACTGTACAGACACCTTACTCTACCCAACTTAAGTCACTCTTCAGCCTAATGTTGTCGACTCTCTATACTACGTTTACACACAAAAGTTCACTATGCTAGATTTCTAAGCTACATCTATATAATCACCTTATTGAATTTTATTTTCGGCCTATACATATATCATTTTAATTCCCATGAAGGGACAGGGCTGGTTAACTACACAACCTAAACTCTGTGATATATTTTCTATACGGCACTGAAATACATTCCCACTCCAACCGATGTTAAGTCCAACTCTTCACTGAGTTTAACTGTTTCTGTCCACATATAAATTTCCTGTCCTACGTCGCTGGGTTTTTCCCTCCCACCCAATCATCCCTGCTCCTATTCCGTCCTTTGATCCTTCTACATCAACATGCTAACAATAGTCTTTGATAAAGACTATCTCCCAGTATCGTTGCTTTTCGGTTGTTCAAAGGATTTGGTTCATAGTATTTCAAAGATATCCACTGTTTGATCGTGGTCCGAACTTCCCGGAGATAAACGATGTTTCGGGGCCCCGGTGTTTCTCCGCAAAGTCCGATACGGACTTTTGTCTTTGAACTTTCCCGGTAGACAATTCTTCCGTTTCATACGGGACTTCGCTTCCGTGTCCAATACATACGACCAGTGTTTGAAGTCACGAGCGCTGTCTTTTTGAAAATTGCAGGACCGTCCCTTCTTCCCCCAATTGTTTCTGTCGTTTTCTCTATCGGGATCGTCGCCTGACAGCCATATCATGACACGGACATATAATCAGATTGCAATGGATACTATTAGTATTGGAACTCTACGCTGGTTTCTGAGGATGGGGACGGAGCGCTTATGGGTATGCCCCGAATGCTGTGATGTCGGTTCCTAAATCAATCAATCAATCAGTCAATCAATCTTTTGATTCAATGGCACTTGTCCACTAATTACATTTTTAAAAAATGAGAATGCACAGCCCTAGAACTGACACTAATACAACTAATCTACAAACAAACCAATTATTTTAAAACCAGATCACAAAACACAATAACGATGTCTTCCATTTTCAATTATGGGGCTACAACCCCTGCTGCCAAAGGTCAGCAAAGACAAGATGCACGTGTGTTTTTATGCCAAATAATCTAGGAAGTGAATCTCCTCATTAGCCTGAAGCTACACTCAGTAGTATTATAATGGTCAACTAAAAGCAGGCACATCCCCCACTGAGATAGCATCACGGAAAACACATCTAAACTATAAACAAGGAAAATAAATAGTTGAAAACAACAACAACTTCATATCAGATAACTCAATATGGCCCAGCTGATCATGTGCCTGGAGTGGCAGTCACACTGAGCCAGCTGTATGGTTATCTCGCCAAAACATCCCCCACAGCTGGACCACTTGATGAAGTTTTCAGATCACATGTCCTTAGGCTCGTCAATGTAGGAAGTTACACAGTGTGAAACTCCGGGCTACTTTCTCTGTTCTCCATAGCTGTATGGAATGCTATTATGTTCTGTATGTATTATGTATATGTTCTCGGATATGTTCTATTATATTCTGTGAATTTTATCTGTTTTGTTCTATTAATAGTCAGATGTGTTCTCTGTTATCTTCTGTGTATTGTATGTTCTTCATTATGTTCTGTGTATACTCTGTTGTTTTATGTGTATTCTGTTTATATTCTGTAGTACTCTCTATATATTATGTGTATGTTATCTGCAATATTCTATTGTTTTGTGTATATTATAATATGTTCTGTGTATATTACGTGTATGCTCTCTGTTATGTTTTGTGTATGTGTGTTCTCTGTCATGTGTAACCTGTGCATATTATTTGTTATTTTCTATCTATTTTGTTCTATTTATGTTCTAGTATGTTCTGTGTATATGATTTTGTGATCTATTATACATTATGTATGTTCACTGTTGCTAGTCTCTGTGGCTATGGGCTTGCGAACGCTGTTTGTGAGCCCGTATACCCGGGTTCGAAATACAGCGGTGCTGGTTTTTTTCAAAAAAGGTATTGGAGCCGGTCTTCAGAAAGCAATGGCAAACTACTGAACGTAACATTTGCCCAGGAATCACGAACAGCGAAAATGCTGGGGTTGACTGCTACGTCCTGTAAAGGACATGCAACTTAATTAATTAAATGTTCACTGTTATGTTCCATGCTTGTTCTGATATATTATATGTAGGTTCTATGCACAATATACAAAACACTGGTCAGACCAGTTGTGCTGTATGGCTCTGAAACCTGGAGTACAACTAAAGGAGACAAAATCTTGTTACAAACCTTTGAGAACAAAGTCTAAAGACGCATCTTTGGGCCCATTAGGGATACACAAAGTAGAGAGTGGAAAAGAAGAAGCAACAAAGACATTTATGATCTGTTTAAGTCCCTGCTAATCACTGGTATCATGAAGGCTAATAGACTGCAATGGCTGGGTCATATAAAAAGAATGGAAGATAATAGGGAAATAAAACTTGCTTACACTCAGGAAATAAATGACCGTAATGGAAGATAATAGGGAAACAAAACTGGCTTACACTCAGGAAATAAATGACCGTAATGGAAGATAATAGGGAAACAAAACTCGCTTACACTCAGGAAATAAATGACCGTAGACCCCGAGGTAGACCAAGAAGACGGTGGAGAGATAATATACACACAGACCTACAGGCACTTGGAATCAGCGACTGGCAAGAGAAGGTCAACCAGAGAGACGAATGGAGACGGCTTGTATCTGCAGCAAAGAACCTCAATGGCTCGGAATGCTGAAGAAGAAGAAGAAGAAGAAGAAGAAGAAGAAGAAGAAGAAGAAGAAGAGGAAGAAGGTTCTATGTAATGCTCTATGTATTTCTGCTAGTATGTTCTGTGATCACTGTTACATTTCCTGTATATATGGTGTTATATTTTATGTCTGCTATCTGCTTGTTCTGCTATTTTCTGTACAAACACTCTGCATCTGTTGTAGTATGTTCTATGTACGTCACCTGTATTGTTCCATGTGTTGTAGTATGTTCTATGTACGTCACCTGTATTGTTCCATGTGTTGTAGTATGTTATATGTACGTCACCTGTATTGTTCCATGTGTTGTAGTATGTTCTATGTACGTCACCAGCATTGTTCCATCTGTTGTAGTATGTTCTATGTACGTCACCTGTATTGTTCCATCTGATGTCGTATGTTCTATGTACGTCACCTGTATTGTTCCATCTGATGTAGTATGTTCTATGTACGTCACCTGTATTGTTCCATCTGATGTAGTATGTTCTATGTACGTCACCTGTATTGTTCCATCTGATGCAGTATGTTCTATGTACGTCACCTGTATTGTTGCATGTGTTGTAGTATGTTCTATGTATGTCACCTGTATTGTTGCATGTGTTGTAGTATGTTCTATGTATGTCACCTGTATTGTTCCATGTGTTGTATTATGTTCTATGTACGTCACCTGTATTGTTCCATCTGATGTAGTATGTTCTATGTACGTCACCTGTATTGTTCCATCTGATGCAGTATGTTCTATGTACGTCACCTGTATTGTTGCATGTGTTGTAGTATGTTCTATGTATGTCACCTGTATTGTTGCATGTGTTGTAGTATGTTCTATGTATGTCACCCGTATTGTTTCATGTGTTGTAGTATGTTCTATGTACTCTAAACCTAACCCTAACTCATAACCCTAACCCATAACTCTAACCCATAACCCTAACCCATAACCCTAATCCATACACCTAACCCCTAACCCTAACCCATAACCCTAACTAATAACCCTAACCCATAACTCTAACCCGTAACCCTCACCCATAACACTAACCAATAACCCTAACCCATAACCCTAACCCATAACCCTAACCCATAATCCTAACCCATAATCCTAACCCTAACCCATAAGCCTAACCCTAACCCATAAGCCTAACCCTAACCCATAACCTTAACCCATAACCCTAACCCATAACCCATAACCCTAACCCATAACCCTAACCCTAACCCATAAGCGTAACCCATAACCGTAACCCATAACCCATAACCCTAACCCTAATGGGTACATGACATTACAGACAGAACTGACAACAGGTTGAGAGTCATCACCAGACATCATCATTATTACAGAGAGCACGAGGACGGCGCGTATTGCCAGCACACATCTCTCCCAGGTCCGCGGGGAGAGTGACCTTCTGGACATCATCTCCTAATGGGACAGCTCTCTCCCAGGTCCGCGTGGACAGTGACCTTCTGGACATCATCTCCTAATGGGACAGCTCTCTCCCAGGTCCGACCCATGACTTATAAGCCTGGTGAGTGTGACAGCGACTCGGGTCCCCGCCCTTAACTGACACGTGACTCAGCTAGAAGGGTCACCTCCTTCATGAACCAGAGTCCGAAGTGGCAGCGACGATTCTCTCTTAGAAGTTGTGTCCCATGGCCGGTACGTTCTGAGGGGAGTCATGTAGGTTGTGGCCAAACTTGCTCCCACTGAACAAGTGGGCTATGTCTTTTACCTTGGTTCTGGAAAGCTGTGGGTCGTTGCTTCGGATTGAAGACGTCGTGGCCAGCACTCTGCCGCATGAACTGGGACCCAGTCTCTTTAAGCCCTTGTCTGTTTCGGGTGGCGACTATTGGTCACCTATCTATTGGCATCAGTTGAACAATCTTCCTGAATGCACCAGAGTTCCCTATCTGTCTTGTCTACTTTGTGTGCCTGAGACTGATCACTTGCGGGTTTGTCCGGTGGGCTACGGTTCTTAGAAACCCAGCGACTTATTTAAAACACAAAATTTCAAGGGGGGTAACAATTTAAACATAAGAAGGCCTGCAGCACGTGGTGTTGTGGCGGGTTTCACAGGCAGACTGATCACCGGTAGATTTGTCCGTTGTGCTACATTGCTAGGGAACGGGCGGGTCACAGCAAACACCAAAACACAACCACAAAATATATTGTACAGGGCGGGTAAAGGGTTAGGGTTCGACGACCTCCATG
The DNA here is from genome assembly GCA_963921405.1 of Cepaea hortensis. NCBI lineage: Eukaryota > Metazoa > Mollusca > Gastropoda > Stylommatophora > Helicidae > Cepaea > Cepaea hortensis. Next base: position 11,694,804 of record OY992892.1, read on the forward strand.
GCGGTGACGGTCTTCCTCTTGACGTGCTCGGTGTAGGTGACAGCGTCGCGGATGACCTTCTCTAGGAACACCTTGAGGACACCTCGGATCTCCTCATAGATGAGCCCGGAGATGCGCTTGACACCGCCTCGCCGGGCCAGTCGGCGGATGGCGGGCTTTGGCTAGACCCTTATCGCCTTTAACTCTCCCAGACATGTTTTAGCAGTGCTAAATGCACTGTTATGAATGGCACAAAAATCCAATCCAATTCAATCCAATTTTTGGTACGAGTACCCTCTTTCATCCGTCGAGTTTTCGACTTGCCTATGTAGGGGTGTTTATGGTGTGAAGTTTCTCTTTCGTACTTTGGACTGTTTGTTGTCATCTTCCCGGCTTCTGATGGATTGATTGCGTTCCTTACTTTCTTGATGAAGTATTTCATGTCTGGACAGAGTCGCGCACTTGTTGAGGATTGATACCAACCCCGTCAAATGGCGCTGTTTCTTTCAGGCAGTTTTAACCATGTTGTGTAGGCATCCAAGGGTGGTGTCATGTCACTGGGTGTATGGTGCTAGACATCTTGTACAGGCATCCAAGGGTGATGTGTCACTGGGTATATAGCGCTCGATCTTAAACTTCCTTGCACTGATGGCGAGTTAGGGGGTTTTCTCTCTACGCTGATCAATTGAACTTAAACGTTTACTTTTCGTCCTTGACTTTGGGTGTAAATTAATACAATTATTCAAAAATCGGAGTGCGTTTGTCTGATGGCAAGGGACACTGGCAACTGGGAATGTTTGCCCAAACACAGCCATCAGTCCAGCGTGGACGACACTCGAGACCAAAGCCAGCAAAACAGGAGAATTAGGTCGAGGAGGGGTTGGTGGTTTTGGATGTGTGCAGGGGTTAGAAGTGGAGGAAGAAGAAGAAGAAGAAGAAGAAGAAGAAGAAGAAGAAGAAGAAGAAGAAGAAGAAGAAGAAGAAGAAGAAGAAGAAGAAGAAGAAGAAGACGAAGAAGAAGAAGAAGAAGAAGAAGAAGAAGAAGAAGAAGAAGAAGAAGAAGAAGAAGAAGAAGAAGAAGAAGAAGAAGAAACGATGACCAGTGATAGCGGGCGGGTGAACCGTGGCATTCTGTTGCGTGTTTATCTTGTGTTTTGTGACTACCACATTATGTCTCTGATCTGGTGTAGTTCCTTCTCTCCGTGCGGGTATTGCGGGAAATAAACAGGCCGATAGATTGGCTATTACCGTTCCATTGGGCGATGAGCCACATTACAAGGCTGGAGTGGTGTGGCTCGTTCATATCGAAGGGAAAGTGTAGCAAAACTACAAGTTGTCAAAAACTGTCATTTACTGCCAATATAGTACCTTGCGGTGTATGGCAGAGGGGTCTTTGAGCCTGAAGAATTAAGGCTGCTCAGTTCTTTCATCGTGAATTCCCTCTGAAATTCTCATATAGTGACTTCCGTCTGATTTCTCGTATAGTGAATTCCCTCTGAAATTCTCGTGTAGTGAATTACCTCTCACATTCTCAGCTTTTGAATTCCCTCTAACAACTTCATTGCGCCATTATATCATTTTCCTTCTTCCGTTAATTATCTTTTGTGTGTAATAATCTGGCTACTGATTCACGGGGCTGAGAATTGGTACGTGTTGGAACATTCAAAGGCAACGCAGACGTTTGTTTTTATGGCAGATTTATTCAATATTCAGACGTCTTCATTTGTGGCTGTGTTTGTGTGTGTGTGTGTGTGTGTGTGTGTGTGTGTGTGTGCGCGCGCGCGCTAGTAGTGTACATGTGTGTATGTGTACATATGTGCCTGAGAGTGTATGTTTTCTATGATGGGTATTAAAACTTTCGTTCAGTACAACGTGAGTAGTAATTGTCTCTGAGCACCATATTTAAATGTGCGCCGAGCACAAACTGGCAGCAGCTCCGATTATCTGACATATGGGGCTGGAACTCTCGATCTATTCTGGAACTGTACTTGACACACATGTGAAGCATCACACCTAGGTTGGGGGGTCTAATTATTGAAGCCAGGGTAGGGGGTATATTCGCAGTGGTTAAACGTAAGCAGTTCAAAATATAAACAATGGAATGGGGCAGGGGGAGTGGTAGTCCCTGCTTGTCACATGTTATGTCCAGAAGATACAGAACAACTGCACGAGCTGAATGTGTATACATGCGCTGCAACACAAATCAATCATCACTGCTGAAGTTGTCCATAACATGGGCATGTTTCTTAGAGCGGAACCAGGTGCAGTTATGGCCCAAATCTCTGTGGGGAATCGACGTAGAAATGATGACTTTCATAAACGGCAGGTACTTCTGTGGAAGTCTGTGCCAGCTGCATCTCCTGGACGTCGAGGGAGGAAAGTTAACTGTTAATGCTTCAGGTGTGATTTGTCTGCGATGTAATCAAGTCCTTTGTAGCCATTGGTGTTGCAGTAGTTCATCTGAGCTGTGAGCCACATCCAGTCAAATATTTCTGGGGTTAGGTCGGTCAGCGAGAAGCGCGTGTAGTAATATTGGCAGATGGTGGGCAGAACGCCTTTCCACTAGTGGAACTCGCCAAGGATGGACATGGCGGTGCAGTGATACCTTGTGATCCCGGCTGGTTTTGGTAAGATTCCTGTGATGAAAGCGTCCTCGATGGGCAATGGCACGAAGTTCCGACTGACTCTAAGTAGGTCAGAAATGGCGTCCCCAGATATAATGTAACTGCTTCCAGAAGCGTCAGAAGGAAAATTGACGAATGGGTACTCACTGTAAGAAAACCGCCATTTGCCGCCACGCCACACGCCAGGCGATGAGTACATGTGCCCAAACACAGATTTGGATAAATCCCTGCGATGTACGATGAGGTAGTCCACAAGAAATGGGATGTTTACGAAAGAATCTTCGTCTGCTTTAAGTACAAACTGCACTTGTGAGAAGTGGTTTTCAATCCAACGAAGAGTGGCCAGCATTTTCAACGTCAGCTTGTCGTAGCCCTCAACCATGTCCAGAATGAGAAGATCATCATAGATGAATCTTTCTATGAGAATAGTCTCGTCCAACGACGGTTCAACATTTTGGGAGACTACAACGAACAACACCTTGACCTTTGCGTTCAGAGGAATGTGTGGCCATGTTTGTAACACAGAAACACTGCCCCAGGTTTGGCGAATGCTCATCCAGCCTGTCGGCTGCTGATCTGCAAGGGCTCTGGGGGTTGGTGCTCTGGGATCCACGGAGCGAGTTTTGGATGTGTAAATGTTTGCTCTTCCTCTAGTGACAGCTTGTTTCTGTACACCAAGGAAAAAGTGATTTCCCTTAAGTAAAAATATTTGGCTAAAGTAATGTGAATGTATTTCTCAATGGATTGCTTGGATGACGTATTCTGAAAGAAAGCTCTTTCGTCTAAAATTTCGTTGATACTTTTGGATAAATAATGCTGTGAGTTCACAGGAGACTTCAGCCAAACAACATTATTTGGACGGTTGGATTGGTTGTCTGGTGCCTGTCCTTTAGTCTCTGATGTGGGAAATAAAAGCGAGTTACGATTTCTGTCTTTCTGACTTTCAGCTGCAAACATTTTATTAATTTCTATTTGGTGTACCAACTTAGATTTTCTGGGCAAAGATTTTTCAAAGAAGTATGTTGACAGAAATACGATGAGTGCAAACACAAGCGTGCCCACAAAATACTGTTAGCTGAGCATGGTGATCTGGTGAAGCGATTCGCTGCTCTGGACAAATTCCGCTACAGAAGAGGTTTGGTGTCCTAGAAAAACTCCACGGAAGTTGAAAGCAAATGTCATATTTACATAGTATGACAGAATATTAGCTTCAGATATGAATATACACATCCTTCCATCAACGTCACATGTCTGTCTTTCTCTCTCCTTTTATCTATATGTCTGTCTGTATACGCCCTCTTTTCTCTCTGTCACATGTCTCTTTCCTCTCCTCCTCCTCCCTCTCTCTCCCCCTCTCCTCTCCTCTATCCTCTCTCCTCTCTCTCTCTCTCTCTCTCTCTCTCTCTCTCTCTCTATTTCTCCCATATTGCACTGTGTTTAATCAGTCCGTCACTTATTCAATACACCAGAGATTTTCCATCAACTCTTCTCAGTCATCATCATCATCATCATCATCATCATCATCATCATCATCATCATCATCATCATCATCATCATCATCTTCATGTCCCTAGCCAGCTGGCGTAGGCGTTCATATTTTTCCACAGATCTCTGTCTATGGTGTTCTGGATCAACTCTGCTGAAGATATCCCTCCATGCCACCGTCTCAGTCCATCCAACATCATTTCTCTTGGTCTGTCTCTGTCTTTTTTCCCAAAGTTCTTTCCAGTTGTCATGATATTCCCCAATGCCCAACTTTCCACAATATTCCTAAATGCCCAACTTTTCAGTTGCCACGATATTCCCCAATGCCCAACGTTTCCAGTTGCCACGATATTCCTAAATGCCCAACTTTCCAGTTGTCACGACATTTCCCAATGCCCAACTTTCCAGTTGCCACGATATTCCTAAATGCCCAACTTTCCAGTTGCCACGATATTCCCCAATGCCCAACTTTCCAGTTGTCATGATATTCCCCAATGCCCAACTTTCCAGTTGCCACGATATTCCTCAATGCCCAACTTTCCAGTTGTCACGACATTCCCCAATGTCCAACTTTCCAGTTGCCACGATATTCCTCAATGCCCAACTTTCCAGGTGCCACGATATTCCTCAATGCCCAACTTTCCAGTTGTCACGACATTTCCCAATGCCCAACTTTCCAGTTGCTACAATATTCCCTATTGCCAAACTTAGGACTGCGAACAATTAGAGACACCCCATCAGCTCTACAGCAGTGGACACGCCCTGCGTTGTGCCAGACAAAGATCTCCCCGACAGCTAAAACACGCCCAGCGTCTTCGTCTTCTTGTCTTCCCCCTTTTCCTCAGTGAAAGGTTGGAGGGAGATGTGGACATCTTTTATGCGCCCTCTCTAATGCTCTTTGTAAGTTGGCATGCATTTCTCTAAGATTGTTTTTGATACCATCACGCCATCTTTTCCGTGGTTCTCTTCCCCACCCCCCCCCCCCCAATCCCCATTGTTGTTGCTCTGTATTATACTATTTATTCAATGTGGCTCTTTGTAGAAATTGGTACCAGGGCATTCCCGTGAGGTGGTCTAACCGTGTCATCTGACCTTCTTTAATGAAGTGCATGACTGGTTTCCTTGTCATTTTCTAATTTACTCATTCCTGATTCTGACCTAGTCTTATAATGTCCTAATTATAATTCTGACCCAGTCTTATAATTTTGTCATTACTAATTCTGACCTAGTCTTATAATTTCCTCATTCCTAATTCTGATCTGCCGACCTCCCTGGCGAAGGCGTAAGAGACGCTATTCGTAATCCCGTATACTACGTGCAAAACACAGCTGCGCAAGATTCTTGATTTCTTGCGGAAAGGTATGTGAGCCGGTCTTTTAGAAAGCAATGGCAGACTACTGATTGTAAAACTTGCCAAGACATCAACAGTAGCTGAAAATTGCTGGAGTTGTCTGCAATGTCCTGTAAATAGAATATGCGCGCGCGCGAAGACACACTCACTAACACACACACACACACACACACACACACACACACACACACACACACACACACAATAAATAAATAAATAAATTCTGACCTAGTCTTCTAATTTCCCCTCTGGCGGTTACACCGGCAGCGCTTCTGGAGCACAGTTCCAGGGAAGGGAAATAACTGTGCTGGTTTACCCCAAAGATGCAGAATCACCGATTCTTGGCACCCAGTGGTCTTGGCTTGTCCGAACGTCACTGATGGTATTGTGGCATTGCTGCAGATGACTTCGACTCCGCGTGCACCCTACGACTGCGTCCATCAATATCCGCTGTACCATTGATTGATCACTTGTCCGTCTGTCTCCAGTAAAAGCCACTATTCAAAACTATGTATTCCCTTAGTGAATTTAAATATAGAAGCTACAACAAAAATATTGCATGATTTATTGCCTGGCATATTTCACCACATCTCGTCAGGCGCATACTGCAGGATTATACATCACATGAAGTGAACACATGAATAATACTTCAGCTGAAACATGAAGTGAACACATGAATAATACTTCAGCTGAAACATGAAGTAAACACATGAATAATACTTCAGCTGAAACATGAAGTGAACACATGAATAATACTTCAGCTGAAACAATTATACCACATAGTCACAGGTATTGTACGAACATGGAACATCTGTTATCCCTCTGTAATTTCAAAGTTAACACGAACTCTTTCTGTTTGCACAAACATAGTGAGGCGATAGCAACTAGGCTGGTCCAATCGGTTTTGTGCCAGGCAATAATTCCGGCAACATATTGTTTATGGCTTCTTTGTTTAAAAGCCACTAGGCATGGAGTTATTGGTGGGTTTCACCTCTACTGTACGCATATGTTCACGTCGCAAGCCTTATTTCTGAGTGCCCAGGCTAGGCAAAGTCACGTTCTGCAATCTATTCTGCTTCCTGTTTACTAATCGTCTGCAGCTGGTTTAGAACGCGAGATGGCGGTGTCGTTTGCCCTTCGCCACACACTTCCCCGATAGAAGAGAATGATACTATCCTTTGATATTAAAACAACACAGCAATTAAAATCAAAACATATTCCATATAACATTAAATGAAACGTATTATTGTCTCTTACAATTTGTCTGGATCAAAGTCAGTATCAGAAATAAGTTGACTTCTGGTGACACAGTTCTGAGTTCCCGCTCTGGGAGGATGTGTAACGTGTGCAGAACTGTAGGCGCTACATTACCCCAGAGACACAGCCAGGAGCATGTTCATGATATCGTTATACCAGGTGTGAGTAGATTTAAGATGTAATTATACTCAGGTTGAGACAATCAATGAGGTCTACGTAATCGGTGGCCATGAGAAGGTATGACCTCAACCGAGCACGTGAGACACACACATTGTCTAACTTTGGCCACACAATGATGGGGGTGAGGGTGGGGGTGTGGCGAGAACGAGAGAAGACTAAACTCATGTTTATGTCACTGATGTAATCTGCCGTCCATTGACTAGTCTCTTGTCTATGTCACTGATGTAATCTGCCATCCATCGACTAGTCTCTTGTCTATGTCACTGATGTAATCTAGCGTATATTCACTAGTCTCTTGTCTATGTCACTGATGTAATCTGCCATCCATTGACTAGTCTCTTGTCTATGTCACTGATGTAATCTAGCGTACATCGACTAGTCTCTTCTTTATGTCACTGATGTAATCTAGCGTACATTGACTAGTCTCTTGTCTATGTCACTGATGTAATCTGCCATCCATCGACTAGTCTCTTGTCTATGCCACTGATGTAATCTGCCGTCCATCGACTAGTCTCTTGTCTATGTCACTGATGTAATCTAGCGTACATCGACTAGTCTCTTGTCTATGTCACTGATGTAATCTAGCGTCCATTGACTAGTCTCTTGTCTATTATATTATGTAACTGTTCTAACAATTAAGCTGTATGTTTATATTAGTTCGGCCGCTATAGCAACCAAAACTCTATAAATAAACTATATAATCTGCTAACAAAAATCAGTAACTAAATATCTTCACATAAAAAATGTTAACTATCATATTACTATTAATAGATCTATCTTATTTATTTTTATATTACTAATTTATAAATTAATATTTTAACATATTTCTATTATAATGTTACCAATTATTTAATTTATATAATATATGTTTTAAGATCCATTAATAAATTACTGCAAAATAAATATGTTGTAGTAACTGTATTACTTATTAGCTATTGTTATTCTAATTCACAAGCAACATCTTTTATAATGAATTAATCTGTCTAATTATTAAAGTCCCCCCTATTTTATTTATCTATGATCTTTCCTAACATCACGTTTTCCTATCAAACACCGGAATAAATTCTAACTCAATACTTTTACATCTGCACAACCTATGTCATAAAATTGTGATATATTTATTTACACTATTCCTTTTCCGTTATAATATCATTAAATTAATTACTTCACTGCTTAACTATCTATCATTCCTTCGATATACATTAACTAGTTGTTTTGTTGGCATCCCAAAATGTAAACATGTTCGATAACTAAGCATTACAACATTTGCATATTCAATTTAATATTACTATATTTCGCATGATTAAACTAAATATGTTTGTCAATATTGTTCACATTTCCGTAGGCAACTTATACTGTTGTAAAACTATACTTTTATACGCCGCTTAAGGCGTATTCGGTCACACGTGGCAATGGAATCTTCACAAATAACATCTACACAATTTATACACGCGCTTCCTAATTACACACTGTCACTATTTTGTAACTCTGGCGAGTTTTCTAAAATAACGAGTCTTTAATATCACAATCTTCTCCAATGTCCATGTATTTAAATATTAGTTTTATAGTTGAGCACTTTGTTTATAATATTCACACTTCCTATCAATGTTTACATTGTTCTACTATACTATTTACTAGAATTCTCTAACACAATATTACTATGTTGTACTCACTACACGATTTTCATTGAACACATGTCTTATTTCTAATTTACTGGAATGTTTCTCCGTGTTATTCATTGTCAAGATTCTATCAATCGACTAATGTTTATTCCTAATCTTGAACTGTTCCTGTGCTGCTGTGTTGACATAAGTTTGCTGTCGTGGTTTCCCTGTGTCTGGTTTCACTGTGTCCGCCTCATGTTGACCACCAATCTGTCCGCAGGTTGAACTTAGTGTGCCATGAAATTTGACACAGTTTAGTCTCCTGTGAAGAAATTGGTCTGTTCCTGAATCGCCTGTTCTTTAGACATGTCAATGTCCATATCATAACTTAGTCACTCACAGTGATAGTATCAATTTCTTATTTTGAATAATTTTCGGCACATTTCACTTGCACAAATAACACTGTGTTATCTTACATCATTGTCTTCAACAAGTAATTTTAGTTTCTGTTGTCATGTAATGGTGTTATAATGAGTTGTTTCACACACGCCAACTTTTCCATAGGTGGTGTTTTCTTTCTTGATCGAATATTCTTTTGCTTGACGTGTCATGTGTAAATTTTTATGCGTTGTCATGTATTCTATATGGAAAGTTTCTCTCTGTCGCAATAGGTTGTAGACAGCAAATAGACTTGATTTTTTTCCTCTTGAAAGTAATTTCGGCTCAGATTTTTCGCTGTTGTGACTATCAGCGAAAATGATCTTGTCGTAGACCTTTTAGACTATGTTTAAATTCTCGTTTTCTTTATCTAGGGTTTATGTCTCCGAGTAGAAAATGTCCGCTGCGATCCCTCATGTTGCCATGAGCGGGATATGCTTGCGGATAGCATGAGCGCCGTTGACATGTGTGAGGTGCTAAAATGAGCGCTCTGTATTGCCATAGAGCGAAATGGGTCACACATGAGTCGGCAATGAGTTATTGCTGGATGAATTACGAATGGCGATTCTTCTGCCACTGAGCTATTCAGTGTTGCGGATGGATGAGCTGATGTTACTCAGTTACCAACGAATTAGGGCATCTGTAACTGTTGACGTATGTCACTCTACTGTCTCCAGGTAGATAGGGCACATGTAATATTCATGTTCTATTGTTGTTCTTATTTGCCCTGGAGTTGATTGGTAGTAATACTCTTTGTACCTTCTCTAAATCACCACATATATATCACATAACAGTCAACGCCACGGTAACAATGACTTCTTCACAACGCGACAGCTGCATCAGTTTTCACACGGTGTATTATATCTTTCCTTTAAAACACATGTCACATCATGTCACTAAACAACAATACTTGCACTCGATCTCTATCTTGCATATCTGTCACTCGAACAATCACTGACGTCGACATTCGTCCACAAATTCACAAACGCTCAATCTGTACAAACGTGGCGGCTAGATGCACTTCTGCCATGTGTCATTCTCCGTGCGAACGCTGTCCAGACATGAATGATCTCTCACGGACCTGTCGTCCATGCTTGACCTTCGCCCCGGTTACTTCCGTCCGAGTGGTTCACATTCCACTCGATCTTCACGTCTGTCACTGAAACGTGCAAGACTCTAGGTCACCTGCCCTGAGAGGTACTTTGCTCCACGCCAACTCCATGGCAGAGAGACAAGGGAGATACTGTAATTAAACGTTTGTTTAATCACGGAATTGGGGGGGGGGGGGGAAGAACGTGGTAGCGCAGTGGTTTCTGCGCATGCGTATCGGCTGGGAGGTCATAGTATGGTCGAATGGATAAGAGCGCTGGCTGTTAAACTTCCGGTGTGCTGATGGTGGTGTAGCCGGTTCACGGGTCAGTTGGACTAAAATTTTGACATCTCGTCCTTGACTTTGGGGACGTAAGTTACTAGCCCCTCAGAAGTCGGAGTGGGGTCGCCTGATAGCGAGGGACATTAATAATAGGGAAAGCTAATCCACCCTCAAAAATCAGCCCAGCACACTTGAAGTAGTAACACTTGTGTGGTCTGTGCTTGAGTTCAAAGCGACCCGAACAACAACAACAACAACAACAACAACAACAACAACAACAACAACAACAACAACAACAACAACAACAACAACAACAACAACAACAACAACAACAACAACAACAACCACAACAACAACAACAATAACAACAACAACAACAATAATAATAATAATAACAAAGCTGTGTTCTAGTTCCTCCCCCCCCCCCTTTTACACACACACACACACTCCAGTCGCGGGGTTGTTTTTCTTCAGTGATTTTGACTATTACGGGGTCGACCCCGCTTTAAAAAAAGGGTACCAGGACATTTCCAGGGAAAGTAATGCCGACTGGTCTGATATGGACTGGGATAGCCCATCAAATGCCTGTTGTGTAAAACTACTTGGACAGCACCTGATACCCAATAACCTTATGGCGGGAGAAATGGGTTCTTAACATTTTTGTTAATCATAGAACACGGGCATTGGTTTATTTGTGATACGTCTAGGGAGTGTTACTAGATCTGCCCCTCGACTTCAAGGCCTGCTCTCTCTCTCTCTCTCTCTCTCTCTCTCTCTCTCTCTCTCTCTCTCTCTCTCTCTCTCTCTCTCTGTTTCTTCAAATCCCTAGCGCAGTGATAACAATGATCTGAGTAGACATTAGACCAGTAGCCCTTAGACGTATAGCCCTTAGACGTGCACCGCTTAGACATGTAGCCATTAGACGTGCAGCCTTAAGACGTGTAGCCATTAGATGTGTAGCCCTTAGATTGGTAACCAGTAGACCAGTAACCTTTCTCTCTCGTTGTTAGTAAACAATGACATCTGTAGGTACAGGGATACACAATGACATCTGTGGGTACATGGATATACAATGACATCTGTGAGTACAGGGATACACATCTGTGGGTACAGGAATGCACACTGACATCTGTGGGTACAGGGATACACAATGACATCTAGGAATGCACAATGACATCTGTGGGTACAGGGATACACAATGACATCTGTGGGTACAGGAATGCACAATGACATCTGTGGGTACAGGGATACACAATGACATCTGTGGGTACAGGAATGCACAATGACATCTGTGGGTACAGGGATACACAATGACATCTGTGGGTACATGGATACACAATGACATCTGTGGGTACATGGATACACAATGATATCTGTGGGTACAGGGATACACAATGACATCTGTAGGTACAGGGATGCACAATGACATCTGCGGGTACATGGATACACGACATGTAGGTACAGGGATACACAATGACATCTGTGGGTACAGGAATACACAATGACATCTGTAGGTACAGGGATACACAATGGCATCTGTAGGTACAGGGACACACAGTGACATATGTGGGTACAGGGATACACGACATCTGTGGGTACATGGATACACGACATGTAGGTACAGGCATACACAGTGACATATGTGGGTACAGGGATGCACAATGACATATGTGGGTACAGGGATACACAATGACATCTGTGGGTACAGGGATACACAATGACATCTGTAGGTACAGGGATATATAATGACATCTGTGGGTATGGGGATACACGACATGTAGGTACAGGCATACACAATGACATATGTGGGTACAGGGATGCACAATGACATATGTGGGTACAGGGATACACAATGACATCAGTAGGTACAGGGATACACAATGACATCTGTAGGTACAGGGATACACAATGTCATCTGTAGGTACAGGGATACACAATGACATCTGTAGGTACATGGATACACAATGACATCTGTGGGTACATGGATACACGATATGTAGGTACAGGGATACACAATGACACCTGTGGGTACAGGGATACACAATGACATCTGTAGGTACAGGGATACACGACATGTAGGTACAGGGATACACAATGACATCTGTAGGTACAGGGGTACACAATTACATCTTAGGTCCACACACAGGTTACAGTCCATCCCTGCCTCTATGGGGGATGTAACCCCAGACTGATGTGTTGGCAGGTGAGGACAGCACAGCAAGGTTAAGTGTGGGGTCAAGGACATTCACTGGAGTATCTTCCAGCACAGCATGGTTTGGTGTGGGGTCAATGACATTCTCTAAAGCATCGCCCAGCACAGCATGAGTTTCTTTTTGAAGGGGTTATAAATATCATTGGTGGCCATATATAGAGATAACAGGAGGATGAATGCCATCCAATTGGGGAACTCATGGTATCATCCTCATTGGTGATAGCTCTGACTAATGGTGATGGCTCTGACGAATGATGTTATCCTCAGTGATGATACCTTTGAATAGCGGTGTCACCATCAGTGGTATCTTTAACTAATGGTGACACTCTCAGTGGTGAAATCTCTGAATTAATGGTGTCACTTTCAGTGGTGATATCTCGGACTAATGGTGTCACCCTCAGTGGTTATATCTCTGACTAATGGCTTCACTTTCTCACTCATCCAGCATACACATTAGAAGATTTAAAAAAAAAAAAATAGAGGAACTCAATGCAAGCAATGTGGTCGATTAGAGTAATTAATTATTATTTTTTTTTAATTTCCAGTGGACTAAGGTAGAGGAATTAAATGCAATAAATTACAGGAATTTAGTGCAGTAAGTTAAGACGAATTTCATGCCATCATAGATGCAGTAAACTAGAGAAAGCTGAGAAGTGAATTAGAGTATTTCAAAACTGTGCATTAGAGGAATTCAATGCAATCAATTCGAGGAATTCAATGCAATCAATTAGAGGAATTCATTGCAATAAATCAGAGGCATTTCATGCAGGAAATTATATAATTTGATTCAATAGATTAAAGGAATTCAGTGCAATAAATTTGAGTAATTCAAAGCAGTAAATCAGAGGAATTCATTGAAGTCAGAGAAATTTAGTGCAAACAATTGGAGAAATTTAATACATTAGAGGAATACAATGCGGTCAGATCAATTGAATGCAGTCAAGTAGATGAATTCAGCGTATTCAGTAGAACGTCTACTGGCGACACCGAATTCCTCTATTTGACTGCATTCAATTTCTACTAAGTACTAGAATCTATTCTATATTATTTTAATGTCCTCATTTGCAATTTAATTTGTTTCATCACATGAAGCCAGTAACTTTGACTCAGGCATTTGATCTTACGTGTAATTGGTTTATCAAAGAAACACACAGAAAACTAATCATCGGGACCAGACAAGTACTGATGAAAGCAAAACAAAAGCAGATCTAGGCATATGACAGAATTCTTTTATTCTGGTGGCCGTCAGCAGTTTGTACACACTGTCCACAACTGGTACTGTTGATCCTAGTTACCGCTGCTTCACTTCCGGTGTTGACCACAAGATGGTAGATGTTCGACTTGAACTGCAATTTAGAAAAATAATCAGAATGCAATTAGAAAGTGCGGGTCTTCCTGGCCATGAGTTAACGACATTGTTCGTAATTTCGAATATCCACATGTGGCAGCATCTGCGAGATTCGGCAGCGGATCGCGCCGCGCTGGTAACTTACGTACGAGGGTATGTGAGGCGGTCGTTCAGAAAGCAATGGCAAACTAATGAACGTAAAACATGCCTAGTACATCAACAGCAGCTGGAAAATGATGTTGACTGCAACGTCCTGTAAGGGATATACAATATTTTAACACAATTAGAAAGTCGAATAGAGGCCCAGGAGGTGTGGATAAAAAGAAGCATGGACGTTGAACAAGCAATCTGAAAGTCGAATAGAGGCCCTGGGGATGTGGATATACAGACTGGACGAATATGTTGTATTTCATGGAATCAAATACAGAGGTTCTAGAAAGACTGGGAATGAAAAGAGTTAATGAAAGAAATAAAAAAGAGGCAAGTGAAATATTTCAACCACGTTCAAAGAGTTAACATTCAAAATAAAATAAAAAACATATTGGAGGGTAAGGTTGAAAGCAAGTGGTAGGCAACAATACAAGTGGGAAGATAACATCAAGAGATAGACGAGCACCAGTCTAACAGAATGTTACGAGGGTTAGTTAATAAGTAAGTCACAAATGGCTGTAGAAAAATAACTAAATATGATAACAACTTGAAACGATTTTATTTTTATACATACATTGTCCCTTTATTTCCCAACATAATTTCCACCAACATTGATGGTGGTCCGACAGTGAGAACTAAGGGGATAATGATGTGATGGTGGGCCGAGAGTGAGAACTAAGGGGGTAATGAAGTGATGGTGGGCCGAGACTGAGAACTAAGGGGGTAATGATGTGATGGTGGGCCGAGAGGGAGAACTAATGGGGTAATGATGTGATGGTGGTCCGTGAGTGAGAACTAAGTGGGTAATGATGTGATAGGACCATCACAATTTATAGTCTTGAATGCACGGAGGTATAGATGGCCGGTCTTTTCCTCACCTGGCAGGCGACGAGTTCAACCATCGGCTAACCACGCTAATGGAATAATCAGTATAGCTCTCTGTCTGCTACACTAACCCGTTATGGTTGACACCATACATCAACTGCCAGACCATCGTTACTGCCTGTAGAACCTTGTGGTGTAGGACACTGGAGACTCGAACCAGGGGAATTAAGGCCGCCTGGCCAATGCAGTCGCCGTGATCCGTGCGGGTCACGGTTTTCTCTCCCCCCCCCCCCCCCCTCACCCCCGATAAAAAAATCCACTCTGACAGACGCCCCTCTAACACTATAATAAACTATAACAAAGAGACAAACAGAATTCTTTGATCATGAGAAGAGAAGCGTATGAAAACATCGTGACAGCTGGAAAGATCCTCGACCACCACCACCTCCTCTACTTCTTCTTCCTCCACCACCTCCTCCTGTTCACCTTCACCTCCTCCATCTTCTCTCTCCTCCTCCATCTTCTCTCACTTCTTCACCTCCTCTTCTTTCTCCCCTCATCCTCCTTTTGTAATGACATAATACATTTAAAAAAAATGGTCGGACCTGCGATCGGTGGTGTATCGGTATGTGCATGATAATGTTGACTAGTAGACATTAACAAGAAACCAACTCCCAGTATAATGTAGGACCAACCTCTCTGGTAGCACTATTGTCATCGGTGTCTAGAAACTTGGTAACTCTGTGCTTCGTTGCCATAAACACCGACCAGGCGTCCTGTCAATGAACGACTCATCCTTAAGTGAATGATTCTCATCTTTAAATACAATACAGTTAAATGTTTGTGACTTTGTTATTGTTTCTTATTGTGTTCACTCACTTTGAATTCAGTCGTAGTCCATACACATGCTACAACTTCTAGTGCAGTGGACTGATTTGTCTGTGTGGATTAGCTTTCCATGTTACGAGTGTCCGTCGTCATCAGGCGAGCCCACTCCGACTTCTGAGATACTGGTAACTAACGTCCCCAAAGGACAAGAAGTCAACATATCAGTCCAACTGACCGGTGTAGGGTTTGAACCCGCCACCTCGGCATCAGCACACCGAATGGTTAGGAGAACGTTCTTATCCATTCGGCCAGTCTGACCTCCAAGATATGTTATAAATAAATAGTTATGGGCATGTTGTCTGTTTATAAATAATTTAAAAAATACATTTGCCCCGGCGTGCACAGTATAATTTCTCGCCGGTGAGGTATCATCTACTTGTGCAGTGTCCACACAAGACTATCTATTTTTTTTAACCCTTATCTAAGAAAGTTAACATATTCAGTACCAAACAGAACGTAGGTGTTATCCAAACAAAAATGGATGGCGGAAAATGGGTAGTGAAATGTCACAATTATGACTTAAAAGTTGTTAATATGGTAGCAGGCTTGGTGTATAAGATATCAAATTAAAAGGGGGTTGTATAAGGGAAACTATTGTATATAGACGCATATAGCAGATATAGGAAATCGCTCTAGGCGGTTAATCATCTAATGACACTTAATCAGTTAAGCCTTCTTCCTCATCTTCGTTCGTCTGATATTCTTTTTGTTTAGTTTTTGTGTGTGTGACGTAATTGCGTTGTATCCGTTTAGAGCAGAGCTGCGATATTTGCCTCTGTGGTCGTTTATTGACCGGGTTATCCTTCCCGGGTTAAGCGTTCAGTTTACTACCCAGAGGTCGGGGTGGGGGTGTTGTGACACTACTGGCTTTAAAAAAAAATGTCCAACTGGAAACGAAACCAATACTGTTCAAACTTGAGGTCAACAAACCTCTAACCTTGTTCGGCACGCACGACTCACCGACATCCAAGCACTGTGATCTACAAGCCCATGTGATCTTCAAGCCTCTCCGACATACAAGCCTCCGTCATTTCCAAGCCCCGAATCACCCAGATCCCCTGTGATCTCCAAGTCCATCCCCACAATATCTAAACCCATGATATCTACCACCTTCAAAGCATCTAAGCACCTGTGATCTCCACGCCCATACCAACTATAGTCTGTTTACTTTTGTCTGCCTTATATACAATTCCATATCTCAGTAACCAACTGAAGGAAAATGATGAGATTTAGCATATAACCTTATCATTATGTCCGCCCAACAAAAACAATTTTTGTTCTCGAGATCGTACAGCAGATTTCAAAGTTTGTTTATATCCGGTATATAATTTACGGGTCAGAGATGAAGTACACATTATTAAATGTATTACGTCTTTACACGGAAACAGCGTTAAATATTTAATTTTCTCGTGGGACATGGGATTGGCCTTATGACAAGAGCCTCGCATAGTTGAACGGGACATTACTGTAAAACAAGTTTGTTAGCGAGAAATCACTAGTTTTTCACTAAACATCAAATAAATGTCGTCGCTTTCCATGATTTAAGTTGCTTTTGGACCTATCAAAGACACATTCCTAGGGTGGGGGTAAGCATATGACGGCAGGACAAATTTCATAACGATGCAACAGACAGTTTTCAAAATAGTTGATCGCGAATAAAGGCATTCATTTCTGGACAGACTATAATACAGTACACACGAAGCAGATCACTTCAAACTCTCGCAGCACATCTCCTGTCATTACCTCCACCTTGTTTTCACACAACAGCCGTTCACCCGCAAAACTATCCCCGTCTTTACCTCACAGACCCACCTCTGGAACTGGCTCGTCGGTCAGTGCTTCAGCCGCCATGAACGCGATCTCATTGTAGTCTGCGCCCTGCCTGTTCCATTTCGACCAGCAAAACGCCATTGCTGATGCAGTTAGCGCCATCTGTTGGTACATGCGTTCCTCGGTGATCGGATTCTGTTTGTTTGTGTGTGAGATATCCAGTATAAATACCGTGTTCAGCGATGACAAGCAAGTTATGAGTTATGAGAAACATCATCATGATAACAACCTACATGAATGTGGTAAGAGATGCTGTATTCACTGTATGAAACAGTAAAAAGCGGTCCTTTACTGACTTTATTAAAATGAGTAACACTTTCTTTATTCACTTTATTAAAATTAGTAATAGTTCCTTCATTCATTTTATTAACATTAGCAACGTTAATTTATTCCCTTTATTACAATTGGTAAGAGTTCCTCAACCGATTCAGCGCCAAACAAAATGTAGGTTTGGATGGAACAAACATGGAACACAGTCACATTAACAAGTATTATAAAGCACATTTCCGTTCTCTAAGCATCAAAATTGCTGGCGATGTACGAAACAAAACAAATAATAAGTAAGGCGATGTATCGTCCTTCTGTCCAAATAGGGTGGTCACACCTGTCGATAAATTATCCTTTGGCAATGACTCAGTTAAAAGTTACCAAGGACAAGGACTCGGTTCATAAATTATTCTTAATTCCACAGAATGCAGTTTTTTGCTTGTCCTATACTTTTCTTTATCTCGTAATGCGTCTTCCATCTGACGTTTTGTCTGTGATACATCTTCCATGGGATACTATCTCTGTGATAGATTTTCCATTTGATATTATCTCTGTGATACATCTTCCATGTGATATTATCTCTGCGATACATCTCGCATGTGATGTTATCTCTGTGATACATCTTACATGTGATATTATCTCTGTGATACAGCTTCCATGTGATATTATCTCTGTGATACAGCATGCATGTGATATTATCTTTGTAATACATCTTCTATCTGCTGTTGTCGCTGTGATACATCTTCCATGTGATATTATCTCTGTGATACAGCTTCCATGTGATATTATCTCTGTGATACATCTCCTATGTGATATTATCTCTGTGATACATCTTCCATGTTATATTATCTCTGTGATAAATATTCCATGTTATATTATCTCTGTGATAAATATTCCATGTGATATTATCTCTGTGATACACCTTCCATGTGATATTATCTCTGTGACACATCATTTATGTGATATTATCTCCGTGATACATGTTCCATGTGGTATTATCTTTGTGATTCATCTCCCAAGTGATGTTATCTTTGTTATACATCATTCACCTGATGTTATCTCTGTGATGCATCTTCCATGTGATATTATCTTTGTGATGCATCTTCCGTGTGATATTATCTTTCTGATACATCTTCCATCTGATATTATCTTTGTGATACATCTCCCATGTGATATTATCTTTGTGGTACAACTTTCATCTGATGTTATCTCTGTGACGCATCTTCCATCTGATATCCGTGTGATAATCTTCCATCTGATATCCGTGTGATACATCTTCCATCTGATATCCGTGTAATACATCTTCCATCTGATATCCGTGTGAAACATCTTCCGTCTGATATCCGTGTGATACATCTTCCATCTGATATCCGTGTGATTGATGCATCTTCCATCTGATATCTCCTTGGTGCATCTTTCATGTATTATTATCTCTATGATGCATCTTCCATCTGATACTATCTCTGTGATACATCTTCCATCTGATACTATCTCTGTGGTGCATCTTCCATCTGATGTTATTTATCCATGTGCCTTTATTTTGTTGCATGTCCTTCACAGGACGTAGCAGTCAACCCCAGCCCTTTGGCTGTTCGTGATTCTTGGGCAAGTTTTACGTTCAGTAGTTTGCCATTGTTGTCTGAACGACCGGCACCTATACCTTTGTCGAGAAAAACAACCAGCACCGGTGTGTTTCTAACCCGGGTATACGGGATTACGAATTACGCCCGTAACCCATTCTGCACCATGTGCCTAGTTATCTTAATTAAATACGTAACAAAAACATACCTTTTTCTGAATGTTGACAAACTTGATGGAGTCCTCGCTAGGAAAGAAATTGAGGCCGGCCTTAGTCATCATCTAGAATTGAGAACATTCCACAGACAAATATGTTGTGGTACAATTTTTGTGAATATCGAGGTGAAACTGTGGATGTTATTAACAAAATAGGGATACTACCCTCTGAGTATTGGATATTAGTCTTTTGACAATTATCGTCATCATCTTCTTCCACTTTGCCTTTAAGTGTCGTGGGGAGGAGGAGTTGACGGTCCAGCGCCCGATGAGTGGCACTGGATAGTGTCATTCCGTGTGATTGTACAATGTCTTTGTATTATATATATATATATAATATCATATAATATATGGATATAATATCACGTAAGTTAGAGAGGCAGGCGTTTCAAGAATGTAACCGCATCGTGCAGCCAGTGTCGTGGTTTGAGCGGGCAAAAGAGCAAAATTTGTACGACCGTTCGACAAAGTCTCGATAAGCGCCCACTCTCTCTCTCGATGAGTAGTGGGCCTGCAGTCAGTAAGCTGGTATAGCTTTTTTTTTTCGGTCAGTCCTGTCGGCGTAGCTTGAAAGCTCGTCGGTAGGCGTCCAATGGTGTTGCATGTATCACCTTGTACCGGGAGGGCGCGCTTTAGCGATGCTACTCTTGGCATGCATGTGCGTGAACGTCTGTCCTGTCAGTCGCCATATGCACTTGTGCGCTGGTGAAGCTCAACCGTAAATCGGGAGATCTTCTCGCAACTTAGACGAGCAATATCTTCTGTGGGCAGCTTCTCGCCTCATGTTTGTGTGTGGTCTGATCTGGCGGTCAGTCCGTCTTCGGCGAAGGAAATCTTGTGGATCCTATCAGAAAGTATACGCTCATTGCTTGTCGCTACGCGTGTCTTAAAACTGAAAATTAAAGGAATTGACGGAAGGGCCGTTTGCACGAGGCTCTCGAGAGCCAATATATACAGGGATAACTAGCCGTGGCAGCCTCACGTCCACTGCATCTGTGTCCGTCTTCCAGTCGTCTTGCCATGCTCGCCACTGGAGCCAGACGGACACAGACGAGAGAGCGGGGACGAAGGAGTTGCGCGACCACTTCCTCGCTATATAAAACCAAAGCGCAAGTCATTCGTTCCTCATCTAAAGATGTAGTGTAATGAATGGCCCTCGTCATTCATGATGGACGAACATCGCACAATGTCTTTGATGACGTCAATCCATTTTCTTCTCGGGGGTCCTCCTGCTCGCCTAGCAGATCTTCTTTGATGTATCACCAATGCTGGTAGTTAATGGTGTTGCATTCTAATGAGATGGCCGAACCATTTGATCTTCTGTCTTTCACAATATGTGGCACAAGATGTTGATCCCACTGTCTGTCTGATAACATCATTTCTTTCTGAGTCTCGGATAGTTAAGTTGGCAGCTCCTCTCAAGCATCGCATCTCGTAGATGTTAATTTTTGCGTTAGTGTTATTTGAATAATGTCCAAGTTTGGTACTGGTAGCATAGAGTTGGCGTAAAAACACTGTTTAATATCTGTCACTTTATATATATATGGATGTTTAAGTTTGGGCGATAGTTGATATATCAGCACACTTACTTTTTGACATGTTTTCGATTTCTCAGTCTGTTCCGCCATTCTCTGTGATCATACTTCCGAGATATTCAACTGATTCGGTGCCAACAAAAAGTAGGGTTGCTCGAAGTACACAAGCAAGTGAATAGGTATTATAATTTAAATGAAGATACCACGAAACAAAGCAAATAACACGATGACCCTAGTCTGGGATATATCGTCCTTCTGTCCAAATATGAGGTTGCATTTAGCGATATATTATGCTGGGGTGCTGGGTCAGTTAAATTATGTAACTTGTTTCAGAGGTGTACTATAGGGAGTAGTTTTAATGACTGTGCCAGTGTTTGAAAATATTGCCGTCCAAGTTTTGTATTTACCTGTTATGTTGCATGAACTTTACAGATGGTGAACACAAAACGTAGACCGGCAATATTTTCAAACACCGCACGGTCATTAAAAATACACCATAAATTTGTCAGCATATTTGGTGGACCAGGAGATCTGCTAATCTGGTTGATAATAAAACACATAAACTCGTGGATAAAACATTACCAGTCGAGACCATACCACGCGGCCAAGTCATACATGTATTTACTTCTCTGCTTTCCCATTGTTCTCTCTCTCTCTCTCTCTCTCTCTCTCTCTCTCTCTCTCTCTCTCTCTCTCTCTCTCTCACTCTCTCCCTCTCTCTCTCTCACTCTCTCTCACTCTCTCCCTCTCTCTCTCACTCTCTCTCTCTCTCACCCTCTCTCTCTCACTCTCTCTCTCTCACTCTCTCTCTCTCTCCCCCTCTCTCTCTCCCCCTCTCTCTCTCACTCTCTCCCTCTCTCTCTCTCTCACTCTTTCCCTCTCTCTCTCTCTCACTCTCTCTCTCTCACTCTCTCCCTCTCTCTCACTCTCTCTCTCACTCTCTCTCTCACTCTCTCTCTCACTCTCTCTCTCACTCTCTCCCTCTCTCTCTCTCACTCTCTCCCCCCCTCTCTCTCTCTCTCTCTCACTCTCTCCCTCTATCTCACTCTCTCTCCCACTCTCTCTCTCACTCTCTCTCTCACTCTCTCTCTCCCTCTCTCTCTCCCTCTCTCTCTCACTCTCTCTCCCTCTCTCTCTCTCTCTCACTCTCTCACTCTCTCCCTCTCTCTCTCACTCTCTCTCTCACTCTCTCTCTCTCTCACTCTCTCTCACACTCTCTCTCACTCTCTCCCTCTCTCTCACTCTCTCTCTCACTCTCTCTCACTCTCTCTCTCACTCTCTCTCTCACTCTCTCCCTCTCTCTCTCACTCTCTCTCTCTCACTCTCTCCCTCTCTCTCTCTCACTCTCTCTCTCTCACTCTCTCTCTCACTCTCTCTCTCTCCCTCTCTCTCTCCCTCTCTCTCACTCTCTCCCCCTCTCTCTCTCACTCTCTCACTCTCTCCCTCTCTCTCTCACTCTCTCTCTCACTCTCTCTCTCACTCTCTCTCTCACTCTCTCTCTCACTCTCTCTCTCCCCCTCTCTCTCTCTCTCCCTCTCTCTCTCTCACTCTCTCTCACTCTCTCTCTCTCCCTCTCTCTCTCTCACACACACTCTCTCTCACTCTCTCTCTCTCACTCACTCTCTCACTCTCTCTCTCCCTCTCTCTCTCTCTCTCTCTCACTCTCTCTCTCCCTCTCTCTCTCTCACTCTCTTTCTCACTCTCTCTCTCCCTCTCTCTCTCTCCCTCTCTCTCTCTCTCTCTCTCTCTCTCTCTCTCTCTCTCTCTCCCCTCCCCTCAATCTTGCCAGTTGTCACCAAGTTCTCCAATTTATTTCTTCTCATAACGTGTCCAAACAATTGTGACTGTCTACGTCTAATGTCTCTAATCAGTTTACGATCTTCATTTGTTTCTTGTAGGGCTTATTCATTGGTTTTTCTGTCTGTCCATGGTATTCTTTGCATTTTTCTCAGAAACCACATTTCCACAGCCATCAGGTGTTTTTCAGCTTGTCTGCTCATTGTCCACGCTTCACATTCATACAAAAGTATATAAAGCACCGCAACACTATATTTCTCGTTGCAAATGACATCTTTTTATTGGTCAGTATGTTTTCCATCTTGCAAAAGGCCACCTTTACCATGGCGAATCTTGTTCTAATCTCTCCAAGGAACTGTTTAGTCTAGATCGTGCTACATTCGCAGATTCACGAATAAAAAATCACCAAAATTGCCGGGAGGTTAATGCCCTTGCTCTTAAACTGTCTGTGCGCTAACGGCGGGAAAGTGAGTTCATTCCATTTGGATTTAAACGTTGACTTGTGGTTTAATTCCAGTTAGATCTAACGTTTACTTCTCGTTCAGACTGCAATGGCAAACTACTGAACATTACATTGCCTAGTACAGATCAAGCTAGGCTTGACTACAACGTCCTACAATGGACATCACATTTTTCAAGACTAACCTTAATGAGTTCCAACGGTGTGACCCACTTGTCTCTGATTGTTGTCAATTCTGGTTTATTTATGGGTCTAGTCAGGCAACACAATTCATTCTGAAGAATGGACGGGTAAAACAATTCACATTTATAGAGCGTATATGAGATTAATGGAGGTGGAGGCAGTCACTGCGGCTCTCCGCTGGATGGAGAATACGACACACACACACACACACACACACACACACACACACACACACACACACACACACACACACACACACACACATCGTGATTGTAACTGACTCAGAAAGCATGCTGACGAGGGTGAGGACGGGCAGGCTTCGTGCGGAGTGGCTTGCTTCGCTTCGGAGGTCACGGGTGACAAGCATCGCCTGGATCTTTTCTCCTGGGCATGCCGGTGTGCTGGGGAATGAACAGGCGGACAGATTGGCTGGCTCTGCAGAACTTGGTGGAGTATTGATACATGACAAGGCAGACGTGGTTGCGGCCTTGTGGGAGCACGTGCACACCTCGGAGGAGCAAATGGATTACCATGGTCTGGCAAGAATGAGACAGCGAGGAGTGACGAGGGGATCTGGCCGACGCTCAACGCTCAAAGGAAAGGCGAGACGGAATTATAATCAGAGTGCTACTGATACTATTAGTGTTGGAATTCTTCGCTGGCTACTGAGGATGGGGGACGGAGCACTTATGGGAATGCCCCGAATGCTGTGATGTCGAGTAAATAAAACAATTCACTTTTATAGAGAGCACATGAGATTAAGCTAATAAAACAATTCACATTTATAGTAACTACTTGAGACTAAGCAAGTAAAGTAATTCACATTTATAGTGAGTACTTCAGATTGCGCAAGTAAAACAATTCCCATTTATAGAGTGCACTGGTTAAAACACTGGAAACATCAAATATATACCTACCTTTATTTCAATTTCGACTTGTATAAAGAGCGAGGCAATGGTTAAGACAGCACTGTTGATGTCGTGTGGTCTGATGGTCCAGGATGTAAACGGCAGGTTGAGATGCTTGTCTTGTAGCAGGCATAAGATCCCAAAGTAGTTGATTTTGATGGTGACGGTCCGTGAATCTAGATGACGGAAGGCAGCGTTCATGTTTTATATTCTTATGTTGATTTGAGAAGGGAGATAATAGCGTGCATATTTTATATCCTTATGTTGACTTGAGAAGGGAGATAATAGGGTGCATATTTTGTATCCTTATGTTGACTTGAGAAGGGAGATAATAGCATGCACATTTTATATCCTTATGTTAACTTGAGAAGGGAGATAATAGCATGCATATTTTATATCCTTAAGTTAACTTGAGAAGGGAGATAATAGCGTGCATATTTTATATCCTTATGTTAACTTGAGAAGGGAGATAATAGCATGCATATTTTATATCCTTCTGTTTACTTGAGAATGGAGATAATAGCATGCATATTTTATATCCTTAAGTTAACTTGAGAAGGGAGATATTAGCGTGCATATTTTATATCCTTATGTTAACTTGAGAAGGGAGATAATAGCATGCATATTTTATATCCTTCTGTTTACTTGAGAATGGAGATAATAGCGTGCATATTTTATATCCTTATGTTGGCTTGAGAAGGGAGATAATAGCATGCATATTTTATATCCTTATGTTGACTTGAGAAGGGAGATAATAGTGTGCATATTTTATATCCTTATGTTTACTTGAGAAGGGAGATAATACCGTGCATATTTTATGTCCTTATGTTGACCTGAGAAGGGAGATAATAGCATGCACATGTTATATCCTTATGTTTACTTGAGAAGGGAGATAATAGCGTGCATATTTTATATCTTTATGTTGACTTGAGAAGGGAGATAATAGCTTGAATATTTTATATCCTTATATTGATCTGAGAAGGGAGATCATAGCGTGCATATTTTGTATCCTTATATTACCAAAAAGTGAGGGGGCGGGGGGACCTGAAATCAAGCACTATAGATCTATTGCCCTGATCAGTCATGCAAGTAAAATTCTACTAAAAATCATAATGGGAAGACTTCGTAAGAAAATGGAAGAAGAGATTAACGTGGTTCAAGCTGGATTTAGACAAGGAAGAGGAACAAGAGATCACATACTCAACATGCGTTTAATAATAGAGAAGTGCAGAGAATTTAAAGTTAACCTATTCTCATGTTTTGTGGATTATTCAAAGGCAGTTGACTGTGTACAACATCAGAAACTTTGGGAAATCATGAGAATTATGGGCTTTCCATCACATGTAATACAACTCACTAAAATGCTCTATCTAGACCAGTGTTTCCCAACCTTTTTTGTGCTATGCCCCACCTAAGCCTTTCTAAAATTCTTATCCCCCCCCCCCCACTCCAACCCCCATCCCCAACATATACATTATCTGTAATATTTAAAAATTGAAATGTTCACTAAAGAAACTTGAATGATAGGTTTTAGGAAGAAATCACTAGGAAATTATTGAGCAAACACAGTAAGTAAATTTTCAAAACATATAATGGAGAAGTGAAATTCAAGTACAAAATAATGGCAATGAATGATTTTTCTATATTATTTTAATTATTAGTAATTATTTATTATTTAAATTTAGTGAGATCCTTGCGCTTGATGCTTGCTGCAAAGAAATCTTATGTCAGGTTCCAATTTAGTTAACTTCAGTCTCAAGTCTCCCCGTTTTGTTATATCCAGCCGATTTCTTCCATTTTCGAATTGTCCCCCTCCCACTCAACATTCGAATTGTCCCCCTTAACAATCGAATTGCCCCCCCTGTGGGGTGTGGGCCCCACGTTGGGTCCGTCAAGGATGTGTGCTGTCTCGCTTTTTGTTTAACTTATACGCCAAAAATATAATTAGAAATATCAGAAATGATATAACCAGGGAGGAATATGCTGATGATACAGTATTGCTATCCAGGTCACAGAGTGGTATAGAAAACCTAAAAACCTCAACTCAAAAGAATAGTGAAAATTAGAATGTATATCATAACATAGCGAAAACAAAGATAATGCATACATATAAAACTACTATGAAGAAAGAAATATATTTTAATGGGGAAAAATTGGAGGTGGTGGAAAATTTCGAATATCTTGGGTCATTGCTTACCAACAATGGTGACACAATGATAGAAATTAAAAGACGAATATCTATTGCTCTTCGAAGACTAAAACAACTGAACAATTATGGAGTGGGACAGATAGAACTACAAACATTAAAATTTTAAGAGCATGCATTTTTCCCAATGCACAATAGGCATGTGAGCCTAGACACTTACCAAACAAGTTGAACAGCGCATAAATGTCTTTGAATATAAATGTTATAGACGGGTTATGAGAATATCTCGAATACAGAAAAGAACAAATGGATCCATACTTCAAGAGCTGAATATTGAAGAAGGTTGGCTATTAAAGACGATAAAACAAAGAAAATTGAAATATTTTGGTCACGTGAATCATCATGAAAGTTTGGAGAGAACAATAATGGATAGGGTAACGCAGCGCGCGAGAACTGGTAGCGAATATCGCCGCGTTCATGACTTGCGTGATATGGGACCCGGCCGTTCAGAAAGCAATGGCAAACTCATTCATTCATTCAGTAGCATGTCCTTTACAGAACCTCGCTCCCATAACAACCCTCCGGAAAACTTCTCGATCACAAGCAAGATGTCCTGCGTCTGATACACCCATCCGGAGATCATCCGCCACATCCTGCACCCATCTTCTCTTTGGCCTTCCTCTTCCTCTCTTCCCAGGCATATACCCTTCCATTATTGTTCTCTCCAAACTGTCGTGACGTTTCAAGTGACCAAAATACTTCAATTTTCTTTGTTTTATCGTCTTTAATAGCCATCCCTCCTCAATATTCAACTCTTGAAGTATGGATGCATTTGTTCTTTTCTTTACCCAAGATATTCTTAGAACTCGTCTATAACATTTATATTCAAAGGCATGTATGCGCTGTTCAGCTTGTTTAGTAAGTGTCCATGTCTCACAGGCGTATGTGGCAATGGGAAAGATGCATGCTCTTAAAAATCTAATTTTTGTAGTTCTGTCTGTCCCACACCATAATTTATTCATCTGTTTTAGTCTTTGAAGAGCAATGGATAGTCGCCGTTTTATTTCTTTCATTGTGTCACCATTATTCGTAATCAATGACCCAAGATATTCAAAATTTTCCACCACCTCCAATTTTCTCCCATTAATGTATATTTCTTTCTCCATAGTAGTTTTATCTGTATGCATTATCTTAGTTTTTGCTATGTTAAGATATAAGTTGTGATTTTCACTATTCAATTGTGTTGAGGCTATTAGGTTTTCTATGCCATTCTGTGTTGTGGATAGTAATACTGTATCATCAGCATATCGAATCTCTGGTATGTCATGACCGCCGATATTTAGGGCATCATATGGCTCCCTGTTTATATCATCTCTTACATTTCTCATTATATTTTCGGCATACAGGTTAAACAAATAGGGTGACAGCACGCAGCCCTGACGGACTCCTTGCTTGATGTCAAACCAATCTGATGTCTCGCCATCTATTCTAACTGCTGCTTGTTGGTCTAGATATAGCATTTTTATGAGATGTACTACATGTGAAGGAAAGCCCATATTTCTCATGATTTCCCAAAGTTTCTGATGCTGTACACAGTCAAATGCCTTTGAATAATCCACAAAACATGAGAATAGGTTTACATTAAATTCTCTGCACTTCTCTATTATTAAACGCATGTTGAATATGTGATCTCTTGTTCCTCTTCCTTGTCTAAATCCAGCTTGAACTACGTTAATCTCTTCTTCCATTTTCTTACTAAGTCGTCGCATTATGACTTTTAGTAGAATTTTACTTGCATGACTTATCAGGGAAACAGTTCTATAGTTGGTGCATAGTTTCAGGTTGCCCTTTTTTGGTATTGGAATGAAGATAGTTCTCTTCCAATCTTTTGGCCATATACCATATTTCCAAATCTTTGTACATAATGCATGATATATGTGTATGCTTTCTTCTCCTCCTGCTTTAATTAGTTCAGCTGGTATCTCATCACATCCAGGTGATTTACCATTCTTCAGGTTCCTTATAGCCCAAGCAATTTCATCTAATGAGGGTTCAGGTTCTGTCTCTGCTGTCATTGGCCCATGTATCTCATTCATATCCTCACTGTCACTCATATCATACATTCCACTGCAGTACTCCTGCCATCTTTCTAGAATTTGTCTAGATTCTGTTAAAGTATTTCCCATCTTGTCACAGATAACGTCCAATTGAGGTTGAACATTTCTTGTCAATAACTTCATTTCCTTGAACATTTCATAATCTCTTCCAGCCTCATGATATTGCTCTATTCTGGTACAGCTATCTTGTATATATTGATTTTTGTCCTTTCTTGTGTTCTTTCTTATTTCTCGAGTTAAAGATTTATACTTCATCCTGCTATCGGATTCATCTCCTTTCTGTTTCAGCTCCCTTCGTTGTTTTATTAATTCTAACGTGTCTGATGTAATCCATGGCTTACGTTGCGTTTTCTTGGTCGGAATGAAATCTTTGGCTGCAGTTATCAAGATATCTCTAGCTTGTACTGCCAGTTCATCAGGTGCCATTTCTTCGTGTACAGACATCAAGACCCCAAAGCGATTCCTAACTTCTATGTTGTATGCGTCCGGTATTTGTGTGAGATCAAAACGAAGTGGCCTTGGTCCTCGGCAAACTACTAAGCGTAATCTTGACAAGAAATCAACAACAGCGGTAAAATTGAAAACAATGTCTTGTAAAGGATATGCGGAAAACAAAATATGCCTGGGAAGAGAGGAAGAGGAAGGCCAAAGAGAAGATGAGTGCAGGATGTGGCGGATGATCTCCAGGTGGGTGTATCGGACGCTGGACATCTTGCTTATGATTGAAAAGTTTTCCGGATGGTTGTTATGGGAGTGAGGTTCTGCAAACGACATGCTACTGAATGAATGAATGAATGAATGAATGAATGAATGAATGAATGTTGACTTGGTGTCTCAACATATGTAGCCCATAAACGGGTTCTCTCCCGCTGATTATACTTCACATCGACACCGCAAGGTACAAGAGGAACAAGATGAGACGAGATGAAACTAGGAAAGGGAGACAATAACACGCATATGTATATCCTTATATTGATTGTGATAACATGAATATTTTATATCGTTTTATTGGACAATGAGCAGTCAAGCTGAAAAGCATCTGATGGCTGCAGAAATGTGGTTTCTGAGGAAAATGCAAAGAATACCATGGACAGACAGAAAAACCAATGACCAAGTACTACAGGAGACAAATGAACATCGTAAACTGATTAGAGAAATTAGACGTAGACAGTCAAAATTTTTTGGCCATGTTATGAGAAGAAATGAAATAGAGAACTTAGTGACAACTGGCAAGATCGAGGGGAACAGACCAAGAGGAAGACCGAGAGGAAAATACCTGGATGGCTTGGCCACATGGCATGGACGAGACAGGAACACTGAGCTGATCCATGACACTGGTGATCGAGTGAAATGGCGAGTCATGACCGCCCACGCTTTCCGGCATGGCACATGATTGATTGATTGATTATTGATTTAAGAAGGGAGAAAAAAAACATGCATATTATATTTCTTTATATTGAGTTGGAGAGGGAGACAATAATATGAATATCTTATAACTTTAAGTTTCATACAGACAACAATCGCTTTGTCCGAAATGTGACTGATTACGTCACAGGATTATTAATCTGAGGCTGGGATGGGCCTTAATTCTAACTTCTCTTTTGAGGTCGAACAGGGTAGAGGTATGGAAAAACGAAACAACCTTATGTTTACTTAGGAAGAGAGACACTAGTATGCAGATTTTATATCCGTATGTTAACTTTTGAAGGAAGACAATAACATGCATTCTTTATATCCTTATGCTTACTTAGGAAGGGAGACAATAGCATGCATATTTTATATCCGTATGTTAACTTTTGAAGAAAGACAATAACATGCATACTTTATATCCTTAAGTTTACTTAGAAAGGGAGATAATAGCATGCATATTTTATATCCATATGTTCACTTTTGAAGGAAGACGATAACATGCATACTTTATATCCTTAAGATACTTAGGAAGGGAAACAATAGCTTGCATATTTTATATCCATATGTTAACTTTTGAAGAAAGACAATAACATGCATTCTTTATATCCTTATGCTTACTTAGGAAGGGAGACAATAGCATGCATATTTTATATCCATATGTTAACTTTTGAAGAAAGACAATAACATGCATACTTTATATCCTTATTACTCTCTTAGGGTAGGCAAATGCCTTGTCATCTAATTAGTGACGCACATCAATGGATTAACGAAATTACCACTGTCCCTATCTACTATCTAGCGAAACCATAGCCAATGGAACGGGCTTGGTAGAATCAGCGGGGAAAGAAGACCCCGTTGAGCTTGACTTTAGTCCGACTTTGTGAAGACACATGAAGGGTGTAGCATAGGTGGGAGCGCAAGTGCAATTGAAATATCACTACTTTTATCGTTTCTTTAATTATTCAGTCGTTGTTCGCAACAGACGAGTGGCATCTTCGGCGGGCCTGTTCTGACTGGTCGCGGGATCCGCGCATTGGCAGTCGGGGAGATCTGTTCGCAACAGGCGAGCAATATCTCCAGCGAGCCGATTCTCGTTGGTCGCGGGATCCGCATTGAGTCAGACGGGGAGTCTGACGGTAGTTCACGCTTACATTGGTCCGGACACTTGCGATTGGCAGGTGCTCACACTCAGGTCCGGACACAATACTTGAGGCCCTCATCTGCGGGATATGGCTGAACGCCTCTAAGTCAAGTCCCACGGTTGTGAGGGTCTGGCCACCACTCACCTCTTGCAATAAAATACATCCTTTATATCCTTAAAATTTTCTTAGGAAGGGAAACAATAGCTTGAATATTTTATATCCGTATGTTAACTTTTGAAGGAAAACAATAACATGCATACTTTATATCTTTATGCTCACTTAGGAAGGGAGACAATAACATGCATATTTTTTATCCTTATTGTAACTTAGGAAGGGAGATAATTTATACCCTTTAGTTTACTTAACTAGACAATAACATGCACATTTTATATTGCTATATTGACTTATGAATAAAGTGAATAAAATGTTTCTTTTACATATGAAAAGCAACGATGCAATGTATATTATATATCCTTGTGTAAAGCAAACCATTACCTTCTTTGGACAACAATCACCTTCAAATTAATATCCTATTTGTGGCTCACTCGGTCAAAGGATTATTAATCTGAGCAAGTCATGCACCATCTTCCCTTCTAAGGTTGTACGGTGGTAGAGGTAACAGTAGAATGGAATGGAATTGAATATTCTTGTGTTAACTTTTGATGGGAAACAGTACTACGCATATTGTATATCTTTAAGCTAACGTAGGAAGAGAGAATAATATACATGTTTTATATCCTTATGTTAACTTGGTAAGGGAGACAATAATACACATACGTAATAGCCTTATGTTAACTTGGGAAGGGAGACACTAATAAACATATTTTATATCCTTATGTTAACTTGTGAAGAGAGACAATAATACACATATTGTTATATCCTTATGCTAATTGGGATGGGAGACAATAATACACATATTTTATACCTTTATGTTAATTGGGATGGGAGACAATAATACACATATTTTATACCCTTATGTTAATTGGGATGGGAGACAATAATACATATATTTCATATCCTTATGTTAACCTGGGAAGGGAGAAAATAATACACATATTTTAGATCCTTATGATAACTTGGGAAGGGAGATAATAATACACATATTTTATATTATTATGTTAATTTGAGAAGAGCGACAATAATACTCATATTTTAGATCTTATGTTAACGTGGGATGGGAGGCAATAATACACATATTTAATATTTTCATGTTAACTTAGGAAGAGAGACAATAATAAACATATTTTAGATCCTTATGTTAACTTGGGAAGGAAGACAATAATGCACATATTTTATATCAGTATGTTAACTTGGGAAGGGAGAGAATAATGCACATATTTTGTATAATTATGTTAACTTGGGAAGGGAGACAACAATATACATATTTATATCATTGTTATAACTTGGGAAGGGAGACAATAATACACATATTTTTATATCCTTATGTTAAATTGGGAAGGGAGACAATAATACATATATTTTATATCATTATGTTAACTTGGGAAGAGACAATAATACATATATTTTATATCATTTGTTAACTTGGTAAGGGAGACAATAATACATATACTTGATATCCTTATGTTAACTGGGAAGGGCGACAATAATATACACATTTTATATCCTTATTTTCACTTGTGAAGTTAGAGAATAATACACATTTAGATCTTTATTTTAACTTGGGAAGGGAGATAATAATAATACACATAGTTTGTATCATTATGTTAACTTGGGAAGGGAGACAATAATATGCATAGTTTTATCCTTATGTTAACGTGGGAGTGGAGAAACTAATACACATATTATAGATCCTTATTTTAACTTGCTAAGGGAGAAAATAATACACATATTTTAGATCCTTATGTTAACTTGGAAAGGGAGACAATAATACGTGTCATGTCTTTATACAGTCCAAGGATTGGTTTTGGAAATCTGACCACGTTACAGCTCCATTCCAGACTTTTCTTTTTAAAACAAAGTAGAGAGTAAGATACGAGAGGGTTTCAAATAAAAATCTTATAAGTATGATATAAATTATAATAACCATGCCATTGTCTTGTCACCTGTCAATATTATTGTTATGGATGTCACGAATGTGACATCGCTGTGCAGACGAACACGATGACGTCATAAGGACAGTTTAAAGATGGCCGCCCCATATTTGACATGCACCAAAGAGAAGCCGCGTTCTGTTAGCAGTTGTTGTTGTTTTTTAATCAATGAAGAGGTGAAACCTGTAGAAATTCATCGAAGAATGAAGGTTTAGTATAGTAATGCATGCTTGTCAGTCTAGCAAGTGTATTAGTGGAGTGGGAAGTTTCAAAACTTATCGGTTCGATGAAGAGGTACAGCAAATGGTGCATGAAAGGTTACGTACCCGACCAATTTTTGTTCTACAGGAATCCAAGCATTTTATCGGCGCTGGCGGACTTGCATTGAACAAAATGGTGACTACTTCGAAATATGATAATTTGTTCTTTACTTTATCAGAAAATATTTTTAAAAATGATCAGGTTTTAATGTGACGCACACTCTTATGTATCTATTGTTACAACAATATTCCTTCCTGTTAGCTCAAAACATCATACCACCATTACAGATGGAATTAATAAACAACATACCACAATCACTGATGGACTTAATAAGCACAGAAAAGAATACGATGGGGCTGTAATTTTCTAAAGAACCCATGACCACATAAAAAAAAAAGAAGCATCTCATCGTGAATGGGTACAACAAACATTCAACAAAGAAATGGGCGTCGAATTCATCACAACCAATCATTCATTTACATGTTATGGGCATGGAATTCATCACAACCAATCATTCATGTACATGTTATACCAGCTTTCATGCAGCTCCAAAAGTCATCGACTGGCATCTTGCCGTCTTGATAGACGATCGTTTGTGATTGAGTTATAACTCTCCATAGCTTCCGTCGCTCTGCTACTGAGTGAGTGCGTAGGCGACACCGTGAGCTGTGAAATTCGCGTGCAATGCTTTTACATCTGTCCTGTACAGTGAACTGCATGTTCAGAACAATGGCTACCTGCGGTTGCTGAATTGACTTTTTGCCCTTTCGGTTCACGAGTGTATTTTTCGGGACACTCCTGGGAGTCGGCGCTAAAGCTGCGGAGTTCGTGCTTTGTGCGACACTTTCGGCGGGTCGCCCTGCGGCAAGAGACCGAGCCATGTGAGAAAACTCGGGTCAATGAGGTCTTTCTGGTGACT
The DNA here is from genome assembly GCA_963921405.1 of Cepaea hortensis. Classification (NCBI taxonomy): domain Eukaryota; kingdom Metazoa; phylum Mollusca; class Gastropoda; order Stylommatophora; family Helicidae; genus Cepaea; species Cepaea hortensis. The sequence goes on from OY992892.1 coordinate 11,729,337, forward strand.
GCCGAGTCCATCGACGATGAATTGTGGTATTCGTGATGAATTTTGTGTTGGAATTTTGACGGCGGCATTATGCACAGTGTACCTGCGCGGGCTTGTTGGATTGCCGAGACTCCTGTCTATTTCACTTTTCACATTGGACAGTGGGGAGCATTTTGTGTGATATTCGCTGGCACTGGAATGGAGCATAATGGGGATGACCCGTTGCCGTGAAGTTGGAACCTCGACTGACTAACTAACGAACTAACTAACTAACTAACTAACTAACTAACTAACTAACTAACTAACTAACTAACTAACTAACTAACTAACTAACTAACTAACTGACTAACTGACTAACTGACTGACTGACTGACTGACTGACTACCTACCTACCTACCTACCTACCTAACTAACTAACTAACTAACTAACTAACTAACTCACTCACTCACCATAGCACAAAGCCTGGGCTAAATTGTGGAGACCATGTGTTGCCCTTGCAGCATGATCCTTCTCTCGACCTGCCTAGTTTACTCCAGAGGAAAGAAAACGGAAATACATCTGGAACAAAACAAGCTGCAGAAGCTGCCGGATCAGCAAAGCAATGCTCTAATGTCCGCCTGTCGGAGCTTTCATCCTAGTGTAGTTACCGACCTAGGTTAAGGGCCTGGTCTGCCCTGCCATGACATTTCGTCGTGGAGGCGACAACAGAGTAGAAGGACAGAGGAAGAAGCTGGCTTCTCACGGCTGAAGGTGCTAGGGTATGTGTGAAGGCATGATGCACCGGGCTCACGATGTTCTCCACGGGGCAAGCGCGGCTTGGGAGCAGCACAATGCGCATGCGTGGAACAAGTCGGATAGCAACCCAAAACAGTGTACGAACTGACAGCAGGAGAAAGACACCAGAGGTCCTGACCCGGGTGGGCCCGCCGTTAGAGAGTGTCAGAAAGCTTAAGGACCGAAACATTCCGGAATGGGGGACACTTCTGACGATCAGAAGGCTCCTGTCGTGATTGCACGGCAGCTGAGTGTTTATTTATCAGCGATGAATCGTCTGGTGTAGGGCGGCTGTCGTGTGTAATCCAGCATGTAACTGGCTCCACTGACTGCAGGCGAGGAAAACTCCATTATAGGCTTTAAAGCCAAGAACATCGATTACATTGCACCTGGTTCTATCCCACATAGCTCTGTCTTCTTTCAGTAGAGCGGCAAAAACACAAACTCTGGAGCTGCTTCTTCTCCTTCTTCTTCTTCTTCTTCTTCTTCTTCTTCTTCTTCTTCTTCTTCTTCTTCTTCTTCTTCTTCTTCTTCTTCTTCTTCTTCTTCTTCTTCTGCTGCTGCTGCTGCTGCTGCTGCTGCTGCTGCTGCTGCTGCTGCTGCTGCTGCTGCACCTCCTCCTCCTCCTCCACCTCCTCCTCCTCCTCCTCTTCCTCCTCCTCCTCATTCTTCGCCCCAAATGTTTGTATTGAATGTAAATGCGTTGTGTCTGTATACAGCAGAGCTGCAATGTTGCGCCTTTGGCCGACACATCCGACTTCTTTATTGACCGGATTAACCTTCCCGGGTAGTTAAATTTCAGTAGTTTGCCATTGATTTCCGAACACGAAGTCAATGTTGAAATCGAACGCACCTTACACCGTAACCAGCGCATCGGAAATTAAAGTGTAAGCGCATTAAGCCAGCAGCCATACAAACTGCCACACTTTTATTCCCATGAAATATGTCCCATGGCAAATAATAATTATCAGAATAGTTATTTGGTTGGGTGGTTGGTTGATTGGTTGGTTGATTATGTGGTTGGTTGGTTGGTTGGATCGTTGATTGGTAGGTTGGGTCGTTGATTGGTTGATGGGATGAGTGTATGCTGATTGGTAAAATCGTTAATTGGTTGGGTTTATTCGTAGTTGAATGGTATTATTGGTCGAGTTTGAATATAACAAGCTGATTGGTTGATTTGGTTTATAGGTAGTTGTGTGGTAGTTGTTGGTCGAGTAGGTAGGTGGGAAGCTGGTTCGATAGTTGGGTCGTTGATTGGTTGGTTGGGTCGTTGATTGGTTCATTGGGTAGTTCGTTGATTGGTCAAATCGTTAATTGGTTGGGTTTATTTGTGGTTGAGTGGTTGTTATTGATCAAATGCGTAAGTATTAAGCTGGTTGGTTGGGTGTTTGGTTGAGTAGGTGGATGGTTGGTTGTGTAATTGTGACAGAGTTTTAACTCAACATAGCGTACCTAGATTAGACAACTCAGCAGCATTCAGATGTTTATGAATTAGCCTCTTGGAATACTTAGACATCGGCCTTTTCTTAACTTCATGGAATCAGGCCGTGACGCGCTATAATACAGAGAGGCGGCCGCATCAGGCGGCACCGTAAGGGGGCGGCATTTTTAAAGAAGGAAAAAAAAGTAAGGGGAGGCATTTCGAAGTTTTGCATCATAGTGAGAAAATCTACCACACGGTCCTGCCTGGAATTCTACAAGGAAAATGTGGCCTCTTATTTCTTTGTAATTACGTTATTCTTTGGCCGTGATTCACTAGCATACAATAGAAAGGACAATACGTAACATCACAACACTCGTTTTCTGACTGCAATATCTCTCTACTTGAGAGATTTCATGGCTATGAGATAGCGAACGAAGACACTGAGCGATGATGGAGGTCGTCGTGGTAGAATGGATAAGAAAGCTCGTTCTTAAACGTCCGGTGTGCTAATGCTGAGGTAGTGGGTTCAACCCCTACACCGGTCGGTTGGACTAAAATGTTGACTTCTCGTCCTTGACTTGAGGACGTAAATTTCAAGTACCTCTGAAGTCGGAATGGGTTCGCCAGATGACGAGGGACACGGGTAGTAGGGAAAGCTAATCTACACGCAGAAATCAGTCCAGTGAACTAGAAGTATTTGCACATGTATGGACTACGCTTGAGTTCAAAGCGAGCCATCGCAAAACAAAGAAAAGAAAAAAAAAAAAAAAAAAGCAATGCTGACGTTGTGACAAGATGGATATATGACAATGCAGCTGTAATGATACATGGTGTATTTTTATGACTGTGGGGTGTTCGAAAATATTGCCATTCCATGTTTTGTATTTACCTATTACGAGTATGTTGCATGAACTCCACAGAGGGTGAATACAAAACGGGCAATATTTTCAACAACAAAAAAACAGTCATTAAAAATACACCATATACAACCAGACAGACCAGTGACACACTTTGACAGACCTCGTTGTCTTCCTCGGTTGTTGGAAATAATTCCTCGGGTTTCGGAAGCTTTCTAAAGGAAGAATCGACATGCATTCTGCTTCGTCCATATTCTGTAAGTGTAAACATGTGGTTTATAATAAAATACAAATATGTCCAAAGGCAGTTAGTTTTCTTCCGTGGGTTTGTGATATGATTGGTGCCATCACGTGTTGTAAGCCCGAGAAGAATGCTGACAATACATTGGACAGCCAAAATGAGCGGTCTGCACATTTTGGGGGAATCTGAGTCGCAAAGATAACTTATCACAAACGTCAGAAAGAGGCAGTCACAGTTTTTGGTCACGTTATGAGAAGACAAAAACTGGAACACGTCGTCACAACCGGAAAGATTTGTGGAAAGAGAGATAGAGGAAGACAGCGTGAGAATATACTTGACAGTCTTGTGTCATGGCATGGAAGGGAATCAACACACAAATTAGTCCATGCCGTCAGAGATCGCAATTTGTGTAGAGACATGATCGTCCACGCCAGCCGCCAAGGAATATAAGGGGATGGTGCGCACGCTAACGATCTAAAGATGCATTAGCTAATAATGCACACTTTAGCACCATAGCTAAGGGTAGCCATGGATGCTGATTGGTGACACAAACACACAGATTCCAACTACCAAGCAAGCAGAGGTCACCATGACCAATTGCTGTGCTAGGACATTAGATGATGGATACTTCCATATTTAAAAGTCAACATAACTGAAAGGTTTGACACCAATAAATTAATCTTTTTTTTGTTCTATCTATGTATGTATATTTTCATCACATTTTCACTGATGTTTTTCATTTTGTCTGCTCATTGCCCACGCTGCACAGTCATACAAAAGTATTTGTAAATAAGGATACACAGCGATGTCTATTATATAACGATAACAAAGGTATTTAGTTGTAGAAAACTACCGTGCCTCCCAGGCAAAGTATGCATAAAATTTGGTGGAACTGCGGTAAAGCTGTGAAAGTTTAAACAATATATAATGACACGGCGGTAGGCTAGTAACTATGTTTAGATTAGCTGTGATGGCACCAGCTGGAGATATTAATTAGCTACCTGGTACCAGTGAAGATGACACGATAAACGAGGCGGTATAAGCCGCGTGGCCCTGAACAAAACCAACAATGAAACAAAAATGGTAATGAAACGTTGCGTCGCCGCGAAGCATTATTTTAGAAACCAAAGATTATAATCAATCTAAGAGGGTAATAATAGACAGTCTAAGCCTACCAGAAAGATGTGTCTTATACACTGGGTACCAACGACAGACAGCTGGTCAAGAAGAAGCAATGCGCATATACACAGTATATAAAGTTATGCCTAAATAAACCTTAGTTTAAAGAATTCAAGTACATTATTACAAGTTAAATTACATAATAAAACAAATACAGTGATATGTATAAAATTATAAAAAACAAAAAAGAAGAAAACACCAGTGTTACATTAGCAAATAAGTAAAAAAACACAACGGTATGAATAGTCCACCTTGCCCAAGGGTGTCCCGTAGGCTAGCGGAGGGAAGGAGGCACCTTCTCCTTTGGTAGGGTGTACCCCTACCCTGCTACCCGTAATACAGCAGTTATATAGGTATTATAATCAAATCAGCAGCCTTCTTCATACTGCAGTTAAGGTACGATGAATCTCCAGAATTTTGTCTCTCACCATGGCGCGCTAGTTTAACATCATCTTACCCGTGTCTTTTGATACTATTGTATTTCCGCCATTGAAACCTTTATCTTCCTCTTGCATATACCTTCCACATTTCCTGGGTATAATTTTCAGCATTCCCTAATGGTATAGTCCAGAGCGTTTCTTTAAACAACCAAATATTATTCCCATTTCTTTAAACAACTGAGTTAAATCATTTCGGACAACCAAAGAAGAGTGGATACAAATGGTACGAATGTTCAGATTAATGAACTAGGAGAGAAAATTTATCTTGTAGGCCTACTGGTAGAAATTGGTCACACACAAAAAGTTAGTTGCATTTCCTTTACGGTCCTAGCAGTCAACCCTAGCATTTTTTGGCTGTTCATGATTCCTGGGTTAGTTTACGTTCAGTAGTTTGCCACTGCTTTATGAATGACCATTTAAAAAAAACCCAACGCAGCTGTGTTTGCACTGCGAGATTTCAAACTGCATCTGTAACCCCTTCAGCACAGGAGCATTAGTTTTGAATGAATTATAACGAAATGGTGGACTAAACCCTAGCACTGTAAACAAACGTTTGCTAAGAGATCAAACAACAATACAGGTCCAATAGGTTTTGCCTCTCTCCAGCCTACCAAGAAGGTAAAAGATGCCGAAATGCTTGACTCAGTGGAGAGAGCGCATACATCTGACACAACAAACAATTGATAACGACACATTCAATAGGGGACACAGCAGGACAACAACACATGTTACCCCACTGAGGTGAGCATTTGTTTGGGAGGGGAATTTTTTTAAATATTGACTTGGGCTGCCCGGTCAACTCCCGCCTAAAATGGGTGCTTGGAAATGTTCTGTGAAGAAAGGCTTGCTGTCGTGTCCCTGACCAGATCACTCATCCTGTGCCATTTGGTCTATAAAACATCTGGAGCTAGAACATATACAATAGGCATCACGGCGGGGACAAAGGGTCCCTTTCAGGCATTACAATACAGTGCATGTTTGAGGGATCTGAAACTCAAACATCATGGGACAGGTGTTCAATGCTAGGGGTATTTTTTGTTTCTACAGCCACCAGTTTCCCCTGGGAAACTCTCCTCTACACTCCAGCAATATAAAGATGTACAGACAGGTGCCAAAGAAGCAGTAAGTCAAAAAAGAACTACTTGAAAATAAGGATGGGATCTGAGAACAACTACCTTTGCGGGCAGTGATTTTTGGCAAGGCGGCGGTCGTCAGCGCATACGACGGCTGTTTATTCAGGTTGAGGATTTTATTACCTTATAGATAGTTCATGATGCCGTAGGCAACCAATATAAGAACATGGAGATTCCACCGGACTGTGTCGTAGCTTTCCAAATTATTTTCCTGACTGCGAATTCCCTTCTACTTGCAGCTGCACTGTATACCATTTACACATTATACATACTGCAAAATGAGGCACTGAAGACTATCAGTCAGATGCAACAATTCAGCAAAACTATGTTTGCTGACCACACAGATAGTATTCGTACTATGATTGATGCACAAACGACGCAGTCCGAACATTTTCTGTCGTCGATGACGTCCTACAACAAAGATCATGCTGACCTGCTAAAAACAATCATCGATATGCAAGAGGGACAGAAAGATTTGCTCGCCTTGATCGAGATAGAAAAAGAAAGAGCTAAATCTGCCACGGCAGAGAAAAGACACCGGACAGAATCACCTTCAAGGCCACAAGAACTTAAACAGTGCAGCCCTACAAAAATCCTCCCGCTTGTGTACGGCACTGGTGTTTGTCCAGCTTGCGGTATACGATTCACGTCGGTTCCTACATCCCAAATCGCAGAACCGAAACAAAAAAAGCCAAAGCGAACAGGACCACGTAACTCAATGACAGCAACGTAATTTGCCAGCAATTGATTTCGTATTGATTTGCCAACGATGTTACATCGCGTGAAAGTACAGGAAGTCATCGAATAAGGTCCTCGTGTCACCTCTCCTGCTAGAAAACAAAGAATACCGATCTTTTATATCAAGATAAACTAGACATCTCAAATAGGGCACACATTTCCAGAGTTTGCCGAAACTGTTCAGGAAGAACTGAATACTTACAGACAAGAGGAAGGGGAGGTTAAGAAACTGAAAGCAGCACTCGGCCTTGAAGGTGAGGATGATACAGCTATCAGCAGGCTTTCTGACAAAACAATGAGAACACTTATGTCAACAGAGACCGAATGATTTCATCACAGACTTTATTACAATGAGAATGATCTTTTTAACTGATTCGCTGCCGACCGCCAACCGATTGCCGAACAGTCTAAAGCACACGATCCAACCTGATGGCCTGCTCATCTCTGAAGAAGCAGACGGGGGTCCGATCGACGATTCATTCAACACATTCTTCAATGAAATCGGCGATGGCAAGTACACACCTCATTCGGTATTTGTAGATTTAGAACCAAATGTAATTGATCAAATCCGCTCTGGGGAATATCGTAAGTTGTTTCATCCGGAGCAGTTGATAAGTGGAAAGGAAGATGCCGCAAATAACTACGCTAGAGGACATTATACCGTAGGCAAAGAAATCTTGAACAGCGTGATCGACCAGATTCGCAAACTTACAGACAACTGCGAGGCCCTACAAGGGTTTTTCGTATTTCATAGCTTTGGTTGCGGAACCGGATCCGGCTTCACTTCTTTGTTAATGGAAAGATTATCTGCTGATTATGGGAAGAAATCGAAACTGGAATTCGCCGTCTATCCAGCCCCACAGATATCTAACGCCGTTGTGGAGCCCTACAATTCCATCCTCACCACCCATACCACTTTGGAGCACTCGGATTGCGCTTTCATGGTGGACAACGAAGCCATCTATGACATATGTCGCCGGAACCTGGGAATTGAGCGTCCAAGTTACATGAACTTGAACAGGTTGATCAGCCAGGTCGTATCATCCGTGACCACGTCATTGCGCTTCGAAGGAGCCATGAATGTTGATCTGAATGAATTTCAGACTAACATGGTGCCATACCCCCGCATACACTTCCCCCTGGCCACCTACGCCCCTGTCATCTCCGCAGACAAGGCCTGTCACGAGAGGACTACAGTGGCAGACATGACCAACGCCTGCTTCCAGCCAGCCAACCAGATGGTCAAACGTGATCCCCGCTGTGGAAGGTAAGTACAAGCAAACATCGTTCTTTGTTGTTTACGCATGTCTCTATGGTAACTGTTCCTGTCTGTCTGACCCAGATGTACGTTCACTCGCTTTGAACTCAAACTGATTCCACATACGTGCTACTTACTACCTACTACTAGTCACTGAATTGAATTTGCGTGAGGGTTAGCTGTCTCTATTACTTGTTCTTGTAATTTGTCCCCATATAAAGGACGAGAATTTGTGTGAGGGTTAGCTGTCTCTATTAGTTGTTCTTGTCATGTGTCCCCATATAAAGGACGAGAATTTGTGTGAGGGTTAGCTGTCTCTATTACTTGTTCTTGTCATTTGTCCCCATATAAAGGACGAGAATTTGCGTGAGGGTTAGCTGTCTTTATTACTTGTTCTTGTCATTTGTCCCCATATAAAGGACGAGAATTTGCGTGAGGGTTAGGTGTCTCTATTAGTTGTTCTTGTCATTTGTCCCCATATAAAGGACGAGAATTTGCGTGAGGGTTAGCTGTCTTTATTATTTGTTCTTGTCATTTGTCCCCATATAAAGGACGAGAATTTGCGTGAGGGTTAGCTGTCTTTATTATTTGTTCTTGTCATTTGTCCCCATATAAAGGACGAGAATTTGCGTGAGGGTTAGCTGTCTTTATTACTTGTTCTTGTCATTTGTCCCCATATAAAGGACGAGAATTTGCGTGAGGGTTAGGTGTCTCTATTAGTTGTTCTTGTCATGTGTCCCCATATAAAGGACGAGAATTTGCGTGAGGGTTAGCTGTCTCTATTAGTTGTTCTTGTCATTTGTCCCCATATAAAGGACGAGAAGTCAACATTTATGCCTAACTGACCTGTGTGTTGAATGAACCCAACACATCGCGGTCAGCAGAGACTTCAAGGGAGTTAAACCTCTCAGCTATGTCAAATTCTATCTGTGCCTATATACAATGAAACAAACAGATATGTTAAGATGAAACAAAAATATATGTTAAGATCCTTGTGGAGAAACAACAAACATACCTACGTACCTTACAAGGACCTCATGTGTGTACATGTGTTTGTGCGTGTTGCCTCTCCGCAGTCTCAACAAATCCGTGTATTTCATTTTATATTATTGTATAGAGCCTGTTAATCCCGTATATCCACATACGAAACACAGCTGCGCGAGATTCAGCAGCGGATCGCGCCGCGTTGGTTTCTTACGGAAAGGTGTGTGAGCCAGTCGTTCAGAAAACAATGGCAAACTACTGAACGTAAAACTTGCCAAGACATCAACGGCAGCTGAAAAATGATGGCGTTGACTGCAATGTCCTGTAAATAGGATATGCAAAAAATAAATAAATAAATAAATAAAAAAAAGTTGAGCTTGTAGAGACAAGAACACTGAGCTGATCCACGACTCTGATGATCGAGTGAAATGGTGAATTATGACAGCCCATGCATATCGGCATGGCACATGATGGATGGATAGCAAAAACTGACCACGATTTCAGTGATAACGCCGGTAGATGTGCTAAACGCTTTTTGTGCGCCTCTCTGAGGGTGGGATTGACTTCTGGGTAGACAAACTTGGCGATTTCGATGTGGGATCAGTACTATAAAGGAACGTCTCGACCGTGGATATAAACGACAGGGAGTCATGACCCGGGTGGACCCGCCCCCTAAAAGTAATGAAGGGAAAATGGCCGAAACATTCAGCAAGGGGGTGGGCGCTTCTGATGATCGGAAACCTCCAGTTGTGCTTGTTCCGAGGCGGAGTTTGTATCATTTGTATCCTGCTGCAGTCAAGATCTTCGTACATTTCTATAACTGTTCGGTATCTCTCATTAATATCTCATAAATTATCACTCTGGTGATCGAGTGAGATGGTAAAACATGACCGCCCACGCTTACCGGCATGGCACATGATGATGATGATGATGATGATCTCTCATTAAGCAGAAAGGCTGCAACTGGCTAATCATTATAGTGAGAGCGCTTGTTTCATTTATCACGATGCAGAGGTGCCGATGCGCGTGGGTCGGGTTTACATCTGACCAGAATCTCTCTTCACCTCCATTTGAGACATCTTGAGCAGACATGAATCGAGGTAACGACGGGAGGAGCGATCAAGGTTTCCACTTTGACTAAGCGCGCCTGAGCTACATACACATTGTGCACCGCTTTAGAGACTATAATCTAGGGTCGACTATCGATGAAACCCTCCCTGGAGACAGACACCTCGAGAAGAGGCGGGAATCTGACATCACCAAGAAGTAGAAGCGACCAGACAGAACCTGACCAGATATTTCAAGAAAAATAAAGAAAAAAAAACCCACAAACGCCAAGGTGACGCAGATATCACAGGAAGCGAAACAAAGCAACAAAATAGCCGAAAGCACAAGTACCATAAAGTCCCAAAAATGTAACATGCGGATCGACAGGCAAAGCATCTTCCCTCAAAGATGGGAATGGATAAGACACCCGGGCATTGTATACAGTCGGGCTAGAGCCTCCGCGGGAGATCTGTACAGCAGGGTTGGTTGGGGGAGGGGGGGGGGAGCAAAATTAATAATTGTTCTCATTAATTTGGGAAGGAATTTTAATTGTCTTAAGCTGGGCATTTCTCAGTGGCGGCTGTATAGGATATACCACTTGCACTTACAAGCATACTCAGAAGTATGTGTGTGTGTGTGTGCGTGTGAGTGTGTGTGTGTGCGTGTTAGTGTGTGTGTGTGTGTGCGTGTGAGTGTGTGTGTGTCTCTATGTGTGTGTGTGTGTGTGTCCTTGATCTTTCGTACAAGAGGGAACAGTTCGATTCTACGAGTGTCATCATGGACACCATTAGGGTATTGAAGTTATAAGGAATCAGCATTTTGCATGCGCTGTTGGATGGGCGTGGCTGGGAGGTCACGGTATCCGTAGAAAAAGCAGTGTTCGAATCTGGTTCGGGCTGGACATTTTTATAAGACGATATCAAACTGGTCTCTTGGATAGTGTGATCGGATGCCTAGCCTTCTAGGATAAAGTCGAAAAACGGAAGGAGAAGGAGGAGGCAAAATTGGGCACCAGGAAATGTTGGGAAATAAGGTCTTGCCGGTGTGATCTTGAAGACATGACCCACCGAGTGACGACTGATCTATAAAATATGGGTTTAGAACCACATACCTGATACTCCTTAGGGCATGTAAAAGTGTTCTTTACTTACGTAGTCCCCCCCCCCCCCCGTCCTCCTCGTTTCCGACATACACATGCATACACACACACTTACACACACACGTCTTGATTGCCCCGGAAAATGCTTGGATAGAGTGCAGGGACTTAGTGCCTGGACAGTGCCAGTACAAAGCGCCGGGATAAAGTGCCTGGACAGTGCCAGTACAAAGTGCCGGGAGAAAGTGCCTGGACAGTGCCAGTACAAAGTGCCGGGAGAAAGTGCCTGGAAGAAGTGCCTGGTAAGTGACAGGACAAAGTACCGAGACAAAGTGTCAAGATAACGTGCCTGGAAAGTGTCAAGACAAAATACCTATGCAAAAAGCCACTGCAAAGTGCCGAGACAAAGTGCCAGGACATAGTACCCGGAGTTGAGTTGAGCTAAGAACCAACATAACTGCACTCAGGACATTCCCATATGCACCCCGTCCCTTTGTTCAACAGCCAAAGTGCTTAGCAAGTGTGAGTCTATAGTGCCGGAACAAACCGCGAGATAAAGGCATATAGTAGGGAGCTTCTGACAACAACGTCGAAAGGCCAGCCTGCTTCTATTTTAATACTAAGATTTGTCAACCCGTAGTGTTCCTGGCATGAATATTTCAAACTTAACCAGTCGCGCCAGAAAGGTTTAAAATAACAATTTGAGAATAGCGAGAGTAACAGCAAGGGCAGTAAGTCAGTTAAACAATCAAATCCCTTTAAAGCACCTTAAGGCTGGTTGCATACATGGTGCTAAACCCATATTTGTATATAGCAGCCGACACTCGGTGGCTGGTGTGGTTAGTGTCGCGCCCTCCGCCTTTACTTTCCAAAATATTTCGTGGTACTCAGTTTAGACTGGGTTGTGTTGGGAGACCAGGTCAATGTAAAAAAATTAATCCGAATCCGCCCTAATGCAAATGTGGACCGAATCCATGAACAGCGCTCCTGAACATGGTGATCTGGGGATCAATCCTTAGAACATGGTGGTCTGGGAATCAATTCTTAGAGCATGGTGGTCTGGGGGTCAATCCTTAGAACATGGTGATCTGGGGATCAGTCCTTAGAACATGGTGATCTCGGAATCAATCCTTAGAAGATGGTGATCTGGGGATCAACCCTTAGAACATGGTGATCTGGGGATTAGTCTTTAGAACGTCATGATCTGGGGATCAATCCTTAGATCATGGTGATCTGGGGATCAATCCTTAGAACATCGTGATCTGGGGATCAATCCTTAGAAGATGGTGATCTGGGGATCAATCCTTAGAAGATGGTGATCTGGGGATAAATCCTTAGAAGATGGTGATCTGGGGATCAATCCTTAGAACATGGTGATCTGGGGATCAATCCTTAGAACATGGTGATCTGGGGATCAATCCTTAGAACATGGGAATCTGGGGATCAATCCTTAGAAGATGGTGATCTGGGGATCAATCCTTAGAAGATGGTGATCTGGGGATCAATCCTTAGAAGATGGTGATCTGGGGATCAATCCTTAGAACATGGTGATCTGGGGATCAATCCTTAGAACATGGGAATCTGGGGATCAATCCTTAGAAGATGGTGATCTGGGGATCAATCCTTAGAACATGGTGATCTGGGGATCAATCCTTAGAACATGGTGATCTGGGGATCAATCCTTAGAACATGGTGATCTGGGGATCAATCCTTAGAAGATGGTGATCTGGGGATCAATCCTTAGAAGATGGTGATCTGGGGATCAATCCTTAGAAGATGGTGATCTGGGGATCAATCCTTAGAAGATGGTGATCTGGGGATCAATCCTTAGAAGATGGTGATCTGGGGATCAATCCTTAGAAGATGGTGATCTGGGGATCAATCCTTAGAAGATGGTGATCTGGGGATCAATCCTTAGAACATGGTGATCTGGGGATCAATCCTTAGAACATGGGAATCTGGGGATTAATCCTTAGAACATGGTGATCTGGGGAACAATCCTTAGAACATGGGAATCTGGGGATCAATCCTTAGATCATGGTGATCTGGGGATCAATCCTTAGAAGATGGTGATCTGGGGATCAATTCTTAGAAGATGGTGATCTGGGGATCAATCCTTAGAAGATGGTGATCTGGGGATCAATCAACGCTATCGCGGCTCCCAGTAAGCCCAGAGTGTGAAGGTTATACATGCCCATGACTGCAGAAGTTTAAGTTAGAATGAAAGTGGTGTGGTGGTACAGATGGACCAACGTATAGTGAGTTGCCTGGGACAGAATGATTTCATCAGGCAGAAGGATGCGATCCTATATGCAGATGTTGTGTCTACAGGTACATGGCCTGCTGCATGCTGTTCCGGGGAGATGTGGTCCCCAAGGACGTTAACTCCGCCATCGCCTCCATCAAAGCCAAGAGGAACATCCAGTTTGTGGACTGGTGCCCCACCGGCTTCAAGGCATGTGCGTTACATACACTGATGTTCTCTAGTTCTTCTACTTCTTGTTCTTCCTCTTCTTGTTTTTCTTCTTCTTGTTCTTCTTCCTCCCTATCCTTCTCTTTCACCTATGCTTCTTCCTCCTTCTTTTTTCGTCGTCCTCCTCCTTCTTTGTCTTCTTCCCTCTCTTCCTTCTTCTTTTTCTTCGTCTTCCTCATTCTTTATCTTCTCCTTCTTCCTCCGCTTTCTCCTTCTTGTTCCCTCTCCTTAATTTTTATCTTGTTCCTCCTCATCCGTCTCCTCCATTATCTTACGTTAGTTAATGGTTTGCCAATAATGACACAATCTTTACAGAATTGCAGTTTCATGCTTTCTTATACTGTTGTTGTTGTTGTTGTTGTTGTTTTGTCGAAGTTTACGCACGTGACACTGAAGTTTGCGCGCGGCAATGCAGCCGACCCGGCTTCACTATACCACATCAGTATTAACCACCATGATTCAGTTAAGCTAGTTTAGTCTAAGTTTAGTTTAGTCGACGGATCAACATCACGGCACACGGGTGTAACTCATAAGTGCTCCGTTCTCCTCCTAACTCAAGCCTGAGTCCGGAGAATCTCAGCTCAGTGCATGAACTCCGTAGCACCGGCGAGGATCTTGAAATACTTTGGGTAGATTTTAAACTCGAAATTTTGCCCGGCAGCGCTGTTAGGCTACTTACTCTTTTCGATTTCCAACTGCCAAGGGATTTTTTACGTGCGCAACAATACACACGGGCGTCCGATCTCACTACCCAGAGACCAGGGAATATTTTGTTACTGGAAGGAAGTCCACGTGAAAAAATCCCGTCCCTTATCGGGGCTTAAACCCGGAACCTCCAGCACTCGAGGCGGACACCATACCTCGAGACCACTCAGCCCCCTGACTCAGTACTACTGTATAGATCAGTACTACTATGTATCTGTACTACTGTTTAGATCAGTACTACTGTTTGTAAGCGGCTGCCCATATTTAAAAAAACGTTAGTTGCATATCCTTTACAGGACGTTTGCAGTCAACGCCTGCATTTTTTGCTGTTGTTAATATATTTGCACGTTTACGTTGAGTAGTTTGCCATTGCTGTTTGAACGACCAACACCAATGCCATTTCGTAAAAAAACCAGCGCAACGTGGTCTGTTGCAAAATCGCGTGCAGCTGTGTTTCGAACGCGGGTACACAGGATCACGAACAGCGTCTGTAACACCCTTGCCACAGAGACCGGAGTCCACATTGAACAACATTATAACCAACGAAGATTCAAAAATGGGACTGACAGCTTTCGAGCTAATACTGGGGTTCACTGAATGTAACGCGACATATTAAACCAGTGGAAACGCGTGAATTAAAAAACAAGTTAATATATATATTTTAGCAACGGTGGTCTAGTGATTAAACAACTTGCATGTCAGTGGTAGGGGTTCAATCCCCGGCACAGGCCGGGTTATGTTTTTTTTGTTCGATCAGTATTGCACTGGGGGTCGATCCAGCCTCATAGAAATGAGTTCCAGACTTTACAACATTTTCTGGGATTTCTCTGGGAAGGAAAGGCTACGAAGGAGTGAAATGATCAGCCCATCTCATATGTGATGGTCTAGAATATGTAATCGCCTAACACTTCAAACCCCAAGTGTTATTTCTGGTAAGGGACTACCTTCGCTTTTCAGAAGTTTCCGAAACTCAGCAGTTTTATATGCACTGCATCAGTTTCTGCTCAGTTGAGTTGTCAATAACCAACATAACAGCACTCGCAACATTCCCATAGTGTTCCGTCTCATCTTTAACAGCCAGCGAAGAGTCCCAATAGTAATGGTACCAGTCGCAGCCTGATTATGTGTCCGTCTGGACTTTCTTCGAAGTTTTTAGTGTCGGTCAGACCCTCTGGTCACTGCCTGCAGCATCATTCCCTCCCAGCCGTGATGATCTGTCTGTTCTCATGCACTATATTCATGATCTGTCTGTTCTCCTGCACTATATACATGATCTGTCTGTTCTCCTGCACTATATACATGATCTGTCTGTTCTCCTGCACTATACACATGATCTGTCTGTTCTCCTGCACTATACACATGATCTGTCTGTTCTCCTGCACTATACACATGATCTGTCTGTTCTCCTGCACTATACACATGATCTGTCTGTTCTCCTGCTCTATACACATGATCTGTCTGTTCTCCTGCACTATACACATGATCTGTCTGTTCTCCTGCACTATACACATGATCTGTCTGTTCTCCTGCTCTATACACATGATCTGTCTGTTCTCCTGCACTATACACATGATCAGTCTGTTCTCCTGCACTATACACATGATCTGTCTGTTCTCCTGCACTATATACATGATCTGTCTGTTCTCCTGCACTATATACATGATCTGTCTGTTCTCCTGCACTATACACATGATCTGTCTGTTCTCCTGCACTATACACATGATCTGTCTGTTCTCCTGCACTATATACATGATATGTCTGTTCTCCTGCACTATACACATGATCTGTCTGTTCTCCTGCACTATATACATGATCTGTCTGTTCTCCTGCACTATACACATGATCTGTCTGTTCTCCTGCACTATATACATGATCTGTCTGTTCTCCTGCACTATATACATGATCTGTCTGTTCTCCTGCACTATATACATGATCTGTCTGTTCTCCTGCACTATACACATGATATGTCTGTTCTCCTGCACTATACACATGATCTGTCTGTTCTCCTGCACTATATACACGATCTGTCTGTTCTCCTGCACTATACACATGATCTGTCTATTCTCCTGCACTATATACATGATCTGTCTGTTCTCCTGCACTATATACATGATCTGTCTGTTCTCCTGCACTATATACATGATCTGTCTGTTCTCCTGCACTATACACATGATCTGTCTGTTCTCCAGCACTATACACATGATCTGTCTGTTCTCCTGCCCTACACACATGATCTGTCTGTTCTCCTGCACTACACACATGAACTGTCTGTTCTCCTGCACTACACACATGATCTGTCTGTTCTCCTGCACTATACACATGATCTGTCTGTTCTCCAGCACTACACACATGATCTGTCTGTTCTCCTGCCCTACACACATGATCTGTCTGTTCTCCTGCACTACACACATGATCTGTCTGTTCTCCTGCACTACACACATGATCTGTCTGTTCTCCTGCACTATACACATGATCTGTCTGTTCTCCTGCACTATACACATGATCTGTCTGTTCTCCTGCACTATACACATGATCTGTCTGTTCTCCTGCACTATACACATGATCTGTCTGTTCTCCTGCACTACACACATGATCTGTCTGTTCTCCTGCACTATACACATGATCTGTCTGTTCTCCTGCACTATACACATGATCTGTCTGTTCTCCTGCACTATACACATGATCTGTCTGTTCTCCTGCTCTATACACATGATCTGTCTGTTCTCCTGCTCTACACACATGATCTGTCTGTTCTCCTGCTCTATAAACATGATCTGTCTGTTCTCCTGCTCTATACACATGATCTGTCTGTTCTCCTGCTCTATACACATGATCTGTCTGTTCTCCTGCACTATACACATGATCTGTCTGTTCTCCTGCACTACACACATGATCTGTCTGTTCTCCTGCTCTATACACATGATCTCTCTGTTCTCCTGCACTATACACATGATCTGTCTGTTCTCCTGCACTATATACACGATCTGTCTGTTCTCCTGCACTACACACATGATCTGTCTGTTCTCCTGCACTATATACATAATCTGTCTGTTCTCCTACACTACACACATGATCTGTCTGTTCTCCTGCACTATATACATGATCTGTCTGTTCTCCTGCACTACACACATGATCTGTCTGTTCTCCTGCACTACACACATGATCTGTCTGTTCTCCTGCACTACACACATGATCTGTCTGTTCTCCTGCACTATATACATGATCTGTCTGTTCTCCTGCACTATACACATGATCTGTCTGTTCTCCTGCACTATACACATGATCTGTCTGTTCTCCAGCACTACACACATGATCTGTCTGTTCTCCTGCCCTACACACATGATCTGTCTGTTCTCCTGCACTACACACATGATCTGTCTGTTCTCCTGCACTACACACATGATCTGTCTGTTCTCCTGCACTATACACATGATCTGTCTGTTCTCCTGCACTATACACATGATCTGTCTGTTCTCCTGCACTATACACATGATCTGTCTGTTCTCCTGCACTATACACATGATCTGTCTGTTCTCCTGCACTACACACATGATCTGTCTGTTCTCCTGCACTATACACATGATCTGTCTGTTCTCCTGCACTATACACATGATCTGTCTGTTCTCCTGCACTATACACATGATCTGTCTGTTCTCCTGCTCTATACACATGATCTGTCTGTTCTCCTGCTCTATACACATGATCTGTCTGTTCTCCTGCTCTATAAACATGATCTGTCTGTTCTCCTGCTCTATACACATGATCTGTCTGTTCTCCTGCTCTATACACATGATCTGTCTGTTCTCCTGCACTATACACATGATCTGTCTGTTCTCCTGCACTACACACATGATCTGTCTGTTCTCCTGCTCTATACACATGATCTCTCTGTTGTCCTGCTCTATACACATGATCTGTCTG
Organism: Cepaea hortensis; assembly: GCA_963921405.1. NCBI lineage: Eukaryota > Metazoa > Mollusca > Gastropoda > Stylommatophora > Helicidae > Cepaea > Cepaea hortensis. The sequence goes on from OY992892.1 coordinate 11,747,586, forward strand.
TTCTCCTGCTCTATACACATGATCTGTCTGGTCTCCTGCTCTATACACATGATCTGTCAGTTCTCCTGCTCTATACACATGATCTGTCTGTTCTCCTGCACTACACACATGATCTGTCTGTTCTCCTGCTCTATACACGTGATCTTTCTGTTCTCCTGCACTACACACATGATCTGTCTGTTCTCCTGCACTATACACGTGATCTTTCTGTTCTCCTGCACTACACACATGATCTGTCTGTTCTCCTGCACTATACACGTGATCTATCTGTTCTCCTGCACTATACACGTGATCTATCTGTTCTCCTGCACTACACACATGATCTGTGTGTTCTCCTGCTCTATACACATGATCTGTCTGTTCTCCTGCACTACACACATGATCTGTCTGTTCTCCTGCACTATACACATGATCTGTCTGTTCTCCAGCACTATATACATGATCTGTCTGTTCTCCTACACTACACACATGATCTGTCTGTTCTCCTGCACTATATACATGATCTGTCTGTTCTTCTGCACTACACACATGATCTGTCTGTTCTCCTGCACTACACACATGATCTGTCTGTTCTCCTGCACTACACACATGATCTGTCTGTTCTCCTGCACTATACACATGATCTGTCTGTTCTCCTGCACTACACACATGATCTGTCCATTATCCTGCACTATACACATGATCTGTCTGTTCTCCTGCACTACACACATGATCTGTCTGTTCTCCTGCACTACACACACGATCTGTCTGATCTCCTGCACTATACACATGATCTGTCTGTTCTCCTGCACTATACACATGATCTGTCTGTTCTCCTGCACTATACACATGATCTGCCTGTTCTCCTGCACTATAGACATGATCTGTCTGTTCTCCTGCTCTATACACATGATCTGTCTGTTCTCCTGCACTATACACATGATCTGTCTGTTCTCCTGCACTATACACATGATCTGTCTGTTCTCCTGCACTACACACATGATCTGTCTGGTCTCCTGCTCTATACACATGATCTGTCTGTTCTCCTGCACTATATACATGATCTGTCTGTTCTCCTGCTCTATACACATGAGCTGTCTGTTCTCCTGCACTATACACATGATCTGTCTGTTCTCCTGCACTATACACATGATCTGTCTGTTCTCCTGCACTATACACATGATCTGTCTGTTCTCCTTCTCTATACACATGATCTGTCTGTTCTCCTGCACTACACACATGATCTGTCTGTTCTCCTGCACTATACACATGATCTGTCTGTTCTCCTGCTCTATATACATGATATGTCTGTTCTCCTGCACTATACACATGATCTGTCTGTTCTCGTGCACTACATACATGATCTGTCTGTTCTCCTGCACTACACACATGATCTGTCCGTTTACCTGCACTATACACATGATCTGTCTGTTCTCCTGCACTACACACATGATCTGTCTGTTCTCCTGCACTATACACATGATCTATCTGTTCTCCTGCACTATACACATGATCTGTCTGTTCTCCTGCACTATACACATGATCTGTCTGTTCTCCTGCACTATACACATGATCTGTCTTTTGTCCTGCACTACACACATGATCTGTATGTTCTCCTGCACTATACACATGATCTGTCTGTTCTCCTGCACTACACACATGATCTGTCTGGTCTCCTGCTCTATACACATGATCTGTCTGTTCTCCTGCACTATATACATGATCTGTCTGTTCTCCTGCACTATATACATATCTGTCTGTTCTCCTGCTCTATACACATGAGCTGTCTGTTCTCCTGCACTATACACATGATCTATCTGTTCTCCTGCACTATACACATGATCTGTCTGTTCTCCTGCACTATACACATGATCTGTCTGTTCTCCTGCACTATACACATGATCTGTCTTTTGTCCTGCACTACACACATGATCTGTCTGTTCTCCTGCACTATACACATGATCTGTCTGTTCTCCTGCACTACACACATGATCTGTCTGGTCTCCTGCTCTATACACATGATCTGTCTGTTCTCCTGCACTATATACATGATCTGTCTGTTCTCCTGCACTATATACATGATCTGTCTGTTCTCCTGCTCTATACACATGAGCTGTCTGTTCTCCTGCACTATACACATGATCTGTCTGTTCTCCTGCACTATACACATGATCTGTCTGTTCTCCTGCACTATACACATGATCTGTCTGTTCTCCTTCTCTATACACATGATCTGTCTGTTCTCCTGCACTACACACATGATCTGTCTGTTCTCCTGCACTATACACATGATCTGTCTGTTCTCCTGCTCTATACACATGATATGTCTGTTCTCCTGCACTATACACATGATCTGTCTGTTCTCGTGCACTACATACATGATCTGTCTGTTCTCCTGCACTACACACATGATCTGTCTGTTCTCCTGCACTATACACGTAATCTATCTGTTCTCCTGCACTATACACGTGATCTATCTGTTCTCCTGCACTACACACATGATCTGTCCATTATCCTGCACTATACACATGATCTGTCTGTTCTCCTGCACTACACACATGATCTGTCTGTTCTCCTGCACTACACACACGATCTGTCTGATCTCCTGCACTATACACATGATCTGTCTGTTCTCCTGCACTATACACATGATCTGTCTGTTCTCCTGCTCTATACACATGATCTGTCTGGTCTCCTGCTCTATACACATGATCTGTCTGTTCTCCTGCTCTATACACATGATCTGTCTGTTCTCCTGCACTACACACATGATCTGTCTGTTCTCCTGCTCTATACACGTGATCTTTCTGTTCTCCTGCACTATACACGTGATCTTTCTGTTCTCCTGCACTATACACGTGATCTTTCTGTTCTCCTGCACTACACACATGATCTGTCTGTTCTCCTGCACTATACACGTGATCTATCTGTTCTCCTGCACTATACACGTGATCTATCTGTTCTCCTGCACTACACACATGATCTGTCTGTTCTCCTGCTCTATACACATGATCTGTCTGTTCTCCTGCACTACACACATGATCTGTCTGTTCTCCTGCACTATACACATGATCTGTCTGTTCTCCAGCACTATATACATGATCTGTCTGTTCTCCTACACTACACACATGATCTGTCTGTTCTTCTGCACTATATACATGATCTGTCTGTTCTTCTGCACTACACACATGATCTGTCTGTTCTCCTGCACTACACACATGATCTGTCTGTTCTCCTGCACTACACACATGATCTGTCTGTTCTCCTGCACTATACACATGATCTGTCTGTTCTCCTGCACTACACACATGATCTGTCCATTATCCTGCACTATACACATGATCTGTCTGTTCTCCTGCACTACACACATGATCTGTCTGTTCTCCTGCACTACACACACGATCTGTCTGATCTCCTGCACTATACACATGATCTGTCTGTTCTCCTGCACTATACACATGATCTGTCTGTTCTCCTGCACTATACACATGATCTGCCTGTTCTCCTGCACTATAGACATGATCTGTCTGTTCTCCTGCTCTATACACATGATCTGTCTGTTCTCCTGCACTATACACATGATCTGTCTGTTCTCCTGCACTATACACATGATCTGTCTGTTCTCCTGCACTACACACATGATCTGTCTGTTCTCCTGCTCTATACACATGATCTGTCTGTTCTCCTGCACTATATACATGATCTGTCTGTTCTCCTGCACTATATACATGATCTGTCTGTTCTCCTGCTCTATACACATGAGCTGTCTGTTCTCCTGCACTATACACATGATCTGTCTGTTCTCCTGCACTATACACATGATCTGTCTGTTCTCCTGCACTATACACATGATCTGTCTGTTCTCCTTCTCTATACACATGATCTGTCTGTTCTCCTGCACTACACACATGATCTGTCTGTTCTCCTGCACTATACACATGATCTGTCTGTTCTCCTGCTCTATACACATGATCTGTCTGTTCTCCTGCACTATACACATGATCTGTCTGTTCTCCTGCACTACACACATGATCTGTCTGTTCTCCTGCCCTATACACATGATCTGTCTGTTCTCCTGCACTATACACATGATCTGTCTGTTCTCCTGCACTACACACATGATCTGTCTGTTCTCCTGCACTATACACATGATCTGTCTGTTCTCCTGCACTATACACATGATCTGTCTGTTCTCCTGCACTATACACATGATCTGTCTGTTCTCCTGCACTATACACATGATCTGTCTTTTGTCCTGCACTACACACATGATCTGTCTGGTCTCCTGCACTATACACATGATCTGTCTGGTCTCCTGCTCTATACACATGATCTGTCTGTTCACCTGCTCTACACACATGATCTGTCTGTTCTCCTGCACTACACACATGATCTATCTGTTCTCCTGCACTATATACATGATCTGTCTGTTCTCCTGCACTATACACATGATCTGTCTGTTCTCCTGCACTATACACATGATCTGTCTGTTCTCCAGCACTACACATATGATCTGTCTGTTCTCCTGCCCTACACACATGATCTGTCTGTTCTCCTGCACTACACACATGATCTGTCTGTTCTCCTGCTCTATACACATGATCTGTCTGTTCTCCTGCACTATACACATGATCTGTCTGTTCTCCTGCACTATACACATGATCTGTCTGTTCTCCTGCACTATACACATGATCTGTCTGTTCTCCTGCACTATACACATGATCTGTCTGTTCTCCTGCACTACACACATGATCTGTCTGTTCTCCTGCACTATACACATGATCTGTCTGTTCTCCTGCACTATACACATGATCTGTCTTTTCTCCTGCACTATACACATGATCTGTCTGTTCTCCTGCTCTATACACATGATCTGTCTGTTCTCCTGCTCTATACACATGATCTGTCTGTTCTCCTGCTCTATAAACATGATCTGTCTGTTCTCCTTCTCTATACACATGATCTGTCTGTTCTCCTGCTCTATACACATGATCTGTCTGTTCTCCTGCACTATACACATGATCTGTCTGTTCTCCTGCACTACACACATGATCTGTCTGTTCTCCTGCTCTATACACATGATCTCTCTGTTGTCCTGCTCTATACACATGATCTGTCTGTTCTCCTGCTCTATACACATGATCTGTCTGGTCTCCTGCTCTATACACATGATCTGTCTGTTCTCCTGCTCTATACACATGATCTGTCTGTTCTCCTGCACTACACACATGATCTGTCTGTTCTCCTGCTCTATACACGTGATCTTTCTGTTCTCCTGCACTACACACATGATCTGTCTGTTCTCCTGCACTATACACGTGATCTTTCTGTTCTCCTGCACTACACACATGATCTGTCTGTTCTCCTGCACTATACACGTGATCTATCTGTTCTCCTGCACTATACACGTGATCTATCTGTTCTCCTGCACTACACACATGATCTGTCTGTTCTCCTGCTCTATACACATGATCTGTCTGTTCTCCTGCACTACACACATGATCTGTCTGTTCTCCTGCACTATACACATGATCTGTCTGTTCTCCTGCACTACACACATGATCTGTCTGTTCTCCAGCACTATATACATGATCTGTCTGTTCTCCTACACTACACACATGATCTGTCTGTTCTCCTGCACTATATACATGATCTGTCTGTTCTCCTGCACTACACACATGATCTGTCTGTTCTCCTGCACTACACACATGATCTGTCTGTTCTCCTGCACTATACACATGATCTGTCTGTTCTCCTGCACTACACACATGATCTGTCCGTTATCCTGCACTATACACATGATCTGTCTGTTCTCCTGCACTACACACATGATCTGTCTGTTCTCCTGCACTACACACAGGATCTGTCCGTTATCCTGCACTATACACATGATCTGTCTGTTCTCCTGCACTACACACATGATCTGTCTGTTCTCCTGCACTACACACACGATCTGTCTGATCTCCTGCACTATACACATGATCTGTCTGTTCTCCTGCACTATACACATGATCTGTCTGTTCTCCTGCACTATACACATGATCTGTCTGTTCTCCTGCACTATAGACATGATCTGTCTGTTCTCCTGCTCTATACACATGATCTGTCTGTTCTCCTGCACTATACACATGATCTGTCTGTTCTCCTGCACTACACACATGATCTGTCTGTTCTCCTGCTCTATACACGTGATCTTTCTGTTCTCCTGCACTACACACATGATCTGTCTGTTCTCCTGCACTATACACGTGATCTTTCTGTTCTCCTGCACTACACACATGATCTGTCTGTTCTCCTGCACTATACACGTGATCTATCTGTTCTCCTGCACTATACACGTGATCTGTCTGTTCTCCTGCACTACACACATGATCTGTCTGTTCTCCTGCTCTATACACATGATATGTCTGTTCTCCTGCACTACACACATGATCTGTCTGTTCTCCTGCACTATACACATGATCTGTCTGTTCTCCTGATCTACACACATGATCTGTCTGTTCTCCTGCACTACACACATGATCTGTCTGTTCTCCTGCACTATACACATGATCTGTCTGTTCTCCTGCACTACACACATGATCTGTCTGTTCTCCTGCACTATACACATGATCTGTCTGTTCTCCTACACTACACACATGATCTGTCTGTTCTCCTGCACTATATACATGATCTGTCTGTTCTCCTGCACTACACACATGATCTGTCTGTTCTCCTGCACTACACACATGATCTGTCTGTTCTCCTGCACTATACACATGATCTGTCTGTTCTCCTGCACTACACACATGATCTGTCCGTTATCCTGCACTATACACATGATCTGTCTGTTCTCCTGCACTACACACATGATCTGTCTGTTCTCCTGCACTACACACAGGATCTGTCCGTTATCCTGCACTATACACATGATCTGTCTGTTCTCCTGCACTACACACATGATCTGTCTGTTCTCCTGCACTACACACACGATCTGTCTGATCTCCTGCACTATACACATGATCTGTCTGTTCTCCTGCACTATACACATGATCTGTCTGTTCTCCTGCACTATACACATGATCTGTCTGTTCTCCTGCACTATAGACATGATCTGTCTGTTCTCCTGCTCTATACACATGATCTGTCTGTTCTCCTGCACTATACACATGATCTGTCTGTTCTCCTGCACTACACACATGATCTGTCTGTTCTCCTGCTCTATACACGTGATCTTTCTGTTCTCCTGCACTACACACATGATCTGTCTGTTCTCCTGCACTACACACACGATCTGTCTGATCTCCTGCACTATACACATGATCTGTCTGTTCTCCTGCACTATACACATGATCTGTCTGTTCTCCTGCACTATACACATGATCTGTCTGTTCTCCTACACTACACACATGATCTGTCTGTTCTCCTGCACTATATACATGATCTGTCTGTTCTCCTGCACTACACACATGATCTGTCTGTTCTCCTGCACTACACACATGATCTGTCTGTTCTCCTGCACTATACACATGATCTGTCTGTTCTCCTGCTCTATACACATGATCTGTCTGTTCTCCTGCACTACACACATGATCTGGCTGTTCTCCTGCTCTATACACGTGATCTTTCTGTTCTCCTGCACTACACACATGATCTGTCTGTTCTCCTGCACTATACACATGATCTGTCTGTTCTCCTGCTCTATACACATGATCTGTCTGTTCTCCTGCACTATACACATGATCTGTCTGTTCTCGTGCACTACATACATGATCTGTCTGTTCTCCTGCACTACACACATGATCTGTCCGTTCACCTGCACTATACACATGATCTGTCTGTTCTCCTGCACTACACACATGATCTGTCTGTTCTCCTGCACTATACACATGATCTATCTGTTCTCCTGCACTATATACATGATCTGTCTGTTCTCCTGCACTATATACATGATCTGTCTGTTCTCCTGCACTATATACATGATCTGTCTGTTCTCCTGCACTATACACATGATATGTCTGTTCTCCTGCACTATACACATGATCTGTCTGTTCTCCTGCACTATATACACGATCTGTCTGTTCTCCTGCACTACACACATGATCTGTCTGTTCTCCTGCACTATATACATGATCTGTCTGTTCTCCTACACTACACACATGATCTGTCTGTTCTCCTGCACTATATACATGATCTGTCTGTTCTCCTGCACTACACACATGATCTGTCTGTTCTCCTGCACTACACACATGATCTGTCTGTTCTCCTGCACTACACACATGATCTGTCTGTTCTCCTGCACTATATACATGATCTGTCTGTTCTCCTGCACTATACACATGATCTGTCTGTTCTCCTGCACTATACACATGATCTGTCTGTTCTCCAGCACTACACACATGATCTGTCTGTTCTCCTGCCCTACACACATGATCTGTCTGTTCTCCTGCACTACACACATGATCTGTCTGTTCTCCTGCACTACACACATGATCTGTCTGTTCTCCTGCACTATACACATGATCTGTCTGTTCTCCTGCACTATACACATGATCTGTCTGTTCTCCTGCACTATACACATGATCTGTCTGTTCTCCTGCACTATACACGTGATCTGTCTGTTCTCCTGCACTACACACATGATCTGTCTGTTCTCCTGCACTATACACATGATCTATCTGTTCTCCTGCACTATACACATGATCTGTCTGTTCTCCTGCACTATACACATGATCTGTCTGTTCTCCTGCTCTATACACATGATCTGTCTGTTCTCCTGCTCTATACACATGATCTGTCTGTTCTCCTGCTCTATAAACATGATCTGTCTGTTCTCCTGCTCTATACACATGATCTGTCTGTTCTCCTGCTCTATACACATGATCTGTCTGTTCTCCTGCACTATACACATGATCTGTCTGTTCTCCTGCACTACACACATGATCTGTCTGTTCTCCTGCTCTATACACATGATCTCTCTGTTGTCCTGCTCTATACACATGATCTGTCTGTTCTCCTGCTCTATACACATGATCTGTCTGGTCTCCTGCTCTATACACATGATCTGTCTGTTCTCCTGCTCTATACACATGATCTGTCTGTTCTCCTGCACTACACACATGATCTGTCTGTTCTCCTGCTCTATACACGTGATCTTTCTGTTCTCCTGCACTACACACATGATCTGTCTGTTCTCCTGCACTATACACGTGATCTTTCTGTTCTCCTGCACTACACACATGATCTGTCTGTTCTCCTGCACTATACACGTGATCTATCTGTTCTCCTGCACTATACACGTGATCTATCTGTTCTCCTGCACTACACACATGATCTGTCTGTTCTCCTGCTCTATACACATGATCTGTCTGTTCTCCTGCACTACACACATGATCTGTCTGTTCTCCTGCACTATACACATGATCTGTCTGTTCTCCTGCACTACACACATGATCTGTCTGTTCTCCAGCACTATATACATGATCTGTCTGTTCTCCTACACTACACACATGATCTGTCTGTTCTCCTGCACTATATACATGATCTGTCTGTTCTCCTGCACTACACACATGATCTGTCTGTTCTCCTGCACTACACACATGATCTGTCTGTTCTGCTGCACTATACACATGATCTGTCTGTTCTCCTGCACTACACACATGATCTGTCCGTTATCCTGCACTATACACATGATCTGTCTGTTCTCCTGCACTACACACATGATCTGTCTGTTCTCCTGCACTACACACAGGATCTGTCCGTTATCCTGCACTATACACATGATCTGTCTGTTCTCCTGCACTACACACATGATCTGTCTGTTCTCCTGCACTACACACACGATCTGTCTGATCTCCTGCACTATACACATGATCTGTCTGTTCTCCTGCACTATACACATGATCTGTCTGTTCTCCTGCACTATACACATGATCTGTCTGTTCTCCTGCACTATAGACATGATCTGTCTGTTCTCCTGCTCTATACACATGATCTGTCTGTTCTCCTGCACTATACACATGATCTGTCTGTTCTCCTGCACTACACACATGATCTGTCTGTTCTCCTGCTCTATACACGTGATCTTTCTGTTCTCCTGCACTACACACATGATCTGTCTGTTCTCCTGCACTATACACGTGATCTATCTGTTCTCCTGCACTATACACGTGATCTATCTGTTCTCCTGCACTACACACATGATCTGTCTGTTCTCCTGCTCTATACACATGATCTGTCTGTTCTCCTGCACTACACACATGATCTGTCTGTTCTCCTGCACTATACACATGATCTGTCTGTTCTCCTGCACTACACACATGATCTGTCTGTTCTCCAGCACTATATACATGATCTGTCTGTTCTCCTACACTACACACATGATCTGTCTGTTCTCCTGCACTATATACATGATCTGTCTGTTCTCCTGCACTACACACATGATCTGTCTGTTCTCCTGCACTACACACATGATCTGTCTGTTCTCCTGCACTATACACATGATCTGTCTGTTCTCCTGCTCTATACACATGATCTGTCTGTTCTCCTGCACTACACACATGATCTATCTGTTCTCCTGCTCTATACACGTGATCTTTCTGTTCTCCTGCACTACACACATGATCTGTCTGTTCTCCTGCACTATACACGTGATCTTTCTGTTCTCCTGCACTACACACATGATCTGTCTGTTCTCCTGCACTATACACATGATCTGTCTGTTCTCCTGCACTACACACATGATCTGTCTGTTCTCCAGCACTATATACATGATCTGTCTGTTCTCCTACACTACACACATGATCTGTCTGGTCTCCTGCTCTATACACATGATCTGTCTGTTCTCCTGCACTATATACATGATCTGTCTGTTCTCCTGCACTATATACATGATCTGTCTGTTCTCCTGCTCTATACACATGAGCTGTCTGTTCTCCTGCACAATACACATGATCTGTCTGTTCTCCTGCACTATACACATGATCTGTCTGTTCTCCTGCACTATACACATGATCTGTCTGTTCTCCTTCTCTATACACGTGATCTATCTGTTCTCCTGCACTATACACGTGATCTATCTGTTCTCCTGCACTACACACATGATCTGTCTGTTCTCCTGCTCTATACACATGATCTGTCTGTTCTCCTGCACTACACACATGATCTGTCTGTTCTCCTGCACTATACACATGATCTGTCTGTTCTCCTGCACTACACACATGATCTGTCTGTTCTCCAGCACTATATACATGATCTGTCTGTTCTCCTACACTACACACATGATCTGTCTGTTCTCCTGCACTATATACATGATCTGTCTGTTCTCCTGCACTACACACATGATCTGTCTGTTCTCCTGCACTACACACATGATCTGTCTGTTCTCCTGCACTATACACATGATCTGTCTGTTCTCCTGCTCTATACACATGATCTGTCTGTTCTCCTGCACTACACACATGATCTGTCTGTTCTCCTGCTCTATACACGTGATCTTTCTGTTCTCCTGCACTACACACATGATCTGTCTGTTCTCCTGCACTATACACGTGATCTTTCTGTTCTCCTGCACTACACACATGATCTGTCTGTTCTCCTGCACTATACACATGATCTGTCTGTTCTCCTGCACTACACACATGATCTGTCTGTTCTCCAGCACTATATACATGATCTGTCTGTTCTCCTACACTACACACATGATCTGTCTGGTCTCCTGCTCTATACACATGATCTGTCTGTTCTCCTGCACTATATACATGATCTGTCTGTTCTCCTGCACTATATACATGATCTGTCTGTTCTCCTGCTCTATACACATGAGCTGTCTGTTCTCCTGCACAATACACATGATCTGTCTGTTCTCCTGCACTATACACATGATCTGTCTGTTCTCCTGCACTATACACATGATCTGTCTGTTCTCCTTCTCTATACACATGATCTGTCTGTTCTCCTGCACTATACACGTGATCTTTCTGTTCTCCTGCACTACACACATGATCTGTCTGTTCTCCTGCACTATACACGTGATCTATCTGTTCTCCTGCACTATACACGTGATCTATCTGTTCTCCTGCACTACACACATGATCTGTCTGTTCTCCTGCTCTATACACATGATCTGTCTGTTCTCCTGCACTACACACATGATCTGTCTGTTCTCCTGCACTATACACATGATCTGTCTGTTCTCCTGCACTACACACATGATCTGTCTGTTCTCCAGCACTATATACATGATCTGTCTGTTCTCCTACACTACACACATGATCTGTCTGTTCTTCTGCACTATATACATGATCTGTCTGTGCTCCTGCACTACACACATGATCTGTCTGTTCTCCTGCACTACACACATGATCTGTCTGTTCTCCTGCACTATACACATGATCTGTCTGTTCTCCTGCTCTATACACATGATCTGTCTGTTCTCCTGCACTACACACATGATCTGTCTGTTCTCCTGCTCTATACACGTGATCTTTCTGTTCTCCTGCACTACACACATGATCTGTCTGTTCTCCTGCACTATACACATGATCTGTCTGTTCTCCTGCACTATAGACATGATCTGTCTGTTCTCCTGCTCTATACACATGATCTGTCTGTTCTCCTGCACTATACACATGATCTGTCTGTTCTCCTGCACTATACACATGATATGTCTGTTCTCCTGCACTACACACATGATCTGTCTGGTCACCTGCTCTATACACATGATCTGTCTGTTCTCCTGCACTATATACATGATCTGTCTGTTCTCCTGCACTATATACATTATCTGTCTGTTCTCCTGCTCTATACACATGAGCTGTCTGTTCTCCTGCACTATACACATGATCTGTCTGTTCTCCTGCACTATACACATGATCTGTCTGTTCTCCTGCACTATACACATGATCTGTCTGTTCTCCTTCTCTATACACATGATCTGTCTGTTCTCCTGCACTACACACATGATCTGTCTGTTCTCCTGCACTATACACATGATCTGTCTGTTCTCCTGCTCTATACACATGATCTGTCTGTTCTCCTGCACTATACACATAATCTGTCTGTTCTCGTGCCCTACATACATGATCTGTCTGTTCTCCTGCACTACACACATGATCTGTTCGTTCACCTGCACTATAAACATGATCTGTCTGTTCTCCTGCACTACACACATGATCTGTCCGTTCTCCTGCACTATACACATGATCTATCTGTTCTCCTGCACTATACACATGATCTGTCTGTTCTCCTGCACTACACACATGATCTGTCTGTTCTCCTGCACTACACACATGATCTGTCTGTTCTCCTGCACTACACACATGATCTGTCTGTTCTCCTGCACTACACACATGATCTGTCTGTTCTCCTGCACTACATACATGATCTGTCTGTTCTCCTGCACTACACACATGATCTGTCTGTTCTCCTGCACTATACACATGATATGTCTGTTCTCCTGCAATACACACATGATATGTCTGTTCTCCTGCACTACACACATGATCTGTCTGTTCTCCTGCACTACACACATGATCTGTCTGTTCTCCTGCACTACACACATGATCTGTCTGTTCTCCTGCACTATACACATGATCTGTCTGTTCTCCTGCACTACACACATGATCTGTCTGTTCTCCTGCACTATACACATGATATGTCTGTTCTCCTGCAATACACACATGATATGTCTGTTCTCCTGCACTACACACATGATCTGTCTGTTCTCCTGCACTACACACATGATCTGTCTGTTCTCCTGCACTATACACATGATCTGTCTGTTCTCCTGCACTATACACATGATCTGTCTGTTCTCCTGCACTACACACATGATCTGTCTGTTCTCCTGCACTACACACATGATCTGTCTGTTCTCCTGCACTACACACATGATCTTCTGTTCTCCTGCACTACACACATGATATGTCTGTTCTCCTGCACTACACACATGATCTGTCTGTTCTCCTGCACTACACACATGATCTGTCTGTTCTCCTGCACTACACACATGATCTGTCTGTTCTCCTGCACTATATACATGATCTGTCTGTTCTCCTGTACTATACACATGATCTGTCTGTTCTCCTGCACTACACACATGATCTGTCTGTTCTCCTGCACTACACACATGATCTGTCTGTTCTCCTGCACTACACACATGATCTTCTGTTCTCCTGCACTACACACATGATATGTCTGTTCTCCTGCACTACACACATGATCTGTCTGTTCTCCTGCACTACACACATGATCTGTCTGTTCTCCTGCACTATACACATGATCTGTCTGTTTTCCTGCACTACACACATGATCTGTCTGTTCTCCTGCACTATACACATGATCTGTCTGTTCTCCTGCACTATACACACATGATCTGTCTGTTCTCCTGCACTATACAAATGATCTGTCTGTTCTCCTGCATAATACACATGATCTGTCTGTTCTCCTGCACTACACACATGATCTGTCTGTTCTTATGCACTACACACATGATCTGTCTGTTCTCCTGCACTATACACATGATCTGTCTGTTGTCCTGCACTACACACATGATCTGTCTGTTCTCCTGCACTACACACATGATCTGTCTGTTGTCCTGCACTACACACACGATCTGTCTGTTGTCCTGCACTACACACATGATCTGTCTGTTCTCCTGCACTACACACATGATCTGTCTATTCTCCTGCACTACACACATGATCTGTCTGTTTTCCTGCACTACACGTATGATCTGTCTGTTCTCCTGCACTACACACATGATCTGTCTGTTCTCCTGCACTACACACATGATCTGTCTGTTCTCCTGCACTACACATATGATCTGTCTGTTCTCCTGCACTACACACATGATCTGTCTGTTCTCCTGCACTACACACATGATCTGTCTGTTCTCCTGCACTACACACATGATCTGTCTGTTGTCCTGCCTTACACACATGATCTGTCTGTTCTCCTGCACTACACACATGATCTGTCTGTTCTCCTGCACTACACACATGATCTGTCTGTTGTCCTGCACTACACACATGATCTGTCTGTTCTCCTGCACTACACACTTGATCTGTCTGTTCTTCTGCACTACACACATGATCTGTCTGTTGTCCTGCACTACACACATTATCTGTCTGTTCTCCTGCACTACACACATGATCTGTCTGTTGTCCTGCACTACACACATGATCTGTCTGTTCTCCTGCACTACACACATAATCTGTCTGTTGTCCTGCACTACACACATGATCTGTCTGTTCTCCTGCACTACACACATGATCTGTCTGTTCTCCTGCACTACACACATGATCTGTCTGTTCTCCTGCACTACACACATGATCTGTCTTTTCTCCTGCACTACACACATGATCTGTCTGTTCTCCTGCACTACACACATGATCTGTCTGTTCTCCTGCACTACACACATGATCTGTCTGTTCTCCTGCACTACACACATGATCTGTCTGTTGTCCTGCACTACACACATGATCTGTCTGTTGTCCTGCACTACACACATGATCTGTCTGTTCTCCTGCACTACACACATGATCTGTCTGTTCTCCTGCACTACACACATGATCTGTCTGTTCTCCTGCACTACACACATGATCTGTCTGTTGTCCTGCACTATACACAAGATCCCACAGAGCCCCGACCACACCCGCCTTATCATACATCAATACCCCACCAAGTGGTGCACACCCAGCCAATCTGTCCGCCTGCTTGTTTCCCACCGCACCAGTCCCGGAGAAACAAATCCAACCAATGCTCTCTATTTTGTTATTGTTAAGTTGAAGTCTGCCACTCTGCCGAAGCATGTCTGTCTTCACCTTTCTCACCATACTTTGTTACTCTTTCCTCTTGAGCCTAAGGCGGGCATAGGGCAGAAGTCATGGCTCTCCATGTCCGGCCGTTCGCTGCTACCTATTGTAGATCTTGGATATTTACTTGGCCATTGAATGAGCCTTCTCTGATGATGGTTCTACGCAGGGTCTCTCTTGGTCTTCCCCGTTTTCTTTTTCCTACTGGCGACCATATGAGGGCTTGGTAGGGGAGTCTTGTCTTGTCCGTTCTGAGTACATGGCCGATGTAGTTCCAACGGCGTTTTCTTATAAAATGTTATACAATATCTTACTTTCTGCGTACATTACAATCATGTCATGCGTGTGTTGTTTATACTTCAGCCAGCCGAACCCCGGTGTGGCTGCCTCCATCTCTATTCTCAGACTAAATGTTGTACCTTCTGTTCATCTTCCTCTTGCAGGTAGGAATCAATTACCAACCGCCTACAGCGGTGCCGGGCGGGGACCTAGCCAAGATAAACAGGGCCATGTGCATGCTGAGCAACACAACAGCCATTGGTGAAGCTTGGTCACGGCTGGATCATAAGTTTGACCTGATGTATGCCAAGAGGGCCTTCGTCCACTGGTAAGCAGGCTTTCAGCACATAATCTGGTTAGGTTTACGTTTACTATATAAGATAACCAATGCTTTTACACAGTTACGTGTGTATTCATGTTCCCTTAGTCTTGGGATTTAAATATGAATTATTTCTGTTGTAACGTTGAAGATAGTTACAGGCCCTTTACAGATGTTGGAATCAACCCCAGCAATTACTGTGATTTACAAAATACTTCCTGTTTTGTGAACGCCAACGCTTATACGACCAAAATTAACCCAACGAGATCTGTTTCCGACTGATATAAAACCCTCGACCTAGTATATCGACCTGGTATGTTGAGGACTTTGAAACTGCGTGTCTCTAATCCCTTCGCCACAGACACTGGCTGTTTTAAAATAGACAGGGATCATTCTAAAGGGACGTCCGTTTTGTGGTAATTTATCTGTATTGAAAATAGTCAACATTGGAGTAATGCAGATCTTCTGGTCCAATAAATATACTGATAAACAGTACACGGGGCGCAAAGGTGTTTCCAAGGCACCAGTGCCAGGTTCTATACTGGCCAAGACCTACTAACACGTCCTAGTCGTGCGTCCTGGGCAACAGGTCCCTTCGGGGTCCTGGCTAATGTAGTAGGATCGCTGATTCTTCCGAAGTCGGAGAGTATCTGCCTGTACTGCGAGGAACCATCAGTCTGCACACCAATGAGCCAGACATGGGACAACGGATACTCAAGCAAAACTCAGAGTATGACATCACACTGATGTTGGACAACAGGATGTCCTCATCCAACATACAGGACTTCACGCTGGCGTTCACAGCCAGCGAACGCAAGCAAGCAAGCAAGCAAGCAACAGTACACAACTGAAACAAGTTAAAGAATTTAAATATCTAGGAAGTATGATCATTGAAGATGACAGAATAGACTGAGAAATTGAAATAGGTGTCAAAAAGTTAGTGCACTTATATATCAACTCTCAACGATATTGAAACATTCAAAATGGCAGAAGAAATTAAATAACATATTTATACCCTACGCTACCAATGTGAAACGTGAACATTACGTCAATCACACTTAACGCAAAATCAACATCTGTGAGATGAGATGGTTGAGGAGAGTTGCCAGTTTAACTCCCCGAGACAGAGTAAGAAATGATGTTATCAGACAGACAGTGGGATCAACATCTTGTGCCACATAATTTGAAAAGCAGAAGATCAAATGGCTTGGCCATCTCGTTAGAATGCAACACCATCAACTACCAGCACTGGCACTACATCAACAAGATCTGATACCAGAGCAAGAGGACGTCCGAGGGGGAAAAAAAACATGGACTGACGACATCAAAGACATTGTACAATCACACGAACTGATACTATCCAGTGCCATCTATTGGGTGCTGGCTTGTCAACTATCTTCCCCCCCCCCCCCCCCCTCACGACACTTGACAAAAGTGGAAGATGATAATTATGATGAACATAGTAACAGTTTGCAATTATATTTGAATGATTCATCAAGGTGTAGTAGGTAACTCTAAAATGATCTGTGATCTTACATACAAAGTTAGCTGCATATCCTTTACAGAACGTAGCTATCAACCCCAGAATGTTTTAGTTGTTTGTGATTTACCAAACAATGTTAGTTCAGTAGTTTGTCATCGCTTTCTGAATGACCAACGCCCCATACCAAAGATATCAACGCAAAGAGGCCTGCTTCAAAATTGCCTGGGTATGATGTGAAATGATGAAACTGTGTCATGTCGTCCCCTAGACCATAGCAGATATATTAGAATTCAGAAGCACACCATGTGTAGCACAAGAAGATTGTCTCTAGCATAGACTAGCACCATGGCCTGAGGCTATGTCCGTAGAACATGGTGATGTGGGGGTCAATCCTTAGAACATGGTGATGTGGGGGTCAATCCTTAGAACATGGTGATGTGGGGGTCAATCCTTAGAACATGGTGATCTGGGGGTCAATCCTTAGAACATGGTGATGTGGGAGTCAATCCTTAGAACATGGTGATCTGGGGATTAATCCTTAGAACATGGTGATCTGGGGGTCAATATTAGAACATGGTGATCTGGGGGTCAATCCTTAGAACATGGTGATCTGGGGAGTCAATCCTTAGAACATGGTGATCTGGGGGTCAATCCTTAGAACACTGTGATCTGGGGGGTCAATCCTTAGAACATGGTGATCTGGAGGTCAATCCTTAGAACATAGTGATATGGGTTTCAATCCTTAGAACATGGTGATGTGGGGATCAATCCTTAGAACATGGTGATGTGGGTGTCAATCCTTAGAACATGGTGATCTGGGGTGTCAATCCTTAGAACATGGTGATCTGGGGGTCAATCATTAGAACATGGTGATCTGGGGGTCAATCCTTAGAACATGGTGATGTGGGGATCAATCCTTAGAACATGGTGATATGGGTTTCAATCCCTAGAACATGGTGATCTGGGGGTCAATATTAGAACATGGTGATCTGGGGGTCAATACTTAGAAAATGGTGATCTGGGGGGGGGGGTCAATATTAGAACATGGTGATGTGGGGGTCAATCCTTAGAACATGGTGATCTGGGGATTCATCCTTAGAACATGGTGATGTGGGGGTCAATCCTTAGAACATGGTGATCTGGAGATTAATCCTTAGAACATGGTGATCTGGGGGTCAATCCTTAGAACATGGTGATCTAGGGGTCAATATTAGAACATGGTGATATGGGGGTCAATCCTTAGAACATGGTGATCTGGGGATTAATCATTAGAACATGATGATCTGGGGGTCAATATTAGAACATGGTGATCTGGGGGGTCAATCCTTAGAACATGGTGATGTGGGGGGTCAATCCTTAGAACATGGTGATCTGGGGGTCAATATTAGAACATGGTGATCTGGGGGTCAATCCTTAGAACATGGTGATTTGGGGGGTCAATCCTTAGAACATGGTGATCTGGGGGGTCAATCCTTAGAACATGGTGATCTGGGGGGTCAATCCTTAGAACATGGTGATCTGGGGGTCAATCCTTAGAACATGGTGATATGGGTTTCAATCCTTAGAACATGGTGATGTGGGGATCAATCCTTAGAACATGGTGATGTGGGGGTCAATCCTTAGAACATGGTGATCTGGGGGGGTCAATCCTTAGAACATGGTGATCTGGGGGTCAGTCATTAGAACATGGTGATCTGGGGGTCAATCCTTAGAACATGGTGATGTGGGGATCAATCCTTAGAACATGGTGATATGGGTTTCAATCCCTAGAACATAATAAATAATGTGGAGATCAATCCTTAGAACTTGGTAATCTGTGGATCAATCCTTATAACATCGTGGCCGCAGGCTCAAGCCCAAGAACATAGTGGTCTAGAACTGAATCCCAAAGATTTGTTTTTTATGTTTAAAAAAAACGACAACACACACACACACACACACACACACACACACACATGCACACACACACCCGCCATCCATTCATCATGTGCGATGCCGGTAAGCGTGGGCGGTCATGTTTTGCCATCTCACTCGATCACCACAGTCGTGGATCAGCTCTGTGTTCCTGTCTCGACCATGCCACGTGGCCAAGCCACCCAGGTATTTACTTCTTGGTCTTCCCCTTGGTTTGTTCCCTTTGATCTTGCCAGTTGTCACAAAGTTCTCCAATTCATTTCTTCTCATAACATGCCCAAAAAATTTTGACTGTTCATCTAATGTCTCTAATCAGTTTACGATCTTCATTTGTTTCTTGTAGGACTTGTTCATTGGTTTTTCTGTCTGTCCATGGTATTCTTTGCAAATTCCTCAGAAACCAAATTTCCACAGCCATCAGATGTTTTTCAGCTTGTCTGCTCATTGTCCACGCTTCACATCCATTTAAAAGTACAGGTTCGATGTAGCACTTCAACACTCTTTTTCACAACCCCCACCCACATACATTTAAATACATACAAACATATCCGTATAGTAGGACGTCTACCTGACTCTACTTGTATTAGATGAGTATGGTGCTAAGGTACTGTCACTCAATGTTCCCCATGTGTTAGTGAGTTAAGACATTTCAATCAATCAATCATGTGCCATGCCGGAAAGCGTGGGCGGTCATGATTCGCCATTTTACTCGATCACCAGAGTCGTGGATCAGCTCAGTGTTCCTGTCTCTTCCATGCCATGTGACCAAGCCATCCAGGTATTTTCCTCTCGGTCTTCCTCTTGGTCTGTTCCCTTCGATCTTGCCAGCTGTCACTAAGTTCTCCAGTCCATTTCTTCTCATAACATGTCCAAAAAATGTTGACTGTCTACGTCTAATTTCTCTAATCAATCTACGATTTTCATTTGTCTCTTGTAGTACTTGGTCATTTAAGACATTTACCTGTCTGTTAAACTGTAGTAGGTATGATATTAAGGTATTTTCACTCAGGTGTATCTTTGTGGTAGTATAGTGGAATCCGTTACGCGTAGTAGATGAATTTGATGCCAAGGTGCCATCACTCAGGGTTATCTTTGTGGTAGTGTAGTGGAATCTGTTACCTGTAGTAGGTGAATTTGATGTTAAAGTACCATCACTCAGGGGTATCTTTGTGGTAGTGTAGTGGAATCTGTTACCTGTAGTAGATGAATTTGATGTTAAGGTACCATCACTCAGGGGTATCTTTGTGGTAGTGTAGTGGAATCTGTTACCTGTAGTAGATGAATTTGATGTTAAGGTACCATCACTCAGGGGTATCTTTGTGGTAGTGTAGTGGAATCTGTTACCTGTAGTAGATGAATTTGATGTTAAGGTACCATCACTCAGGGGTATCTTTGTGGTAGTGTAGTGGAATCTGTTACCTGTAGTAGATGAATTTGATGTTAAGGTACCATCACTCAGGGGTATCTTTGTGGTAGTGTAGTGGAATCTGTTACCCGTAGTAGATGAATTTGATGCCAAGGTACCATCGCTCAGGGGTATCTTTGTGGTAGTGTAGTAGGACATCTACCTGTCTGTTATCTGCAGCAGGCAGTATGATGCTGAGTGATATCACTCCATAATGCCTTTGTGTTACTGCAGCAGGCAGTATGATGCTGAGTGATATCACTCCATAATGCCTTTGTGTTACTGCAGCAGGCAGTATGATGCTGAGATGATATCACTCCATAATGCCTTTGTGTTACTGCAGCAGGTAGTATGATGCTGAGTGATATCACTCCATAATGCCTTTGTGTTACTGCAGCAGGCAGTATGATGCTGAGTGATATCACTCCATAATGCCTTTGTGTTACTGCAGCAGGCAGTATGATGCTGAGTGATATCACTCCATAATGCCTTTGTGTTACTGCAGCAGGCAGTATGATGCTGAGTGATATCACTCCATAATGCCTTTGTGTTACTGCAGCAGGCAGTATGATGCTGAGTGATATCACTCAATAATGCCTTTGTGTTACTGCAGCAGGCAGTATGATGCTGAGTGATATCACTCCATAATGCCTTTGTGTTACTGCAGCAGGCAGTATGATGCTGAGATGATATCACTCAATAATGCCTTTGTGTTACTGCAGCAGGCAGTATGATGCTGAGTGATATCACTCAATAATGCCTTTGTGTTACTGCAGCAGGCAGTATGATGCTGAGTGATATCACTCCATAATGCCTTTGTGTTACTGCAGCAGGCAGTATGATGCTGAGTGATATCACTCCATAATGCCTTTGTGTTACTGCAGCAGGCAGTATGATGCTGAGATATCACTCCATAATGCCTTTGTGTTACTGCAGCAGGCAGTATGATGCTGAGTGATATCACTCAATAATGCCTTTGTGTTACTGCAGCAGGCAGTATGATGCTGAGTGATATCACTCCATAATGCCTTTGTGTTACTGCAGCAGGCAGTATGATGCTGAGTGATATCACTCCATAATGCCTTTGTGTTACTGCAGCAGGCAGTATGATGCTGAGTGATATCACTCCATAATGCCTTTGTGTTACTGCAGCAGGCAGTATGATGCTGAGTGATATCACTCCATAATGCCTTTGTGTTACTGCAGCAGGCAGTATGATGCTGAGTGATATCACTCCATAATGCCTTTGTGTTACTGCAGCAGGCAGTATGATGCTGAGTGATATCACTCCATAATGCCTTTGTGTTACTGCAGCAGGCAGTATGATGCTGAGTGATATCACTCCATAATACCTTTGTGTTACTGCAGCAGGCAGTATGATGCTGAGTGATATCACTCAATAATGCCTTTGTGTTACTGCAGCAGGCAGTATGATGCTGAGTGATATCACTCCATAATGCCTTTGTGTTACTGCAGCAGGCAGTATGATGCTGAGATGATATCACTCCATAATGCCTTTGTGTTACTGCAGCAGGCAGTATGATGCTGAGTGATATCACTCAATAATGCCTTTGTGTTACTGCAGCAGGCAGTATGATGCTGAGATGATATCACCCAATAATGCCTTTGTGTTACTGCAGCAGGACACCTGCCTGCCTGCTGCCATATGGGCCAGAGACTTTGATCCACCATGTGATTCTGCTAGAGCGTTGAATTAGCAACAGAAGAAATTGTATGTTCACATCATCATCCAGTGCCTTACCGGTTGGCGTTGGCGATTATGCCTTTCCACAAATTACGATCTCCGACGTCATAGATCAATTCGTGTATTGACTCCCTTCCGTGCCATGCCACAAGACTGTCAAGAATCTTCTTATGCTGTTTTCCTCTATTCATATCCCACACTAAAGATAAATATTTCCAGGGTAGAAGTGCAGCGACAAATGTCAACATTCTTTCCTCTATCTCATCTCTAGCGGGTCTCCCTGGTAAAGGAATGTTGTGAGTTCATTTTCAGACTGTGTAATTCAGTTCACGAATGCAATGTTACTCAGAGGCACCTGGAAATTGTTGCCTTCAGCAGGCGATTAACTGATCTGCTGTGATACTAAGTTAGGTCAGATTAAATGCAGTGCATAGAAGTCCATCATTGTGCCTTTTAACACCTTTTAATGTCTTTTTCTATCTCGTCTCTAGGTATGTGGGTGAAGGCATGGAGGAAGGCGAGTTTTCAGAAGCTCGCGAGGATCTAGCAGCTTTAGAGAAAGACTACGAAGAAGTTGGAATGAAATCCACGGAGAGCGGAGATGAAGAAGAGCAGGAAGAGTACTAGAAGAATTCCCCAAGTCAGTAACAGCAACAGCATCGAGTCACAGGCTGCTCCAACCAGAAGAGTATCAAGATGAGACTGGAAGACAAAAATGCAACAAAGCAACAATCCAAGGCATTTTTCTTACCAGCTTTATCTAAAAATTGTGGAAAACTCTATATGCGGACATTTGACAATATGAACTATTTTAGCAATTGTAGTGATACGTAACTGAGGCAGTAATTAATACTTCACCGCAAAATCCGAAAAGTTATGTTTCATAATGAAAAGTGAATGGCGATAATCTAAATAGCTAATTTCGGTTAAATAGAGGAACAATTGTATTTTCTAATAGTGATACGAAATGTAACATTTACCTGAACAGTTCCATATATTCATGCATAAAGTATAGATCCTTTCACTGATTGGGTTTTGTAGTCACAACAAATACTGAGCGATTTGAAAATTTGCCTATGGAAATTTGTTTCGTGCGCGGCCTTTATAAACGTTTAAATCTGCCCCGATCTGTAATTTTAACATTTTAATTACTTAAAATGTTAATTGCTGGTTGACTCCTAATTAAAATTCTCCAAAACAAACATATTTTTGATTCAAAAACAATTTCTGATAAATTCTTGACGTAGAATTTTAGAAACAAGCATGGGTATTATTTATATTCTTTTCCTTTCAGATCTAATTCGCAAATTTCACAGTCGGAAGGGGATTTGGGGGGGGGGGGGGGGGGAGGATTTCATTTTAGATAACGTGTCTATCTTTATGTGTCTAATAAGGATACGTATAACATCTTAAGAAGAATGTAAAAAAGACACATTTCAGGATGGTTTATCACAAATGTGTAGTTTTTGAAATCATAACATACTTACATATACACACCGTAATTCCCCAGAATTTTCATCTTTATTTGTGTACAAAATGTTGTTATATGCCATTATATGAAAATATACTATTTATATACCGCAACAAAGCCATTCCAGTAACTTGACCTGTATGATGATAGAAAGTATGTGATGAAACCTGGATGAAACACAGAAACATGGAACATCAATCCAGAATGTTGTAGCGATGTGTTCGAAATGTAAAAAGTACAATGGTTGACATCATGTGAAACAATAAAATAATGCTTGCTTTCAACTCTTGAATCAACGTATGTGTGTGTGTGTGTGTGTGTGTGTGTGTGTGTGTGTGTGTGTGTTTGTGTGTGTGTGTGTGTGTGTGTGTGTGTGTGTGTGTGTGTGTGTGTTAATTACATGAATGTTTTAGGCGTTTTAACCACATTGGATATTGGGTTGAATCTCTGCAGAGGTCAACAGCAAGAAAGCTGGATATCTGCGTGGCCGAGATGTATAACTCGCTTAAACTTTTATCCTCTTACTGCAGCGCAGTCGGGGTTCGTTACAATCACCGGTCAGTTGGATTTAAATGTTGATTTCTCGCCCTTGACTTGGGGACTAGGTTACAAAATGTTTTGCATATCCTTTACAGGACATCGCTGTCAACATCAGCATCTTTCAGCTGATTGTTGATTTCTTGGCAAGATTATGCTCAGTAGTTTGCCATTGCTTTCTGAGCAGCCGGCTCACATACCCCAAAGTTACCGACGCCATTCGAACCACTGCTGATTCTCACCGTCGTCACGTTACTTACGAGAGTATACGAGATTACGGAGAAAAGTCGCTAACCTCTAGGCCAGGAAGCCGGCACTAGGTTACAAGTACCTCAGAAATTGGAGTGGGTTCTCCGGGTGGCGAGGGACACTGGTAAAAGGGAAAACTAACACTCACGTAAAATCAGCCCAGTGAAATTACTAGTAAACGTAACTTAAATACAAACCGTACAATAGATATCAACGCAAAGAGGCCTGCTTCAAAATTGCCTGGGTATGATGTGAAAATTAGAACTGTGTCATGTCGTCCCCTAGACCATAGCAGATATATTAGAATTCAGAAGCACACCATTTGTAGCACAAGAAGATTATGCCTCTAGCATAGACTAGCATCATGGCCTGAGGCTATGTCCGTAGAATATGGTGATGTGGGGGTCAATCCTTAGAACATGGTGATGTGGGGGTCAATCCTTAGAACATGGTGATCTGGGGGTCAATCCTTAGAACATGGTGATCTGGAGGTCAATATTAGAACATGGTGATCTGGGGGGTCACTATTAGAACATGGTGATCTGGGGGTCAATCCTTAGAACATGGTGATCTGGGGGTCAATATTAGAACATGGTGATCTGGGGGTCAATCCTTAGAACATGGTGATCTGGGGATTAATCCTTAGAACATGGTGATGTCGGGGTCAATCCTTAGAACATGGTGATCTGGGGATTAATCCTTAGAACATGGTGATCTGGGGGTCAATATTAGAACATGGTAATCTGGGGGTCAATCCTTAGAACATAGTGATCTGGGGATTAATCCTTAGAACATGGTGATGTGGGGGTCAATCCTTAGAACATGGTGATCTGGGGATTAATCCTTAGAACATGGTGATGTGGGTGTCAATCCTTAGAACATGGTGATCTGTGGGTCAATCCTTAGAACATGGTGATGTGGGGGTCCATCCTTAGAACAAGGTGATCTGGGGGTCAGTCATTAGAACATGGTGATGTGGGGGTCAATCCTTAGAACATGGTGATCTGGGGATTAATCCTTAGAACATGGTGATGTGGGGGTCAATCCTTAGAACATGGTGATCTGGGGATTAATCCTTAGAACATGGTGATGTGGGGGTCAATCATTAGAACATGGTGATCTGGGGATTAATCCTTAGAACATGGTGATGTGGGTGTCAATCCTTAGAACATGGTGATCTGGGGGTCAATCCTTAGAACATGGTGATGTGGGGGTCCATCCTTAGAACATGGTGATCTGGGGATTAATCCTTAGAACATGGTGATGTGGGGGTCAATACTTAGAACATGATGATCTGGGATTAATCCTTAGAACATGGTGATCTGGGGGTCAATATTAGAACATGGTGATCTGGGGGTCAATCCTTAGAACATGGTGATGTGGGGGTCAACCCTTAGAACATGGTTATCTGGGGGTCAATATTAGAACATGGTGATCTGGGGGTCAATCCTTAGAACATGGTGATGTGGTGGTCAATCCTTAGAGCATGGTGATCTTGGGGGTCAATACTTAGAACATGGTGATCTGGGGGTCAATCCTTAGAACATGGTGATCTGGGGGTCAATCCTTAGAACATGGTGATATGGGTTTCAATCCTTAGAACATGGTGATGTGGGGATCAATCCTTAGAACATGGTGATGTGGGGGTCAATCCTTAGAACATGGTGATCTGGGGGGTCAATCCTTAGAACATGGTGATCTGGGGGTCAATCCTTAGAACATGGTGATGTGGGGATCAATCCTTAGAACATGGTGATATGGGTTTCAATCCTTAGAACATGGTGATGTGGGGATCAATCCTTAGAACATGGTGATGTGGGGGTCAATCCTTAGAACATGGTGATCTGGGGGGGGGGGTCAATCCTTAGAACATGGTGATCTGGGGGTCAGTCATTAGAACATGGTGATCTGGGGGTCAATCCTTAGAACATGGTGATGTGGGGATCAATCCTTAGAACATGGTGATATGGGTTTCAATCCCTAGAGCATAATAAATAATGTGGAGATCAATCCTTAGAACTTGGTAATCTGTGGATCAATCCTTATAACATTGTGGCCGCAGGCTCAAGCCCAAGAACATAGTGGTCTAGAACTGAATCCCAAAGATTTGTTTTTTATGTTTAAAAAAAACGACAACACACACACACACACACACACACACACACACACACACACACACACACACACACACACACACATGCACACACACACCCGCCATCCATTCATCATGTGCGATGCCGGTAAGCGTGGGCGGTCATGTTTTGCCATCTCACTCGATCACCACAGTCGTGGATCAGCTCTGTGTTCCTGTCTCGACCATGCCACGTGGCCAAGCCACCCAGGTATTTACTTCTTGGTCTTCCCCTTGGTTTGTTCCCTTTGATCTTGCCAGTTGTCACAAAGTTCTCCAATTCATTTCTTCTCATAACATGCCCAAAAAATTTTGACTGTTCATCTAATGTCTCTAATCAGTTTACGATCTTCATTTGTTTCTTGTAGGACTTGTTCATTGGTTTTTCTGTCTGTCCATGGTATTCTTTGCAAATTCCTCAGAAACCAAATTTCCACAGCCATCAGATGTTTTTCAGCTTGTCTGCTCATTGTCCACGCTTCACATCCATTTAAAAGTACAGGTTCGATGTAGCACTTCAACACTCTTTTTCACAACCCCCACCCACATACATTTAAATACATACAAACATATCCGTATAGTAGGACGTCTACCTGACTCTACTTGTATTAGATGAGTATGGTGCTAAGGTACTGTCACTCAATGTTCCCCATGTGTTAGTGAGTTAAGACATTTCAATCAATCAATCATGTGCCATGCCGGAAAGCGTGGGCGGTCATGATTCGCCATTTTACTCGATCACCAGAGTCGTGGATCAGCTCAGTGTTCCTGTCTCTTCCATGCCATGTGACCAAGCCATCCAGGTATTTTCCTCTCGGTCTTCCTCTTGGTCTGTTCCCTTCGATCTTGCCAGCTGTCACTAAGTTCTCCAGTCCATTTCTTCTCATAACATGTCCAAAAAATGTTGACTGTCTACGTCTAATTTCTCTAATCAATCTACGATTTTCATTTGTCTCTTGTAGTACTTGGTCATTTAAGACATTTACCTGTCTGTTAAACTGTAGTAGGTATGATATTAAGGTATTTTCACTCAGGTGTATCTTTGTGGTAGTATAGTGGAATCCGTTACGCGTAGTAGATGAATTTGATGCCAAGGTGCCATCACTCAGGGTTATCTTTGTGGTAGTGTAGTGGAATCTGTTACCTGTAGTAGGTGAATTTGATGTTAAAGTACCATCACTCAGGGGTATCTTTGTGGTAGTGTAGTGGAATCTGTTACCTGTAGTAGATGAATTTGATGTTAAGGTACCATCACTCAGGGGTATCTTTGTGGTAGTGTAGTGGAATCTGTTACCTGTAGTAGATGAATTTGATGTTAAGGTACCATCACTCAGGGGTATCTTTGTGGTAGTGTAGTGGAATCTGTTACCTGTAGTAGATGAATTTGATGCCAAGGTGCCATCACTCAGGGTTATCTTTGTGGTAGTGTAGTGGAATCTGTTACCTGTAGTAGGTGAATTTGATGTTAAGGTACCATCACTCAGGGGTATCTTTGTGGTAGTGTAGTGGAATCTGTTACCTGTAGTAGATGAATTTGATGTTAAGGTACCATCACTCAGGGGTATCTTTGTGGTAGTGTAGTGGAATCTGTTACCTGTAGTAGATGAATTTGATGTTAAGGTACCATCACTCAGGGGTATCTTTGTGGTAGTGTAGTGGAATCTGTTACCCGTAGTAGATGAATTTGATGCCAAGGTACCATCGCTCAGGGGTATCTTTGTGGTAGTGTAGTAGGACATCTACCTGTCTGTTATCTGCAGCAGGCAGTATGATGCTGAGTGATATCACTCCATAATGCCTTTGTGTTACTGCAGCAGACAGTATGATGCTGAGTGATATCACTCCATAATGCCTTTGTGTTACTGCAGCAGGCAGTATGATGCTGAGATGATATCACTCCATAATGCCTTTGTGTTACTGCAGCAGGTAGTATGATGCTGAGTGATATCACTCCATAATGCCTTTGTGTTACTGCAGCAGGCAGTATGATGCTGAGTGATATCACTCCATAATGCCTTTGTGTTACTGCAGCAGGCAGTATGATGCTGAGTGATATCACTCCATAATGCCTTTGTGTTACTGCAGCAGGCAGTATGATGCTGAGTGATATCACTCCATAATGCCTTTGTGTTACTGCAGCAGGCAGTATGATGCTGAGTGATATCACTCAATAATGCCTTTGTGTTACTGCAGCAGGCAGTATGATGCTGAGTGATATCACTCCATAATGCCTTTGTGTTACTGCAGCAGGCAGTATGATGCTGAGATGATATCACTCAATAATGCCTTTGTGTTACTGCAGCAGGCAGTATGATGCTGAGTGATATCACTCAATAATGCCTTTGTGTTACTGCAGCAGGCAGTATGATGCTGAGTGATATCACTCCATAATGCCTTTGTGTTACTGCAGCAGGCAGTATGATGCTGAGTGATATCACTCCATAATGCCTTTGTGTTACTGCAGCAGGCAGTATGATGCTGAGATATCACTCCATAATGCCTTTGTGTTACTGCAGCAGGCAGTATGATGCTGAGTGATATCACTCAATAATGCCTTTGTGTTACTGCAGCAGGCAGTATGATGCTGAGTGATATCACTCCATAATGCCTTTGTGTTACTGCAGCAGGCAGTATGATGCTGAGTGATATCACTCCATAATGCCTTTGTGTTACTGCAGCAGGCAGTATGATGCTGAGTGATATCACTCCATAATGCCTTTGTGTTACTGCAGCAGGCAGTATGATGCTGAGTGATATCACTCCATAATGCCTTTGTGTTACTGCAGCAGGCAGTATGATGCTGAGTGATATCACTCCATAATGCCTTTGTGTTACTGCAGCAGGCAGTATGATGCTGAGTGATATCACTCCATAATGCCTTTGTGTTACTGCAGCAGGCAGTATGATGCTGAGTGATATCACTCCATAATACCTTTGTGTTACTGCAGCAGGCAGTATGATGCTGAGTGATATCACTCAATAATGCCTTTGTGTTACTGCAGCAGGCAGTATGATGCTGAGATGATATCACCCAATAATGCCTTTGTGTTACTGCAGCAGGACACCTGCCTGCCTGCTGCCATATGGGCCAGAGACTTTGATCCACCATGTGATTCTGCTAGAACGTTGAATTAGCAACAGAAGACATTGTATGTTCACATCATCATCCAGTGCCTTACCGGTTGGCGTTGGCGATTATGCCTTTCCACAAATTACGATCTCCGACGTCATAGATCAATTCGTGTATTGACTCCCTTCCGTGCCATGCCACAAGACTGTCAAGAATCTTCTTATGCTGTTTTCCTCTATTCATATCCCACACTAAAGATAAATATTTCCAGGGTAGAAGTGCAGCGACAAATGTCAACATTCTTTCCTCTATCTCATCTCTAGCGGGTCTCCCTGGTAAAGGAATGTTGTGAGTTCATTTTCAGACTGTGTAATTCAGTTCACGAATGCAATGTTACTCAGAGGCACCTGGAAATTGTTGCCTTCAGCAGGCGATTAACTGATCTGCTGTGAGACTAAGTTAGGTCAG
The DNA here is from genome assembly GCA_963921405.1 of Cepaea hortensis. Lineage (NCBI taxonomy): Eukaryota > Metazoa > Mollusca > Gastropoda > Stylommatophora > Helicidae > Cepaea > Cepaea hortensis. The sequence goes on from OY992892.1 coordinate 11,778,390, forward strand.
ATTAAATGCAGTGCATAGAAGTCCATCATTGTGCCTTTTAACACCTTTTAATGTCTTTTTCTATCTCGTCTCTAGGTATGTGGGTGAAGGCATGGAAGAAGGCGAGTTTTCAGAAGCTCGCGAGGATCTAGCAGCTTTAGAGAAAGACTACGAAGAAGTTGGAATGAAATCCACGGAGAGCGGAGATGAAGAAGAGCAGGAAGAGTACTAGAAGAATTCCCCAAGTCAGTAACAGCAACAGCATCGAGTCACAGGCTGCTCCAACCAGAAGAGTATCAAGATGAGACTGGAAGACAAAAATGCAACAAAGCAACAATCCAAGGCATTTTTCTTACCAGCTTTATCTAAAAATTGTGGAAAACTCTATATGCGGACATTTGACAATATGAACTATTTTAGCAATTGTAGTGATACGTAACTGAGGCAGTAATTAATACTTCACCGCAAAATCCGAAAAGTTATGTTTCATAATGAAAAGTGAATGGCGATAATCTAAATAGCTAATTTCGGTTAAATAGAGGAACAATTGTATTTTCTAATAGTGATACGAAATGTAACATTTACCTGAACAGTTCCATATATTCATGCATAAAGTATAGATCCTTTCACTGATTGGGTTTTGTAGTCACAACAAATACTGAGCGATTTGAAAATTTGCCTATGGAAATTTGTTTCGTGCGCGGCCTTTATAAACGTTTAAATCTGCCCCGATCTGTAATTTTAACATTTTAATTACTTAAAATGTTAATTGCTGGTTGACTCCTAATTAAAATTCTCCAAAATAAACATATTTTTGATTCAAAAACAATTTCTGATAAATTCTTGACGTAGAATTTTAGAAACAAGCATGGGTATTATTTATATTCTTTTCCTTTCAGATCTAATTCGCAAATTTCACAGTCGGAAGGGGATTTGGGGGGAGGGGGGGAGGATTTCATTTTAGATAACGTGTCTATCTTTATGTGTCTAATAAGGATACGTATAACATCTTAAGAAGAATGTAAAAAAGACACATTTCAGGATGGTTTATCACAAATGTGTAGTTTTTGAAATCATAACATACTTACATATACACACCGTAATTCCCCAGAATTTTCATCTTTATTTGTGTACAAAATGTTGTTATATGCCATTATATGAAAATATACTATTTATATACCGCAACAAAGCCATTCCAGTAACTTGACCTGTATGATGATAGAAATTATGTGATGAAACCTGGATGAAACACAGAAACATGGAACATCAATCCAGAATGTTGTAGCGATGTGTTCGAAATGTAAAAAGTACAATGGTTGACATCATGTGAAACAATAAAATAATGCTTGCTTTCAACTCTTGAATCAACGTATGTGTGTGTGTGTGTGTGTGTGTGTGTGTGTGTGTGTGTGTGTGTGTGTGTGTTTGTGTGTGTGTGTGTGTGTGTGTGTGTGTGTGTGTGTGTTAATTACATGAATGTTTTAGGCGTTTTAACCACATTGGATATTGGGTTGAATCTCTGCAGAGGTCAACAGCAAGAAAGCTGGATATCTGCGTGGCCGAGATGTATAACTCGCTTAAACTTTTATCCTCTTACTGCAGCGCAGTCGGGGTTCGTTACAATCACCGGTCAGTTGGATTTAAATGTTGATTTCTCGCCCTTGACTTGGGGACTAGGTTACAAAATGTTTTGCATATCCTTTACAGGACATCGCTGTCAACATCAGCATCTTTCAGCTGATTGTTGATTTCTTGGCAAGATTATGCTCAGTAGTTTGCCATTGCTTTCTGAGCAGCCGGCTCACATACCCCAAAGTTACCGACGCCATTCGAACCACTGCTGATTCTCACCGTCGTCACGTTACTTACGAGAGTATACGAGATTACGGAGAAAAGTCGCTAACCTCTAGGCCAGGAAGCCGGCACTAGGTTACAAGTACCTCAGAAATTGGAGTGGGTTCTCCGGGTGGCGAGGGACACTGGTAAAAGGGAAAACTAACACTCACGTAAAATCAGCCCAGTGAAATTACTAGTAAACGTAACTTAAATACAAACCGTACAATAGATATCAACGCAAAGAGGCCTGCTTCAAAATTGCCTGGGTATGATGTGAAAGTTAGAACTGTGTCATGTCGTCCCCTAGACCATAGCAGATATATTAGAATTCAGAAGCACACCATTTGTAGCACAAGAAGATTATGCCTCTAGCATAGACTAGCATCATGGCCTGAGGCTATGTCCGTAGAATATGGTGATGTGGGGGTCAATCCTTAGAACATGGTGATGTGGGGGTCAATCCTTAGAACATGGTGATCTGGGGGTCAATCCTTAGAACATGGTGATCTGGAGGTCAATATTAGAACATGGTGATCTGGGGGGTCACTATTAGAACATGGTGATCTGGGGGTCAATCCTTAGAACATGGTGATCTGGGGGTCAATATTAGAACATGGTGATCTGGGGGTCAATCCTTAGAACATGGTGATCTGGGGATTAATCCTTAGAACATGGTGATGTCGGGGTCAATCCTTAGAACATGGTGATCTGGGGATTAATCCTTAGAACATGGTGATCTGGGGGTCAATATTAGAACATGGTAATCTGGGGGTCAATCCTTAGAACATGGTGATCTGGGGATTAATCCTTAGAACATGGTGATGTGGGGGTCAATCCTTAGAACATGGTGATCTGGGGATTAATCCTTAGAACATGGTGATGTGGGTGTCAATCCTTAGAACATGGTGATCTGTGGGTCAATCCTTAGAACATGGTGATGTGGGGGTCCATCCTTAGAACAAGGTGATCTGGGGGTCAGTCATTAGAACATGGTGATGTGGGGGTCAATCCTTAGAACATGGTGATCTGGGGATTAATCCTTAGAACATGGTGATGTGGGGGTCAATCCTTAGAACATGGTGATCTGGGGATTAATCCTTAGAACATGGTGATGTGGGGGTCAATCATTAGAACATGGTGATCTGGGGATTAATCCTTAGAACATGGTGATGTGGGTGTCAATCCTTAGAACATGGTGATCTGGGGGTCAATCCTTAGAACATGGTGATGTGGGGGTCCATCCTTAGAACATGGTGATCTGGGGATTAATCCTTAGAACATGGTGATGTGGGGGTCAATCCTTAGAACATGATGATCTGGGATTAATCCTTAGAACATGGTGATCTGGGGGTCAATATTAGAACATGGTGATCTGGGGGTCAATCCTTAGAACATGGTGATGTGGGGGTCAACCCTTAGAACATGGTTATCTGGGGGTCAATATTAGAACATGGTGATCTGGGGGTCAATCCTTAGAACATGGTGATGTGGTGGTCAATCCTTAGAGCATGGTGATCTTGGGGGTCAATACTTAGAACATGGTGATCTGGGGGTCAATCCTTAGAACATGGTGATCTGGGGGTCAATCCTTAGAACATGGTGATATGGGTTTCAATCCTTAGAACATGGTGATGTGGGGATCAATCCTTAGAACATGGTGATGTGGGGGTCAATCCTTAGAACATGGTGATCTGGGGGGTCAATCCTTAGAACATGGTGATCTGGGGGTCAATCATTATGTACTCGGCTCGCGATGATGGTGGAATTCTGCAAGAGGGCGTCTGATTGGTCTGGAACTCTGGGACCCCAGTATATAAGGCCCCGCACAGGTAGAACTGGCCCTTTCCGTAGTCCACCGCACTGAGTGACCAGGCGCCAATGCCTATTTCTATTGTGTGTTTAGTAGTTAGACCCTGAAGTCTTGCAGTGGAAAAGCCAGAATTCTAGCTTTAGATTTTAGATTTTCCTGGGTTTTTAGTAGACTAGAGGTTTTTTGGTGAACTGGAAGTTTTTGTTAAATTAGTTTAAGTGGATCAGTTGTTGGTGGATTAGTGTTTGGTAGATTTGTAGCTTTTACTGGATCAGAAGTTTTTGCTACACTTAGGAATTTGGTTTGTTAGGTTAGTGTCTTTGCTGTTTGATTTTTGCTGTATCCTAATTTCTTTGTTGATGCTACATGTCTGTATATTATTGTGAAGTTTAGAAGTGTAATAAACAAATGATGCTTGTGTTACCCTTACTTTGTTGTTTAGTTGATAGACTCTAGTGTTATAGTCATTGGTGTTAGAACAGCCCTTGGAGTAATTCTTTGTCTGGGATTGGAGAATATTGTTCTAATCCCCTGTCGGCCCACCCTGGGATCTTCTTAAACCTTAATTCTTTTCTATTCTTGTTAACCGAGGACGGTGAGAGGTTCTTTCTCTTTATTCATTTTCTTCTTTGGCCCTACGCAGTCAGGGTTTGCGCTCTTCTCCTCACATCACCGTAGCAGAAGTAAGTGGTCCTTGCTTCCTGTTTATACCTTTGTTTTCAAGTGGCGAGCCTGTACCAGGTCAGTGACAGCCTTAGAATTATTCTGGTAGGATTGTTTTGGTACCAAATGAGTGTTTTAGTTGAGGTCTTTAGTTGGTTTCTTTGTCGGTTCATTTTTGGTATAGTTGGTAATAGTCTTCTAGAGATAGCAAAACCCAGGTTAGCTAGTTAGGCTCCATTGCAGAACCACCCGTAGCATAGTATCTTGTCCTTAAGATGGAGACCAGAAGTACTCGTGCGGCAGTGAGAGTTGAACAAGATGAGTCGCCGACAGTTTCTACGATGGGAACCGAAGATCCCCGCCCAGTGGATGCTCCACCACGCGAGCTCACTGAGGCTTTGAGGTACGTTGTAGTACCAACCAGAAAGCCTGTTCGGTGTTTTGGGGAGAAAAGTGGGCCATCGGTAGAAGAGTACGTCAGGGAGGTGAGGTCAGCTTGGAGGGCTGGCATGTTAGAGACTGTCGATAAGGTGGATGTTATTTTCGACAGCATAACCAGTCCTGTCAGGAGGGAGTTGGAACTCCATGCTTCTGAGGAAGATCCCGAGGCCATGCTACAGGCCTTGCTGAAGATATATGGTGAGAAGAAGAGTCTACGGGAGCTCCTGGCAACGTTATTCACAATACGCCAGCGAGCTGGGGAGACAGTCCATGACTTCTCCCATAGGGTCAATGCTGAGTTCAAGAGGGTAGTGAAGGCCCAGGAAACGCAAGGTGTCCCTGTGTTGGATGGGGAGGCCCTTCGAGACCAGTTTGTGGCTGGCATAAGGGACAGTTTCACCCAAACTGTCCTAAAAGAAAAGATCGCACAAGATTCATCTGTGACTTTTCTTCAAGTCAGGGAGTGCGCACAAACATGGGAAGGTGTGCGGACCCCACCGGGTGCTGAAATCAGAGAGGTAGAGGTGAGAGCCAGAAATGAGAACACTGGGGAAATTCAGTCAAGCGTACCTTCAGCGGTGAAAGTTGAGTTTCAGCAGGGGCGGTACGGGCCGGTGCAGGCTGAGGTAGTCCCACAAACGGTAAAATGTAGGCCTGCACATACTGAGCCAGCTCGAGTACCACCAAGAACTGAGTTGACTTCCAGGCAGGGTGAAATTGACTTTCTTCAGAGGGAGATGTCTGAGATTGGTGCCAGGCTGAACACTCACCACCAGCGATCACAACATCAAGTGCCACGTTGCTGGCGATGCAATCGGGTTGGTCACTTGAGACGCGAGTGCAGACAAGCATTAAACGGGACCCCTCTAAGGCTGGGAGCCAGGTATTAGAAGGGGAGCGTCATGGCTCGGACATTAAAATTGTGGGTGGTAGGCCCGAAGAGACTGTTTTAATAGGTGGCAAGAGTGTCCAGTGTGTCATCGATACAGGTTCTCAGGTTTCCACCATTACTGAGGCCTGTTTCAAGGGCATGTTCCAGGACTTTGTTCTAAAGGAAGGACAATTCGTTAGGTTGACGGCCGCAAATGGCGTAATGATTCCATATGTGGGGTACTTCATGTGTGACATTGTGTTGGGTGGGACACAAGTGAAGGACTGTGGGGTGTTTGTCACCAAAGACATGGACAATGGGGAGAGAAGGGTGCCTGGCATTATTGGCACAAACATTTTACAGTCAGTACCGAATCTGTGTAGGTTTCTTAATTGGAGCAGCCCAGCGGAGGAGATTCCTGGAGTCGGACTGGACGGAGTTAAAGTGTTTGTTGACAATAGAGTTTGCGTACCTGCCCGCTCCATCACTGCAGTTAGTGTAAAATGTGTAAGATTTGTGCGTGAAAATATGCATGTCATTTTCAGCCCAACTCGAGACTTGGAGCACAAGGGTTTGCTTTTCTCCCACACTTTGAGTACCTTGAGACGGGGCGTATGCCAAGTCCAAGTGGTCAATCTGGGGGATGAAGATATATCCTTGTCGAAGGGTACTCAAGTTGGGGATATTTCAGATGCTACTGTAGATTTGACCAACCATTTCAAAATGGTAAGTGCTCAGGAAGTGGAGGTTTCAACACGGCCTTATGCCGGAGAGAAAGATGATGTTAGGTGCCCTGTAGATTTGAGCGGTTTTGAGGGTAGTGAAAGAGATAGGAAGAAGTTAGAGGAGTTATTAGGTATGATAGTCTTTTTGCCAAGGGAGATACTGACATAGGCTATACAGATAGAGTAACCCATAGCATCCAGTTGACAGATAAGACCCCCATCAAGCAGCCTTATAGGAGAATTCCCCCAGCATTTTATAGAGAAGTACAAGATCATCTCCAAGGTTTATTAGATAGTCAGATAATTAAGGAAAGTTCCAGTCCTTGGGCTTCTCCGGTGGTCCTCGTGAGAAAAAAGGATCGTAGACTTAGGCTATGTGTCGATTATCGGGCTGTAAACGTTAGGACAAAAAAAGATGCATACCCTCTCCCTAGAGTAGATGAGTATCTAGATGCCCTAGGGGGTGCCAAATTGTTTTCAACTCTAGATCTTGCAAGTGGGTATTACCAGGTGGCCATGAAGCCAGAGGATCAAGAGAAGACTGCTTTTACCACCCCGTTTGGTTTGTATGAGTATACGCGTATGCCAATGGGACTTGCAAACTCCGCGAGCAGCTTCCAGAGGTTAATGCAATGCTCTCTGAATGACTATTTTTTTCAGATTTTGTTGGTATACCTTGATGGCATTTTGGTGTTTTCTGGGGATTTTTCAGAGCATTTGAGTAGGCTTGAGAAAGTGTTTGAGAGACTGCAGTCCATTGGGCTAAAACTAAATCCTGAAAAGTGTAACTTTTGTCAGAAAAAGGTTGAGTTTTTAGGGCACACCATTTCAGAAGAAGGCATTGGAACCATGGATGATAAAGTTGCAGCCATAAAAGAAGCACCTGTGCCCAGAACTCAGACAGAGCTTAGGTCATTTCTAGGGTTAGCCAGTTATTATAGAAGGTTTGTCTCAAAGTTTGCTAATATTGCAAGACCACTACATGAGCTGGTGGGCCAACTCAACCAGCAGCAAACCGGTGATACTAAGAAGAAGAAAGGACCCATAGGGCGGTTGTGGACTCCAGAGTGTGACGAGGCGTTTAATCGATTAAAAGAGGCTCTGACATCAACACACCTTTTGGGCTTCCCAGACTTCTCATTACAGTTCATATTAGAGGTAGATGCCTCATACCAGGGTTTAGGTGCTGTCCTCTCACAAATTCAAGATGGTAAGAAAAGAGTCTTAGCTTACGCTAGCCGTACGCTACGCCCCTCAGAACGAAATGCTAAAAGCAGTTCTAAGCTTGAGTTCCTCGCGTTGAAGTGGGCTATGACTGAGAAGTTTAGAAGTTATCTTTTAGGTACTAAAGTAGAAGTTTTTACAGATAGTAGGGATTTAGCTTTGTGGCAAAAGGCAAAACTGGGTGCCATTGAGCAGAGATGGATAGCACAGATGTCAATGTTTGACTACACCATTAAGCACAAACCAGGTCGTGCTAATGGAAATGCTGATTATTTGTCCCGCTACCCTTTTGAAGCCCCAGGAAGATCAGATGAAGAAGGTGACATTCCAATCAGTCACATAGCTGCTACACCAGTTAGTCCAAACTTAAGAACTGCTAGGATAGGAGAGATTGTAGATGTAGATAGTCAGAATAACCCGGTAGGTAATGTGCCACTGTTATCATTACCATCATATTCAGCTGAAGAGTTGATAAAACTACAAGCAGAAGATGTGCATGTGTATAAAGTGTTAACTTGTGTGAGTGAGAGTGTGAGACTGAGTAAGATAGAGATGAGGGGTTTACCCCCTGAAACCAAAAGCTTGTTGAAGCAGCGAAAGAGGTTGAGTGTGATTAATGGGTTGTTGTACAGGAAATTAAAGAGGCCAGGTAGAGGGTGGATTTCTCAATTAGTGGTACCTGATGCATTGAAGCAGAGAGTGTTAGAATCGGTGCACAGCACCGGCCATCAGGGCAGAGATAGAATGATACAAATCCTGAGAAGTAGGTGTTATTGGGTTGGCATCACAAAAGATGTTGAGCTGTTTTATAAAAGATGTCAGAGGTGTAATATTGCTAAACCACCCCATATTAAACTGCAGGGTCCTTCAGGTAATTTATTAGCATCTAGGCCTTTTGAGTTGGTGACCATGGATTTTACTATGTTAGAGAAGGATAGTCGGGGGTATGAAAATGTGTTGGTCATTACAGATGTTTTCACCAAATTTACAGTTGCTGTTCCCACAAGGGATCAGAAGGCCTCGACAGTTGCAAAAATTCTGGTGGAGAAATGGTTTCTGTATTTAGGTGTACCCCATAGGCTCCATTCAGATCAAGGCAGGAACTTTGAATCGGCTGTGATTGCAGAACTCTGTAGAGTGTACGGGATTCAAAAGAGCCGTACCACGAGTTACAATCCAAAAGGGAACGGTCAGTGCGAGAGGTTTAATAGGACCCTACATGATCTTCTGAGGCCACTAGAGGCCAGCCAGAAAAGGAGATGGTCTGAACATATAGCTGAGGTTTTGTTAGTTTATAACTCTACGCCCCACTCTTCCACAGGTTACTCCCCGTACTACTTGGTGTTTGGGATAGAACCCAGATTGCCAGTAGATTTCATGCTAGATGCTAGTGATGATAGTGATTGTAATGAGGGGGAACCAAATGTTGAGAACTGGGTGACTGGACATCTTTCCCGTCTGCGTAACGCGCATGTTAGGGCAGGCGAACAGTTAAGAAAGTTAGCTGCTGTAAGGAAAGAGAGATGTGACAAGACATCATCCCCTAAATTGCTAACCATAGGAGAAGTAGTTAGGAAGAGAGTCCACTATACAGAGAGGTGCAAGATTAAAGACCAGTGGTCTGTAGATAAGTATACAGTGGTACAGGTCCCAACAGCCTCAGGAGGCCCATATGTTATTAGAAGAGTGGGAGAGAATGGACCTGACATTAGAGCAGCAGGACACGAGTTAAAGCGGTGTGAGAAAGATGCGGTAATTGAGGTACCGGAGGCGACGATAAGACTACCCGAATTGCCTGTCGTGGCAGAGGTTGAGGAACCACGGGATAGACCGCCAAGAAGTGACTGGTACATGTTTGAGCCAGGAGACTTGAATGTGAGGCGATCAGAGAGAATCCGTCTTAGAAGAGATAGATGATGTTATTTTTGAATACATTTTGTTTCAAATGTTCAGTGTTGAGGCAAGTGGTAAACTGTATAAAGGTTGCTGATTTATTGTTTGTGTAACTTTTATGATTGTTTAATTATTTTTATGTAAAAAGTGAGGGTTGTATTCATTTGGTTACGATTGCTCATGTAGCAGAGGGGCTATTTCTCCTCACTGATGTTAATTTGATCACTGAGTATTAACTTGTACTAGTATAAGGATGGCTTATGCTTATATGTTATTAATGTTATTTTGGACTTATTGATGACTGGTGACGTACATGTATACTGTTTCACATTATAAATCTGGATATAATGAGTAAATTCTTTTATAATGGTACTGTTTAGGGATGTAACCAGCAGTTCAGGTGTTAGAGCATAGAGGTATGAAATAACTACCTGTTTGATAAGTGTACCAGGGACGTATGGTCCGGTTGTCGAAACGACAACAGTTAAAGAGGGGGAATTATTCATTGTTTTTGTAATTGTTCGTATAATATTGTGAACACTAAGGTGGCGGGAGACTGTCTCCCTGTTGATCGCATTATTTTTTTTCACTGCTGATATCAGTTTAGTCATGAATAATGACTGGTATTAATGTAAATGTACCTTGTATTGACATGTGACCATTATTCTTGTTGGTACCTGATGTACATTTTTGGGGTGTTTTACTTGATGAGTGATGTCTGGGGATGGAATTTTTTTTTAGAGCTCCATCAATAGTGGAGGACTATAAGGTAGGGGTCAGAAATTATCCCTCCCTTACCCAAGGCACTAGGGGTGTAATGTTCAGTTGTCTGGGACGACAACAGTTAAAGATGGGGAATAATGTACTCGGCTCGCGATGATGGTGGAATTCTGCAAGAGGGCGTCTGATTGGTCTGGAACTCTGGGACCCCAGTATATAAGGCCCCGCACAGGTAGAACTGGCCCTTTCCGTAGTCCACCGCACTGAGTGACCAGGCGCCAATGCCTATTTCTATTGTGTGTTTAGTAGTTAGACCCTGAAGTTTTGCAGTGGAAAAGCCAGAATTCTAGCTTTAGATTTTAGATTTTCCTGGGTTTTTAGTAGACTAGAGGTTTTTTGGTGAACTAGAAGTTTTTGTTAAATTAGTTTTAGTGGATCAGTTGTTGGTGGATTAGTGTTTGGTAGATTTGTAGCTTTTACTGGATCAGAAGTTTTTGCTACACTTAGGAATTTGGTTTGTTAGGTTAGTGTCTTTGCTGTTTGATTTTTGCTGTATCCTAATTTCTTTGTTGATGCTACATGTCTGTATATTATTGTGACGTTTAGAAGTGTAATAAACAAATGATGATTGTGTTACCCTTACTTTGTTGTTTAGTTGATAGACTCTAGTGTTATAGTCATTGGTGTTAGAACAGCCCTTGAAGTAATTCTTTGTCTGGGATTGGAGAATATTGTTCTAATCCCCTGTCGGCCCACCCTGGGATCTTCTTAAACCTTAATTCTTTTCTATTCTTGTTAACCGAGGACGGTGAGAGGTTCTTTCTCTTTATTCATTTTCTTCTTTGGCCCTACGCAGTCAGGGTTTGCGCTCTTCTCCTCACATCACCGTAGCAGAAGTAAGTGGTCCTTGCTTCCTGTTTATACCTTTGTTTTCAATTAGAACATGGTGATCTGGGGGTCAATCCTTAGAACATGGTGATGTGGGGATCAATCCTTAGAACATGGTGATATGGGTTTCAATCCCTAGAACATAATAAATAATGTAGAGATCAATCCTTAGAACTTGGTAATCTGTGGATCAATCCTTATAACATTGTGGCCGCAGGCTCAAGCCCAAGAACATAGTGGTCTAGAACTGAATCCCAAAGATTTGTTTTTTATGTTTAAAAAAAAACGACAACACACACACACACACACACACATGTACACACACACACACACACACACACATGCACACACACACACACACACACACACACACACCGCCATCCATTCATCATGTGCGATGCCGGTAAGCGTGGGCGGTCATGTTTTGCCATCTCACTCGATCACCACAGTCGTGGATCAGCTCTGTGTTCCTGTCTCGACCATGCCACGTGGCCAAGCCACCCAGGTATTTACTTCTTGGTCTTCCCCTTGGTTTGTTCCCTTTGATCTTGCCAGTTGTCACAAAGTTCTCCAATTCATTTCTTCTCATAACATGCCCAAAAAATTTTGACTGTTCATCTAATGTCTCTAATCAGTTTACGATCTTCATTTGTTTCTTGTAGGACTTGTTCATTGGTTTTTCTGTCTGTCCATGGTATTCTTTGCAAATTCCTCAGAAACCAAATTTCCACAGCCATCAGATGTTTTTCAGCTTGTCTGCTCATTGTCCACGCTTCACATCCATTTAAAAGTACAGGTTCGATGTAGCACTTCAACACTCTTTTTCACAACCCCCACCCACATACATTTAAATACATACAAACATATCCGTATAGTAGGACGTCTACCTGACTCTACTTGTATTAGATGAGTATGGTGCTAAGGTACTGTCACTCAATGTTCCCCATGTGTTAGTGAGTTAAGACATTTACCTGTCTGTTAAACTGTAGTAGGTATGATATTAAGGTATTTTCACTCAGGTGTATCTTTGTGGTAGTGTAGTGGAATCTGTTACCCGTAGTAGATGAATTTGATGCCAAGGTACCATCACTCAGGGGTATCTTTGTGGTAGTGTAGTAGGACATCTACCTGTCTGTTATCTGCAGCAGGTAGTATGATGCTGAGTGATATCACTCCATAATGCCTTTGTGTTACTGCAGCAGGCAGTATGATGCTGAGTGATATCACTCAATAATGCCTTTGTGTTACTGCAGCAGGCAGTATGATGCTGAGTGATATCACTCAATAATGCCTTTGTGTTACTGCAGCAGGCAGTATGATGCTGAGTGATATCACACCATAATGCCTTTGTGTTACTGCAGCAGGCAGTATGATGCTGAGATGATATCACTCCATAATGCCTTTGTGTTACTGCAGCAGGCAGTATGGTGCTGAGATGATATCACTCCATAATGCCTTTGTGTTACTGCAGCAGGCAGTATGATGCTGAGTGATATCACTCCATAATGCCTTTGTGTTACTGCAGCAGGCAGTATGATGCTGAGATGATATCACTCCATAATGCCTTAGTGTTACTGCAGCAGGCAGTATGATGCTGAGTGATATCACTCCATAATGCCTTTGTGGTACTGCAGCAGGCAGTATGATGCTGAGTGATATCACTCCATAATGCCTTTGTGTTACTGCAGCAGGCAGTATGATGCTGAGATGATATCACCCAATAATGCCTTTGTGTTACTGCAGCAGGCAGTATGATGCTGAGATGATATCACCCAATAATGCCTTTGTGTTACTGCAGCAGGCAGTATGATGCTGAGATGATATCACCCAATAATGCCTTTGTGTTACTGCAGCAGGCAGTATGATGCTGAGATGATATCACTCCATAATGCCTTTGTGTTACTGCAGCAGGCAGTATGATGCTGAGATGATATCACCCAATAATGCCTTTGTGTTACTGCAGCAGGCAGTATGATGCTGAGATGATATCACCCAATAATGCCTTTGTGTTACTGCAGCAGGACACCTGCCTGCCTGCTGCCATATGGGCCAGAGACTTTGATCCACCATGTGATTCTGCTAGAGCGTTGAATTAGCAACAGAAGACATTGTATGTTCACATCATCATCCAGTGCCTTACCGTTTGGCGTTGGCGATTATGCCTTTCCACAAATTACGATCTCCGACGTCATAGATCAATTCGTGTATTGACTCCCTTCCGTGCCATGCCACAAGACTGTCAAGAATCTTCTTATGCTGTTTTCCTCTATACATCTCCCACACTAAAGATAAATATTTCCAGGGTAGAAGTGCAGCGACAAATGTCAACATTCTTTCCTCTATCTCATCTCTAGCGGGTCTCCGTGGTAAAGGAAAGTTGTGAGTTCATTTTCAGACTGTGTAATTCAGTTCACGAATGCAATGTTACTCAGAGGCACCTGGAAATTGTTGCCTTCAGCAGGCGATTTACTGATCTGCTGTGAGAGACTAAGTTAGGTCAGATTAAACGCAGTGCATAGAAGTCCATCCTTGTGCCTTTTAACACCTTTTAATGTCTTTTTCTATCTCGTCTCTAGGTATGTGGGTGAAGGCATGGAGGAAGGCGAGTTTTCAGAAGCTCGCGAGGATCTAGCAGCTTTAGAGAAGGACTACGAAGAAGTTGGAATGAACTCCACGGAGAGCCATGTAACAAGTACAATGGTTGACATCATTTGAAAGAACAATAAAAATAATGCTTGCGTTCAACTCTTGAATCAACGTGTGTGTGTGTGTGTGTGTGTGTGTGTGTGTGTGTGTGTGTGTGTGTGTGTGTGTGTGTGTGTGTGTGTGTGTGTGTGTGTGAGTGTGTGTGTGTGTGTGTGTGTGTGTGTGTGTGTGTGTGTGTGTGTGTGTGTGTGTGTGTGTGTGTGTGTGTGTGTGTGTGTGTGTGTGTGTGTGTGTGTGTGTGTGTGTGTGTGTGTGTGTGTGTGTGTGTGTGTGTGTGTGTGTGTGTGTGTGTGTGTGTGTGTGTGTGTGTGTGTGTGTGTGTGTGTGTGTGTGTGTGTGTGTGTGTGTGTGTGTGTGTGTGTGTGTGTGTGTGTGTGTGTGTGTGTGTGTGTGTGTGTGTGTGTGTGTGTGTGTGTGTGTGTGTGTGTGTGTGTGTGTGTGTGTGTGTGTGTGTGTGTGTGTGTGTGTGTGTGTGTGTGTTAATTACATGAATGTTTTAAGCGTTTTAACCGCATTGGATATTGGGTTGAATCTCTGCAGAGGTCAACAGCGAGAAGGCTGGATGTCTGCGTGACCGAGATGTATAACTCGCTTAAACTTGTATCTTCTTACTGCAGCGCAGTCGGGGTTCGTTACAATCACCGGTCAGTTGGATTTAAATGTTGATTTCTCGCCCTTGACTTGGGGACTAGGTTACAAAATGTTTTGCATATCCTTTACAGGACATCGCTGTCAACATCAGCATCTTTCAGCTGATTGTTGATTTCTTGGCAAGATTATGCTCAGTAGTTTGCCATTGCTTTCTGAGCGGCCGGCTCACATGCCCCAAAGTTACCGACGCCATTCGAACCACTGCTGATTCTCACCGTCGTCACGTTACTTACGAGAGTATACGAGATTACGGGAAAAAGTCGCTAACCTCTAGGCCAGGAAGCCGGCACTAGGTTACAAGTACCTCAGAAATTGGAGTGGGTTCTCCGGGTGGCGAGGGACACTGGTAATAGGGAAAACTAACACTCACGTAAAATCAGCCCAGTGAAATTACTAGTAATGAATACTGCTGCTGCTGCTAGTAGCAGCAGCATTTACGTGTACCAATCTTGAGTTCAAAGCAAGTAAACGTAACGTAAATACAAACCGTAGTTAGTTAGTCGACAGATCATCCTCGTTGCACATCGAACCATTCAGTCCATAAGTGCTCGGATCCCCTCCTCAGCAAATCCCGCAACGTGTAGCGGCTAACGACGCCAGTTCTGTGTTGGTTTATCAATCTTCTTTGGCTTCCTGCGTAGTGTTCTTGTTTGGCCACCCCTCTTTTAATTTGCTGCTCCCGCAGTCTGGCCATTGTTGTAGATTCACAGTCATCACTTGGTTCGCAAAAGTCTCACTTCTCGTAGAGCATTCAGAATGTCAGCCTGGTCCATGGCGCGTCCGCCCTCCACAGTAGCCTCACCTGCGAGCTTGTCAGCCCTCTCATTTCCTTGTACTCCCGCATGACCTGGCACGAAGATGAAACTAATCTTTGCCAGCCGAGACCGCTTCAGAGGCAGCAACCATTCTCTTCGGATCGACCCCTCCAGACACATATTATGCATCCAAATCTGGGCGGGTAATGGCGGCTGATAGGGTTTATGAAGGAAATATGGAAAAATTGTCGACTCGGTAAAATTTTTGGCGGCGTGTGGGAACGGTTTTTTGACGGGTGTCTGTGAAAGTAATTAAGGTAAAAGTAGTTGGTGGGAATAGAGAGGTTGTGAGTACGGATGAGGGAGGGTGTTATATATTGTGGTTACGTATATGAATGTGTTAGTATGCGTGGTGTAGTGATGTATAAACAAGGGTGTGATGGGTCGTGGTTTCTACTCATGGGTTGGATATATGGTGGTGGCGTAGACATAATGTGTTCACTATGCATGGTGTAGTGATGTATAAACAAGGGTGTGATGGGTCGTGGTTATACTTGACGAAGTAAGAGGTGTAGTTGGTTACTGAACAAAGAGGTGTAGTTGGTTACTGAACAAAAGAGGGTTGTGGGAGTCTGACACAGTAAAACACAGAAACGAAAAACAAAAAAAAATATTTTCAAGTGTTTTTTTATTGGTATACAACATCAAACTACAGGTAAAAAAGGTTTACGACCCACACATTAAAAAGGGACTACGACCCCAAAGGGATCAGCGGATTATTGTAGATAGATGAGTGGTCCTGTAGAGGTCTGTCGTGCCTGTGGTTATTAATAATAGAAGGTGAATGGAAACGAATAGTAAAATCACCTATGAATTAATCGATGGTAATTATTACTAGCGGGGGAATGGGTTCAACAATGAAACAATCAGGGTCGTGGTGTAACACATACAATGACTATATGACAAATATGTTGGAGAACATATCATCATCATCCAGTGCTGGCGTGGGTGATGTCTCTCCACAAATTGTGATCTCCGACGGCATGGATCAATTCCTGTGTTGACTCTCTTCGGTGCCATGACACAAGACTGTCCAAAATTTTCACACGCTGTCTTCCACTATCTATCTTTCCACAAATCTTATCGTTGTCACAACATGTTCCAGTTTTTGTCTTCTCATAATGTGGCCAAACATGATGACTGCTTCTTTCTGGTGTTTGTGATAAGTTGTCTTTGCGACTCAGTTTCCCTTAAAATGTAAACCCCACAAGATAACTGAACACGAAATAAGTTCAAAAACTAAGACATTTATTATTTCCAACATAGAAAATAGAATAGAAAATACAATTGTTCCTCTATTTAACCGAAATTATCTATTTAGATTATTGCCATTTACTTTTCATTATGAAACATAACTTTTCAGATTTTGCGGTGAAGTATTAATTACTGCCTCAGTTACGTATCACTACTATTGCTAAAATAGTTCATATTGTCAAACGTCCGCATATAGAGTTTTCCACAATTTTTAGATAAGGCTGGTAAGAAAAATGTCTTGGATTGTTGCTTTGTTGCATTTTTGTCTTCCAGTCTCATCTTGATACTCTTCTGGTTGGAGCAGCCTGTGACTCGATGCTGTTGCTGTTACTGACTTGAAGAATTCTTCTAGTACTCTTCCTGCTCTTCTTCATCTCCGCTCTCCGTGGAGTTCATTCCAACTTCTTCGTAGTCCTTCTCTAAAGCTGCTAGATCCTCGCTAGCTTCTGAAAACTCGCCTTCCTCCATGCCTTCACCCACATACCTAGAGACGAGATAGAAAAAGACATTAAAAGGTGTTAAAAGGCACAAGGATGGACTTCTATGCACTGCGTTTAATCTGACCTAACTTAGTCTCTCACAGCAGATCAGTAAATCGCCTGCTGAAGGCAACAATTTCCAGGTGCCTCTGAGTAACATTGCATTCGTGAACTGAATTACACAGTCTGAAAATGAACTCACAACTTTCCTTTACCACGGAGACCCGCTAGAGATGAGATAGAGGAAAGAATGTTGACATTTGTCGCTGCACTTCTACCCTGGAAATATTTATCTTTAGTGTGGGATATGTATAGAGGAAAACAGCATAAGAAGATTCTTGACAGTCTTGTGGCATGGCACGGAAGGGAGTCAATACACGAATTGATCTATGACGTCGGAGATCGTAATTTGTGGAAAGGCATAATCGCCAACGCCAACCGGTAAGGCACTGGATGATGATGTGAACATACAATTTCTTCTGTTGCTAATTCAACGCTCTAGCAGAATCACATGGTGGATCAAAGTCTCTGGCCCATATGGCAGCAGGCAGGCAGGTGTCCTGCTGCAGTAACACAAAGGCATTATTGAGTGATATCATCTCAGCATCATACTGCCTGCTGCAGTAACACAAAGGCATTATGGAGTGATATCACTCAGCATCATACTGCCTGCTGCAGTAACACAAAGGCATTATGGAGTGATATCACTCAGCATCATACTGCCTGCTGCAGATAACAGACAGGTAGCTGTCCTACTACACTACCACAAAGATACCCCTGAGCGATGGTACCTTGGCATCAAATTCATCTACTACGCGTAACAGATTCCACTACACTACCACAAAGAAACCCCCGAGTGATGGTACCTTGGCATCAAATTCATCTACTACGCATAACAGATTCCACTACACTACCACAAAGATACACCTGAGTGAAAATACCTTAATATCATACCTACTACAGTTTAACAGACAGGCAAATGTCTTAACTCACTAACACATGGGGAACATTGAGTGACAGTACCGTAGCACCATACTCATCTAATACAAGTAGAGTCAGGTAGACGTCCTACTATACGGATATGTGTTTGTATGTATTTAAATGTATGTGGGTGGGGGTTGTGAAAAAGAGTGTTGAAGTGCTACATCGAACCTGTACTTTTAAATGGATGTGAAGCGTGGACAATGAGCAGACAAGCTGAAAAACAACTGATGGCTGTGGAAATTTGGTTTCTGAGGAAAATGCAAAGAATACCATGGACAGACAGAAAAACCAATGACCAAGTCCTACAAGAAAAAAATGAATATTGTAAACTGATTAGAGACAGACGTAGACAGTCAACATTTTTTGGGCATGTTATGAGAAGAAATGAATTGGAGAACTTTGTGACAACTGGCAAGATCGAAGGGAAGAAACCAAGGGGAAGACCAAGAAGTAAACACCTGGGAGGCTTGGCCACGTGGCATGGTCGAGACAGGAACACAGAGCTGATCCACGACTGTGATGATCGAGTGAGATGGCAAAACATGACCGCCCACGCTTACCGGCATCGCAATGCTGAATGGATGGCGGGTGTGTGTGTGTGTGCATGTGTGTGTGTGTGTGCATGTGTACATGTGTGTGTGCATGTGTGTGTGTGTACGTGTGTTGTCGTTTTTTTTTAAATATAAAAAGCAAATCTTTGGGATTCAGTTCTAGACCACTATGTTCTTGGGCTTGAGCCTGAGGCCACAATGTTATAAGGATTGATCCACAGATTACCAAGTTCTAAGGATTGATCTCTACATTATTTATTATGTTCTAGGGATTGAAACCCATATCACCATGTTCTAAGGATTGATCCCCACATCACCATGTTCTAAGGATTGACCCCCAGATCACCATGTTCTAATGATTGACCCCCAGATCACCATGTTCTAAGGATTGACCCCCCAGATCACCATGTTCTAAGGATTGACCTCCACATCACCATGTTCTAAGGATTGATCCCCACATCACCATGTTCTAAGGATTGAAACCCATATCACCATGTTCTAAGGATTGACCCCCAGATCACCATGTTCTAAGGATTGACCCCCCCCCCAGATCACCATGTTCTAAGTATTGACCCCCAAGATCACCATGTTCTAAGGATTGACCCCCCAGATCACCATGTTCTAATATTGACCCCCAGATCACCATGTTCTAAGGATTGACCCCCCACATCACCATGTTCTAAGGATTGACCCCCCAGATCACCATGTTCTAATATTGACCCCCAGATCACCATGTTCTAAGGATTAATCCCCAGATCACCATGTTCTAAGGATTGACCTCCACATCACCATGTTCTAAGGATTAATCCCCAGATCACCATGTTCTATGGATTGACCCCCACATCACCATGTTCTAAGGATTAATCCCCAGGTCACCATGTTCTAAGGATTGACCCCCATATCACCATGTTCTAATATTGACCCCCAGATCACCATGTTCTAAGGATTGACCCCCAGATCACCATGTTCTAATATTGACCCCCAGATCACCATGTTCTAATATTGACCTCCAGATCACCATGTTCTAAGGATTGACCCCCACATCACCATGTTCTAAGGATTGACCCCCACATCACCATGTTCTACGGACATAGCCTCAGGCCATGATGCTAGTCTATGCTAGAGGCATAATCTTCTTGTGCTACAAATGGTGTGCTTCTGAATTCTAATATATCTGCTATGGTCTAGGGAACGACATGACAGTTTCATCATTTCACATCATACCCAGGCAATTTTGAAGCAGGCCTCTTTGCGTTGATATCTATTGTACGGTTTGTATTTAAGTTACGTTTACTAGTAATTTCACTGGGCTGATTTTACGTGAGTGTTAGTTTTCCCTTTTACCAGTGTCCCTCGCCACCCGGAGAACCCACTCCAATTTCTGAGGTACTTGTAACCTAGTGCCGGCTGCCTGGCCTAGAGGTTAGCGACTTTTCTCCGTAATCTCGTATACTCTCGTAAGTAACGTGACGACGGTGAGAATCAGCAGTGGTTCGAATGGCGTCGGTAACTTTGGGGTATGTGAGCCGGCCGCTCAGAAAGCAATGGCAAACTACTGAGCATAATCTTGCCAAGAAATCAACAATCAGCTGAAAGATGCTGATGTTGACAGCGATGTCCTGTAAAGGATATGCAAAACATTTTGTAACCTAGTCCCCAAGTCAAGGGCGAGAAATCAACATTTAAATCCAACTGACCGGTGATTGTAACGAACCCCGACTGCGCTGCAGTAAGAGGATACAAGTTTAAGCGAGTTATCCATCTCGGTCACGCAGACATCCAGCCTTCTCGCTGTTGACCTCTGCAGAGATTCAACCCAATATCTAATGTGCTTAAAACGCCTAAAACATTCATGTAATTAACACACACACACACACACACACACACACAAGAGTTGAAGGTAAGCATTATTTTATTGTTGTTTCAAATGATGTCAACCATTGTACTTTTCACATTTCAACACATCGCTACAACATTCTGGATTGATGTTCCATGTTTCTGTGTTTCATCCAGGTTTCATCACATAATTTATATCATCATACAGGTCAAGTTACTGAAATGGCTTTGTTGCGGTATATAAATAGTATATTTTCATATAATGGCATATAACAACATTTTGTACACAAATAAAGATCCCCTTCCGACTGTGAAATTTGCGAATTAGATCTGAAAGGAAAAGAATATAAATAATACCCATGCTTGTTTCTAAAATTCTACGTCAAGAATTTATCAGAAATTGTTTTTGAATCAAAAATATGTTTGTTTCGGAAAATTTTAATTAGGAGTCAACCAGCAATTAACATTTTAAGTAATTAAAATGTTAAAATTACAAATCGGGGCAGATTTAAACGTTTATAAAGGCCGCGCACGAAACAAAATTTCCATAGGCAAATTTTCAAATCGCTCAGTATTTGTTGTGACTACAAAACCCAATCAGTGAAAGGATCTATACTTTATGCATGAATATATGGAACTGTTCAGGTAAATGTTACATTTCGTATCACTATTAGAAAATACAATTGTTCCTCTATTTAACCGAAATTAGCTATTTAGATTATTGCAATTCACTTTTCATTATGAAACATAACTTTTCGGATTTTGCGGTGAAGTATTAATTACTGCCTCAGTTACGTATCACTACTATTGTTAAAATAGTTCATATTGTCAAACGTCCGCATATAGAGTTTTCCACAATTTTTAGAAAAGGCTGTTTAGAAAAATGTCTTGGATTGTTGCTTTGTTGCATTTTTGTCTTCCAGTCTCATCTTGATACTCTTCTGGTTGGAGCAGCCTGTGACTCGATGCTGTTGCTGTTACTGACTTGGGGAATTCTTCTAGTACTCTTCCTGCTCTTCTTCATCTCCGCTCTCCGTGGAGTTCATTCCAACTTCTTCGTAGTCCTTCTCTAAAGCTGCTAGATCCTCGCGAGCTTCTGAAAACTCGCCTTCCTCCATGCCTTCACCCACATACCTAGAGACGAGATAGAAAAAGACATTAAAAGGTGTTAACAGGCACAAGGATGGACTTCTATGCACTGCGTTTAATCTGACCTAACTTAGTCTCTCACAGCAGATCAGTAAATCGCCTGCTGAAGGCAACAATTTCCTATTACACTACCACAAAGATACCCCTGAGTGATGGTACCTTAACATCAAATTCACCTACTACAGGTAACAGATTCCACTACAATACCACAAAGATACCCCTGAGTGATGGTACCTTGGTATCAAATTCATCTACTACGGGTAACAGATTCCACTACACTACCACAAAGATACCCCTGAGTGATGGTACCTTGGCATCAAATTCATCTACTACGCATAACAGATTCCACTACACTACCACAAAGATACACCTGAGTGAAAATACCTTAATATCATACCTACTACAGTTTAACAGACAGGTAAATGTCTTAACTCACTAACACATGGGGAACTTTGAGTGACAGTACCTTAGCACCATACTCATCTAATACAAGTAGAGTCAGGTAGACGTCCTACTATACGGATATGTTTGTATGTATTTAAATGTATGTGGTGGGGGTTGTGAAAAAGAGTGTTGAAGTGCTACATCGAACCTGTACTTTTAAATGGATGTGAAGCGTGGACAATGAGCAGACAAGCTGAAAAACATCTGATGGCTGTTGAAATTTGGTTTCTGAGGAAAATGCAAAGAATACCATGGACAGACAGAAAAACCAATGAACAAGTCCTACAAGAAACAAATGAAGATCGTAAACTGATTAGAGACATTAGACGAACAGTCAAAATTTTTTGGGCATGTTATGAGAAGAAATGAATTGGAGAACTTAGTGACAACTGGCAAAATCGAATGGAAGAGACCAAGGGGAAGACCAAGAAGTAAATACCTGGATGGCTTGGCCACGTGGCATGGTCGAGACAGAAACACGAAGCTGATACACGACTCTGGTGATCGAGTGAGATGACAAAACATGGCCGCCCACGCTTATCGGCATCGCACATGATGAATGGATGGCGGGGGTGTGTGTGTGTGCATGTGTGTGTGTGTGCATGTGTACATGTGTGTGTGCATGTGTGTGTGCATGTGTGTGTGTGTGTACGTGTGTTGTCGTTTTTTTTTAAATATAAAAAACAAATCTTTGGGATTCAGTTCTAGACCACTATGTTCTTGGGCTTGAGCCTGAGGCCACAATGTTATAAGGATTGATCCACAGATTACCAAGTTCTAAGGATTGATCTCTACATTATTTATTATGTTCTAGGGATTGAAACCCATATTACCATGTTCTAAGGATTGATCCCCACATCACCATGTTCTAAGGATTGACCCCCAGATCACCATGTTCTAATGATTGACCCCCAGATCACCATGTTCTAAGGATTGACCCCCCAGATCACCATGTTCTAAGGATTGACCTCCACATCACCATGTTCTAAGGATTGATCCCCACATCACCATGTTCTAAGGATTGAAACCCATATCACCATGTTCTAAGGATTGACCCCCAGATCACCATGTTCTAAGGATTGACCCCCCCCCCCCAGATCACCATGTTCTAAGTATTGACCCCCAAGATCACCATGTTCTAAGGATTGACCCCCCAGATCACCATGTTCTAAGGATTGACCCCCAGATCACCATGTTCTAATATTGACCCCCAGATCACCATGTTCTAAGGATTGACCCCCCACATCACCATGTTCTAAGGATTGACCCCCCAGATCACCATGTTCTAATATTGACCCCCAGGTCACCATGTTCTAAGGATTAATCCCCAGATCACCATGTTCTAAGGATGAATCCCCAGATCACCATGTTCTACGGACAAAGCCCCAGGCTATGGTTCTAGTCTATGCTAGAGGCATAATCTTCTTGTGCTACAAATGGTGTGCTTCTGAATTCTAATATATCTGCTATGGTCTAGGGGACGACATAACAGTTTCATTGTTTCACATCATACCCAGACAATTTGGAATCATGCCTCTTTGCGTTGATATCTATGGTATGGGGCGTTGGCCATTCAGAAATCAATGACCAACTGCTGAACTAACATTGTCTGGTAAATCACAAACAACTAAAACATTCTGGAGTTGATTGCTACGTTCTGTAAAGGATAAGCAACTTAACTTTTTATGTAAGATCACAGATAATCTTACAGTTACCTAGTACTACACCGGATGAATCATTCAAATATAATTGCAAACTGTTACTATGTTCATCATAATTATCATCTTCCATTTTTGCCATCAACTGTCGTGGGGGGGGGGGGGGAATAGTTGACACTCCAGCACCCAATAGATGGCACTGGATAGTGTCAATTCCTGTGATTGTACAATGTCTTTGATGTCGTCAATCCGTTTTTTTCTCTCGGATGTCCTCTTGCTCTCGTATCAGACCTTCTTTGACGTAAGACCAGAGCTGGTAGTTGATGGTGTTGCATTCTAACGAGATGGCCGAACCATTTGATCTTCTGCTTTTCAAATTATGTGGCACAAGGTGTTGATCCCACTGTCTGTCTGATAACATCATTTCTTACTCTGTCCCGGGGAGTTAAACTGGCAACTCTCCTCAACCATCTCATCTCGCAGATGTTGATTTTGCGTTAAGTGTGATTGACATAATGTTCACGTTTCACATTGTTAGCGTAGGGTATAGATATGTTATTTATTTTCTGTCATTTTGATTGTTTCAATATGGGTCCATCCATCATGTGCCATGTCGGTAAGCGTGGGCGGTCATGTTCTGCCATCTCACTAGATCACCAGAGTCGTGGATAAGCTCTGTGTTCCTGTCTCGACCATGCCACGTGGCCAAGTCATCCAGGTATTTACTTTGATTCAATATGGGTGAGCGTTGATATATAAGTGCACTTGCTTTCTGATACTTGATTTCAATTTCTGTCTATTCTATCATCTTCTGTGATCATACTTCCTAGATATTAAAATTCTGTAACTTGTTTCAGTTGTGTACTGTTGCTTGCTGCTTGCTTTCGCTGGCTGTGAACTCCAGCGTGAAGTCCTGTATGTCGGATGAGGACATCCTGTTGTCCAACATCAGTATGATGTCATACCGGACCTGAGGTTTGCGTGAGTATCCGTTGTCCCACGTCTGGCTTATTGGTGTGCCGACTGGTGGTTCCTCGCCGTGCAGGCAGATACTCTCCGACTTCGGAAGAATCAACGATCCTACTACGTTAGCCAGGACCCCGAAGGGACCTGTTGTCCAGGACACACGACTGGGACGTGTTAATAGGTCTTGACCAGTATAGAACCCGGCCCTGGTGCCTTGGAAACACCTCTGCGTCCCGTGTACTGTTTATAAGTATATTTAGTGGACCAGAAGATCTGCATTACTCCAGTTTTGAGTATTTTCAAGATAAATAAATTACCACGAAACGGACGTCCCTTTAGAATGATCACTGTCTATTTTAAAACAGCCAGTGTCTGCGGCTAAGGGGTTAGAGACACGCAGTTTCAAAGCCCTCAGCATACCAGGTCAAGGATTTTAAATCAGCCGGAAGCAGATCTATTTGCGTTGATTTCGGTCGTATGAGCGTTGGCATTCACAAAACAGGTAGTATTATTTTTTTAACTCACAGTAATTGCTGGGGTTGATTCCAACATCTGTAAAGGGCCTGTAACTATCTTCAACGTTACAACAGAAATAATTCATATTTAAATCCCAAGACTAAGGGAACATGAATACACATGTAACTGTGTAAAAGCACTGGTTATCTTATATAGTAAACGTAGACCTAACCAGATTATATCCTGAAAGCCTGCTTACCAGTGGACGAAGGCCCTCTTGGCATACATCAGGTCAAACTTATGATCCAGCCGTGACCAAGCTTCACCAATGGCTGTTGTGTTGCTCAGCATGCACACGGCCCTGTTTATTTTGGCTAGGTCCCCGCCCGGCACCGCAGTTGGCGGTTGGTAATTGATTCCTACCTGCAAGAGGAAGATGAACAGAAGGTACAACATTTAGTCTGAGAATAGAGATGGAGGCAGCCACACCGGGGTTCGGCTGGCTGAAGTATAAACAACACACGCATGACATGATTGTAATGTACGTAGAAAGTAAGATATTGTATAACATTTTATAAGAAAACGCCGTTGGAACTACATCGGCCATGTACTCAGAATGGACAAGACAAGACTCCCCTACGAAGCCCTCATATGGTCGCCAGTAGGAAAAAGAAAACGGGGAAGACCAAGAGAGACCCTGCGTAGAAGCATCATTAGAGAAGGCTCATTCAATGGCCAAGTAAATATCCAAGATCTACAACAGGTAGCAGCGAACCGCCAGGCATGGAGAGACAGGACTTCTGCCCTATGCGCCGCCTTAGGCTCAAGAGGAAAGACTAACAAAGTATGATGAGAAAGGTGAAGACAGACATGCTTCGGCAGAGTGGCAGACTTCAACTTAACAATAACAAAATAGAGAGCATTGGTTGGATTTGTTTCTCCGGGACTGGTGTGGTGGGAAACAAGCAGGCGGACAGATTGGCTGGGTGTGCACCACTTGGTGGGGTATTGATGTATGATAAGGCGGGTGTGGTCGGCGCTCTGTGGGATCTTGTGTATAGTGCAGGACAACAGACAGATCATGTGTATAGTGCAGGAGAACAGACAGATCATGTGTGTAGTGCAGGACAACAGACAGATCATGTGTATAGTGCAGGAGAACAGACAGATCATGTGTATAGTGCAGGAGAACAGACAGATCATGTGTATAGTGCAGGAGAACAGACAGATCATGTGTATAGTGCAGGAGAACAGACAGATCATGTGTGTAGTGCAGGACAACAGACAGATCATGTGTATAGTGCAGGAGAACAGACAGATCATGTGTATAGTGCAGGAGAACAGACAGATCATGTGTATAGTGCAGGAGAACAGACAGATCATGTGTATAGTGCAGGAGAACAGACAGATCATGTGTATAGTGCAGGAGAACAGACAGATCATGTGTATAGTGCAGGACAACAGACAGATCATGTGTATAGTGCAGGACAACAGACAGATCATGCGTATAGTGCAGGAGAACAGACAGATCATGCGTATAGTGCAGGAGAACAGACAGATCATGTGTATAGTGCAGGAGAACAGACAGATCATGTGTATAGTGCAGGAGAACAGACAGATCATGCGTATAGTGCAGGAGAACAGACAGATCATGTGTATAGTGCAGGAGAACAGACAGATCATGTGTATAGTGCAGGAGAACAGACATATCATGTGTATAGTGCAGGAGAACAGACAGATCATCTGTATAGTGCAGGAGAACAGACAGATCATGTGTATAGTGCAGGAGAACAGACAGATCATGTGTGTAGTGCAGGAGAACAGATAGATCATGTGTATAGTGCAGGAGAACAGACAGATCATGTGTATAGTGCAGGAGAACTGACAGATCATGTGTATAGTGCAGGAGAACAGACAGATCATGCGTGTAGTGCAGGAGAACAGACAGATCATGCGTATAGTGCAGGAGAACAGACAGATCATGTGTGTAGTGCAGGAGAACAGACAGATCATGCGTATAGTGCAGGAGAACAGACAGATCATGCGTATAGTGCAGGAGAACAGACAGATCATGCGTATAGTGCAGGAGAACAGACAGATCATGAGTATAGTGCAGGAGAACAGACAGATCATGTGTATAGTGCAGGAGAACAGACAGATCATCCGTATAGTGCAGGAGAACAGACAGATCATGTGTATAGTGCAGGAGAACAGACAGATCATTGTATAGTGCAGGAGAACAGACAGATCATGTGTATAGTGCAGGAGAACAGACAGATCATGTGTATAGTGCAGGAGAACAGACAGATCATGTGTATAGTGCAGGAGAACAGACAGATCATGTGTATAGTGCAGGAGAATAGACAGATCATGTGTAAAGTGCAGGAGAACAGACAGATCATGTGTGATGTGCAGGAGAACAGACAGATCATGTGTGTAGTGCAGGAGAACAGACAGATCATGTGTATAGTGCAGGAGAACAGACAGATCATGTGTATAGTGCAGGAGAACAGACAGATCATGTGTATAGTGCAGAAGAACAGACAGATCATGTGTATAGTGCAGGAGAACAGACAGATCATGTGTATAGTGCAGGAGAACAGACAGATCATGTGTATAGTGCAGGAGAACAGACAGATCATGTGTATAGTGCAGGAGAACAGACAGATCATGTGTATAGTGCAGGAGAACAGACAGATCATGTGTATAGTGCAGGAGAACAGACAGATCATGTGTATAGTGCAGGAGAACATACAGATCATGTGTATAGTGCAGGAGAACAGACAGATCATGTGTATAGTGCAGGAGAACAGACAGATCATGTGTATAGTGCAGGAGAACAGACAGATCATGTGTATAGTGCAGGAGAACAGACATATCATGTGTATAGTGCAGGAGAACAGACAGATCATGTGTGTAGTGCAGGAGAACAGACAGATCATGTGTGTAGTGCAGGAGAACAGACAGACCATGTGTATAGTGCAGGAGAACAGACAGATCATGTGTATAGTGCAGAAGAACAGACAGATCATGTGTATAGTGCAGGAGAACAGACAGATCATGTGTATAGTGCAGGAGAACAGACAGATCATGTGTATAGTGCAGGAGAACAGACAGATCATGTGTATAGTGCAGGAGAACAGACAGATCATGTGTATAGTGCAGGAGAACAAGAGATCATGTGTATAGTGCAGGAGAACAGACAGATCATGTGTATAGTGCAGGAGAACAGACAGATCATGTGTATAGTGCAGGAGAACAGACAGATCATGTGTATAGTGCAGGAGAACAGACAGATCATGTGTATAGTGCAGGAGAACAGACAGATCATGCGTATAGTGCAGGAGAACAGACAGATCATGCGTATAGTGCAGGAGAACAGACAGATCATGTGTATAGTGCAGGAGAACAGACAGATCATGCGTATAGTGCAGGAGAACAGACATATCATGCGTATAGTGCAGGAGAACAGACAGATCATGCGTATAGTGCAGGAGAACAGACAGATCATGTGTATAGTGCAGGAGAACAGACAGATCATGCATATAGTGCAGGAGAACAGACAGATCATGTGTATAGTGCAGGAGAACAGACAGATCATGTGTATAGTGCAGGAGAACAGACAGATCATGTGTATAGTGCAGGAGAACAGACAGATCATGCGTATAGTGCAGGAGAACAGACAGATCATGCGTATAGTGCAGGAGAACAGACAGATCATGTGTATAGTGCAGGAGAACAGACAGATCATGTGTATAGTGCAGGAGAACAGACAGATCATGTGTATAGTGCAGGAGAACAGACAGATCATGTGTATAGTGCAGGAGAACAGACAGATCATGTGTATAGTGCAGGAGAACAGACAGATCATGTGTATAGTGCAGGAGAACAGACAGATCATGTGTATAGTGCAGGAGAACAGACAGATCATGTGTGTAGTGCAGGAGAACAGACAGATCATGTGTATAGTGCAGGAGAACAGACATATCATGTGTGTAGTGCAGGAGAACAGACAGATCATGTGTGTAGTGCAGGAGAACAGACAGATCATGTGTGTAGTGCAGGAGAACAGACAGATCATGTGTATAGTGCAGGAGAACAGACAGATCATGTGTGTAGTGCAGGAGAACAGACAGATCCTGTGTATAGTGCAGGAGAACAGACAGATCATGTGTATAGTGCAGGAGAACAGACAGATCATGTGTATAGTGCAGGAGAACAGACAGATCATGCGTATAGTGCAGGAGAACAGACATATCATGCGTATAGTGCAGGAGAACAGACAGATCATGCGTATAGTGCAGGAGAACAGACAGATCATGTGTATAGTGCAGGAGAACAGACAGATCATGCATATAGTGCAGGAGAACAGACAGATCATGTGTATAGTGCAGGAGAACAGACAGATCATGTGTATAGTGCAGGAGAACAGACAGATCATGTGTATAGTGCAGGAGAACAGACAGATCATGCGTATAGTGCAGGAGAACAGACAGATCATGCGTATAGTGCAGGAGAACAGACAGATCATGTGTATAGTGCAGGAGAACAGACAGATCATGTGTATAGTGCAGGAGAACAGACAGATCATGTGTATAGTGCAGGAGAACAGACAGATCATGTGTATAGTGCAGGAGAACAGACAGATCATGTGTATAGTGCAGGAGAACAGACAGATCATGTGTATAGTGCAGGAGAACAGACAGATCATGTGTATAGTGCAGGAGAACAGACAGATCATGTGTGTAGTGCAGGAGAACAGACAGATCATGTGTATAGTGCAGGAGAACAGACATATCATGTGTGTAGTGCAGGAGAACAGACAGATCATGTGTGTAGTGCAGGAGAACAGACAGATCATGTGTGTAGTGCAGGAGAACAGACAGATCATGTGTATAGTGCAGGAGAACAGACAGATCATGTGTGTAGTGCAGGAGAACAGACAGATCCTGTGTATAGTGCAGGAGAACAGACAGATCATGTGTATAGTGCAGGAGAACAGACAGATCATGTGTATAGTGCAGGAGAACAGACAGATCATGTGTGTAGTGCAGGAGAACAGACAGATCATGTGTGTAGTGCAGGAGAACAGACAGATCATGTGTGTAGTGCAGGAGAACAGACAGATCATGTGTATAGTGCAGGAGAACAGACAGATCATGTGTATAGTGCAGGAGAACAGACAGATCATGTGTGTAGTGCAGGAGAACAGACAGATCATCTGTGTAGTGCAGGAGAACAGACAGATCATGTTTGTAGTGCAGGAGAACAGACAGATCATGTGTGTAGTGCAGGAGAACAGAGAGATCATGTGTGTAGTGCAGGAGAACAGACAGATCATGTGTATAGTGCAGGAGAACAGACAGATCATGTGTATAGTGCAGGAGAACAGACAGATCATGTGTGTAGTGCAGGAGAACAGACAGATCATGTGTGTAGTGCAGGAGAACAGACAGATCATGTGTGTAGTGCAGGAGAACAGACAAATCATGTGTGTAGTGCAGGAGAACAGACAGATCATGTGTGTAGTGCAGGAGAACAGACAGATCATGTGTGTAGTGCAGGAGAACAGACAGATCATATGTGCAGTGCAGGAGAACAGACAGATCATGTGTATAGTGCAGGAGAACAGACAGATCATGTGTGTAGTGCAGGAGAACAGACAGATCATGTGTATAGTGCAGGAGAACAGACAGATCATGTGTGTAGTGCAGGAGAACAGACAGATCATGTGTGTAGTGCAGGAGAACAGACAGATCATGTGTGTAGTGCAGGAGAACAGACAGATCATGTGTGTAGTGCAGGAGAACAGACAGATCATGTGTATAGTGCAGGAGAACAGACAGATCGTGTGTATAGTGCAGGAGAACAGACAGATCATGTGTATAGTGCAGGAGAACAGACAGATCATGTGTGTAGTGCAGGAGAACAGACAGATCATGTGTATAGTGCAGGAGAACGGACAGATCATGTGTGTAGTGCAGGAGAACAGACAGATCATGTGTGTAGTGCAGGAAAACAGACAGATCATGTGTATAGTGCAGGAGAACAGACAGATCATGTGTATAGTGCAGGAGAACAGACAGATCATGTGTATAGTGCAGGAGAACAGACAGATCATGTGTATAGTGAAGGAGAACAGACAGATCATGTGTGTGGTGCAGGAGAACAGACAGATCATGTGTATAGTGCAGGAGAACAGACAGATCATGTGTGTAGTGCAGGAGAACAGACAGATCATGTGTGTAGTGCAGGAGAACAGACAGATCATGTGTGTAGTGCAGGAGATCAGACAGATCATGTGTATAGTGCAGGAGAACAGACAGATCATGTGTATAGTGCAGGAGAACAGACAAATCCTGTGTGTAGTGCAGGAGAACAGACAGATCATGTGTATAGTGCAGGAGAACAGACAGATCATGTGTATAGTGCAGGAGAACAGACAGATCATGTGTATATAGCAGGAGAACGGACAGATCATGTGTATAGTGCAGGAGAACAGACAGATCATGTATATAGTGCAGGAGAACAGACAGATCATGTGTATAGTGCAGGAGAACAGACAGATCATGTATATAGTGCAGGAGAACAGACAGATCATGTGTATAGTGCAGGAGAACAGACAGATCATGTGTATAGTGCAGGAGAACAGACAGATCATGTGTATAGTGCAGGAGAACAGACAGATCATGCGTATAGTGCAGGAGAACAGACAGATCATGTGTATAGTGCAGGAGAACAGACAGATCATGTGTGTAGTGCAGGAGAACAGACAGATCATGTGTATAGTGCAGGAGAACAGACAGATCATGTGTGTAGTGCAGGAGAACAGACAGATCATGTGTGTAGTGCAGGAGAACAGACAGATCATGTGTGTAGTGCAGGAGAACAGACAGATCATGTGTATAGTGCAGGAGAACAGACAGATCGTGTGTATAGTGCAGGAGAACAGACAGATCATGTGTATAGTGCAGGAGAACAGACAGATCATGTGTGTAGTGCAGGAGAACAGACAGATCATGTGTATAGTGCAGGAGAACGGACAGATCATGTGTGTAGTGCAGGAGAACAGACAGATCATGTGTGTAGTGCAGGAAAACAGACAGATCATGTGTATAGTGCAGGAGAACAGACAGATCATGTGTATAGTGCAGGAGAACAGACAGATCATGTGTATAGTGCAGGAGAACAGACAGATCATGTGTATAGTGAAGGAGAACAGACAGATCATGTGTGTGGTGCAGGAGAACAGACAGATCATGTGTATAGTGCAGGAGAACAGACAGATCATGTGTGTAGTGCAGGAGAACAGACAGATCATGTGTGTAGTGCAGGAGAACAGACAGATCATGTGTGTAGTGCAGGAGATCAGACAGATCATGTGTATAGTGCAGGAGAACAGACAGATCATGTGTATAGTGCAGGAGAACAGACAGATCATGTGTATAGTGCAGGAGAACAGACAGATCATGTGTATAGTGCAGGAGAACAGACAGATCATGTGTATATAGCAGGAGAACGGACAGATCATGTGTATAGTGCAGGAGAACAGACAGATCATGTATATAGTGCAGGAGAACAGACAGATCATGTGTATAGTGCAGGAGAACAGACAGATCATGTATATAGTGCAGGAGAACAGACAGATCATGTGTATAGTGCAGGAGAACAGACAGATCATGTATATAGTGCAGGAGAACAGACAGATCATCACGGCTGGGAGGGAATGATGCTGCAGGCAGTGACCAGAGGGTCTGACCGACACTAAAAACTTCGAAGAAAGTCCAGACGGACACATAATCAGGTTGCGACTGGTACCATTACTATTGGGACTCTTCGCTGGCTGTTAAAGATGAGACGGAACACTATGGGAATGTTCCGAGTGCTGTTATGTTGGTTATTGACAACTCAACTGAGCAGAAGCTGATGCAGTGCATATAAAACTGCTGAGTTTCGGAAACTTCTGAAAAGCGAAGGTAGTCCCTTACCAGAAATAACACTTGGGGTTTGAAGTGTTAGGCGATTACATATTCTAGACCATCATATATGAGATGGGCTGATCATTTCACTCCTTCGTAGCCTTTCCTTCCCAGACAAATCCCAGAAAATGTTGTAAAGTCTGGAACTCATTTCTATGAGGCTGGATCGACCCCCAGTGCAATACTGATCGAACAAAAAAAACATAACCCGGCCTGTGCCGGGGATTGAATCCCTACCACTGACATGCAAGTTGTTTAATCACTAGACCACCGTTGCTAATATATATATATATATTAACTTGTTTTTTAATTCACGCGTTTCCACTGGTTTAATATGTCGTGCGGCTGGCTGGTTACATTCAGTGAACCCCAGTATTAGCTCGAAAGCTGTCAGTCCCATTTTTGAATCTTCGTTGGTTATAATGTTGTTTAATGTGGACTCCGGTCTCTTGGCAATGGTGTTACAGACGCTGTTCGTGATCCCGTGTACCCGCGTTCGAAACACAGCTGCACGCGATTTTGCAACAAACCACGTTGCGCTGGTTTTTTTTACGAAATGGCATGGGTGTCGGTCGTTCAAACAGCAATAGCAAACTACTCAACGTAAACGTGCAAATATATTAACAACAGCAAAAAATGCAGGCGTTGACTGCAAACGTCCTGTAAAGGATATGCAACTAACGTTTTTTAAATATGGGCAGCCGCTTACAAACAGTAGTACTGATCTAAACAGTAGTACAGATACATAGTAGTGCTGATCTATACAGTAGTACTGAGTCAGGGGGCTGAGTGGTCTCGAGGTATGGTGTCCGCCTCGAGTGCTGGAGGTTCCGGGTTTAAGCCCCGATAAGGGACGGGATTTTTTCACGTGGACTTCCTTCCGGTAACAAAATATTCCCTGGTCTCTGGGTAG
This sequence comes from Cepaea hortensis, assembly GCA_963921405.1. Taxonomy (NCBI): domain Eukaryota; kingdom Metazoa; phylum Mollusca; class Gastropoda; order Stylommatophora; family Helicidae; genus Cepaea; species Cepaea hortensis. The sequence continues at coordinate 11,812,281 of OY992892.1, forward strand.
TGTGATCGGACGCGCGTGTCTAATGTTGCGCACGTAAAAAATCCATTGCCAGTTGGAAATCGAAAAGAGTAAGTAGCCTAACACCGCTGCCGGGCAAAATTTCGAGTTTAAAATCTACCCAAAGTATTTCAAGATCCTCGCCGGTGCTACGGAGTTCATGCACTGAGCTGAGATTCTCCGGACTTAGGCTTGAGTTATGAGGAGAACGGAGCACTTATGGGTTACACCCGTGTGTCGTGATGTTGATCCGTCGACTAAACTAAACTTAGACTAAACTAGCTTAACTGAATCATGGTGGTTAATACTGATGTGGTATAGTGAAGCCGGGTCGGCTGCATTGCCGCGCGCAAACTTCAGTGTCACGTGCGTAAACTTCGACAAAATAACAACAACAACAACAACAACAGTATAAGAAAGCATGAAACTGCAATTCTGTAAAGATTGTGTCATTATTGGCAAACCATTAACTAACGTAAGATAATGGAGGAGACGGATGAGGAGGAACAAGATAAAAATTAAGGAGAGGGAACAAGAAGGAGAAAGCGGAGGAAGAAGAAGAAGATAAAGAATGAGGAAGACGAAGAAAAAGAAGAAGGAAGAGAGGGAAGAAGACAAAGGAGGAGGAGGACGACGAAAAAAGAAGGAGGAAGAAGCATAGGTGAAAGAGAAGGATAGGGAGGAAGAAGAACAAGAAGAAGAAAAACAAGAAGAGGAAGAACAAGAAGTAGAAGAACTAGAGAACATCAGTGTATGTAACGCACATACCTTGAAGCCGGTGGGGCACCAGTCCACAAACTGGATGTTCCTCTTGGCTTTGATGGAGGCGATGGCGGAGTTAACGTCCTTGGGGACCACATCTCCCCGGAACAGCATGCAGCAGGCCATGTACCTGTAAACACAACATCTACATATAGGATCGCATCCTTCTGCCTGATGAAATCATTCTGTCCCAGGCAACTCACTATACGTTGGTCCATCTGTACCACCACACCACTTTCATTCTAACTTAAACTTCTGCAGTCATGGGCATGTATAACCTTCACACTCTGGGCTTACTGGGAGCCGCGATAGCGTTGATTGATCCCCAGATCACCATCTTCTAAGGATTGATCCCCAGATCACCATCTTCTAAGGATTGATCCCCAGATCACCATCTTCTAAGGATTGATCCCCAGATCACCATCTTCTAAGGATTGATCCCCAGATCACCATGTTCTAAGGATTGATCCCCAGATCACCATGTTCAGGAGCGCTGTTCATGGATTCGGTCCACATTTGCATTAGGGCGGATTCGGATTAATTTTTTTACATTGACCTGGTCTCCCAACACAACCCAGTCTAAACTGAGTACCACGAAATATTTTGGAAAGTAAAGGCGGAGGGCGCGACACTAACCACACCAGCCACCGAGTGTCGGCTGCTATATACAAATATGGGTTTAGCACCATGTATGCAACCAGCCTTAAGGTGCTTTAAAGGGATTTTTGTTGTTTAACTGACTTACTGCCCTTGCTATTACTTTCTCTATTCTCAAATTGTTATTTTAACCCTTTCTGGCGCGACTGGTTAAGTTTGAAATATTCATGTCAGGAACACTACGGGTTGACAAATCTTAGTATTAAAATAGAAGCAGGCTGGCCTTTCGACGTGGTTGTCAGAAGCTCCCTACTATAGGCCTTTATCTCGCGGTTTGTTCCGGCACTATAGACTCACACTTGCTAAGCACTTTGGCTGTTGAACAAAGGGACGGAGCGCATATGGGAATGTCCTGAGTGCAGTTATGTTGGTTCTTAGCTCAACTCAACTCAACCCCGGGTACTATGTCCTGGCACTTTGTCTCGGCACTTTGCACTGGCATTTTGTTTAGGTATTTTGTCTTGACACTTTGTCTCGGTACTTTGTCCTGTCACTTACCAGGCACTTCATCCAGGCACTTTGTCCCGACACTTTGTACTGGCACTGTCCAGGAACTAAGTCCCTGCACTCTATCCAAGCATTTTCCGGGGCAATCAAGACGTGTGTGTGTAAGTGTGTGTGTATGCATGTGTATGTCGGAAACGGGAGGGGGGGGAGGACAAGGGGGAACTACGTAAGTAAAGAACAATTTTACATGCTCTAAGGAGTATCAGGTATGTGGTTCTAAACCCATATTTTATAGATCAGTCGTCACTCGGTGGGTCATGTCTTCAAGGTCACACCGGCAAGCCTTTATTTCCCAACATTTCCTGGTGCCCAATTTTGCCTCCTCCTCCTCCTCCTCCTCCTCCTCCTCCTCCTCCTCCTCCTCCTCCTCCTCCTTCCGTTTTTCGACTTTATCCTAGAAAGCTAGGCATCCGATCACATTATCCAAGAGACCAGTTTGATATCGTCTTATAAAAATGTCCAGCTCGAACCAGATTCGAACACTGCTTATTCTACGGACACCGTGACCTTTCAGCCACGCCCATCCAACAGCGCATGCAAAATGCTGATTCCTTATAACTTCAATACCCTAATGGTGTCCATGATGACACTCGTAGAATCGAACTGTTCCCTCTTGTACGAAAGATCAAGGACAGACACACACACACACACACACACACGCACACACACACACACACACACACACACAGACATACACACACTCACACGCACACACACACACACGCACACACACACACACATACTTCTGAGTATGCTTGTAAGTGCAAGTGGTATATCCTATACAGCCGCCACTGAGAAATGCCCAGCTTAAGACAATTAAAATTCCTTCCTAAATTAATGAGAACAATTATTAATTTTGCTCCCCCCCCCCCTCCCCCAACCAACCCTGCTGTACAGATCTCCCGCGGAGGTTCTAGCCCGACTGTATACAATGCCCGGGTGTCTTATCCATTCCCATCTTTGAGGGAAGATGCTTTGCCTGTCGATCCGCATGTTACATTTTTGGGACTTTATGGTACTTGTGCTTTCGGCTATTTTGTTGCTTTGTTTCGCTTCCTGTGATATCTGCGTCACCTTGGCGTTTGTGTGTGTTTTTTTCTTTATTTTTCTTGAAATATCTGGTCAGGTTCTGTCTGGTCGCTTCTACTTCTTGGTGATGTCAGATTCCCGCCTCTTCTCGAGGTGTCTGTCTCCAGGGAGGATTTCATCGATAGTCGACCCTAGATTATAGTCTCTAAAGCGGTGCACAATGTGTATGTAGCTCAGGCGCGCTTAGTCAAAGTGGAAACCTTGATCGCTCCTCCCGTCGTTACCTCGATTCATGTCTGCTCAAGATGTCTCAAATGGAGGTGAAGAGAGATTCTGGTCAGATGTAAACCCGACCCACGGGCATCGGCACCTCTGCATCGTGATAAATGAAACAAGCGCGCTCATTATAATGATTAGCCAGTTGCAGCCTTTCTGCTTAATGAGAGATCATCATCATCATGTGCCATGCCGGTAAGCGTGGGCGGTCATGTTTTACCATCTCACTCGATCACCAGAGTGATCATTTGTGAGATATTAATGAGAGATACCGAACAGTTATAGAAATGTACGAAGATCTTGACCGCAGCAGGATACAAATGATACAAACTCCGCCGCGGAACAAGCACAACTGGAGGTTTCCGTTCATCAGAAGCGCCCACCCCCTTGCTGAATGTTTCGGCCATTTTCCCTTCATTAATTTTAGGGGGCGGGTCCACCCGGGTCATGACTCCCTGTCGTTTATATCCACGGTCGAGACGTTCCTTTATAGTACTGATCCCACATCGAAATCGCCAAGTTTGTCTACCCAGAAGTCAATCCTACCTTCAGAGAGCCGCACAAAAAGCGTTTAGCACATCTACCGGCGTTATCACTGAAATCGTGGTCAGTTTTTGCTATCCATCCATCATGTGCCATGCCGATAAGCATGGGCTGTCATAATTCACCATTTCACTCGATCATCAGAGTCATGGATCAGCTCACTGTTCTTGTCTCTACAAGCTCAACCTTTATTTATTTATTTATTTTTTTATTTTTTGCATATCCTATTTACAGGACATTGCAGTCAACGCCATCATTTTTCAGCTGCCGTTGATGTCTTGGCAAGTTTTACGTTCAGTAGTTTGCCATTGTTTTCTGAACGACTGGCTCACACACCTTTCCGTAAGAAACCAACGCGGCGCGATCCGCTGCTGAATCTCGCGCAGCTGTGTTTCGTATGTGGATATACGGGATTAACAGGCTCTATACAATAATATAAAATGAAATACACGGATTTGTTGAGACTGCGGAGAGGCAACACGCACAAACACATGTACACACATGAGGTCCTTGTAAGGTACGTAGGTATGTTTGTTGTTTCTCCACAAGGATCTTAACATATATTTTTGTTTCATCTTAACGTATCTGTTTGTTTCATTGTATATAGGCACAGATAGAATTTGACACAGCTGAGAGGTTTAACTCCCTTGAAGTCTCTGCTGACCGCGATGTGTTGGGTTCATTCAACACACAGGTCAGTTAGGCATAAATGTTGACTTCTCGTCCTTTATATGGGGACACATTACAAGAACAACTAATAGAGACAGCTAACCCTCACGCAAATTCTCGTCCTTTATATGGGGACAAATTACAAGAACAAGTAATAGAGACACCTAACCCTCACACAAATTCTCGTCCTTTATATGGGGACAAATTACAAGAACAACTAATAGAGACAGCTAACCCTCACGCAAATTCTCGTCCTTTATATGGGGACAAATGACAAGAACAAGTAATAAAGACAGCTAACCCTCACGCAAATTCTCGTCCTTTATATGGGGACAAATGACAAGAACAACTAATAGAGACACCTAACCCTCACGCAAATTCTCGTCCTTTATATGGGGACAAATGACAAGAACAAGTAATAAAGACAGCTAACCCTCACGCAAATTTTCGTCAGTTATATGGGGACAAATGACAAGAACAAGTAATAAAGACAGCTAACCCTCACGCAAATTATCGTCCTTTATATGGGGACAAATGACAAGAACAAGTAACAGAGACAGCTAACCCTCACGCAAATTCTCGTCCTTTATATGGGGACAAATGACAAGAACAACTAATAGAGACAGCTAACCCTCACGCAAATTCTCGACCTTTATATGGGGACAAATGACAAGAACAAGTAATAAAGACAGCTAACCCTCACGCAAATTCTTGTCCTTTATATGGTGACACATGACAAGAACAACTAATAGAGACACCTAACCCTCACGCAAATTCTCGTCCTTTATATGGGGACACATGACAAGAACAAGTAATAGAGACAGCTAACCCTCACGCAAATTCTCGTCCTTTATATGGGGACAAATTACAAGAACAAGTAATAGAGATTGCTAACCCTCACGCAAATTCTCGTCCTTTATATGGGGACACATGACAAGAACAAGTAATAGAGACAGCTAACCCTCACGCAAATTCAGTTCAGTGCGTTCACTACTAGTAGTAGGTAGTAAGTAGCACGTATCTGGAATCTGAGTTCAAAGCGAGTGAACGTACATCTGGGTCAGACAGACAGGAACAGTTACCATAGAGACATGCGTAAACAACAAAGAACGATGTTTGCTTGTACTTACCTTCCACAGCGGGGATCACATTTGACCATCTGGTTAGCTGGCTGGAAGCAGGCGTTGGTCATGTCTGCCACTGTAGTCCTCTCGTGACAGGCCTTGTCTGCGGAGATGACAGGGGCGTAGGTGGCCAGGGGGAAGTGTATGCGGGGGTATGGCACCAGGTTAGTCTGAAATTCATTCAGATCAACATTCATGGCTCCTTCGAAGCGCAATGACGTGGTCACGGATGATACGACCTGGCTGATCAACCTGTTCAAGTTCATGTAACTTGGACGCTCAATTCCCAGGTTCCGGCGACATATGTCATAGATGGCTTCGTTGTCCACCATGAAAGCGCAATCCGAGTGCTCCAAAGTGGTATGGGTGGTGAGGATGGAATTGTAGGGCTCCACAACGGCGTTAGATATCTGTGGGGCTGGATAGACGGCGAATTCCAGTTTCGATTTCTTCCCATAATCAGCAGATAATCTTTCCATTAACAAAGAAGTGAAGCCGGATCCGGTTCCGCCACCAAAGCTATGAAATACGAAAAACCCTTGTAGGGCCTCGCAGTTGTCTGTAAGTTTGCGAATCTGGTCGATCACGCTGTCCAAGATTTCTTTGCCTACGGTATAATGTCCTCTAGCGTAGTTATTTGCGGCATCTTCCTTTCCACTTATCAACTGCTCCGGATGAAACAACTTACGATATTCCCCGGAGCGGATTTGATCAATTACATTTGGTTCTAAATCTACAAATACCGAACGAGGTGTGTACTTGCCATCGCCGATTTCATTGAAGAATGTGTTGAATGAATCGTCGATCGGACCCCCGTCTGCTTCTTCAGAGATGAGCAGGCCATCAGGTTGGATCGTGTGCTCTAGACAGTAAAGTTCCCAACATGAGTTTCCAATCTGCGCGCCAGCTTGGCCCAGATGGATAGAGATGCATTCACGCATTTTGGTGAAACTGAGCGCGATGCTGATCTCACTGACGGGCAGAAAGGCTACGGAGGAGATTCGCTGCGCCGGATTTTCGCGGCGCCACTTGCGTCTTTCAGAGATGTTACTAAATGAAGGATGATCTCGCTTCCTCTAGTCGCCAAAATCCGGTAAACCGTTGCCAGGCATGACGTTACGCAAGGACAATGACGTATTGCCATGACGATGGCTCCGGTGACTACTCAGTTTGTGATTCCACGAGATAAATTTTGGGGGTAAAGCAATATGTCTTCTTTTGAGCGCAACACGCACGCACTTGCACATACACAACACGCAGAAGTGGGGAACAGTTTAGAAACCTCTTCTTCTTCTTTTTCTTCCTCTTCTTCTGGCCTACGGCTTGTGTCGTGAGACGTCGCAGATAGGAGGCAGATGTAATTTTCTGTGTTTCTTTTGTCGTGTTGGTTGTACTAACCTCCTATTTGATTTCTTCAATGTCTCATTGTACAAGGTCTGTGATGTCATCAATCTATTTTCTTCTCGGGCGTCCTCTTGCTCTCGTATCAGATCTCCTTTGATGTAGGGCCAGTGCTGATAGTTGATGGTTGTTGCATTCTAAAGAGGTGGCCGAATCATTTAACTTCTGCTTTTCAATATTTGTGGCACAAGGTGTTGATCCCACTGTCTGTCTGATAACATAATTTCTTACTCGGTCTCAATTAGTTAAGTTGGCAGCTCTCATCAAGCGTCTCATCTCGCAGGTGTTGATTAATGAAACTTTCTAGAAAATTTCTAATTAGCAACTTTAGTTAACGTCGGGCGCTGTTACGTCAACTATTTCTCCCCACGATGTACGAAAGCAAATCATGGACAATTCGCAGACAATTGGGAATTATATGAAAGCTGCGGAGCTGTGGTATATTTAGAAAAAATTATGAGAATGCTGTGGATGGATAGAAAGACGAATGAAGATATCTTGAAAGAAAACTCACAAAGAGAACTGGTTACTCGCATCAGAAGGAGACTCTCCACATAATGTGGGCATGTCATGAGAAGGGGAAAGCTGGAGTATGTCTTCACATCTAGAAGGCTGCAGTGTGTCATCACATTGGGAAGGCTGGAATATGTCATCACATTGGGAAGGCTGGAATATGTCATCACATTGGGAAGGCTGGAATATGTCATCACATTGGGAAGGCTGGAATATGTCATCACATTGGGAAGGCTGCAGTGTGTCATTACATTGGGAAGGCTGGAATATGTCATCACATTGGGAAGGCTGCAGTGTGTCATTACATTGGGAAGGCTGGAATGGAAGGGAGACAGGAGGAGACAAATAGAGAAGATGCTTGAGCTCAGAAATATTTTTTTTTCGCTCGCACGCTTTGAAATCAGGCGTAGTCCACACACATTGCTTCTTGTAGCACTAGACTGAATGTTGTGTGTGGATTAGCTTTCCTTTTTACTAGTGTCCCTCGCCATCAGGCGAACCCACTCCAACATTAGGTACTTGTAATTTACGCCCCCCCAAGTCATGGACGATATGTCAACATTTTAGTCCAGCTGTCCGGTGTAGGGGTTGAACCCCTTACCTCGGCATCTCTCTCTTTGTGCCTTTCTCTGTCGCTCTGTCCCTCTCACTGTCTCTCTGTACGTCTTTCTGCCTTTCTCATTTACTTCTCTCTTTCTCTCTCTCTCTCTCTCCATCTCTCTCTCTCTCTGTCTGTCTGGCTCTATCTATGTCTCTCTTGGTCTCTATCTCTGTCTCTCTGTCCTTCCCTCCTCTCTCTCTCTCTCTCTCTCTCTCTGTGTCTGGCTCTATCTATGTCTCTTTTGGTCTCTATCTCTGTCTCTCTGTCCTTCCCTCCCCCCTCTCTCTCTCTGTCTGGCTCTATCTATGTCTCTCTTGGTCTCTATCTCTGTCCTTCCCTCCCCCCTCTCTCTCTGTCTGTCTGGCTCTATCTATGTCTCTCTTGGTCTCTATCTCTGTCTCTCTGTCCTTCCCTCCCCCCTCTCTCTCTGTCTGGCTCTATCTATGTCTCTCTTGGTCTCTATCTCTGTCTCTCTGTCCTTCCCTCCCCCCCTCTCTCTCTGTCTGGCTCTATCTATGTCTCTCTTGGTCTCTATCTCTGTCTCTCTGTCCTTCCCTCCCCCCCTCTCTCTCTGTCTGGCTCTATCTATGTCTCTCTTGGTCTCTATCTCTGTCTCTCTGTCCTTCCCTCCTCTCTCTCTCTCTCTCTCTCTCTCTCTCTCTCTCTGTCTGGCTCTATCTATGTCTCTTTTGGTCTCTATCTCTGTCTCTCTGTCCTTCCCTCCCCCCTCTCTCTCTCTGTCTGGCTCTATCTATGTCTCTCTTGGTCTCTATCTCTGTCTCTCTGTCCTTCCCTCCCCCCTCTCTCTCTCTCTCTGTCTGTCTGGCTCTATCTATGTCTCTCTTGGTCTCTATCTCTGTCTCTCTGTCCTTCCCTCCCCCCTCTCTCTCTCTGTCTGTCTGGCTCTATCTATGTCTCTCTTGGTCTCTGTCTCTGTCTCTCTGTCCTTCCCTCCCCGCCCCCTCTCCCTCCCTGCTCTCATTCTTATTTCCCTAACATCATTGACCTTGTTCTTATGTATGTAGTTCTTTAGTCCCGTGTACTTTCTCATTTTCCCTTGCTCCTTGTGAAGTAAACCACTGACAGTCTGCAGTATTGTTTCGTTGTTTTGTTCAGATTGTCCACGACTGCTTTTATTTTATCATGTCGTGTTTTTATGTTTTCACGGTAGTTGTCTTTTGGCAAGGTACGTGTTTCCCAATTCTTCTTCTCCTTTGGTTCAGTCAAGAACCGATATCACAGCACTCATGACATCACCAAACAAGTCGCTCGCAACTTCAACAGCCAGCGAAGAGTCATAATACAAATCGTACCGTCTGATTAGTGTTCGTCTGGCCCTTTCGTAGTACTGAGTGTCGGTCAGATCCTATGGTCACTCTCTGCCGCACCATAACACTCCAGGCCGTGATCATCTGTCTGTTCTTCTACACTATTGACATGACCCCAAATGTTCCTGACCATGTTTGCCTTGTCATGTGCCAGTACCCCACACAGCCAATCTTTCCGCCGGCTCGTTTCCCAACACACCAGCATGTTAATAGAAGAGTTGAAGTGGAGAACAGGAAAATAGATTCTAGTCTCTGTAATCAACAAACTTGATGACAAACCCGTCTGCTGCTCCATAAGATGGTGTTCCACTACCACTCCAGACTGGGCTTTCTTCACAAAAGACATCCTCCATAAGATGGTGTCCCACTACCACTCCAGACTGGGCTTTCTTCACAAAAGACATCCTCCAGAAGACTACTCACTGTGTCCTAGACCAGTTAACAGAGAGTGACCACAGACCACGGTCTGGAGTTTGGGGTAAGATCCACAGGAGCAAAAGCCGTTGACTAGCAGGGATTACAGGCGAACTAACTGGGATATAATTATATTGCGCCCATCCCGATGTTCGGAAGCTAATCATTGACAATTAGCAGACAAATGAGCAATTATGTTGAAGCTATAGAACTTTGGTTGTATAGAAAAATGGTGAGAACACCCTGGGCGGAAATATAAAGCAATGAATATATCTTAAAAGATGTTAATTTGGAAAGAAAACGGGTAACTAGCATCGGGAAAAGCTGGAGTATTTCGTCATAATCGGCAAGGTTGGGGTGGGGGGGGGGGGGGGGGGCAGGAGAAGACAAAGAGAAAATGATGGACAGTTTGACCACATGGCGTGGAGGTACGTCGGTATCAGAAATTGTTGCAAGCATATGAGAAAGAAGGCTGTGGGCAGACATGATCACCAACGCCACACGGCATGGACTATAGGAAGATTGGCAGTACATGAAACAGAAGGCTGTGGACAGATATGATAACCAACGCCACATGGCATGGGCTATAAGAAGATTGGCAGTACACGAGACTGAAGGCTGTGGACAGGCATGATCACCAACACCACACGGCGTGGACTATATATAAGAAGATTGGCAGTACACGAGACTGAAGGCTGTGGACAGACATGATCACCAACGCCACACGGCGTAGACCATAAGAAGCATGCACATGTTTGCACTGGTACTGAACGAAAGCGGTCGAGTACGCGAAGTGAAATATTGAAGTTGTTGGTGGCGATTGTTGCTCAAGCTGTCGTCTAACGCTAGTTTACACTCCTTCGGTTGGTCTTCACGTACCGTGGACAACATGGAGCCACGGGTAGGTATCTCTTCTTACATTGTGTTATCAGAGGTCAGCATGGCCGAATGGATTAAATCGTTCGCTCTTAAACATCCGGTGTGCTGATACCAAGGTAGCGGGTTCAACCCTTACATCGGTCAGTTAGACGATTATGCTGACTGCTCGTCCATAACTTAGGGATGTAAATTACGAGTACCTCAGAAGTTGGAGTGGGTTCGCCTCAAGGCGAGGGACACTGGTAACAGGGAAGGTTAATCCACACACAAAAATCGGTCCAGGGCATTAGAGGTAGTAGCAAGTGAACTACGCTGGTGTGTTGGGAAATATTGTCTGAACTCAGGGCATGCTGATGTGTTGGGAAATATTGTCTGAACTCAGGGCATGCTGGTGTGTTGGGAAATATTGTCTGAACTCAGGGCATGCTGGTGTGTTGGGAAATATTGTCTGAACTCAGGGCATGCTGGTGTGTTGGGAAATATTGTCTGAACTCAGGGCACGCTGGTGTGTTGAGAAATAAAATATTGTCTGAACTCAGAGCACGCTGGTGTGTTGGGAAATGAGCAGGCGGACAAATTGGCCGGAACTGCATCTCTGGGTGGGGTGTTGGTGGCTGTTGCAGATTAGTGCAGGTGTGGTCAAGAAGGGGTCAGGGTGTGGTCCGAGCCCTTTGGGATCGTGGTCATGAATAAACAGACATGTATTGTTGGGCACTCATAGATATAACATGAAGGAAGTAGAGACTAGAGAACGCACTAGACAACAAAACAATTGAACGCTATAGTTACCGACCGGGATTCGAACCTGTTGCCTCCAAATGACGACGTCGCATCGCTGCAGGAACAAGTGTACTTCGACGCATGAGCAATTCGACTTCACCCCCCCCCCCTGCCGCCCCCCCCCCTCCCCAAAAAAAAGGCGTCTTCATTAGCCAGGTCTATTATACAGATGAACCTACAGCTATGGAATACGGATATAATTCGCATCTAACCACTGAGATAGCACCATAGATCTCATAATTTTATATTAAACCAGCATAGGTCAAATAACAAACATAGAAACACGTTGGAACGAAATGTTGGGTCCAGTATATTTACGAACATGTAAAGAATAGAAATGATTGGTCGGTTCCAATGTTGTACCCGTATAACACAGAAATATCAATGGGAGAACCCATTGAGACCGCTAAGAATTCATGAATAAACTATTTTTGAACGCTCTGAATGGCCTCATCGGATTCCCCAAATGATATTTTTGGGATCATGAGTACAGTGTGTAAGAACAGATGCGCAATCATGGCCTGGAGAGGATGGTGCGGCCGAGAGAGAGAGAGAGAGAGAGAGAGAGAGAGAGAGAGAGAGAGAGAGAGAGAGAGAGAGAGAGAGAGAGAGAGAGAGAGAGAGTTCCTGATGTGTAAAATCCGGAGCGATTATTTTCTCGTTCTTAACATTTAACCTTTGTAAAGTTAAAGTCAATTGCGTGTCGTTAATACATGTTTGGCTGTTTGTGAAATACTAGGCCAGTTTTACGTTCAATACTTTGCCACTGCTTTCTGAGCGGCCGACGCTCATACCATCTAAATCAACACAATACGGTCTGCTATCAGATTTTGTGCGCGGCTGGCCGAGCGGCTAGAATACCGGATCCTTCTTCAGGAGACCTGGGTTCGAATCTTCGGTAAGGTGTAGAGTTTTTTTTGTGTTTTTTTTCTGTCGGGTACAAAAATAAAACCCTAACCTGCACAGTTCGCGGCGACTGCACTAGCCAGCACTAGCCAGGCGGCCTTAATTCCTCAGGTTCAAGACCCCCCCCCCCCCCCACTCCTCGTCATACACCGCGAGGAAGTCAATAAGTAAGTTACAAATTGCTGTAGTAAATTAACTGCCTATGATAACAACTTGAAATAAGTTTATTTTTATACATACATTGGCCCTTGATTTTTCAACATAATTTCCACCAACACTGCTGCACTTATCCTATCGTTTTCACAGTCCTACCAAACAGGCTGCATAGAACTGCGTGCTTTGTTTTCTGAACCACGTTTTCACTTCACATTCAACTTCGGCGTCATTCGAGAAATGTCTCCCGCCAAGGTGCGTTTTCAGTGGACTTAGCCCCTAGCGATTTCCCGCAAAGCGGTGCATAGCTGGGTAGAAAATGTTACGAGGGCGAGTCAATAAGTAAGTCACACAGTTCTGTGGGATGGCAGGTAAATGAAAATAGAGCACGCAGTTCTATGCAGCCGGTTTGGGAGGACTGATAAAACGATGGGATAAGTGCATCAATGTTGGTGGAAATTATGTTGAGAAATAAAAGGACAATGTATGTATAAAAATAAACTGGTTTCAAGTTGTTATCATATTTAGTTATATTTCTACATCCATTTGTGACTTACTTATTAACTTACCCTCGTACTATATTGGCAGTAACTGACAGTTTGCGAACCGTCGACTCTCTATGTCGGAGAACTGCGAAAATGCGTGCACTGCGTCACAGCCACAGATGCCGGGTTAACCTTTGAACTGTGTAGAGTCTGCGGGAGCGTCAGAAATGGGACTGCTCGTGCCTTTTTGTGCTCGAAGGAGTCTCTGGGACGGCGTCGTTACGCCTCCTGCCTCGCGCTCCCAAGGTTGTGGGTTCGATTCCAAGCGACGTCATTCGGTTCACTAGTGCTTTTTTTCTCGGAGACTCCCGGGGGTCGTCGCTGGAGCTATGGAGTTTGTGCTTTGTGCGAGGCTTTCGGCAGGCCGGCCTGCGGAAAGAGACCGAGTCAAATAGGATATAACCTAGTGCAATGAAAATCGATCACCTTGTCTTTTACAACTCGTTAATGTGCTTGGAGATTTCACTCATACTGTTTGAGCTAGTTCTGCAGACTGTGGCAACCATTTTCTATTCCGTTGTGGTTCTCGCCGCGTTGGTGACTTACGGGATCAGTGAGCCGGCCGCTCAGAAAGCAATGGCAAACTACTGAGCGTAATCTTGCCAAGAAATCAACAACCGCGGTAAAATGCTGGTGTTGACAGCGATGTCCTGTAAATGATATGCGGGGAAAAAAAATATCGGGATACTTTAAAATAATAGATCCTTGAGCCAAAATTAGTTAAAATTATATCAGTGCAGAACAGATACTAGAAAAACAACTTGTTGGAGTTATTTAACTACGGTCTTCATCGCCTTCCTCCTTTTCCTACAGCGAAACAGAGGATGAAGAAGAAGAAGAAGAAGAAGAAGAAGAAGAAGAAGAAGAAGAAGAAGAAGAAGAAGAAGAAGAAGAAGAAGAAGAAGAAGAAGAAGAAGAAGAAGAAGAAGAAGAAGAAGAAGAAGAAGAAGAAGAAGAAGAAGAAGAAGAAGAAGAAGAAGAAGAAGAAGAAGAAGAAGAAGAAGAAGAAGAAGAAGAAGAAGAAGAAGAAGAAGAAGAAGAAGAAGAAGAAGAAGAAGAAGAAGAGAGAAAGAAGAAGAAGAAGAAGAAGAAGAAGAAGAAGAAGAAGAAGAAGAAGAAGAAGAAGAAGAAGAAGAAGAAGAAGAAGAAGAAGAAGAAGAAGAAAAAGAAGCAGCAGAAACATAAGATGACAAGCAGCTGAAACTGCAGCTGTAGACGCAGAGGAAGAGACAGCAGCAGGAGGATGAGGAGAGGATGAGGAATCTAGGAGACGGAGAACATGAAATTATAGATGATATGCCTCTATTGCAATCATCCCTATCTATCTATCTATCTATCTATCTATCTATCTATCTATCTATCTATCTATCTATCTATCTATCTATCTATCTATCTGTCTGTCTGTCTGTCTGTCTGTCTGTCTGTCTGTCTGTCTGTCTGTCTGTCTGTCTGTCTGTCTGTCTGTCTGTCTGTCTGCTGCCTGCCTGCCTGTCTGTCTATATATCTGCCTGCCTGCCTATTTGTCTGTCTGTCTGTCTATCTGTCTGTCTATCTGTCTGTCTGTCTATCTGTCTGTCTATCTGTCTGTCTGTCTATTGTCTAGTCTGAATTGTACCCATATTCCAGCAAGAATCAGTGTCTCTCTATATTCTCAGAGTATCTGAATTCTGTGATTTTGATCCCACTCGTTAACGCTTTCTTCGCCGATATGTATTGATAAGGATTCTTTAATCGTTTTCTCCCCGATCAATCCTTCCCACGTGTCTTTATAAATTATCAGATACTCATTATCGCAAGAACTAACCCCCATTTTTCTTACACAGACCGTAAAGATATTCGAAACAAGCAAAACCAGCCTCGGCTTCTCAGATGATGTTATAAAAGATGCAACAGATCGTTCCGCGGCGGCGCCGGAAGCTCAACCGAGACTCAGCGGCTCATCACAACCGCAACGGATGAAGAGCAGGGAAGACTTCCACGCTAGTGTGCTGAAGACCACCAAGTCCTACGGATTCCAGCTCAAACTGGGCCACAAGCTTGAGGATACCACACAGAAGATCGGCCTTGATGAGACCCGCAGGCTGAACTTTTACAGGCAGTTGTTTACCGAGTTGTTTGGGTCGTTTATTTTGTTGACGTTGGGTTGCAGTGCTATTACGCCTTATCAACCACAAGGAACAGACGCTGTGAGTTCTGTTAGATAGTTGGCTCTAGGATCGGTCTGTGTATCTGTCTGTGTATCTGTCTGTGTATCTATCTGTGTATCTGTCTGTGTATCTGTATGTCTACCAATCCGAACGCCCAACCAACCACCTGTTTGTCTGACGCACAAACACCCATCTACTGTTGTGTCTGCCTATGACTGTGTTCAGTATCATAATTGTAGAATATCATAATGATATGGGGTTTAAAGCAGATATGATCCACTTTACTGAATCATTATATTATTATGAACAAGCAGCTGTCAGAGTAGCCGGTTAAACATCAAACCGGCTTCAGATGTAAAATAGAGCAAGACCGGGCTGCATTCTATTTCCGTGTCTGTTTAGCACAAATGCAGAAAATGTCATGAGAAACGTCAAAAGTGATGAGATAAGAGACAGTTTTAACGCATAATAAATGGTGGATATCCAGTTCCAGAACTTAGATATGCAGGTGACACAGGTCTTTCCTCAAATAGTGCTAAATGATAAGAAGAGCTGTTCTTTCTTTCAAGAGAAACAGGGAAAAATCAACATCTTTTTCTGAACTTAGTTAATTGCATATCCTTGACAGGACTGGCAGTCACCCCCAGCATTTTCCGGCTGTTTGTGATTTCTTAGCACGTTTATGTTCACTAGTTTGAATTTCTTTCTGAACGACCGGCACTCATACCTTTGTAAGCCTGCTTCCAAACTGCCCGCAGTTGTGTTTCGAATACGGTATGCGGAATTACGAATTGTATTCGTAACGCCTTAGCCACAAAGCCGGATTTCTGAACTCTCTCTCTCTCTCTCTCTCTCTCTCTCTCTCTCTCTCTCTCTCTCTCTCTCTCTCTCTCTCCCTCATTAGCATGGTCGCGATCTCCTCGAGCACGTGATACATCCTGTTGACCTGCCGCAGCATTTGATTGGACACTTACCCGTAGGATTGGGCCAGGTCCAACCATATCACCTGAAGGTTTGCCTTCTCTGCCCTCGCCCTCTCTGGACAGCTCCAGTTCCAATTCCAATTCCAATTTTATAAACAAAAATTCCAAATTCGGCCTCTTTCAACCTGCGTTTTTCAGCTGTGGTTATTGTTGAGGTGCGTGGTTTTTGTGGGTTCATTCACCCTAATTCTTGTCTTGTGAGTCCTATCTCGGACTGATTATGTTATTGGGGGGGGGGGGGGGGGTAGAGGGGGGGGGGGCGTCGTTCGGTGGCTGTCCTTTGTGCATATTTCCTCTTGTGGTTCTCTTTGTTGGTGCAGGCTCCTGGCTCGTCAGGCTTGACTGGTTAAAAGGACTTTTTATTTGGTATTTTTGCCTCCATTTCTGTGTATTGCCCGTAGAAGCTTTTCGATGTTATTTACCTCCTTGCGCTTTTTTTCACTTTCGCGTTTAAGTTCTTGCTGTCTTTCGATTGCTTCCTCTGTGGTCAGCCATGGGACGATCTCTCCGTCCTCGATATAGTACTCAATGCCGGTATCATAGTCAGAGATTATCTCCGGGTATTCTATGGGTTTTCCCCGAGTTTCTTCACCTTCTTTCCTTTTGCTTCCTGTCTTCTCATGTATTCCTCGTGCCTGAGTCCCTCTTACCTTGCCCGTTTCTTTTCTTCTTCTATGTACTCCTCCATTTCCTCCGGTGTAGGTTCGTTTGTAAACCACTTCATGGTTCCTCTTCTTGTCTTTTTTTCGGCTGTCTGGCGGGATGTTGGTTTCCCCTTGGATGTTTCGGGCGCTGTGGTTCGGCTGCTGGTTTTATCTTGCGGTTTCGGTTCGATTTTTAGTTGGGTTTCTTGCGGCGTCTCTATGGTCTCTTGCGGCTTCTTGGTGGTCTCTTGCATGGCTTTTGTTGGTTTGTTTTGAGTTGATTTCATTTCAGCTTTTAGCCGCTCTCTCTCTCTCTCTCTCTCTCTCTCTCTCTCTCTCTCTCTCTCTCTCTCTCTCTCTCTCTCTCTCTCTCTCTCTCTCTCTCTCTCCGTTGTTATGGTGCGTAGCATAACTTCGTTTTCCTGCTTCAACGCGGTCATCTGCTCCACTTCTCGCTTGATGTTTTGCTGGATCTCCTTGATTTCCGCCAGTAGTTTCTCGTTGTCGCTGGTCGGATTTAGCGTCAGCAGTGCCTTGACTTGTTTCTTTAACTCGCCGATCTGGCTTTGTAGTTGAGCTCTTTCATCTTGCGAGATGCCCGTGGCTGTCCCTCACCGCCGCATTGCTTCCTTATATGGCGTCTTGGTGTTGATGGCGATCTTTAACACGTCTCTGTGTCTCTGCAGGTACGGACAGCCCAGATATCTTGCTCCATGTTTGCTCGGGCAGTTGGCGCACTTTCTGTTGTTGTTGGGAGCTCGAAAGTCCGTGTCCAGTTTGGCCAGCGGACACTCCTTGAAGGCGGGGTGATCGGCGCAGTACCTGCATATTTCCGTTTTACTGCGACATGCTGCTCTGTTGTGGCCGGCCTTCTGGCATCTGGAACATTGATTAACTCTTGGGATGAATCTCTCTGGCTGTTGTATTTGCTTGCTGATTGATAATGTGGTCGGCATTTCGCTGCCCTCCGACGTCACTACAGCCAAGATTGTAAGTATCTTGGAGTAAGTGAGGAGTCGCTCCACCTTCAAGAATCGGATGTGAAGATTCTCTTCTCGTAGCTGCTTCAGGATTTCTTCATCTGTCAGCTCCACTTGAATCCGCTTGACAACCCATCGGACTGTTTTTGAGTATTCCCGGCTCTGGTGTATTTCTCCTCCTTCTCTGTTGTCTTGACTCTTGTCTGTGGTGGGCTGTCGATCTTCTCCCTCGTGGTAGCTTCAATAATACTTGTAGTTTCAGGTTCTTTAGTAAGCTAGCAGGCAGGCTCTCAACGTTCGTCTTCTTGACAGTCTTGTCGGCTCCCACGCTGCACATCTTGGATGCCGCGTGTTTCTTGTTGTTGGACTTTCAACGTGACATTTCCCCCTGTATCAGGCTGCTTGACTTGTTCAGGCGACTTGTCTTGTTAGCGCTCGCAGTGAGAATGACGGACACACACTCACGCATCGTCTGGACAGCTTCCCTGATCTGGACATTTACAGACCCAGGTTCACCCTCAGGGTGTCAGGCAGGAGAAGGAGCCGAAACAATAGGCCAGGGGGAAACCATTTCTGGCGATCGAAAACTCCCTTTCGCGCTTGCTCCACGGCGGAGTTCTAATCACTTACAAGGGACTTTCTCATGTTCTCTTCCAGCACCTCAGCATGGCATCGATCATCCTGTCTTGGGGCTTTACCGTGGCCACAGTGGTGTGGACAATCGCACACGTCAGCGGCTGCTTTCTGAACCCCGCCGTGACGATCAGCATGTGGATCAACTCAAGGATCTCTTTAATCAGGTCAGCATTCCTTTAGTTACATTATCCTTTATATGTTGCTGTCATTGTTGTTGTTGTTATTGTTGCCGCGACTGCTGTTGTTGTTATTGCTGCTATTGTTGTTGTTATTGTTGTTGTTGCCGCGGCTGCTGTTGTTGTTATTGCTGCTATTGTTGTTACTGTTGCTGATGCTATTGTTGTTGTTATTGCTGCTATTGTTGTTACTGTTGCTGATGCTATTGTTGTTGTTATTGCTGCTCCTATTGTTGTTGTTGCTTCTGCTGTTGATTTTGTTGTTGCTGTTATTGTTGTTGCTGCTGCTATTGTTCTTGTTATTGTTGCTGATACTATTGTTGGTGTGGTTATTGCTGCTGCTATTGTTGTTGTTATTGCTGCTCCTAATGTGGTTGCTGCTGCTGCTATTGCTGTGGTTGTTACTGCTATTGTTGCTGCTATTGTTGTTGTTGTTGTTGTTGTTGTTGCTTCTGCTGCTGCTATTGTTGTTGTTGTTGCTGCTACTATTGTTGGTGTCGTTATTGTTGCTGCTATTGTTGTTGTTATTGCTGCTCCTATTGTTGTTATTGCTGTTTCTATTGTTGTTATTGCTGCTGCTATTGTTGTTGTTGTTGTTTCTGCTGCTGTTATTGTTGTTGTTGTTGTTGCTATTGTTGTTGTTGCTGCTACTATTGTTCGTGTCGTTATTTTTGCTGCTATTGTTGTTGTTATTGCTGCTCCTATTGTTGTTATTGCTGTTTCTATTGTTGTTATTGCTGCTGCTGCTGTTATTGTTGTTGCTTATGCTGCTGCTATTGTTGTTGTTGTTGCTGCTACTATTGTTCGTGTCGTTATTGTTGCTGCTATTGTTGTTGTTATTGCTGCTCCTATTGTTGTTATTGCTGCTGCTGCTGTTGTTGTTGTTATTATTGTTGTTGTTCTTGCTGCTGCTATTATTGTTGTTATTGCCACTGCTACTGTGTTTGTTATTGCTGCTGCTGTTGTTGTTGTTGCTAATATTGTTGTCATTGCTGCTGCTATTGTTGTTATTGCTGCTACTGTTGTTGTTATTGCTGCTGCTGGTGTTGTTGCTGCTGCTGATGTTGTTGCTGCTGCTGCTATTGTTGTTATTGCTGTTGCTGTTATTGCCACCGCTACTGTGTTTGTTATTGCTGCTGCTATTGTTGTTGTTATTGCTGTTGCTATTGTTGTTATTGCTGCTGCTATTTTTGTTGTTATTGCTGCTGCTAATGTTATTGTTGTTGTTGCTTCTATTGTTGTTGTTGCTGCTGCTGTTGTTGTTATTGCTGCTGCGAGTGTTGTTATTGCTGCTGCTATTGTTGTTGTTATTGCTGCTGCTATTGTTGTTATTACTGCTGCTATTTTTGTTGTTATTGCTGCTGCTAATGTTATTGTTGTTGTTGCTTCTATTGTTGTTGCTGCTGCTGTTGTTGTTATTGCTGCTGCTATTGTTGTTGTTATTGTTGCTGCTAGTGTTGTTGTTGCTGCTGCTATTTTTGTTAATGCTGCTGCTATTTTTGTTGTTATTGCTGTTGCTGTTGTTGTCGTTTTTTTTTGTGTTTTTTTTTTTTTGGTTGCCGCTTTTTTTTCAGTTATGGTTGAATTGCTTCGATTCCAGTAGCTCACTTTTGAATGATTTGAAGGACGTCTGCATGTCCGAATAAATAAAAGCGATAGCTCTTAAGCTTCCTGTGTACTAATGCCGAGGGTAGCAGATTCAACCCCTTCACCAATCAGTTGGACTAACATGTTAACTTCTCGTCCTTGACCTGGGAACGTAAATTACGAATACCTCAGAAGTCTGAGTGGGTTCTCCTGATGGCGAGGGATACTGGTAATAGATACAGCTAATCCACACGCAAAAATCAGTTCAATGCACTAGAAGTAGTAGCGCATGTATGGACTACGTTTGAGTCCAAAGCAATTGAAGGCAAAAACATAAATATGATTTAAAGAATTGAGGATCGGTTCTGAAAAGAAATAGAGGATAACTGTCAAACTGAATCGCTCTGAACGCAAGCTTGCTACGACTTCCGGTGCGTGTGGGTTAGCTTTCCCTAGTGACATTGTCCCTAACCATCAGGCGAACCCACTCCGACTTCTAAGGTAACTCACTTTGTGATGTCAGTTCTATTTGTGAGTTAACGTCTTTCAAGATATCTTCATGACTATTTTTATCCGTCCACTGTGCTCTCAGTAATCGTCTACATGTGCTTACAGGCGGTTTGTGCTTTTTCAGGTGTACTGCCTACATTGTAGTACAACTCATAGGATGTACGGCCGGCTCAGCTTTTCACACTTTCATTCGAGGTGACAAAGTAAGTAGTACAGACCTGCTTTCTCTCTGTCTGTCTGTCTGCCATTCCATCCATCCACACACCCATCTGTCTGTCTACCGATCCGTCCATTTATCCACCCATCCATCCACTCACACATTTATACATTCGTCTGTCTGTCTATCCGTCCCTCATAATTCTGTCCATCTGTTCATCCATCCATCAATCAATTTCCTCTGTCCTCAATACATTCGTCGCTAAAGCCGCCCGCTCATCGATCCATTATTCCGCTCATCCACCAATTCCTCTATCCATCCACCCATTCATTTATCCATCCAATCACCCATCCCCCACCCCTACACCCGCAGAGGTCACCCAACATCTTAAAATGGGTGCCGAATAATTTGAAGAATTTTCTGGGATCGTCTGAGAATAATAAGAGGCGAGGAAGTATCTACCATATAACTACCTTCACCGGTGACCATCCTTGTCTATAAATCCCTAGCACTGGACGTCCCAGTACCTACCATATCTTCACCAGTGACCGTCCTTGTCAATGAAACCCAAGCACTGGACGTCCCAGTATCTACCATATAACTACCTTCACCAGTGACCGTCCTTGTCAATGAAACCCTAGCACTGGACATCCCAGTATCTACCATATAATTATCTTCACCAGTGACCGTCCTTGTCAATGAAACCCTAGCACTGGACATCCCACTATCTACCATATAATTATCTTCACCAGTGACCGTCCTTGTCAATGAAACCCTAGCACTGGACATCCCAGTATCTACCATACCTTCACCAGTGACCGTCCTTGTCAATGAAACCCTAGCACTGGACATCCCAGTATCTACCATATCTTCACCAGTGACCGTCCTTGTCAATGAAACCCTAGCACTGGACATCCCAGTATCTACCATATAATTATCTTCACCAGTCACCATCGTTGTCAATGAAACCCTAGCACTGGACATTCCAGTATCTACCATATAATTATCTTCACCAGTGACCGCCCTTGTCAATGAAACCCTAGCACTGGACGTCCCAGTATCTACCATATAACTACCTTCACCAGTGACCGTCCTTGTCAATGAAACCCTAGCACTGGACATCCCAGTATCTACCATATAATTATCTTCACCAGTGACCGTCCTTGTCAATGAAACCCTAGCACTGGACATCCCAGTATCTACCATATAATTATCTTCACCAGTGACCGTCCTTGTCAATGAAACCCTAGCACTGGACATCCCAGTATCTACCATATCTTCACCAGTGACCGTCCTTGTCAATGAAACCCTAGCACTGGACATCCCAGTATCTACCATATAATTATCTTCACCAGTCACCATCCTTGTCAATGAAACCCTAGCACTGGACGTCCCAGTATCTACCATATAACTACCTTCACCAGTGACCATCGTTGTCAATGAAACCCTAGCACTGGACGTCCCAGTATCTGCCATATAACTACTTTCTCAATAACCATCCTTGTCAATGAAACCCTAGCACTGGACGTCCCAGTATCTACCATATCTTCACCAGTGACCATCCTTGTCAATGAAACCCTAGCACTGGACGTCCCAGTATCTACCATATAATTACCTTCACCAGTGACCATCCTTGTCAATGAAACCCTAGCACTGGACGTCCCAGTATCTACCATATAACTACTTTCTCAATAACCATCCTTGTCAATGAAACCCTAGCACTGGACATCCCAGTATCTACCATATAATTATCTTCACCAGTGACCATCCTTGTCAATGAAACCCTAGCACTGGACATCCCAGTATATACCATATAATTATCTTCACCAGTGACCATCCTTGTCAATGAAACCCTAGCACTGGACATCCCAGTATCTACCATATAATTATCTTCACCAGTGACCATCGTTGTCAATGAAACCCTAGCACTGGACTTTCCAGTATCTACCATATAACTACCTTCACCGGTGACCATCCTTGTCAATGAACCCCTAGCACTGGACGTCCCAGTATCTACCATATAATTACCTTCACCAGTGACCATCCTTGTCAATGAAACCCTAGCACTGGACGTCCCAGTATCTACGATATAACTACCTTCACCGGTGACCGTCCTTGTCAATTAAACCCTAGCATTGGACGTCCCAGTATCTACCATATAATTACCTTCACCAGTGACCATCCTTGTCAATGAAACCCTAGCACTGGACGTCCCAGTATCTACCGTATAATTACCTTCACCAGTGACCATCCTTGTCAATGAAACCTTAGCACTGGACGTCCCTGTATTTACCATATCTTCACCAGTGACCATTCTTGTCAATGAAACCCTAGCACTGGACGTCCCAGTATTTACCATATAATTATCTTCACCAGTGACCATCCTTGTAAATGAAACCCTCGCACTGGACGTCCCAGAATTTACCATATCTTCACCAGTGACCATCCTTGTCAATGAAACCCTAGCACTGGACATCCCAGTATTTACCATATCTTCACCAGTGACCATTCTTGTCAATGAAACCCTAGCACTGGACGTCCCAGGGGCAGTATCTGCCATATAATTAGCTTCACCAGTGAGTGAGACCGAGTAAGAAACGCTGTTATCAGACAGACAGTGGGATCAACACCTTGTGCCACATTTATTGAAAGACAGAAGATCAAGAGGTTTGGCCATGTCGTTAGAATGCAACACCGTCAACTATAGTATGTCCACATTTGTTTGCCTTCATTCACGATCAATTATTTTGAAAACTGTCTGTTGCATCGTTATGAAATTTTTCCAGCCGTCTTATATTTACCCCCACCCAAGGAATATGTCTTTGATAGGTCCAAAAGCAACTTAAATCATTGAAAGCGGCAACATTTCTTTGATGTTTTGGGGGAAATGTAGTGAATTCACGCTAACAAACTAGTCTTACAGTAAACCACGTTATTTCTGTTAAAGACACAAGTACAAGGCGTAGCCAGGTACGTATGGGAGTGGGTGCAATAAAAAAGTAGCTTAAAGTAGCATTGCACCGGGTTTTTATCCCATAAGGCTCAGTCTCTTTCCGCAGGGCGGAAATCGTGGTACAAAGCACGAACTCCGTATCTCCAGCGACGACCCTCTGGAGTCTCCGAAAAAAATGCACTCGTGAAATGAAGGAATCGAACATACAACCCTCGGAGCCCGAGTCAGACGGCTTGACCACTTCACCACGGAGATTCCCGAGAGAGGTGCAATGTGTAATATTAGTAAAGACAGAGAATGTACAGAGGTATGGGGTAAATAACGTGTAAATTGACAGGAAAATAGAAGGAATATATTTCTTACCTTATTTTTCATTTCCTTCTTGTTTCTTCAGGTGCTGGTTAATAATTGTACACAAGTATTCATGTTACTAGGATGCATTTAGCTTTTTATATTGAGCTCGTGAAAGCTTCCAAATAACTGTGCGTTAATGTGCGTATGGAGTGACCAGAAATGATACCGCAATTTAGTCATCATGTTTCCATTTTTAAAGATCTGTTCAGCTGTCTGTGTAGTTTGTTCACACGTACACATGGGTGACAGACCCGCTGTGAGTCTTCGTGACAGACAGACAGACAGACAGACAGACAGACAGACAGACAGACAGACAGACATATATTATTATATAGTATTCTCGAGCCAATCTCTAAATACATTACCATTAATCTTATTATGATAATCCCTATTGTCTGTATGCTTTGATACGAATACGAGCCCAGCATTCTGTTGCAAGCCATTATGCGTATTACCAGCATGGGCCATGGCCAAAAGCTGTCCTATACTACTGGGCACATATCGCTTTATCTGTCCATGCACTGGTTGCCATTCCTTATCACTTGTGTGGTGCGCATTGATCCACATTTCATCCAAACACACTATGCCATAATTTTCTTTGCGCTTTTCCCTTATTTCACGTAGGTATCTGCTTCTCATGGCTCCTAAATGCGGTTGCTCGCAAAGATTATTTCTACCGCCCTTGTACTTTCAAATAGTGAAGATAATGTCCTTATAATTTTCCACAAAGTTGTTTTGGATAGCTCTATGTTATTGTTCTTTCTGAACCAAACCCTAAGTTTTCTTACAGTCACTGTTTCTTTGGCATCCAGCATTTTTATAATGCTTGTTAATCCTGGATATAAAATCCAAAATTTTTATAATTTTAGGAGTCTCTGTGGCGAAGTGGTCAAGCCTTTTGACTCAGGCTCCAAACGTCGTGGGTTCGATTCCAGTTCACGAGTTAAATTTTTCGGAGACTTCTGTGGGTCGTCGCTAGAGCTGCGGAGTTCGTGCTTTGTGTGATGCTTTCCGCGCTGCGGAAAGAGACCGAACCATATGGGATAGAACCCGGTGCAATGAAGTCGACCCTGTCGTATATCAAGCGACTTTTTAAAGCATTTTTACAATAGCTCGCCTTATGACATCTTTGTCAAAACTGTCTACAATAATCTTTCTACCTACCGTTTGGTTATTGCGTGGTGGTTTAATTCCAGATTCTTGCACCCTTTGACAAAATGCCCGTTTACTCAAGCCCAATGCATGCATTGTTCTTTTTTCGGAATTTGTAATAGTATAAAACAGTTTCTTGCGATCAGCTTCTTGACAAAAATATGTGTACAACTTCATAGCGATTCTTTGAAGTGTACAATTTCGCATTAAAGCCCATTGAAAAATATTCACACATTTCAATGTTAGCGATAAGTGATAAGATTTAAAAAAAAAAAAAAAAACATATTAATCAGGTTTCATGAAATAACCCACATTTTGAGACACCTCTGAACAGTCTTAGTTTGAACAACGCGGGGGGTTGGCAAAAGGCCAATCCTGTGAAAACACGTACAATATTCGAAATTGAGCCCTGATTGTCTGGCTACGCTGTAATACATTTAAAATTATGAATTTCATGTCAGACCCGTAAATTATATATCTCATATAAACAAACTTTAAAATCTGCTGTAAAATCTCCAGAACAAAATTTTTTTTGTTGGGTGGACATAATGATAAGGTTATATACTAAATTTCATAATTTTCCCTCAGTTGGTTCCTGAGATATTGATGTTTATATTGCGGCAAACAAATGTGGACATACTATACTATAATGGCTCTACATCAAAGATCATCTGCGACGAGACCAAGAGGACTCCCAAGAAGACAATGGATTGACGACATCAAAGACATTGTACAATCACATGGAGACACTATCCAATGCCACCCATCGGGCGCTGGAGCGCCAGTTATTCCTCCCCGCGACGATTGACAGCACAAGTAGGACATGATGATGATGATGATGATGATGATGATGATGATGATGATGATGATGATGATGATGATGATGATGATGATGATGATGATGATGATGATGATGACCAGTGACCATCCTTGTCAAGGAAGCCGCGGTGGCGTTGTGATCAGGCACTTTCCCGACGGCCATACGGTCACGAGATCGATCCGCATAGGGACGGACTTAGATTTTTTTTTAAAATTGACCTAAGCTGCCGGGTCGACCCAGCCTAAAATGAGCACAGGAAATGTATTGGGAAGTAAAGGCGGCCGGTGTGGTACTTGCCGCATCAGCCACCTAGTGCCGGTTGGTCTATACAAATATGGGGCTAGTACCGTATTGCCAGATTAGCTTTAAGGTGTCTAGAGGGACCTTGAGTTGTTTCCTTGACCTTCCATTACGCAGTTCGTAATCCCGCATACCGCGTTCCAAACACGACTGAGAGTGATTTGGTAGCAAGCCGCCTAGTGTTGTTTTTGATTTAATGAAAATGGTATGAGTGCTGGTCGTTCAGAAAGCAATGACAAACTACTGAATGTAAACTTGCCCAGAAATCTCGAACAGCCAAAGAATGCTGGGATTGACTGCGACGTACTGTAAAGGATATGCAACTAACTTTTTAGCCATTAAGCCCTGCTTTTGGAGTCCCGTGGCGAAGTGGTAACGCCGTCTGATTCGCGCTGCCAAGGTCGTAGGTTCAATTTCGGGATAGGTCGTTCGGTTCACGGGGGCAATTTGCTCGGAGACTCCAGAGGGTCGTCGCTGGAGCTACGGAGTTCGTGCTTTGTGCGACGCTTTTTGGCAGGCCGTCCTGCGGAAAGAGGCCGAGCCATATGGGATAAAAATCCGATCCATACGGGATAAAACCCGATCCATACGGGATAAAACCCGAGCCATATGGGATAAAATCCGATCCATACGGGATAGAACCCGAGCCATATGGGATAAAACCCGATCCATACGCGATAAAACCCGATCCATACGGGATAAAACCCGAGCCATATGGGATAAAATCCGATCCATACGGGATAGAACCCGAGCCACATGGGATAAGACCCGATCCATACGGGATAAAACCCGATCCATACGGGATAAGACCCGATCCATACGGGATAAAACCCGATCCATACGGGATAAACCCCGAGCCATAAGGGATAAACCCTGAGCCATGTGGGATAAAACCCGAGCCATAAGGGATAAAACCCGAGCCATGTGGGTTAAAACCTGAGCCATACGGGATATAACCCGAGCCATATGGGATAAAACCCGAGCCATACGGGATAAAACCCGAGCCATACGGGATAAAACCCGAGCCATACGGGATAAAACCCGAGCCCCATCTCCCCCCATCTCATCATGTTCCTCTTGTACCTTGCAGTGTCGAGGTGAAGTATAAACTTCGTGAGAGTGCCCGGTTATGGGCTTCGTATATCGACATTCCCATGGATTCTGTTCGTTTGGGTCAGTCCATTTATACTTCTTAGTTTTTCTACCCGAGTCATACGGGATAAAACCCTAGCCATACGGGATAAAACCTGGTGCAGACAATGAAGTCGATCGTCTTGCTTTGAAATGACTCAGTGCTAAACAAACAGTAGGCTTGGATCTAGCACGATATGCACTCAAATATTACAATGTCAACTTCCATTCACTGAGCAGTGAAATTGCGAAAGATACCGCGAAACAAACCAAATAACACGATCACCCTATATGTCGTTCTTCTGACTAAATGTTAGGTCACATTTGGCGATATGTTAACCTTTGACACTGGATCATTTAAACCCTATTTGACCCCTGCTTCTACAACTCAAAGAAGGACCTGGTGCTGTTCCACAGTTGAACACAACTTGCCAGACGCTGCTCAATCGAGACTTGGGAGTTCACGAGTTCAAGGGCTTCATCGTGGAATTCTTCATCACTTTTGTCCTGCTCTTCTTCGTGTTCGCCACCACAGACCACCACAGACTGGACCACGGCGGTTCTCACGCTATGATGGTTGGTGGTGTCATCATTCCCCTGGTCAACATGGCGGTGAGTATTTAGAGAAGTGCACGTTAGTTTCTTCACTGGAATCTCTGACAAATGTCTAGGTTATCTTGACTTGGCTGGCGACATTGCTCGCCTGTCTTACAAACGAAATTAGATGCAGGATAAACTAACACAACAACTGGGTTTTACATGATTAAGTGCTAAGTGATGATTAATCTCTGAACTGATTTAGTGCCGATGGATAATACAACGCCAGATGTACATTCTTCTTCTTCTTTTCGTTCATCCGGAGTGTTTTTTCAGATGTGATTGCGGTGTGTCTGTTATGCGCCCTTGGGCCGAAACCCGTAGGCCAACACATCGACTTCAGCGTGCATTTTTGACCAGGTAGCATTCCTGGGAGACTCTCACTTTTGTGGCGCCATCTGCAACCATGCTGGCCAAGGTGGAACGGTCGAAGACAACGGTCATCCCTCAAAGGAAGGCAGGGACAGTCCATAGCATTTTCCGCCATCCAAGGTTGCTTCCATAGTTGCAGGGCCGACACATAACGCCCTGGATCTGGGCTCACCGAGGGAGATCGTCACGTCCTGCTCATGGCTGCTTTAAATCCTCACTTCAATATATTGGTCATTTCGTTTCCCCGGGTCATTCCCGCACAAACCAGGCAGGTTTGCAGACGGCATCCACTCAGCGAGTTTTCGGACATGTGCTTGTCGTTGCGCCCATCAGAGCTTTTCCAGGCTCAACAGACATTCGGAAAACTACCCAGTCAGAGCTGTTCCGAACAAGAGCGGCATTCGGAAACTAGGTAGTCAGAGCTGTTCCTAGCACGAGAGACATTCGGACGAGACATTTCACTCGGACGTAATTGCGTAGTGTCAATTTTTAGTTTGCCACCCGTAGGACGACACTTCCGACTTCCAGCGGGCATTTTTTAATGAGGTTAGCCTTCCTCTGGTTTCGAGGCACGTTGGACTGTTGTGATGTCGCTAACATCTCAGCTGGTCAAGATAGAACGACAAACGACATCGTGGTCGGCCCTCAAGGGAAGGCAGGGGCAGACCATGAGCATTCCCTCGCTATCCAAGGAGGCTTCCATAATTGCAGAGCCGGCACATATTGCTCTGTGACTGGGCTCATCCGAGGAGTTGCCACGTCCTGCTCATGGCTGCTTTAGTTCCTCACTTCCATGTGTTGGGCAACTCGTTTGCCACTGATCGCTCAAGCACACACCAGGGACGGTCAGACTGCAAGCGACACCCACGCTTTTGACTTCGGACCACGCAATAGGTTCGCTCGCCGTGCGTTCCATTTTGCGGCATTGAGACGTTCTTCCACTTTTGTCTACACTCTCTATGAGTTAGATACAGTTTTCGCAGCCACTTTCTTCGACTGGGGCACTTTTTGTACTCGCTCACGAGGTAGGCTACTTGTGCTGCCGGATCAGCACCTTACCTTCGTGTAGCGGTGAACGAGAAACGGCCTGGCCTCTCATCCGGGAATCTCTCATATCCCCCAGCTGAGAGCCTTCGAACTTCTATCAGACCTGAGCATGTAGCTTGCTCAGTATCACGCCTTTATTTTTCGAGAGGTGGCTATCGGCCAAGCTCTCAGGTCCGAGGGTTTGTGGCTTAGAGGCGTTCAGCCACAGCCCTCGACAGGGAGCCTTTAGTGTTTTGTCCGAACCAAGAACTTCTGCCTTCGTGCGCCTGATTTAAATTTTGGACTGCTATCCTCAGTCTCACCTGCAGAGCAGCAGGTTGTGTCTCTCTTAGTCTGGTCCCTATCCCATATGCTGTCCGATTGTAATTTTTCACCCATCAGCAAGCACATGGGGTCGATGGGACACGCAAGCTCCCCCACCACGGCAAGGTGGAGACACATCGGGGGAGAGATGTACATTCGATTTGGACAGAAGGCCGATGTATAGCCACACTAAGGTCATTGTGTTATTTGTTTGGCTTCATGGCATCTTCCGCGATTTCAGTTCTCAATGAATTGAATTATACATTATAATACATGTTCATTTGATTGTGTGCCATGTTTGGTTCAAACCAATTTTTTGGGGGGCACTAAATCAGTTAAGCGACTTACCGAATCTGCCATGGGCTTATATACAGTATCTTTCCCTATACAACCACCTTTAATTTGATATATAATACAACATGGCTGCTACCATATTAACAACTTTTAAGTCATAACTGTAACACAACCCTACATCTCATTTTCTGCAATCCATTTTTGTTTGGTCCAAACTCACTTCGTTGTTTGTCACTGAAATCTGCTAAAATTCCTAGGGGAAAGACACAAATAATGAAAATAAATCCAGCAAACGATAACCTCACCTCCTTTTGGTGAAACCTCACTTCCAGAATCGTAACCATACATCAATGTAGGTATTTATGTAGACTGAGAGGATGGAACAGATAACACGTTAGTTGCTTATCCTTTACATGACGTGGCAGTCAACCCCAGCGTGTTTTGGCTGTTTATGATTTCCTGGCAAGTTTACGTTCAGTAGTTTGCCATTGCTTTCTGAACGACCAGCACTCATCCCTCTGTATGGAAAGCAAAGCATGGCGGTCTGCTTCCAAATCGTCCGCAGTTGTGTTTCGAACGCGGTGTGCGTGATCATGAATTGCATGCGTAACCACACCACCATAGAGCAAGTTGAACAGACAACGATATCGGAATAGAAATACAGCAGGCAAGAGGAACATTTTTAGAACTAGGAAAATTTTAGGGGTCAAAAGAAATTAAATTTAGCATCAAACTTACGAGGGGACTTCACGTGAAAACTGTAAATGGTTTTTTGTGTGCGCGCGTGTGCGTGTGTTTCCGTTGTGTGTATATGTGTGCGTGCGTGTGCGTGTGTGAGAAAGAGAGAATGTGAATGAATATATTCTGAAAAGTACTGAACAAATGTATCATTGTTCGATGTAGTCACCACAGCGTTCAATGCAAGTCCTCCAGCGCCGATAAAGTGCTTGGATTCCAGTAGAAAACGAATTCTCTTGGTCGCATGTTTAACCACTCATGCATCACCTTCTTGGCCTTTTCATCGGACCGACAAGTTTTGAAACTTCCTACTCCACTCATACACTTGCTGGACAATATGTTCGGTAATACTTACAGACAACATCTGGGAATGGCGATTCTCATTGTCGATAGTATGGTGGTTTCAGAGCTAGACATGTCCAGTTGGGACAATGACGACATACAAATACAAGCGGTTAGAGTTCAATTCTGTCTACCAGTAGTGTTGGTTAATGTTTATACCCGTAACGCGAGTGTTGGTTCCCAGAAGTGGCGGTGCTTAAGTGACATATTAGGTCACGAGAGAAATTTTATTTTCTGTGGCGATTTCAACGGTAAAGGCAGATCATGGGGAAATATTTCCTCCAACACACAGGGGGAGGAGCTCGTGACTGCACTTGAAACCATCGACCTGGTTTGTATCAACAGTGGCTGTGTCACCAGGACAGCAAGCCGCCCAGGTGATGAGGACAGTGCTACTGATCTGGCGCTGGTTTCTCCTTCACTCACTACAGTATGTAGATGGGGTGTCCTAGGGTAACACAGCAGTGACGACAACCAAGCTTGCAGCATATTGGTGAAGAAAGGCAGAACCAGGCAGCACAAGTCAACGGTCAAGACTTTTCAGTACGACAGTACAGGGCAAGATGTGGTGAGTAAAATAAGGCGCGACAAGCGCAGAAAGCTTCAGGGCAGGAAAATAAGCTGGGAGCAGCCACCTTGGTAGAATTTTGATGTGAAGGCCTGAGTGGATAAGCGCAGTACTGTAAGGAGATGGCAAAATGCCAAGAAGAAAAGAGTTGTCCATCCTAGTCCCTGCTTGCACGTAGAAAGAGAGATGCACACAAAAGTAAGCTATTTCAAAAAACAAAAACAAAATAACAAATGGTTAAGGTGGTTAAGAGTGAAAAATGGGCAGAGGTATGTCAAAGAGTAAGCACAGACAAGTCACTGAAATTGTTTTGGCGACCACATAAAAGCATGAGTGGGGTAGTCAAGAATAAGAGAATTTCTGACTTCCAAGGTGCAGATCTCATCTGGCAGAGGACTGACGAGAACAAGGGCAAAGCCCTCTTCGGACACTATCTAGAGCAGAGACAGACATGAAAGGCCGAAATCTTGCCAAGGAGGTCACCTCAGACAGGTACAAGGCCCAGAACATTTCGGATGAAGACACAGTGACAGTGAAAGAAATCAAGGCTGTGCTTCGACGATAAAAAAACAGCGCTCCAGGGCCTGATGGCAGAAGATACGACGACATCAACAGGTGTACCGACAACGAGCTAGAGAAACTAGCAGACATGTACAACAACAGTATAGGGAGTGCTAGTAACAATGAAGAATGGTTACACAGCTATCTTATTCCCTTGCCGAAGCCTGGCAAAGACCACTCAAAAATTCAGGAATATCGAGTAATAACCATGCAGAATACAATAGGCAAGCTGCTGGAGAAGTTAATTGCCAGAAAAATATCAAGCCAGCTAGAGAGGCAAGGTGTTTTCCCACCAACACTGGGAGGATACCGTCCAAAAAGAGAAACCTGGACCATTGCAGCAGTTTTTGCCCATGACGTCTATAGAGGTTTCCACTCAGGCATTTAAACCTTTGCTACAGCGATTGATCTTGGTCACGCGTACTACAGAGCACCATTGGATTTTTTTAATGCTTCAGCTTCTTGAACTCAAGATAAGTCATTTCCTCCTTAGTTGGATCGCTGCAGCCTTCTTCCAACGGAAAGTAGTTTTTAGATGTGGCAGTTGGACTTCGGAACCAACAACAATATATCCTGGCCTACCACAGGGATCACCATTATCTCCGGTACTGTTTAACGCCTACACTGAGAATCACCAGCGAGCAGATCACTGGACCAGGGAGCACTTTGCCATATGTCGATGATGTTTTAATGTATCGACAGGGTAAGGATAGAGATCAGGTTGTTGTGGAACAGCAAATCGAACTCAATCGCATAAGTAATTGGTGTGTTGAAGCTGGGGCAATGGTTAACCCAACAAAGGCAACAGTGACATGGTTCTCTTTGAATAATCATATTGTCAAAACTCCAACACCAACTGTAAATCTGTGTTCAGAGACTGTGGAAAGAACACAGACAATGAATTACCTGGGGATACGTTTTGATCGAAGCCTAGCTTATAATGAGCACATAAACCAGGTGATAACAAAGGCCAAGCGGGGTCTGGCTGCGATGCGGGTGATGGTGGCAGCAAACTGTGAGCAGCGCCATCAATGTCTTCTATACGAGGGGTTGGTCATGTCTGTTTTTGAGTATGCGATGGCGATCCTGACTCGCAGCTGTAAGCAGATAGAAAGGATGAAAGGATACAGAACGAAGCTATGCGCATTATTCTTGGATGTACAAGAGATACAGCATGCTGGGCGATGCGCTACCTTCTTGATTTTCCAACCATTGAAGACAGAATACAAATTTGCAGAGCACGTGTAAACCTCAGAGTTAACGCAAACACACAACATCCACTGCATAGTGAAATTAGGAAGGTGAAGGGCAGCAGGTTAAAAAGAGGAAGGTCGTGGATGGGTCAAGCCGAAGACATTCTTCAACAGGTGTGTTCACTTGAGGACTTAGAACCTGGCGAGAAGTGGGTACAACTGCCAACAGATTTCTGTACGTCTTTTTTCAGTTTGCATCCATGTAGACAGAAAATGCAGACAAGAAAATCCGGCTGCTGTGGAGGCTGAAGTACAAGCGTTGATTTTTGAGAATTCGTTAGACGTGGTGATGCCATTTACACATATGGGTCGGTGGTCCGACATGTGAGAAACCCATGGGCCTGTACGGCTCAGGCCGGAGGGAGAATTGTGAAGGAGGACTCTGATGCTTTTGTTGAGACCACAAGTAGGCTGACTATGGAAGTCATGGCAGTAAGTAAAGCAATAGCATGGCTCGAGACACAGACATTCTCTAAGGCATGTTTCCTTAGCGACTCAATTAGCATGCTGAAGAGAATAGAGGTGGGGTGGATCCGAAAAGAATGGTTGCTATCTCTGGAGCGGTCTCGGCTGGCAAAGATTAGTTTCATCTCCGTGCCAGGGCATGCAGGAGTATAAGGAAATGGGCGGGCTGACAGGTTCGCAGGTAAGGCTACCATGGAGGGCGGACGCGCCATGGACCAGGCTAACATTCTGAATGCTCTACGAGAAGTGAGACTTTTGCTAGAACCAAGTGATGACTGTGAATCTGCAACCATGGCCAGACGGCGAGAACAGCAAATTAAAAGATGTGTGGCCAAAGAAGAACACTACGCTGGAAGCCTAAGAAGATTGATAAACCAACACAGAACTGGTGTCGTTAGCCGCTACACGCTGCGGAATTTGCTGAGGAGGGGATCCGAGCACTTATGGACTGAATAATTCGATGTGCAGTGAGGATGATCTGTCGACTAACTAACTTGCTGGACCGTCATTCGTCGATAAATTGCTATAGGTTTCACTTCTTTACTGATTTAAAAAAAAAAAAAACGGATAACAGAACTCTACTCCTCTTTGGTGAATGTCAAAATCTCTTTTACAGCAGAATGAGATTGGTCGTTGTCTAGATCCTGATGCTCCTTCTATATCACTGCAGAGTGTAAGCTGGGCTAGCCACATGTCCCACAACACAAGTCATTACTGTAGTACACATCTATTAGTCACTGAACAAGATTGCGTTTGCGCGTCTGAATATCCCTTTAATGATGAATGAACGCGGAAACAGGCAACATATATAAATCCAGTAACAGTGGAAATATTGACTCACTTAAAGGAAAAAGCCCAACAGATGGAGCTGGTTATCAACCAAGATAAGACAGAATATATGGTAATTTCAAGAGACGGAATGGCTAAAAACTCTGGCCACATACAAATAGATAATATGACCATTAAAAGAACGGAAACATACAATTACCTGGGTACAATCTTCAACTGCTCCAACATCATAAGGGAAGAAATACAAACTAGAATCAACTCTGGAAATAAGATATACTATGCACTACAACATCTACTAAAATCAAAGGCGCTATCTCGTAACACCAAAATCACAATATACAAAACACTGATCAGACCAGTTGTGCTGTATGGCTCTGAAACCTGGAGTACAACGAAAGGAGACGAAGCCTTGTTACAAACCTTTGAGAACAAAATTTTAAGACGCATCTTTGGACCCATTAGGGACACACAAAGTGGAGAGTGGAAAAGAAGAAGTAACAAAGACATTTATGATCTGTTTAAGTCCCCGCTAATCACTGGTATCATGAAGGCTAATAGACTACAATGGCTGGGGCATATAGAAAGAATGGAAGATAATAGGGAAACAAAACTCGCTTACACTCAGGAAATAAATGACCGTAGACCCCGAGGTAGACCAAGAAGACGGTGGAGAGATAATACATGTACAGACCTACAAACACTTGGAATCAATGACTGGCAAGAGAAGGTCCACCAGAGAGACGAATGGATACGGATTGTATTTGCAGCAAAGAACCTCAATGGCTCGGAAAGCTGAAGAAGAAGAAGAAGAAGAACAGTAATTCCAGAATATATCCTCATCACAATCTAACACTCAAATAACACTGCCTACTCCAGGCCTTCTTAATCTAATCCACCACGACAGTTAACCAGCCACTCTCCCCAGTCCGAACTCACTCGATCCAACCCACTCTGGGTCTAGGCCTCAACTCACTTATCCAGTCCCCTGACTCCACACAATACTAGTCCCCTGACTCCACACAACACTACTCCCCAGCCTAAACTGTCTGCCTCACAACCACACTAGCGGGCTGACGCCTCCTCGACTTCCCCCTTAAACTCACTGCTCCAACCTTCCCGTCTATCTTCTTATTTGCTCTTTCCGGGGACCTACCACCCAGCCTCATTTTACCTCCTTCTATTACTTCTCAGGGCCGGTTAGCTTGTTTATATAGTACCACTTTCGCTTAGGTCCATCACGCTCAATGTTAATGAACCCTGGCATGTTACAGTGAATGTCAAAAGTAGGGTGGCCATTCTTTAAACTGTCCGTACGCACGTAACACTCTTGGTGTCGTTAAAAACAATATTGACAGATTGAAAGGCAATGACGTGGTTATTGTAATTTCTATCACACTTTGAGTTTTTCATTTGAGGCCCACTCATAGATTATTCAATTCTAGCAGTTTCTAGCGTTACATCAGTACTGCTGTATTGATCAGAAACATTGAGAATAGCAAAAACGATTGCGAATAAACTAGAAACATTCACTAAATAGTAGGTCAGCATGGCCGAATTGATAAGAACGTGTGTTTTTAAACATCCGGTGTACTGATGCCGAGGTAAGGGGGTTCAACCCCTACACCTGACAGTTGGACTAAAATCTTGATCTATCGTCTTCGACTTTGGGACGAAATCACAAGTAACTCTGAAGTCGGAGTGGGTACGTCTGATGGTGGGGGACACTGTTAATAAGGAAAGCTAACCAACACGCAAACTTCGTCCAGCACTACAAGAAGTAGTGTTTATGAACTACGCTTGAGTTCAAAGCGAGAGAGCGCAAAAAAAAAAATCTCTAATTAGTCTTCTTCTTCTTCTTCTTCTTCAGCGTTCCGAGCCATTGAGGTTCTTTGCTGCAAATACAATCCGTCTCCATTCGTCTCTCTGGTGGACCTTCTCTTGCCAGTCGTTGATTCCAAGTGCTTGTAGGTCTGTACATGTATTATCTCTCCACCGCCTTCTTGGTCTACCTCGGGGTCTACGGTCATTTATTTCCTGAGTGTAAGCGAGTTTTGTTTCCCTATTATCTTCCATTCTTTCTATATGCCCCAGCCATTGTAGTCTATTAGCCTTCATGATACCAGTGATTAGCGGGGACTTAAACAGATCATAAATGTCTTTGTTACTTCTTCTTTTCCACTCTCCACTTTGTGTATCCCTAATGGGTCCAAAGATGCGTCTTAAAATTTTGTTCTCAAAGGTTTGTAACAAGGCTTCGTCTCCTTTCGTTGTACTCCAGGTTTCAGAGCCATACAGCACAACTGGTCTGATCAGTGTTTTGTATATTGTGATTTTGG
Source organism: Cepaea hortensis (assembly GCA_963921405.1). Lineage (NCBI taxonomy): Eukaryota > Metazoa > Mollusca > Gastropoda > Stylommatophora > Helicidae > Cepaea > Cepaea hortensis. The sequence goes on from OY992892.1 coordinate 11,849,560, forward strand.
TGTTACGAGATAGCGCCTTTGATTTTAGTAGATGTTGTAGTGCATAGTATATCTTATTTCCAGAGTTGATTCTAGTTTGTATTTCTTCCCTTATGATGTTGGAGCAGTTGAAGATCGTACCCAGGTATTTGTATGTTTCCGTTCTTTTAATGGTCATATTATCTATTTGTATGTGGCCAGAGTTTCTAGCCATTCCGTCTCTTGAAATTACCATATATTCTGTCTTATCTTGGTTGATAACCAGCCCCATCTGTTGGGCTTTTTCCTTTAAGTGAGTCAATATTTCCAATGTCTTTTGTTCACTTTGCCCTATAATATCTATATCATCTGCATAACCAAGCAGCTTGGATGTTCCTCCAATATCACATTCCTCCTTTACCTTCCTTACAACTTTCTCTAGAGCCAGATTGAAGAGTAGCGGCGATAGTGCATCACCCTGTTTCAAGCCAGATGTTATTTGGAAGGGGTCTGATTTCCTGCCTTTATATGTTACTATATTATAAGTATCTTCCATGCATAGTCTGGTCATGTTGATTAACTTCCTTGGTATTCCAAATTCCTGCATAGCATTCCATAGACTATTCCTATGGACACTATCATAAGCCTTTTTAAAATCCACAAAAATGTTATGGAGATCTCTTTTATATTCCCAATGTTTCTCGGCTATTTGTCGTAAGATAAATATCTGATCTATTGTTGATCTGTTTTGTCTAAAACCCGCCTGGTAGTCACCTAATATGTCTTCTGAATATGGTTTTAATCTATTTAGTAATACTGCGGATAGTATCTTATAGCTTGTGGACAGTAGTGATATTCCTCTATAATTTCCACATTGGAACTTGTCTCCTTTCTTAAAGATAGGTATCAATAATGACTCTTTCCAGTCATGGGGTAATTCTTCTGTCCTCCAGATTTTTATTATTAGTTCGTATAGCTTTAGATGTAATGCATGGCCACCTGCCTTTATAAATTCAGCAGCAATTCCATCAGTCCCAGTTGCCTTATTGTTTTTAAGTCGTGTGATTACATATAGGATTTCTTCAAATGTAGGTTCTTCAATTTGTGGTTCGCATGTTAGAACCTCTTCCTGTGAGAAAATGTTACTTGGAGCTTCACAATTTAGTAATTCAATAAAATATTCTTTCCATGTGTTGCACATTTCCTCATTGGTATTTATCATATTCCCATTTTTGTCTTTTAAACCATATGTGTTTTGTTGGTGCCCTCGTTTCATTGACTTCAGTTCTTTAAAAAATTTTCTGGATTCATTTTTCTGGTGATTAGTTTCCATATCTTTGATTATATTACTCATATATTCTCGCTTCTGCTGTCTGACTATTTTTGTAGCCTCTTTACATTCATTTCTATAATGCTCTTCCTTTTGGATGTTATTGATGTCATTTAACCATACATGTCTGGCATTCTTCTTCCTAATGACTGCTTCTTCACATTTTTGATTGAACCATCTGTTCTTTCTATGCGTGGTTAACACACCGAGACATTCTTCTGCGGTAGACTGAATTGTATTCTTGATGTTCAACCAAGTTTGGTCAATGCTTTCCTCCAAAGGGTTTTGCAGAGTTTCAAGTTTACATTTTATTTCATCTGTAAATTTCTCTTTGACTGTAATGTCTTGCAGTTTTTCTCTGTTATATGTTGGGTGTAATCTTTGTAATTTAGTATAGAAAGCTCTCTTAAGTTTTATTTTAAATTTTGCTCCAACGAGGAAGTGGTCACTGTGGCACTCAGCTCCTCTATAACTTCTGACTTGCTGTATGTTTGATGCATTTCTGTTGTTAATTAAAATGTGATCTATTTGATTATAGGTTCTCTTGTCACATGATTTCCAAGTTTGTTTGTGTATATCCTTTCTTTGTAGTCTGGTACTGCTAACCTGCAGTCCTTTGGCTTCTGCCAGGTTGATGACTCTCCATCCATTATCATTTGAAGTTGTATGTAGGCTTTCCATACCGGCCACTTTTTTATTAGTTTGCTCTCTACCTATTTTTGCATTGAAGTCTCCCAGCACAATCAGGATGTCCTGTTTGGGGGTTTCTTCTATGACATCTTCCAGATCATTATAAAAGTCTTCTTTAATACCATCTTCTTTCTCTTCAGTAGGTGCATGTATAGTGTCTGCGCAAAATATAAGGAATAAAATGGTATAACTGAATCGCCAATATGGAGCTCATGGAGGGAACTGGCAAACTTCAGTGAACCAAGAGGTGAAGGGAAAACACTGGTGATGTACCGGACACACATCGAGAAAACTAAGAATAGTGTAACTAGAAAGTCCTTTGTCTGGAACCCACGGAGCAAAAGAATCAGAGGAAGACATAAAACACACGGAGAAGAGAAGTAGATACAGAAATTAACATCTGTCTGTCCGTCTGTCTGTCTGTCTGTCTGTCTGTCTGTCTGTCTGTCTGTCCGTCTGTCCGTCTGTCTGTCTGTCTGTCTGTCTGTCTGTCTGCCTGTCCGTCTGTCCAACCATCCGTCTACCCACCCGTCAGTCTATCCGTCCGTTCATCTGTCTTCTGTCTGTCTGTTTTTCTGCTTGCCTCGTCGTCTGTCTGTCTGTTCAGCAGTCTGTAATCGTGTAAGTGTGTCTGTTTTTCCCCCCTAATCTGTCTACCCAAGTGTGTATCCGGTTATATATCCGTAAATACACACATATGCCTGTTAATACATTAGTCACACCCCCACTCGTCAATCAGTTTAACAATTTATCCATGCAACAATCCACTCATTCACCAATACACAGATTCAACAATCCATTCGTTTAACAATCCCCTCATTCAACAATACAATCATGAAACAATCCAGTCATGCAACAATCCATTCATTCAACAATCCATTCATTCAACAATCCATTCATTCAACAATCCATTCATTTAACAATCCATTCATTCAACAATCCATTCATTCAACAATCCATTCATTCAACAATCCATTCATTTAACAATACACTCATTCAACAATCCATTCATTTAACAATCCATTCATTCAACAATCCATTCATTCAACAATCCATTCATTTAACAATCCATTCATTCAACAATCCATTCATTCAACAATCCATTCATTCAACAATCCCCTCATTTAACAATCCAGTCATGCAACAATACACTCATTTAACAATCCAGTCATGCAACAATACACTCATTTAACAATCCAGTCATGCAACAATACACTCATTTAACAATCCAGTCATGCAACAATACACTCATTTAACAATCCAGTCATGCAACAATACACTCATTTAACAATCCAGTCATGCAACAATCCACTCATTCAACAATCCAGTCATGCAACAATCCATTCATTTAACAATCCCCTCATTTAACAATACACTCATTTAACAATCCGCTTATTCAACAATCCGCTTATTCAACAATCCACTCATTCAACAATCCACTCATTCAACAATCCACTCATTTAACAATCCGCTTATTCAACAATCCGCTTATTCAACAATCCACTCATTCAACAATCCAGTCATTCAACAATCCGCTTATTCAACAATCCGCTTATTCAACAATCCGCTTATTCAACAATCCACTCATTTAACAATCCAGTCATGCAACAATCCACTCATTCAACAATCCAGTCATGCAACAATTCATTCATTCAACAATCCAGTCATGCAACAATACACTCATTTAACAATCCAGTCATGCAACAATACACTCATTTAACAATCCAGTCATGCAACAATACACTCATTTAACAATCCAGTCATGCAACAATACACTCATTTAACAATCCAGTCATGCAACAATACACTCATTTAACAATCCAGTCATGCAACAATCCACTCATTCAACAATCCAGTCATGCAACAATACACTCATTTAACAATCCAGTCATGCAACAATCCAGTCATTCAACAATCCAGTCATGCAACAATCCAGTCATGCAACAATCCAGTCATTCAACAATCCAGTCATGCAACAATACACTCATTTAACAATCCAGTCATTCAACAATCCACTCATTCAACAATCCACTCATTCAACAATACACTCATTCAACAATCCAGTCATGCAACAATACACTCATTCAACAATCCAGTCATGCAACAATCCAGTCATTCAACAATCCAGTCATGCAACAATCCACTCATTCAACAATCCAGTCATGCAACAATCCATTCATTCAACAATCCAGTCATGCAACAATCCACTCATTCAACAATCCATTCATTCAACAATCCATTCATTTAACAATCCCCTCATTCAACAATCCAGTCATGCAACAATCCACTCATTCAACAATCCATTCATTCAACAAACCATTCATTCAACAATCCAGTCATGCAACAATCCACTCATTCAACAATCCATTCATTCAACAATCCATTCATTCAACAATCCAGTCATGCAACAATCCACTCATTCACCAATACACAGATTCAACAATCCATTCGTTTAACAATCCCCTCATTCAACAATACAATCATGAAACAATCCAGTCATGCAACAATCCATTCATTCAACAATCCATTCATTCAACAATCCATTCATTTAACAATCCATTCATTTAACAATCCCCTCATTTAACAATCCAGTCATGCAACAATACACTCATTTAACAATCCAGTCATGTAACAATACACTCATTTAACAATCCAGTCATGCAACAATACACTCATTTAACAATCCAGTCATGCAACAATACACTCATTTAACAATCCAGTCATGCAACAATCCACTCATTCAACAATCCATTCATTCAACAATCCATTCATTCAACAATCCATTCATTTAACAATCCCCTCATTTAACAATCCGCTTGTTCAACAATCCGCTTATTCAACAATCCACTCATTCAACAATCCATTCATTTAACAATCCACTCATTCAACAATCCACTCATTCAACAATCCACTCATTCAACAATCCACTCATTCAACAATCCACTCATTCAACAATCCACTCATTCAACAATCCACTCATTCAACAATCCACTCATTCAACAATCCACTCATTCAACAATCCACTCATTCAACAATCCACTCATTCAACAATCCATTCATTTAACAATCCACTCATTCAACAATCCACTCATTCAACAATCCACTCATTCAACAATCCACTCATTCAACAATCCACTCATTCAACAATCCACTCATTCAACAATCCATTCATTCAACAATCCATTCATTCAACAATCCACTCATTTAACAATCCATTCATTCAACAATCCACTCATTCAACAATCCACTCATTCAACAATCCACTCATTCAACAATCCACTCATTTAACAATCCGCTTATTCAACAATCCACTCATTCAACAATCCAGTCATGCAACAATCCACTCATTTAACAATCCAGTCATGCAACAATCCAGTCATGCAACAATCCACTCATTTAACAATCCACTCATTTAACAATCCACTCATTTAACAATCCAGTCATGCAACAATCCACTCATTTAACAATCCACTCATTTAACAATCCACTCATTTAACAATCCGCTTATTCAACAATCCACTCATTCAACAATCCACTCATTCAACAATCCACTCATTTAACAATCCAGTCATGCAACAATCCAGTCATTCAACAATCCACTCATTCAACAATCCACTCATTCAACAATCCACTCATTTAACAATCCAGTCATGCAACAATCCAGTCATGCAACAATCCACTCATTTAACAATCCAGTCATTCAACAATCCACTCATTCAACAATCCATTCATTCAACAATCCATTCATTTAACAATCCACTCATTTAACAATCCACTCATTTAACAATCCGCTTATTCAACAATCCACTCATTCAACAATCCACTCATTCAACAATCCACTCATTCAACAATCCACTCATTCAACAATCCACTCATTCAACAATCCACTCATTCAACAATCCAGTCATGCAACAATCCACTCATTTAACAATCCACTCATTCAACAATCCACTCATTTAACAATCCAGTCATGCAACAATCCAGTCATGCAACAATCCACTCATTTAACAATCCACTCATTTAACAATCCACTCATTTAACAATCCAGTCATGCAACAATCCACTCATTTAACAATCCACTCATTTAGCAATCCACTCATTTAACAATCCGCTTATTCAACAATCCACTCATTCAACAATCCACTCATTCAACAATCCACTCATTTAACAATCCAGTCATGCAACAATCCACTCATTCAACAATCCACTCATTCAACAATCCACTCATTCAACAATCCAGTCATGCAACAATCCACTCATTCAACAATCCACTTATTCAACAATCCACTCATTCAACAATCCACTCATTCAACAATCCACTCATTCAACAATCCAGTCATGCAACAATCCATTCATTCAACAATCCACTCATTCAAGAATCCACTCATTCAACAATCCAGTCATGCAACAATACACTCATTTAACAATCCAGTCATGCAACAATCCACTCATTCAACAATCCAGTCATTTAACAATCCACTCATTCAACAATCCACTCATTCAACAATCCACTCATTTAACAATCCAGTCATGCAACAATCCACTCATTCAACAATCCAGTCATGCAACAATCCATTCATTTAACAATCCAGTCATGCAACAATACACTCATTTAACAATCCACTCATTTAACAATCCACTCATTTAACAATCCGCTTATTCAACAATCCACTCATTCAACAATCCAGTCATGCAACAATCCTCTCATTTAACAATCCAGTCATGCAACAATCCTCTCATTTAACAATCCAGTCATGCAACAATCCTCTCATTTAACAATCCAGTCATGCAACAATCCTCTCATTTAACAATCCACTCATTCAACAATCCACTCATTTAACAATCCAGTCATGCAACAATCCACTCATTTAACAATCCAGTCATGCAACAATCCACTCATTTAACAATCCACTCATTTAACAATCCACTCATTTAACAATCCGCTTATTCAACAATCCACTCATTCAACAATCCACTCATTCAACAATCCACTCATTTAACAATCCAGTCATGCAACAATCCAGTCATGCAACAATCCACTCATTTAACAATCCACTCATTTAACAATCCGCTTATTCAACAATCCACTCATTCAACAATCCAGTCATGCAACAATCCACTCATTTAACAATCCAGTCATGCAACAATCCACTCATTTAACAATCCACTCATTTAACAATCCACTCATTTAACAATCCGCTTATTCAACAATCCACTCATTCAACAATCCACTCATTCAACAATCCACTCATTTAACAATCCAGTCATGCAACAATCCAGTCATGCAACAATCCACTCATTTAACAATCCACTCATTTAACAATCCACTCATTTAACAATCCACTCATTTAACAATCCACTCATGCAACAATCCAGTCATGCAACAATCCACTCATTTAACAATCCACTCATGCAACAATCCAGTCATGCAACAATCCACTCATTTAACAATCCACTCATTTAACAATCCACTCATTCAACAATCCACTCATTCAACAATCCACTCATTTAACAATCCAGTCATGCAACAATCCAGTCATGCAACAATCCACTCATTCAACAATCCACTCATTCAACAATCCAGTCATGCAACAATCCATTCATTCAACAATCCACTCATTCAACAATCCACTCATTCAACAATCCACTCATTCAACAATCCAGTCATGCAACAATCCACTCATTCAACAATCCACTCATTCAACAATCCACTCATTCAACAATCCACTCATTCAACAATCCACTCATTTAACAATCCAGTCATGCAACAATCCACTCATTCAACAATCCACTCATTCAACAATCCAGTCATTTAACAATCCAGTCATTTAACAATCCAGTCATGCAACAATCCACTCATTCAACAATCCACTCATTCAACAATCCAGTCATGCAACAATCCATTCATTCAACAATCCACTCATTCAACAATCCACTCATTCAACAATCCACTCATTCAACAATCCACTCATTCAACAATACACTCATTCAACAATCCAGTCATGCAACAATCCATTCATTCAACAATCCATTCATTCAACAATCCATTCATTCAACAATCCACTCATTCAACAATCCACTCATTTAACAATCCACTCATTTAACAATCCACTCATTTAACAATCCACTCATTCAACAATCCACTCATTCAACAATCCACTCATTCAACAATCCACTCATTCAACAATCCAGTCATGCAACAATCCATTCATTCAACAATCCATTCATTCAACAATCCATTCATTCAACAATCCACTCATTTAACAATCCACTCATTCAACAATCCACTCATTCAACAATCCAGTCATGCAACAATCCATTCATTCAACAATCCATTCATTCAACAATCCATTCATTCAACAATCCACTCATTCAACAATCCACTCATTTAACAATCCACTCATTCAACAATCCACTCATTCAACAATCCACTCATTCAACAATCCACTCATTCAACAATCCAGTCATGCAACAATCCATTCATTCAACAATCCAGTCATGCAACAATCCATTCATTCAACAATCCACTCATTTAACAATCCACTCATTTAACAATCCACTCATTCAACAATCCACTCATTCAACAATCCAGTCATGCAACAATCCACTCATTCAACAATCCAGTCATGCAACAATCCATTCATTCAACAATCCATTCATTTAACAATCCACTCATTTAACAATCCGCTTATTCAACAATCCGCTTATTCAACAATCCACTCATGAAAAAAAATCAGTATTCACCAATCCACACATTCAACAAACACTCATTCAATAAACTACTCATTCAGCAATCCATTTATTCAGAAATCCACTCATTCACCAATCCATTTATTCAGAAATCCACTCATTCACCAATCCACACATTCAACAAACACTCATTCAATAAACTACTCATTCAGCAATCCATTTATTCAGAAATCCACTCATTCACCAATCCATTTATTCAGAAATCCACTCATTCACCAATCCACTGACCTGTATATTATTTCAGGCCGAGCTAACTGGCGCGGCCATGAATCCAGCCCGAGCGTTTGGTCCCGCGGTCATTCACGGAAACTGGGATGCCCACTGGGTAAGTCCAGCCATTTCTATGTCACATTTGTTGTGTGTGGCAGGAGTCAGTGTAAGTTCTGTCACCTCATATTTCGTACATTTTATATTTGTGACAAGAGAGAATGTTAAGTTCTGTCACTTAATATTTCGTTCATTTTATATTTGTGACAGGAGAGAATGTTAAGTTCTGTTAGCTAATATTTGGTATATTTTATATGTGTGGCAGCGGTTAGTGCAGATTCTGCCTCTTCTTCTTGTAATCCACCCATGTGTCGCTGGTGATTATGACAGTCCACAGCCTTCTGTCTCACGTGCTTTCAATCATCTCTGATACCAACGTTCCGCAAAGCCTTGGTATCAAACATCTTTCTTGGTTTCCCATTGCCACCCTTCCTCGGCATGTGTGTACGCAATATAAATTCTGTCATCTAATATTTCATATATAGGGTGTATTTTTAATGAATGTGCCGTGTTTGAAATTATTGCCGGTAAAGTTCATGCAACATAATAGGTAAATAAAAAACTTGGACCAGTAATATTTTCAAACACTGCACAGTCATTAAAAATAAACCCTGTCAGTATGAAAAATTTTGCTTCCCATAAAATTTCATAGTACCTAATTAAGTCTGGGTCTACCAGGGAGCCCAGATTATTGTTTTAATCCCCGTTTATAATTGTGATTAAATACATAAACGGATGGGTTTATAATTTTTAGATACATAAAGGGGTGGGTTTATAATTGTGGTTAGATACATAAATGGGTGGGTTTATAATTGTGGTTAGATACATAAACGGTTGGGTTTATAATTGAGATTAGATACATAAACGGTCGGATTTATAATTGTGATTAGATACATAAACGGATGGGTTTATAATTGTGGTTAGATACATAAATGGGTGGGTTTATAATTGTGGTTAGATACATAAATGGTTGGGTTTATAATTGAGATTAGATACATAAACGGTCGGATTTATAAATGTGATTAGATACATAAACGGATGGGTTTATAATTGTTAGATACATAAAGGGGTGGGTTTATAATTGTGGTTAGATACATAAATGGGTGGGTTTATAATTGTGGTTAGATACATAAACGGTTGGGTTTATAATTGAGATTAGATACATAAACGGTCGGATTTATAATTGTGATTAGATACATAAACGGATGGGTTTATAATTGTGGTTAGATACATAAATGGGTGGGTTTATAATTGTGGCTAGATACATAAACGGTTGGGTTTATAATTGAGATTAGATACATAAACGGTCGGATTTATAATTGTGATTAAATACATAAACGGGTGGGTTTATAATTGTTAGATACATAAAGGGGTGGGTTTATAATTGTGGTTAGATACATAAACGGTTGGGTTTATAATTGAGATTAGATACATAAACGGTCGGATTTATAATTGTGATTAGATACATAAACGGATGGGTTTATAATTGTGGTTAGATACATAAATGGGTGGGTTTATAATTGTGGTTAGATACATAAACGGTTGGGTTTATAATTGAGATTAGATACTTAAACGGTCGGATTTATAATTGTGATTAAATACATAAACGGATGGGTTTATAATTGTTAGATACATAAAGGGGTGGGTTTATAATTGTGGTTAGATACATAAATGGGTGGGTTTATAATTGTGGTTAGATACATAAAAGGTTGGGTTTATAATTGAGATTAGATACATAAACGGTCGGATTTATAATTGTGATTAGATACATAAACGGATGGGTTTATAATTGTGGTTAGATACATAAATGAGTGGGTTTATAATTGTGGTTAGATACATAAACGGTTGGGTTTATAATTGAGATTAGATACATAAACGGTCGGATTTATAATTGTGATTAGATACATAAACGGATGGGTTTATAATTGTGGTTAGATACATAAATGGTTGGGTTTATAATTGAGATTAGATACATAAACGGTCGGATTTATAATTGTGATTAGATACATAAACGGATGGGTTTATAATTGTGGTTAGATACATAAACGGATGGGTTTATAATTGTGGTTAGATACATAAACGGTTTAGTTTATAATTGTGGTTAGATACATAAACGGTTTAGTTTATAATTGTGATTAGATACATAAACGGATGGGTTTATAATTGTGGTTAGATACATAAACGGATGGGTTTATAATTGTGGTTAGATACATAAACGGTTTAGTTTATAATTGTGGTTAGATACATAAACGGTTTAGTTTATAATTGTGATTAGATACATAAACGGATGGGTTTATAATTGTGGTTAGATACATAAACGGATGGGTTTATAATTGTGGTTAGATACATAAACGGTTTAGTTTATAATTGTGATTAGATACATAAACGGATGGGTTTATAATTGTGGTTAGATACATAAATGGTTGGGTTTATAATTGAGATTAGATACATAAACGGTCGGATTTATAATTGTGATTAGATACATAAACGGTTGAGTTTATGATTGTGGTTAGATACATAAACGGTTTAGTTTATGATTGTGGTTAGATACATAAACGGTTTAGTTTATGATTGTGGTTAGATAAATAAACGGATGGGTTTAAACGTGGGAAACTGTGGAAATATAAACAGTTTGAGAAACAACGAGCAGAAGGGCGGCCGTACAAGAAATAAAATCACAAAGTCAAACGGGATCAAGTTGTTGAAAATGTTGACTTCGTGTTCTTGACTTGGGGACGTACATTACAAGTACCCCAGAAGTCTGAGTGGATTCGCCTGATGGCGAGGGACACTGGTAATAGGGAAAGCTAACCCACACGCAAAAATAAGCCCTGTGTATTCCGAGTAGAGCAGAACGTTCATGGACTACGCTCGAGTTCTAATCATCATCATCAAGTGCCAGCTAGCATTCATGTCTCTCCACAGATCTCGGTATTTGGTGTTCTTGATCAACTCTGCTGATGATATTCCTCCATGCCACCGTCTCAATCCATCCAGCATCAGGTCTCTTGTTTTGCTTCTGCCTCTCTTTCCCCTGATCTTTCCAGTTGTCACGATGTTCTCCAATGCTTCACTTATCACATGACCAAGCAAGCGAAATTTAAAAAAATAAATATTTACCATCCATTGCCCAGAACGTCACGATGACATGAATACGCGGCCGTTAACATGGCCTTCACATTCACCTTGTCCGTTTTCTGTTCTCTACAGGTTTACTGGGTTGCACCAATATCAGGGGGAATATGTGGCGGACTGTTGTACGACTTCGTCTTCTCGGAGAGGGTCATTGCCTGGTCGAGATACCTTCATGTTGGACATGTTGATAACGACTAACACGACTTCAATTTTCATTTTCTCAAGATATTGTGGCTGGCTTTTACTTTCCTGTAACCAAATTGGTGTGCCTGATTTTTGAAGACAGTGACAAATGGTGCCAAAATATCCTGCCATTTCGTTGGCATTTTCTGATAAGACGTGCGTGTGTATTAATTTGTATTTGTCATTGTTCAATTACATTCATTGGGGTGGCACATATTTTTAGCACTAAAGGCATATAATTTTTACTCAGCGCATGAACTTAGGAAAGTTACGTGATATACAATGTAGGCTGGCTCACAGCTGTAGGCTGAACCACAGTTTGGATGGAGCATTGACTATTATTATTATTATTACTATTACTATTATTATTATTACTACTACTACTACTACTACTACTACTACTACTACTACTACTACTACTACTACTACTACTACTACTACTACTACTACTACTACTACTACTACTACTACTACTACTAAACTACTACTACTAATACTACTATTACTACTACTACTACTAAAACTTACTACTACCACCACCACTACTACTATCACTACTACTACTACTAGTAGTACTACCACCACCACGAATACTATTACTACAATAATTACCACCACTACTACTTTTACCACTACAATCACTACCACCTCTACTACTACCACTACTGCTAGTACTACGATCACTACTACTACTACTACTACTACTACTACTACTACTACTACTACTACTACTACTACTACTACTACTACTACTACTACTACTACTAGTAGAACATTTCATGGTATGTATTGTAGGTTAGGGTCCGCCCGGGAAGTGAGGTCATTTCCTGTTAAACTGCCTCAATGTGATGCGAACACACGACTAGCAGGCCGGCAGGAAAGCGTGCTAGCCACTCTGCTTCTTCCGTTCCTCATCAAAGGTTTATTCTTTAAATTGGAAACGTGTCAAATTTAATATGTGAATAAACCATACATTATATTAATGGTAACTAACTCTAACTGTAATGCATATAGATAAAACTAATATGGAGAAAGAAGTGTGTTATTGAGGAAAAATTGGAGGTGGTGGAAAATGTCGAATGAATATCTTGGTTCATTGATTACCAGCGATGGTGACACAATTAAAGTAATTAAAAGACGAATATCTATTACTCTTCATAAAAAAAAAAAACAACTGAATAAATTGTGGCGTGGGACAGACAGACCTACAAAAATTTGATTTTTAAGAGCATGCATCTTTCCCATTGCAATATACGTCTGTGAGAACCGGACACTTACTAAAAAAGCTGGACAGCGCATAAATACCTTTCAGTATAAATGATATAGACGGGTTCTAAGAATATCTTGGGTAAAGAAACGAACAAATGTATCCATACGACAAGAATTGAATATTGAAGAAGGTTGGCTACTAAAGACGATAAAATAAAGAAAATTGAAATATTTTGGTCACTTGAAACGTCATGAAGGTTTGGAAAGAACACTGATTGAGGGGTATACACCTTGTATGAGAAGAAAAGGAAGGCCAACGAGTAGATGGGTGCAGGATATGGCGGATGATCTCCAGATGGGTGTATCAGGCGCGGGACATCTTGCTCATGACCGAGAAGTTTTCCGGAAGGTTGTTATGGGTGCGAGGGTCTGCAACGGGCATGCTACTGAATGAATGATGAATGAATGAATGAATGAATGAATGAATGAATGAATGAATGAATGAATGAATGAACTCCCAACTGCGGCCACGACAATGCGCTCTGTGTGATCAGAAAATGCCTAATATGTTACCAAACCTTTTATGTTTGGTTTAGCTTGCTAACGAAACCTGGCTAATTGTTTCAACATGCCACATATTACATGTGTTGTTTGTCCATCAAGAATGATGATGACCATTCTTTCATCCAGTGGGGTTGAAGGTGTGGAGCCGTGGGTTCTAAGATGGCTGAAAAGGCCTATTTTGGCTCGAAATGTTCTTTGACAATGTGGGCAAAGAATGCTTGACGTCTCTGGAGGAGGATTTCCTGCAGTGGCTTTTCTGTCCTGCCTTTTCTTCACAGCTCTTGCAGTCCTGGTTGCCTCACATATGACTGCACCTTTGCGTAATGATGCACGCCACGAATTTCGGTCTCTGGCTGCAGCCTCTCAGGTGTCATGATGAATTCCAAAAGCATTCAATGAAATTTTCAGAGTGTCTTTAAAACGTTTTCTCTGGCCACCTTGGGAGCGTTTACCACAACGCAGTTCGCTGTAAAAAATTCGTTTAGGGAGCCTGTGATCTGGCATGCGAGTCAAGTGACTAACCCAGCGAATCTGATTCTTCATCAGTAGAGTGTGGATACTGGGTATGGATGCTCTTTCTAGGACTTCAGTGTCTGGAATCTTGTCTTGCCATTTAATCTTCAGTAGCTTCATTAGGCAGACAGTGTGGAAGTGGTTTAATTTCCTAGCGTGTCGCTGATAAACAGTCCAGGTTTCACAAGCATATAGCAGTGTGGATAATACAACTGCTTTGTAGACTTTTAGCTTTGTTTGCAGGCTTATTCCAGTTCTGTCCCATACATTCTTGTACAGTCTGCCAAAGGCCGCACTGGCCTTGGAGATTCTTGCATTCACTTCATCATCGATTGTGGCAGCTTGTGACACAGTGCTGCCAAGATACGTGAATTTGTCCACAACACTTAGACTATGACCATTCACTTTGATATTCAGCACAGTGTGATTATTCCCTGGAGCTGGCTGGTACATAACTACAGTCTTCTCCAAGTTGATATTGAGCCAAAAGTTGGCACAGGCATGTGAGAAGGCTGAAACATGTTGCATGTCCGCCTCTGAGTTGGGGTATAGAGCGCAATCATCAGCAAACAGGAGCTCTCTGACGGTATCGCTGTTAATTTTGGTTTTAGCTTTCAGCCTTCTGAGATTGAATAACTTTCCATCCATGCGGTAGTTGATGTCTATTCCAATGTCGTCGTTCTCGAAGGCATTCATCAACATGGCTGAAAACATGAGGCTGAACAGTGTTGGTGCCAGGACACATCCTTGCTTCACTCCATTGGTGACAGGAAAGGATTCAGATAGTTCACCATTTTCCTGTACTCTTGCCTGCATGCCGTCATGAAATAGCCGCACTATTTGGACAAACTTTCGTGGACAGCCATATTTTGCCATAATCTTCCACAGTCCTTCTCTGCTGACTGTATCAAAAGCCTTGGTAAGGTCAATGAAAGTGGAGAACATTTCGCAGTTCTGTTCCTGACATTTCTCTTGCAGCTGCCTTGCAGCGAAAATCATGTCAACAGTTCCACGTTCTTTTCTGAAGCCACATTGACTCTCAGGAAGAAGACCTTGATCGAGATGGGCTGTGAGGCGATTGAGAAGAATTCTGGCGAGTATCTTCCCTGCAATTGAAAGCAAGGAGATGCCTCGGTGGTTGTCACAGGATTGGCGGTTTCCTTTACGTTTGTAAAGGTGGACTATTGACGCGTCCTTGAAATCTTGTGGCATGGTCTCGTTCATCCATATGTTTGTGGAGACTTGGTGAAGCTGCTCTGTTAGGACCGACTCATCTGCCTTGTATATCTCTGCTGGGATGGAGTCAGGACCAGGTGCCTTGCCGCTGGAGAGTTGCTGGATGGCTTTGTTTACTTCCACTATGGTTGGCGGGTCATCAAGTGTCTCATTGGTGGGAACTTGAGGAAGGCAGTTGATGGTTTCATCATCAAAGAAGGAAGTTGCATTTAAGATTTTGCTGAAATGCTCTGCCCAGCGTTGGAGGATTTCTTTCTTATCGGTGATCAATGTTCCCCCATCTGCACTGAGGAGGGGAACTATGCCTGGTGATGTAGGACCATAGACCTCTTTCAGTGAGTCGTAGAAGTTTTTCATATCATGTCTGTCAGCAAAGCCCTGAATTTCATCAGCTTTGCTGCTCAGCCAGGAGTCCCGCATGTGCCGACGTTTCTGCTGCACTACTCTCTGAATTTTCTTGAAAGCATCTTTTTTTGATGTTGACTTTGGGTCATTCAAATGTGCCTTGTGGAGAAGATGTTTCTCGGCCAGCAATTGGTTGATGTCTTTGGAATTTTCATCAAACCAGTCTTTATGCTTTCGGGGGGGGGGGGGGGGGCCTGGCCCCAGGATTTCCATGGCAGTGTTGTAAATTATGTCCTTTAGGGCTCTCCACTCTGTTTCTGTATCCTGTTTAGCTGAAGCATTGGGCTTGAGGCGGTCTTCCAGCATATTTTCAAACGACTGCTGCATTTTCTTGCTGTTTAGGCGGGTGACATTCACAGTGTGTTCCTATAGAGGGCTGCTCAGTCGCTCAGGGGGCTGCCGAATCCCGCTGCTGCTCCGGTCAGTAGAAGACGACCGTATGGCCTGAGCCGCCTGTGTGCAGGTCTGCGACTACGGCTGCTAGCGTACCCACGCCTGTCACTTCGCCGCTCGCCCATCGCCACAGGGCTTGAAGGTGATATGTGACGTTGGATGCAGAATGCGCGATGACTTGGATTAAAGTGAGGAAGAGTTGCGCAATTCGTCTATCTCACCCTCTCGCCTGAGTCCATCTGAGTCCAGTGGCAAGACAAGTCGAGACGACTGGAGACGAATACAGGTGCAGTGATATTACATGTACATGTGGTTTAGAGAGAACAGTAAATGGAGAATATAGTGAGCAGACAAGGCCAGAGAACTGGCGAAGGTTCAAGAATCGTTATGGCGGGTTGTGGTAAGAGTGACGTCTGCACAGGTTTTGCCCCATGTGTCCGATTTCAGCGTGCATTTGTGTAAAGTTTGCCTTCTCTCTTCTGGGGTTACGGACATATTCGAAACACAGCTGCGGTCGATTTGGCAGCTGACCTCCTGGTATTGGTTTTTATAAAATGGTATGAGTGCCGGTCGTTCAGAAAGCAGTTGTAAACTACTGAACGCAAGCTTGCCAAGAAATCATAAACGGCAAAAAAAAAATTTCTGGGGTTGACGGCGGCGTCCTATAAATAATGTTGCTTCTTCTAGACATATTCCACCCAAAGGTAACGGGTTGTTTCCACCCGTGGGTAGGTTTTCTTTTCCTAACAGGGCAGACGGGAACGTATTTGCCATAAATCAGAGGCTTGGGATTATATGTGAATCTCGTTGACGAAGTGTTTCAGGTGTCTGCCTGGCGATTGTGGTTTCATGTTCGGTTTGCGTTGATAACGGATCGCTTATACGTCTAGTGTAAATGTTGCGCAGAGAAAATACAGAGAAACAAGAAACTGTCGTTGCAGATGTAAAGTCAGTTGTTTCAATGCTGACAAGCAGACCTAGCAGACGTGAGGGCAACATTACAAGAATTATGCCTGAAATACAAAAGGGTTGTAATACAATGGATTCCGTCACATTACAACATACATAGAAATGAAGCCTACAGATTGGCAAAGAAAGGTGCAAGAGGACTTCAGCTTGATAAAGACATAATCATCGATGAGACCAAGAGATTTATAAGACGTAATTATAGATTCAAATGGTAGTCGAATGAACGAACTATATATTCAAAGGATCACAAATTGAGCTCTCAGGCCCGTCTTATATTCGGCCTTTCCAATCACTAATCTTTCGTACATCAATTATCTATTGTGCATGTTACAGAATCATAGCATCTAGGTCACTAGACAGATGATGCATACAACCAACTCCACCGAAAAGAACAAGTAATAATAATCTTCAGACTCTAGCTCACAGGACACACGCTGAAGCACCGCACGTTTAATAAACTAAAGATAGAAGATACTGATGAGTGTAACTGTGGGACTGGTAAAACGACAGCTTTACATTTGTTGCCGGAGTGTCCAACATATGCGGTACAGAGAAAAATATTTTGCAATTCGTCCGTTCCATTTGAGGATAAACTCTAGGGAGATGTCAGCAAGGTTAGGTTGACTGCTGCTTTCTGTGTATTTAATCTTATTGACGTCAGAAGGTGAAAAAAGAAGACGGAAGTATCGGTTGCCTTTTTGGCGGTATTGTACTCGAGATTTTTCATTGTGGTTAATGTCCAGTTTACTGCCAAATATCCCGAGTCTGAAGTAGTTAAATTAGTTTCAATTAATTATATTCATTAATCTAGTTTATATTTGTAATTATATATTGTTAAACAATAAATGTTGCCTGTTCATTAATCTAGTTTATAATTGTAATTATATATTGTTAAACAATAAATGTTGCCTGTTATGTGACATAGCAATACTATTTGAAGTTTGAACGCATTGTTAAGTGTGACATTTCTTTTTTCTAATGACATTTTATGTTACCGGAAATATTGAGGGGCTCTTTGTCACCAATACTGTTGTATGCTGCTGTATTAAATACAGTAACTTATAAAGTGTGCATTTGTTTTATTTTCCTCTTACTCCTCTTTCTTCTTCTTCTTCTTCTTCTTCTTCTTCTTCTTCTTCTTCTTCTTCTTCTTCTTCTTCTTCTTCTTCTTCTTCTGCTGTTGCTGCTGCTGTTGCTGCTGCTGCTGCTGCTGCTTCTTCTTCTTCTTCTTCTTCTTCTTCTTCTTCTTCTTCTTCTTCTTCTTCTTCTTCTTCTTCTTCTTCTTCTTCTTCTTCTTCTTCTTCTCCTCCTTCTCCTCCTCCTCCTTCTTCTTCTTCCTCCTCCTCTGCTTCTTCTTTTTCTCTTCCTCCTTTTTCTGTTTCTTCTTCGTTCGTCGTTGTTATAATAATCATCATCATCATGTGTTGTGCTAATAAGCGTGGACGACCATGGTTCCTCGTGTGACATGATCACCATTCTCAGATCAGGCATGTGTTCTTATCTCCATTCTGCAGTACGACCAAGCCATCCAGAAATTTATCTCTTCCATTGCTCTTTTCCGATCAAGTTTGCCAGTTGTCGCAAAGTTTTAAACGTTTTTTTTTTTTTTTTTTTTTTTTTTTTTTTTAGAAATGCCTACTGGAGCTATGAGGGAGTCTCCGTGGTGAAGTGGTCAAGCCGCCTGATTCGGGCTCCGAAGGTTGTGGGTTCGATTCCGGACTGCGTCCTTCGGTTCACAAGTGCATTTTTTCGGAGACTCTTGAGAGTCGTCGCTGGAACTACGGAGCTTGTGCTTTGTGCAACGCTTTCCGCACTGCGGAAAGATACTGAGCCATATGGGATAAAACTTGGTGCTATGAAGTCAACACTGTTGACTTTTAAACGACTTCTTTAAAGTGCTCTGTGCGACGATTTCTTCAAGCCGTATTGTGGAAAGAGACCGAGCCGTATAGAACATAACTTGCTGCAATGAAGTCGATAAGTTGCCTTTTAATGCCTTGTAGCTATGAAGCTATCGTGGGTGTTATCTCTCACTGTTGTTATGTATTCTGACAAAACAGTGAAATACGCCAGGTAATAAATTGCGCAATTTATTGTTTCTGTCTTATCTTCTTCTTACAGTCAGTGGCGTTGGTGTTCATGTCTCTCCTTAACCCTCTCTGCCAATTATGTGTACTGATTTTACTTCAGTCAATGATACCAAACGTCTAGCATCTTCTCTCTCTCTCTGTCTTCCCCTACGTCTCTTCCCCTCCAGCTTTCCCGTTGTGACGACATACTCAAGTCTCCTCCTCCTCCTCATGACACGCCTATAGAACGTGGACTGTCTTATTCTGAATTCACAACGGACAGTTTTGATTTAATTAAACCGTTACTTTCCCTCCTGGTGAGCTTTTCGAAAGAACTCAATGTAAAACGCCATCTAGCATCTATTTCCGGTTCAAGATGTCCGACGATGATAAGTTCGGTTTTATCTGTGTACCTTTGTAGACACACTTTTCTTCCACCATGGAAGTCAGTACCGAGATTAGCCAGAAAATACGCTCTGCTATCAAAGCAAAGCTCATGGAACTTGGCGCTTACGTAGACGATGAACTGCCGGACTATATTATGGTGATGGTGGCGAACAAGAGAAGCCGGACCCAGATGAATAAAGATTTGGGTTTGTTTCTTGGAACACATACGAGTTTGTTTACTCAGTGGCTGCATAGTCTTCTAGTAAAGCTGCAGACAATTAAAAGTGATTTGGATAAATCAGCAGACAAGCATGGAAAAGGAGGAAAATTAAAAGCTGTTAGGAATAAACAGAAGGGGGGTAGACAAGTTGTGGATGGTCTTGCCTCCATCACGAAAGATCAAGAAAGTGTCCACAGTGCAGAGGACTGCGTAGAAAAGACGCAGCCGGATAGTGGCAGTGGTGAGGGAGATAAATATCAACATGTAATTGACAGTAGAGAAGCTGGTAGCTCGACCAAATTAATTATCAAAACTGAAAAGGACGACAATCACAATGTAAGACCAGACACAATCACCTCACCTGTGGATGCAATATCAGAGGAAGGAGAAGCAATGGAAACTGAAGTTGTGACTTCAAGGTCTCTTGGTATAGATACGAACATAACATCCAAAATGTCAAGTGCGTCACAAAGTCCAGGTCATATGCAGTCATATTCTGTCAACAGAAAACGCAAAATGACACCTGAATTAGGAGACACTGGTAAAGAAAGTGGTGTATTTCATCCATACAATCCAGCATTTGATACTACCACAAGTGAACTTACCACAGACAACTCGCCATCATTGCAAGTGACCAGGTGAGGACAATCCTATCTTGATCATCATTGTATGCTGTAAGATACATGTTTACTATGGCAGACATTACAATTTACTTAGTCATTTCATTTAATATTAAGGCAGAGATTCCACTTTCTTTTATTGGCATACCCTTAGAGGATATTTTACTACCCGTGAGTCCTGTCATTTTAGTCAGCATCTGGGGGTCTGAGGCCGGTCTCCCTGGCCGAGGGGTTAGCAGATTTTCTCCACAACCCCGAATACTCTCGTGGTTGACGTGAGCACACAAGAATTGGAAGCGGTTCGAGTCGCGCCAGTGACTTATGAGAGTATGGAGCCGGTCGCTCAGAAAGTCGTGGCGTGCTGATGAGCGTAATCTAGCCTAGGAATCAACATACAGCTGAAAGATGCTGATGTTGACTGCAATATCCTGAAACAGGATGGAAACACAGTCTGTGGCCTGAGGGTAGTTTCACAATCCTGACATACCAGGTTTGAAGTCAGAGCTGCAGTTGGTTTAGAAGCAGACTGCTTTGTGTTGGTTTTCACAACGGTATGAGCATGGGCTGGTGAGAAAATAGTGGCAAACTTATTCATTTATCCAATAGCGTATCCTTTGCAGAACCTCCCTCCCATAACAACCTTCCTGAAAACTTCTCGGTCATAAGCAAGATGTCCAGCAATCGGAGATCATCTGCCACATCCTGCACCCACCTTCTCTTTGGCCTTCCTCTTCCTCTCTTACCAAGCATATACCCCTCCTTGATTGTTCTCTCCAAACTTTCATGACGTTTCAAATTATCAAAATATTTCAATTTTCTTTTATCGTCTTCAGTACTAGTCAGATCTTGCCATATTGATACATTTGTTTTTTTTCTGTATCGAAGATATTCTTTTGTGTCACCATTGTTGGTAATTAATGACCCAAGATATTCACAATTTTCCACCACCTCCAACTTTTCCTCATTAACATATATTCCTTTCTCCATAGTAGTTTTATATGTATGCATTATTTTTTGTTTTTGCTTGGCAGAACTTGCCAAGAAACCCTAACAACCGTGAAAGAAAACAATAAGAAAGAGTGGCAACCTATTGACCATATAATTGCCTAGAATATCAGTCAAAACATGCTGGGGTTGACTGCTATGTCCTGTAAAAGGAGATGCAATTAAACATTTTAAAAATTACATTGTTTTTCATCTGTGTAGCAATAATTTACCTGTTTTGTTTCAGAAAGAAGCCAATGCAATGATTCTAGTTTTAAAATAAACCTGCGTAGCTTTTTCAGTCTGTTTATTGAAAGAAATAGCCACGTCTTTATTTTCTTGTTTCTAGAATCGGGATTAAAATAAAAACAGCACTTATGAATTCATTTGAATTTTAACGGGAAATTGGGAACTATTTAATTCCAGCTTTATTTGAAATGGCAGTGCTGTCACTGATTGCGTTTCCGTGTTTATGAGTCTACGAGGACTATTGTACTTCTTCCGTTTGAAAACTTTGACAGGTATGTTAACTATTTTCTTGTCAATAGACAGACTGAAAGACTTAACGTTCAAGTCTTGTGCTTGTAGTTTTAGTGTTGAGTTTCACTGAGAATTGCTTTGTCATCTATTGATGTGATATGAATTGCTATGAGGTGTCATTGACATATGTTCAGTTTGACAGTTAAAGTTAGTTGCATATACTTTACAGGACATCGCAGTCAACACCAGCATTTTTTGCTGTTGTGATCTCTTGGCAAGTTTATGTTCAGTAGTTTGCCATTGCTTTCTGAACGGCCGACACCCATACCATTTCGTAAAAAACCAACGCAAGGCGTTTTCTGCCATATCGTCTGCAGCTCTGTTTCGAACACAAGTAAGCGGAATTACGAAATGCATCCATAATTCTATAGCCACGAAGCCTGCAAATTTGACAGATTATATTTATTCTTCATTGGGAGATGAAAGGCAGAAGAAAGATTAGTTCACTTCTTCATGTGGCCTTTGATAATTTACAAATGTAAATGACTGAGAAGCTGGAATGCAAGGCTCTCAATTTCTAAAGAATGGATTCAAACAGTGATAAGGAATTTGTAAAAAAAAAAAAAAAAAACCATATCTAGAACTTTGTGATGGCAGCAAGAGTAATCTGTCTAGCCCCTAAGAGGAACTAGCAGTGGTAAAATCTTCTTCTGCTGCTACTGCCTTTTATCCCCAAATGGAGCATAATTCTGTAATGTACATATATATTTTTCTCAAACTCAACAGTATCACAAAAGTCATTTTGATATATGCTTGTTTCAAATATTTCTCTAGCTAAGCAATTGGGTTTTAAATTGCCTTTTTTTAACATAACAAATTTGTTAATAGAAATGTCTTGTTATTTAATGTTTCTTCTTTTGCCTTGTATCCCCCTTTGAAACACAGGCCTTAACCAAGTCACACCAAGGACTCCTATCTCTTGCTGTACCCTGCAGCTGACTCAATTCCTCCCTGTATTATTCAACTGTCTCTAATTTTCTTTTTCTTGTGTTTTTGGGTATCCCTCTATTTCTTTTGCTCTGTGGGTTTTAGAGAAAGATTTTCTAGTTATACTAATAGATTTTGTCAGTGTGTCCCCAACACCACTGTCTTTTCCTCACATCCTTTGGGGGAGGGGGAGGGGGGGGGTGTTATGTGGTTATACATTTTGGGACTGGTCAATTCAGAAGTTCTTCACAGTATTCAGCCTGTCTGTTAATTTTATCTTTGTTGGTGGGAACTTTTTATTACTGTTTCCGATCAGTTCACTCAGATAATATTCTCAGGCTACCAACCTTGTGGTACTGCAAAGGTTCCTTTGTTGCTGCTACTCCTACCTTAACTGCTAGGCCATCTCAATAGTGTATTTTATTCACTCTTATCTGCTTTGTAGCTTCTTTATTGGCTTGTTTGTCCTTTTTGTGGACTCTGACTTTAGTAGCTTTGGTATCGCTGCTGTTTAAATCTGCTTTTAAAAAATTTTTGTTTTAAGGGTTTTGGACATTAGCCATGCTTTATGTTTTTGTTATCTTTATTCTAGATAAATCAATGTACATGAATCATTCCAAATGCTTTTGGCCTGCAGTCTCCTCTACTCACCTTGTACCTCTTGCAAATTCTGGTATTTATTAGAGACCATACATTTTCTTGATTTTTGAGATATCCTACATTGTATTGATTTCCAGTGTTTATAAGATATGTATGTTTTACTTGAGTTTCGTCTTAACTTCACTTAATTATCTGCAGATGACGATTTGGACCTCTAAAAAAAAGATCTAAATTTCTTGCTCATACACATTTGATCAATTTGATTTTCTAAATTTTGGTCAGGTGATACCCACATTGCTTTTATGTATTCTTTTATGTAGAAAAACACTTCCTCCTATGACATATTGATTCACTGCAACAACAACAAATGTATTAATAATTCTCCATTTTCATTCATGCCCCAAGTCCATTTTTTTCCATGATCGCTTCATAACCCGTTTTATCCAATCCGATCTTGACATTTAAGTCACTATCAAAATGTTGATACTACTGTTTCTTAGGTTACCCATAGAACTTTAAAGTTTCATGTTGAATTTCTCCTGAACTGATTCACTCTTATAATTTGTTGATGTGCAAGACTGGATCACATTCATGTTTTCTTTCTCTGTTGTGTTTCTAAATGTTGCTGTTATTACTCTAGAACTCACTGATGTCCACTCTTTCCTGCCTCTTTAGATAGCATTATTGCCACTCCTTTACTGCGAGGGGCATTTTTCTCTTGTGCATAAGCCTGAAAACAGCACTGTTTCTTCCTCTTCTTTTACATAATCCCAAAATGCTAATCTTGTATTTAATTTCCCCTACCGCTTGTGCTGTCTTTCCCTGTGAATCCCAGTTCATGCATAGTTGTAACATTCTAGATGCCAATTCTGATTTTCTTAGGCAGAAGGAGGTAAGTCTGTGATCCAAACGCCTTGATAGTTTTCTCCACATCGTGTCTTGTTATTTCTATGTAGATAGTTAAATTTCATTCAGAAAGCAATGGCAAACTACTGAAAGAAAACATGCCAAGAAATAACAAACAACCAAAAAAAGCTTATTTTGATTGCAACGTCCTGAAAAGGATATGCAACTAACTTTAGTTAAATGCACAAATGTTCTGCAGATATTTATGTGTGTGTTTGAGCATAAGTGTATAAATGGACTTACCGCTAATAGACTGTTAGAAAATCAATGTGAAGATAGCCATAGAATTGTCCATTTGTATTGCAGGAAAACAAGTGGTGATGGGCCAGAGAGAACAACACATAACGAGGATGCAGAGCTTCCAGAACACGATGACCAGCCACCACAGAAGCTCATCAGACTGTCAGAATCTGTCCAGTTAGAGGATATCAAACGAGCCTTAGCTGAGGTGTTAGAGAAGAATGCAGTTCAGAATGACGACATTGGTCATTTTTCTAGAATGTTGGAGTCGTCTTTAAGAAAATTGCGGCCGCAGGATTTGACTTTGGCGAAGATGCGAATTCAACAGGTTTTGTGTGAATTTGAAACTGTAGCATTTCAAGGGGAAAATATGGGGGGAAATCAGCAAACTGCAAGCATTAACGAGCAGACATCTTGTTTAAGTAATGAGTCGAGGTTCAATAGATTTGGTAAATATTCGCAGTCTTTAATAATGGATTCAAGACGTGAATGTATAAGAAGTTCCTTAGAGGACAAAAATACTTCTGCTAGCCCACAGACAGATTCTTGCCTATTACAGAAGAAAGAATTGCATGAAAATTCTGATCATCTGGTAGACAATGAAGGCATCCTTAGGCCAAAGATCAACTCAGACAATCTAGATAACCATTTGACAGTAACTTGTGAATACTCCAGTTCTGACTCTAGGGTGAATTCAGAGCCACATGAATCTCATGTAGACAAAGTAATCTTTCATTCCAAGGCAGTAAATTCACGGAAATCTTCATCAGCTGCAGAAAGTTCTTTAAAAGTCTACGACTCTGGAGTGAGGTTTGGAGACAAACTCCAAAATCAGTCACCGCAGTCTCCAGTCTCATTGGGTAAAGCAGTCATTGGATCTCCCAGTTCAGTTCATTCGTGCCCAGTCAGCAACACTTTGAGCCTTCAAGTCAAAAGAAATGTTTCACCTGTAGACCTCCAGTCCAGGCCGGGGTCTTCACACATCCACAGGAGCAAAGTCTCAGCCAAAAATAAAATCTTGCCTTCTATATTAGTGAACTCCATACACAATTGCAGGCAATCTGAATCTGCCGAGTCTGTGTCAGTTTTGCGGCAGAGTTTGAATAAGGACAGCTCACCCAGACCTGCAGAATCTTCGAAGCAGGACAATCAGGACTCTCCAAAGCTGTATGGGCCAGAGGCTTTAAAAGTCATGGCCAAAAATCTGAGGATTACGGTAATTAATAAGCGGGCGGTGAAGTCACCCCAAGAGTCCAGCTCAGATGATTCTGACGATGAAGAGGACGAGGATAGTTCAGATAACGATGATGAAGAAGAAGAGGAGAATGTCAGAGTAAACCACAGCAGCATTACAAAAGAGAAAACTGGTACAGCAGCACAGAAAAAAGTGATTTCAGACCTCTAAAGTATAGGTGTGATTAAATGGTAAGATGCCAGTTTCTTGTTGAAAATGTTAGCATGTTATTGTGTGAGACACCCATTGTGTCAAGTTGTTCATGAACAAACTGGATGGGCAGCTTGTGCTCACTTCTGTACTAGTCGTCATCAAATGCCGTGCTCCAAATCTTCTGATCTCCAACAGCATGAATCAGTTCACGTGCCGACACCTTTCTGTGTCAAGACAACAGTCTGTCAAGACTATTGTTTCATTGTCTTCCTTGATGTCTTATTTCCATCAATCTTTCTTGTTGTCACAACATAACCCATACCACTGAAGTCAGATTGGGGTCGCCTGATGGCAAGGGACACTGGTAAAAGGGAAAGCTAATACGCACGCAAAATTTAGTCACTGCTACTAGTAGTAGTGTGTATAGACTACACTCGAGTTCAAATCAAATGAGCGCAATAACAAAAACTTATTCCACTTTTCTTTTCTCATGTTGTGGCCTTTCGTCTATGCTAGCAACAAAAGCCAAATGCTAATTTTGAATAAATCAATGAGCTCTCTACGCAAGCTGCTGCTCATTTGCTATTACCATGGGGGACAATTTCACACATGCAAATTTGGTTGTCCTTGGCAGGGTTCATCAAAGTGAAGGCCATGGCCAACCTTTCTTTGTTAGCCAGATTAGCATTGTGTTTCCAGTACTTGATTTTTTTTTTTTTTTTCCCCCGTATCCCTTAAGGGATGTTGCAGTCAACACCAGCATTTTTCAGCTGCTGTTGATGTACTACGCAAGGTACTTGATTATGGCAGGTGAAAAAAGGTGTTGGTCAGAATGTCACTTAACCATCGACATGTCATTGTCTCTGTGTCAAAAACTGTTTAATCTTCATAATCAAAAGTCCTTAGATGTTAAATAAATCTAAGCAAAGGACTTGTATATCTTTAAGTGTATTGGGTCTCTCTTCTCATCTCATCTTGTTCCTGTTGTACCTTGCAGGTGTCGAAGTGAAGTGTAAACAGTGGGAGAGTGCCTGTTTATGGGCTTCATATATCGAGAATTTCATGACCTCTTCTTCGTTCTGTTAGTTGGTAGCCTAGTTATATGGACAAACCATTTCACTTGCTGTTTTCTGATGAAATCTAACTCTGCTATAACACACGCACACACACTTACTTACTTACTTACTTACTTACTTACTTACACTTTAGTTCTCATTTCTTCATTTCTGATTTTCTCTCTTCTTGATACATTGAATATTCTTTTCAGGAGTCTCATTTTGGTTGTTGTAATTTTTCTTCTCTATTTTACTATCAGTAACAAAGACATTTATGATCTGTTTAAGTCCCCGCTAATCACTGGTATCATGAAGGCTAATAGACTACAATGGCTGGGGCATATAGAAAGAATGGAAGATAATAGGAAAACAAAACTCGCTTACACTCAGGAAATAAATGACCGTAGACCCCGAGGTAGACCAAGAAGGCGGTGGAGAGATAATACATGTACAGACCTACAAGCACTTGGAATCAATGACTGGCAAGAGAAGGTCCACCAGAGAGACGAATGGAGACGGATTGTATTTGCAGCAAAGAACCTCAATGGCTCGGAACGCTGAAGAAGAAGAAGAATTTTACTATCAGTGTTCAGGTTTGGCATTGGTAGCATAGAGTTGGTAGGAAAACTGTGCTGTAGAGTATTATTTTAGTATCTATTGATACATGTTTGGTCTTTAGTATTGGTGCCATTTGTCCAAAGAGTTGGTTTGCTTTATTGCATCTATTTTTGATCCCGGATATTGAGCATATATATCAGTTTTAGGTTAAGTCAATCTGGGAGCTAAGGTTAAAAAACAAAATCCACTTCAGTGTGGATTCAATTGCACAAACAGCAGGGAAGCAAATCTTTACGTTTGCATAATCAATAGTTTTTACATGAGCATTATCAAAAGTCTTTTGGTGTGTATAACCAAAAATAAATGTTGTTTTAAAACATGGTGCAAATTTGTTAGTGTTATTTTCATGGCGCTCATTTCCTGCTCTCCGATTTATGTCTTGAATTTGTACTCCAGATGTGAACCTGTACTGTGACAGACATGAACCTGTAATGTGACAGACATGAGCCTGTAATGTGACAGACATGAGCCTGTAATGTGACAGACATGAGCCTGTAATGTGATAGGCTTGAATATATATTGTGACAGACATGAATCTGTATTGTGACAGGCGTGAATCTGTATTGTGACAGGCGTGAATCTGTATTGTGACAGGCGTGAATCTGTATTGTGATGGACATGCACTGTGACAAACATGAATCTGTACTGTGACGGACATGTACTGTGACAGACATGAATCTGTACTGTGACGGACATGAATCTGTACTGTGACAGACATGAATCTGTACTGTGACGGACATGTACTGTGACAAACATGAATCTGTACTGTGACAGGCATGAATCTGTACTGTGACAGGCATGAATCTGTACTGTGACAGACATGAATCTGTACTGTGACAGACATGAATCTGTATTGTGACAGACATGAATCTGTACTGTGACAGACATGAATCTGTACTGTGACAGACATGTACTGTGACAGACATGAATCTGTACTGTGGTGGACATGTACTGTGACAGGCATGAATCTGTACTGTGACAGACATGAATCTGTACTGTGACAGACATGAATCTGTACTGTGACAGACATGAATCTGTATTGTGGTGGACATGAATCTGTACTGTGACGGACATGAATCTGTATTGTGGTGGACATGAATCTGTACTGTGACAGACATGAATCTGTATTGTGGTGGACATGAATCTGTACTGTGACGGACATGAATCTGTACTGTGGTGGACATGAATCTGTACTGTGGTGGACATGTACTGTGACAGACATGAATCTGTACTGTGACGGACATGAATCTGTACTGTGACGGACATGAATCTGTACTGTGGTGGACATGAATCTGTACTGTGACGGACATGAATCTGTACTGTGGTGGACATGTACTGTGACAGGCATGAATCTGTACTGTGACGGACATGAATCTGTACTGTGACGGACATGAATCTGTACTGTGGTGGACATGTACTGTGACAGACATGAATCTGTACTGTGACGGACATGAATCTGTACTGTGACGGACATGAATCTGTACTGTGGTGGACATGTACTGTGACAGACATGAATCTGTACTGTGACGGACATGAATCTGTACTGTGACGGACATGAATCTGTACTGTGGTGGACATGAATCTGTACTGTGACGGACATGAATCTGTACTGTGGTGGACATGTACTGTGACAGGCATGAATCTGTACTGTGACAGACATGAATCTGTACTGTGGTGGACATGTACTGTGACAGGCATGAATCTGTACTGTGACGGACATGAATCTGTACTGTGGTGGACATGTACTGTGACAGGCATGAATCTGTACTGTGACGGACATGAATCTGTACTGTGGTGGACATGTACTGTGACAGGCATGAAT
This sequence comes from Cepaea hortensis, assembly GCA_963921405.1. Lineage (NCBI taxonomy): Eukaryota > Metazoa > Mollusca > Gastropoda > Stylommatophora > Helicidae > Cepaea > Cepaea hortensis. Next base: position 11,879,537 of record OY992892.1, read on the forward strand.
CTGTACTGTGACAGACATGAATCTGTATTGTGGTGGACATGTACTGTGACAGACATGAATCTGTACTGTGACGGACATGAATCTGTACTGTGGTGGACATGTACTGTGACAGGCATGAATCTGTATTGTGACAGACATGAATCTGTACTGTGACGGACATGAATCTGTACTGTGGTGGACATGTACTGTGACAGGCATGAATCTGTATTGTGACAGACATGAATCTGTACTGTGGTGGACATGTACTGTGACAGACATGAATCTGTACTGTGACAGGCATGAATCTGTATTGTGACAGACATGAATCTGTACTGTGACAGGCATGAATCTGTACTGTGACAGGCATGAATCTGTATTGTGACAGACATGAATCTGTACTGTGACAGGCATGAATCTGTATTGTGACAGACATGAATCTGTATTGTGACAGACATGAATCTGTACTGTGACAGGCATGAATCTGTACTGTGACAGACATGAATCTGTACTGTGACAGACATGAATCTGTACTGTGACAGACATGAATCTGTATTGTGACAGACATGAATCTGTATTGTGACAGACATGAATCTGTACTGTGACAGGCATGAATCTGTACTGTGACAGACATGAATCTGTACTGTGGTGGACATGTACTGTGACAGACATGAATCTGTACTGTGGTGGACATGTACTGTGACAGACATGAATCTGTACTGTGGTGGACATGTACTGTGACAGACATGAATCTGTACTGTGGTGGACATGTACTGTGACAGACATGAATCTGTATTGTGACAGACATGAATCTGTATTGTGACAGACATGAATCTGTACTGTGACAGACATGAATCTGTATTGTGACAGACATGAATCTGTACTGTGACAGACATGAATCTGTACTGTGACAGACATGAATCTGTATTGTGACAGACATGAATCTGTATTGTGACAGACATGAATCTGTACTGTGACAGACATGAATCTGTATTGTGACAGACATGAATCTGTATTGTGACAGACATGAATCTGTATTGTGACAGACATGAATCTGTACTGTGACAGACATGAATCTGTACTGTGGTGGACATGTACTGTGACAGACATGAATCTGTACTGTGGTGGACATGTACTGTGACAGACATGAATCTGTACTGTGGTGGACATGTACTGTGACAGACATGAATCTGTATTGTGACAGACATGAATCTGTACTGTGACAGGCATGAATCTGTACTGTGACAGACATGAATCTGTACTGTGGTGGACATGTACTGTGACAGACATGAATCTGTACTGTGGTGGACATGTACTGTGACAGACATGAATCTGTACTGTGGTGGACATGTACTGTGACAGACATGAATCTGTACTGTGGTGGACATGTACTGTGACAGGCATGAATCTGTATTGTGACAGACATGAATCTGTACTGTGACAGGCATGAATCTGTACTGTGACAGACATGAATCTGTACTGTGGTGGACATGTACTGTGACAGGCATGAATCTGTATTGTGACAGACATGAATCTGTACTGTGACAGACATGAATCTGTACTGTGGTGGACATGTACTGTGACAGACATGAATCTGTACTGTGGTGGACATGTACTGTGACAGGCATGAATCTGTATTGTGACAGACATGTACTGTGACAGACATGAATCTGTACTGTGACAGGCATGAATCTGTACTGTGACAGACATGAATCTGTACTGTGGTGGACATGTACTGTGACAGGCATAAATCTGTACTGTGGTGGACATGTACTGTGACAGGCATAAATCTGTACTGTGGTGGACATGTACTGTGACAGACATGAATCTGTACTGTGACGGACATGTACTGTGACAGGCATGAATCTGTACTGTGACAGGCATGAATCTGTACTGTGGTGGACATGTACTGTGACAGACATGTATTGTGACAGACATGTACTGTGACAGACATGAATCTATATTGTGACAAACATGAATCTGTACTGTGACGGACATGTACTGTGACAGGCATAAATCTGTACTGTGATGGACATGTACTGTGACAGACATGTATTGTGACAGACATGTACTGTGACAGACATGAATCTGTACTGTGGTGGACATGTACTGTGACAGACATGTATTGTGACAGACATGTACTGTGACAGACATGAATCTATATTGTGACAAACATGAATCTGTACTGTGATGGACATGTACTGTGACAGGCATAAATCTGTACTGTGATGGACATGTACTGTGACAGACATGAATCTGTACTGTGACAGACATGAATCTGTACTGTGACAGACATGAATCTGTACTGTGATGGACATGAATCTGTACTGTGACACACCAGAATAATGGATTGAGATGGTGGCATAGAGAAATATCATCAGCAGAGTTGCTCTGAACTCCGAGGACAAGATCTGTGGAGAGACATGCATGCCTTTGCTAGTTTGCATGGCACATGATGATGATTAATAGAAAAGGTTTTATAGAGAAGTTAGCCTTATGTGGGGGGAACAGGCAAGAGAGGCCGAGGATAACGGAGAAAGATGTGTTGAAAGTTTAAACAGCTGGACCAAAACATCATATAAGCAATACTAACTTCCTGTAAATATTAAACGACAGAGGATTGGAGGGTCATGATCACCAATGTCTGCTCCAGGCCCGGGGCTTGAGGAAAAAGAAGAAGATACAGCTATGTTTGTGTAATTTGACTGAATCCTCAGTTTATTGGTGTTCCTGTGTTTGGGTACATTGTACAGTCACACGTGATGATACTATCCAGTGCCAGCCAATGGATGCTGGAACATCAACTATTTCCCCCCATGACTCTTGACGGCAAAAGTGGAAGATGATGATAACTGTGATTGAGTGTGTAAGAACATTCTGCTGATTTAAAATAAAATTTTTTTTATTTTTCGCATATCCTTTACAGGACATTGCTGTCAACATCAGCATCTTTCAGCTGCTTGTTGATTTCTTGGCAAGATTACGCTCAGTAGTTTTTCTGCTGATTAGCTTGTCAAAATATAATTAGACAAGATCATAGCTTGTTACACTATTTTTATGATCTGAATAGTTTAAAAACCAGTAAATCAGATGGCTTGGCCATTTAACAAGATTATCTGAAGATAGTGGCCCACAAAGAGCTTTAGCACTTAGACAAGATGAAAACGGAGCAAGAGGTTACTCCTGAAAACTGGATTGATGGATTATCTGAGGCTGTAGATGCCAGCATGTATGAAGCAAGTACCAGAGCTCTCATCTTAACAGGTGTTTCTTATTGACCCAAAGCAGAAAGTCAAAACAGGGATGAAGAAGATAATACTGTAGACATCAAGATCAGGGTAATTCTGCGGCGAAGGGGTTACAGACACAATTTGTAATCCCACAGACCACATTTGAAACACTGCTGCAGGTGATTTGGCAGCAGAACGCCTTGCGTTGGGTTTCATACAATGGTATGAGTGCCGGTCGTTCAGTAAGCAATGGCAAACTACTGAACATAAACTTGCCAAGAAATCACAAACAGCCAACAAATGCTAGGGTTGACTGACATCCCGTAAAGGATATGCAACTAACTTTCTGCTAATTAATATAAATATGACTATTAGGATCTCATTTCACCAAGCATCACAACATTATGGTATATTATTTGTATTTTGTTTGGTGTTTTGGTTTTGTTTGATCTCTCTATAGTTTCTCCAAGTGTTCCTGTAGCAGTTATTTGTATTATGTTGGTGTTTTGTTTAATCTCTCTGTAGTTTCTCCAACTGTTCCTGTAGCAGTTATTTGTATTATGTTGGTGTTTTGTTTAATCTCTCTCTAGTTTCTCCAACTGTTCCTGCAGCAATTATTTGTATTATGTTAGGTATTTTGGTTTTGTTTAATCTCTCTGTAGTTTCTCCAACTGTTCCTGCAGCAATTATTTGTATTATGTTGGGCATTGTGACCAGCATGTCCTGCATATGGTTTATGTGGGTACTGATGCCTCACAGCACATGCTCAGAATGTACATAGGGTGAAGGGGATGGGTTTCCACTTATTGAAATGGAACGAAAAAAACCACTTTTATTTTCAAAACGTTAAGAATTAGTCATGCAAGCCTGTCTAACATCCTGCATTTCTTATCGCTTTCCTTTCACATATTATTTCCTTCATGCATCATTTATGATGGTTGCCATGGACCTGAGTCAGGCTTGGCAATGGTATTGTAATCTGATTGACTGTTGCCATGATTATTCCCTTTATCTTTGTCTTTTGTGTGTTCAGATCTAGTTCTTATCTTGACTAACTTGTCCTCTCGTTGTTTTAACATTCGTACTTCTGTCATCCACAGGGCATTACTACTGCAAGCCGTGGCAGAGGTGGAACACTCAATCGCTGTCAAAAGAAGAGTTTCAGTGACAAAGCCAGTATGTCGTGACTATTCAAGCGAAGAGTATACTCCAAAACGAAAGTGGTCATATGACTGTCTGCATGAGGAAAGCCCGCCTCCTTATGTTTTTTCTAAAATATCTGTGGTTGACGGAAGCAGTCATGTTGATTGTGTTTATAAGAGTAAAGAAACCAGACACTCTAAGTGCTTGCCAGCTCATGAAGATTGTCGAGAACTCATATCCAGATGCAGACGTGAAGAACTTTTGCGTTCTATTGGCATTGTAAGAGACACATCTCTGCCGCCAGGATCTTTTAAACCACTTGCAACGGACATGAGTTGCCAGAAAGGAGATAACAAATTCACTGGTAAGAGGGAAGTGAGAGATGGTAATAGCTCCAAGAACATTCAAAACTTTCAGATAACAAACAGTCTTGCTTCAGGGGGTTCTAGCCAGGTAGAGAAACATCCTCCACCATTAGCAGGATCGTCACTGCATGTGCCCGAAGGTTCAGCCTCTTACAAAGGCACCAGAACCTCCATCACATCCAGACTGGGCAAACTGCATATGGAAAATAAAGACTTGTTTGATGATGATGATGGTTTAGATGCCAGAAATTCTAGAACGGGTGACTTACTGTTCAATTCTAAACTTCGAGATACTATAAATAGTATAAATGCACAAGAAAAACTAAACCTGATAAAAAGTCAAAAATCTGCAAGTATTTCTAGCCCATATCAAGAACAGCATGAGAAGTATTTCAGTTCACTTACAAGCAGGAAACACGAATGTTCTAGATCTGTCAGCACTGGTGTTTTCAGTGGTGCTTCTTCTCAGAGTAAACGTGTAGAATATACTCCAAGAATCCCAGAAGGGGTCGTTGTACAGTTACAACATCAGCATTCACAAGAAACCCCACCTGGTAAAGTTCAGAGTTATAACCTTGGGGATGGTGAAGATCCAGCGGAAGCTGGGGATCAAGAGCCTCCTCTGCTGGTGAAGAATTTTAGTGGTGATTCTAGATTTGATTCAGATGTCAATGCTACAAGACAATCCGCAGAAGATGATATGAAAAAGCATGAACAAGAAGGGACAAGGCGGGGTATCACGTTCATTGTCACGCTTGATGGAGTTGATGAAAGTCAATTTCATTCTGAACATGCTGGTGAAGGGAAGTTTGGTTGTGAAGTTGATAAGTCAAGACAACCTGTATTTGAAAAAGTTCATACAGGACATATTGGAAACATGGGTAGCCTGTCGGAGAAAATTGAGTGTCCTGTTGTATCTGCATCGGTGGCTGTAGCACCAGTGGTGACATCTGGTCTGAAGCAGTTATGTCGGGAACATAAGTTGTTAGATCTTCAAACTGCAGTGGCTAGACCTGAACATCTAACGTTCTTTCAGAAAGTGCAGTCTCTAAAAAGGGCAGCAGTTGATCCGTTCTTGCTTCCCACAGAAAGTCACCCAGCATTGCATTGTTTGAGGGACCTTGGTGATGATGATGCTAAACTAGCATCTCTCCAAACACTGGGACATTATTCAACAGAGGTTATGTTGGATGAGGATGATGAGTCAACTCACCAGCAACAGAAGTTAGAGAGATGTAAGTTCTGGCCAGCGTGTGCGGCAGGTGATTCATGTGGCTACTATCACCCAACGACACATTGTAAGATGTTCCCGAACTGTAGATTTGGAGATAAGTGTTTGTTTATACATCCCAACTGCCGATTTGATTCCACGTGTGTGCGTCCTGACTGCCCTTACACCCATAGCAGTCGGCGTCGGCCAGCTTGCGTTAAACGTTCTGTTGCCTTACATAAGTCACATAATGTGCTCACTCCAATGCCTAAACCTCGTTTCCCTGGGCCTTCATACTCAGGGTCCCAATCAACTTGTCGTTACTTTCCCAACTGTCGGAATGGGAACTGTCCGTTTGTACATCCCAAACCATGTCGGTTTGGCTTGGCATGCAAAAGTCTGTCGTGTCCTTTCCTCCACCCAAATGTGCCTGATAAGAGAATGCTTAAGTGGCAGGCACGCTGTGGAAAAATGGAAGATGTTCCGCTAACAGCATCAAGCAATTTCAAATCTGCTGGTTTTAGAGATCATAGCTCAACACGGACAAGTAAATCAACAAAAGTGTCATCAACAAGCCGGTAGAGTGTTTTTTGTTTATTAATGAACTTGTTCCATGGGAAACATACGTGATCAGTTGTTTGACCAAAAGGGGGACACACTGTCATCTGCCAGTCTCAGAGTGGAGGGTTGGAGGTGCCTGGCTAGAACTAACCAAGCTGTCTGTTGCAGTGAGAGTAGAGTGGTGCCAACTGACGGTCGATTCACTTGATGGCCAGTCTCTATAGATTCCTCGATTATACTTGCTGACAGACTGCTGTGTCTGCAGAAAGATTACTGTGCCAGGGAGTTTCTTCTTCTGCTTCTGTTGTCATTCTTCTTTTGTACATCCCAAACCATGTTGGTTTGACTTGGCATGCAAAAGACTATCATGCCCTTTCTTCCACCCTTGTGTTCCTGATAAGAGAATGTTTAAATAGCAGGCTTGTGTTTTCTTTCTCTTCTTCTTCTCCCTTTGTTCTCACATAACCATATCTATCTTGCTTATAAAGTGTGCAGATATCTTGGATCTTTCTTTCTGTCATTTACTGCCAATATAGTACCTTGTGGTGTATGGCTCAGCCTGAGGAATTAAGGCCGCCTGGCTAGCGCAGTCACTGCGAACTGTGCAGGTTAGGGTTTTCTTTTTACCCCCAACAGAAAAAAAAAAACTCCACACCATACCGAGTGTTCAAACCTGAGTCTCCCGAAGAAGAATCCGGCATTCTAGCTACTCAGCCAGCTGCTCCTCTTCTTTCATTGACAATGAATAAATCCATATTGTTAGTGTACAAGCATCTTGTAGGGTCAGTAGTCCTGGACAATGTGTTCCATATTTTTTCTCTCCACCTGCACAGATTTCTGTTTGTCCAGTCTGAAACAAACTGGAAATGTGCTTGTTGACTTTGGTCCCCGGGAGATGAAAGTGAAAGAGTAACCATGGAACAGCCTCGAGAACCTCCTCTGTGGACTTGATCCATGGGGGAAATCCATCTCTTTGTTTAGGCTACTAAGGATAGGACACTGATTGCAGAAGGAGGTGTATTTCTAAAATTTGAACGAATGTATCCATTTTAAACATTAGTGACTGTGGCTCTGAGAAGGGGGTAGTGAATGCAGTTTCGCAATGCTGACATATTGGGTTCCAAGTCAGCCGTAGACGATTTGGGAGCAGATCGCTTTGTGTAGATTTTCACAACGGTATGAGTGTCTATCAGGTCGCTTTATATTTGATTTTCACAATGGTATGAGTGTCTGTCAGATCGCTTTGTGTTGATTTTCACATCGGTATGAGTGTCTGTCAGATCGCTTTGTGTTGATTTTCACATCGGTATGAGTGTCTGTCAGATCGCTTTGTGTTGATTTTCACATCCGTATGAATGTCTGTCAGATCGCTTTGCCGGGAAGGTTAACCCGGTCAACAAATGCCCGCAGAAGTCGGATGTGTCGGCCTAACGGCACAAGAATGCAGCTCTGCTGTAAACAGGCACAATGCAATCACGTCCGGGGAAAAAAAACTCTGGATGGACGCAGAAGAAGAAGAAGATCGCTTTGTGTTGATTTTCACATCGGTATGAGTGTCTGTCACTGAGAAAGCAATGGCAACCAACTGAATGTAAAATTGCCTAGAAGATCACACACTGTCAAAAAAGGTTGGGGTTGGTTACGATGTCCTGTAAAGGACATGCAACTATTATCCATTTTAAATGAGTCAATTAGCCATTTCAGTATTAACAGGACAGGAAGTTGAAGTAACTTGCTTTACAATAAATTGTTTGTGTCACCACTGGTACCTTGCCATCTTGACAGACGATAGTTTGTTAATTACGCTTTAAAACAAGGACATATTATACCTCTCCATAGCACAAAGCCTGAGCTGAATTGTAGAGACAACGTGTTGCCAATGCAGCGTAATCCTTCTCTCAGTCTGCCTAGTTTACTCCAGAAGAAAGGTAACAATATGTCTGGAACAACAACAGCTGCAGAAGCCACCAGATCTGTAAGGCAGTGTTCCATTTGTCTGCCTGTCGAAGCTTTGATCCTAGAATCCCCTGCCTTGACATTTAGTCTATAATTTGCATGTCCTCACACCAGAATATGGCTTGTACACTCCCAATTGCGCTCGCCAAATGTGTTGCATTGTTTTGTCAAGCTTGTGGTTCTGTACACCTGACTAGCATATGTTCAGGTTTTCTTTCCCTAGCTTTTGATTGTCCCCAGTCTACCTACAAGACAGCAAGTCCATGCATCTCTTCGTCGGGTTCCCGCCCTCGGACCTGTCCAACATGGGAGACCCTACCAGTAGCTGCGCTATCATCGCCAGAGCTCTTGGAGGTCATTGAAACATGCAAGCCATTCCACAACAAGGGATTCGCAGATTTAATTCTCTGTTGTCTCACCCTCGTTGGATGATGTCTGTTTTCCTTATCCATACTTGCTATTTATCCATACTTGCTGTAAGCAAGGTTTGTTTGGGGCCTAAGTTTGCATTCCAAAACCAGATGTGTTGCCTTGGTATTTGTGTTGTTTAGCCTACCCTTGATGTTGTCTGTCCATTGTTTTCTTGGTTTCTCTATGGCTCTATATTCAGATTATTTTACTTGTATGCTTTTATCAGTAGATGATTAGGTTTCATATCCAGTTGATATCTTGTCTCTCATCTTTGATAATGTTTGTTGGGGCTGAGGATTTTTAAAGAGTTCAGCATTCAGTGATCATTGTTGGTGTCTGCCATATGAAAGTGAAAGACTCTTGTGTTCATTCATGATTGATGGTGTCTGCCAGAATGAGTGAGGTGGTTTCGAGCCAGCTAGCCCTGGCCATTACTAGCATACTTGGGGTATGGTGTCCGCCTCGAGTGCTGGAGGTCCCGGGTTCAAGCCACGGTGAGGGCCGGGATTTTTTCACGTGGACTTCTAGTAACAGAATTGCCCCTGGTCTCTGGGTTGTGGGGCCCATGTGTACTGTTGCGCACATAAACAATCCCTTGGCAGTTGGAAATTGAAAAAGAGTAGCCTAACGGGCAAAATTTCAAGTTAAAAATTTACCCAAAGTATTTCTTGATCCTAGCCGGTGCTACGGAGTTCGTGCATTGAGTTGAGATTCTTTGGGCTCAGACATGAGCTAGGAGTAGAACGGAGCACTTATGGGTTACACCTGTGTGCCGTGATGTTGATCCGTCAACTAAACTAAACTAATCGCCAGCAATACAGCTAGATTGGCAGTGTTAACCCTCCATTAAGTACAAGCCTGGGTCTGACCATGTCTGCAGTTATTACACCTCTCATATGTTGTTCCACATATATAGTATGTATAGAAAGTCCCTTCACCAGAGCCAGCAGGGTAAATGAAACAGAGGGAGACTTAAACACACATGAGGTAGGGATTAGAGACAGATTAATGATATAAGGAGGACATGGAAGAAGCAAGATAGAATGGCTTGGTGTGAGTTGGTTGAGGCTATACGTCCCAGCACAGGATAATGGACTATGTGGTTATCCACATAGCGGGTTCTGTTGGATGTTGTTATGTTTTGTTACACGTTATTTAAACCCCGTACATACTGCCAGCATACATGTGTATATTTCTTTACTACTGTTATATGCTTTTATCACGTTTTCATTACAAATCTTTTGTAAATTGTAATAAGTAAAGACTTAAATCTTTGGTGTTGGTCCTGACGTTTCTGTTGTTCTTTCTCCTATAAACAGAGCTTCACGTGGCACTTCGGTAAATAAAACAACAGGTGGTCAGTGTGGCTGAATGGATAAAAACATGCGTTCTTAAATATCCAGTGTGCTGATGCTGGGGTAAGGGGTTCAACCCCTACACCAGACAGTTGGACTAAAATGTTGACTTCTCGTCCTTGACTTGGTGACGTAAATTACAAGTACCTCTGAAGTCAGAGTGGGTTCATCTGATGGCGAGGTGACTGGTAATAGGGAAAGCAAATCCGCATGCAAAATTAAGTCCAGTGCTACTAGAAGTAGTATGTATGAACTACGCTTGAGTTCAAAACGAGCGAGCACAACAACAAACAATAAAACAATACAACTATCTACTTACATAGAACCTAGCCTATCTACTTATCTTTTCATCCATCAATCTATATATCTACTTATGTATTCCTCAGTCCACACACACTTCATACATATCTACTACCTTCCTCACATTTGTTGTTCTTATAATCCATGCTTTGTGGTGTTGGTGGTCATGTCTTTCCACGGTCCTCTATCTTGAGTGCTGTCTGTCATTTCTAATACTGATGTTCCTCCATGTCATGATGTCAATCTGTCCAGCATCTTCTCTTTTGGCCTCCCCCTGCCTCTCTTTCCCTCTAACTTTCCCAATGTGATGACATGCTCCAGTTTTTCCCTTCTCATGACATGCCCACAGATTGTGGACTGTCTTCTTCTAACAGTAACCAGTTAACTTCTTTCAAGATATCTTCATTGCTCTTTCTAGTTCAGTGGTTCTCAACCAGTGAATAATCTCCACCCAGGGTGGAATGTAGGGTTTTTCGGGGGGGGGGGGGGGGGGGGGGATTAGGATTATTTCAAGATCGCGTTAATACAAGAACCTTGTTAATACAAGAACCGATTACTTAATATTGTTGTTCCCTTCATACTTTATGGTTCTGTACATCTCACCCTTCTAAAATTCATTTTATAAAGTAAGTAGGCCCACAAATTACGTTTTATGTGGATGTCTAGACTTGTTTTAGCAAGTGCTATTAAATTTAGCTTCCATTATTACATATACTGTGTGGTTGGGGGGGGGGGGTGATTTTTATTTAGGAAATACGAAATGGGAGGATGACGTTCTGAAAATATGGTGAAGGGGGGCACGGGCCAAATTTTTAGGTAGGAAATAAGAAAAGGAGGGGGGATGACGTTCTGAAAATATGGTGAAGGGGGGCACGGGCCAAAAAAGGTTGAGAACCACTGTTTTAGTTGTTCACGGTGTTCTGGTAATTCTTCCGTAAAACCACATCTAAACAGCCTCCACATAAATCCTCACTTGTCTACTAATTATCAATGGTTTGCTTCCACACATCAGGATTGACTCAGTATAGCTCTATTGCATGTTACTGGCGCTCATATGGAAAGCAAAGAATAGCAACCTACCATGCATGTCATAAGTGGCAATTAGGGAGGGTTGGCATGGACTCGTTACCTTCCCCATAGAAAACTAACTGCGCAATCCAACCAGTTATTAACATCTAGAGGGGCCTTGACACGAGATGGTTCAGAACCAGTTCTGCAATGGGAAGCAGAGGAAGAATATCAATTTACATTTCTACTTCCCTAATGATTCCGGCCCAGCTGTCCACGGCCTGCTCACCAGCCTGACCGCCCACTTACTATACAAGTAAACAACTCTTTTACACGTTTTGGGGTAAAGGGTATATTTTTAATGACTGCAGTGTTTGAAAATATTGCCGATCCAAGTTTTGTATTCACCCTCTGTAAAGTTCATGTAACATAATAGGTAAATACAAAACTTGGACCGGCAATACTTTCAAACATTGCACATTCATTAAAAATACACCCTATACAAGGTGCTAGACCCATATTGTTATACACTCGATGGATGATATGGTCAATATCACATCCGCAGTATTTACTTCCCAAAACACTTCCTGGTTCCCAATTGAGGCTGGGTTGACCTGATTTTGAAAATCGCAACCGATGCGGATTTGAGCTCATGGCGTCCGGACTGGAAGGCAGGTGCCTAGCCACTACACTAGCTCGGATCCCAGCTACTTGTATGCTTGTCTCTGTACACTTCTGAAGCTGGTCATAGCCTTGAGTCTTTCAGCGGTATTTTCTAGGCCTTGGAATTATTGAGAATATATTGCTAGCCTTTGTTATTTTGGACTCATTCGCGCTCGGTTTGTACATGTGGCCACATTAAAAGACATGATACTCTTATTATAAACCATACGGGAGGGCAAGAGATACAAGTGGGAAGATAATATCAAGAAATGGATGAACATCAGTCTCACACAAAGTCAAGGCGAGAGACAGTGTTGGGGATCCCTTGCAGCTAACCTTCATTGCGGAGACGACACCTGATTGATTTATTGTCATGTGATCTATGCCATGCCAATTGCCTTTATTTCTCATAACATTTCCTATACCCATTTTCTGGTTCGATTAACCTGCAAATTCAGGTCAGTTGTAAAATAAACTGGAGAACTTGGTAATAACTGGTGAGATTGAGGGGGTAAAGAACCAGGGGAAGGCAGAGAGGTGAATATCTAGATAGCTTGGCCACATGGCATGGTGGAGACAAAAACACAGAACTGATCCATGACTCTGGTGAATCGTGAAAGATGGCGCATGACCGCCCACGCTTATAAGCATGGCACATGATGCTGATGATATATTTTTTTTTAAAGTTCGCATTGAATGAAATTTACAAACATTCACTCTATCGGAATATAGTGCTAGTCTTGTTTTTATAGACCAGTGGTTACTGCACGTGATTGATCAGTGTCCCCGCCGGCGAACTTTAATTTTCATAACTATTTCCTGTTGCTCATTATAGGCTGGATGGTCATGGGAGCATGGGTCAGTTCTAAAACAATTCCGGTCACGAGGTAGACGCCAACACGTGACCACTGACCGGCAGCCTAGTGTGCTAGCGACTGCACCACAATGCCACATTTGACGTAATGCTATCCATGATCGTAACCACTACATCTTGTATATCTGGACATAAATAATTTTTTTCTCGCATATCCTTTACAGGACATCGCTGTCAACATCTGCATCTTTCAACTGATTGTTGATTTATTGGCAAGACTACGCTCAGTAGTTAAAATTGCTTTCTGAACGGCCGGCTCACATACCCCGTAAGTTACCAACGCGGCGAGAACCGCTACAGATTCCCGCGCAAGTTACATACCTCGCGTGGATATACGGGATTACGGAGAAAGTCGCTAACTCCTAGGCCAGGGAGGCTGGCTACAACATGTATAGCTGGACACAAATAAGGTCCTACATGTATATCTAATAAAGCCTCACAACATGTATATCTGGACATAAATAAAGCCCCACAACATGTATATCTGGACATAAATAAAGCCCCACAACATGTATATCTGGACATAAATAAAGCCTCACAACATGTATATCTGGACATAAATAAAGCCTCACAACATGTATATCTAGATATAAATAAAGTCCTACATGTATATCTGGACATAAATAAAGCCCCACAACATGTATATCTGGACATAAATAAAGCCCCACAACATGTATATCTGGACATAAATAAAGCCTCACAACACGTATATCTGGACAAATAAAGCCTCACAACATGTATATCTGGACATAAATAAAACCTTACAACATGTGTATCTGGACATAAATAATTTTTTTTCTCGCATATCCTTTACAGGACATCGCTGTCAACATCTGCATCTTTCAACTGATTGTTGATTTCTTGGCAAGACTGCGCTCAGTAGTTAGAATTGCTTTCTGAACGGCCGGCTCACATACCCCGTAAGTTACCAACGCGGCGAGAACCGCTACAGATTCCCGCGCAAGTTACATACCTCACGTGGATATACGGGATTACGGAGAAAGTCGCTAACTCCTAGGCCAGGGAGGCCGGCTACAACATTTATAGCTGGACACAAATAAGGTCCTACATGTATATCTAATAAAGCCTCACAACATGTATATCTGGACATAAATAAAGCCCCACAACATGTATATCTGGACATAAATGAAGCCCCACAACATGTATATCTGGACATAAATAAAGCCCCACAACATGTATATCTGGACATAAATGAAGCCCCACAACATGTGTGTGTGTGTGTGTATATATATATATATATATATTGCATATCCTTGTTTACAGGACATAGCAGTCAACACCAGCATTTCTGCAGCTGTGATCTCTTGGCAAGTTTACGTTCAGTAGTTTGCCATTGCTTTCTGAGGGACCGGCACCAATACCAACGCAAAATCAACGCAATGCGGTCTGCTGCCAAATTACGCGCAGCTGTGTTTCGAACACGGAATTACGAACCGTGTCCGTAAGACCCTTCGCCACGGAGACGGCACAACATGAATATCTGGACATAAATAAAGCCCAACATGTAAATCTGGACATAAAATAGTCCCACAACATGTATATCTGGACATAAAATAGTCCCACAACATGTATATCTGGACATAAAATAGTCCCACAACATGTAAATCTGGACATAAAATAGTCCCACAACATGTATTTCCGAACATTGAATAAAGTGATAAAACATGTATATCTTGGCTTAAAATATTAGGTCCCACAACTACATGTATATCTGGGCATAAAATCAAGTCTCATCTGCACATAAAATAAAATTCAGGGCATCCGTCTATAACAGTGGTTCTCAACCTTTTTTGGCCCGTGCCCCCCTTCACCATATTTTCAGAACGTCATTCCCCTCCCCCCTTCCTATCAAAAATTTGACCCGTGGCCCCCCCCCCTTCACCGTATTTTCAGAACGTCATCCCCCCCCCCTTTCATATTTCCTATCTAAAAATCCCCCCAACCCTATACAGTATACATAAAAATGTAAGGTAAATTTAATAGCACATACTAAACCAAGTCTAGACATCCACATAAAACATGATTTGTGGGTCTACTGACTTTATAAAATGAATTTTAGAAGGATGAGACGTACTTAACTGTAAAGTATGAAGGGAAAAACAATATCATGTAATCGGTTCTTGTATTAACGCGATCTTGAAATGATCTTCATTCCCCCCCCCCCCTGGAAACCCTAAAATTCCCCTCGGGGGGGGGGGGGGAAATTCCCCACCGGTTGAGAACCACTGGTCTATAACATAATAAGTCCTTGGTGACCCAAATGAGGACTTCAGAGGTCACAAGGTCAATATCACGACATCATCATCAGCGTGTGCCCTGCTAACTAGCCTAGGCGTTCACATCTCTCAGCAGATCTCGGCCCTCGATGTTCTTGATCAACTCTGCTGATGATATTCCTCCATGTCCTTCCAGAATCATTTCTCTCGGTCTGCCCCTGTCTCTTTTCGCATTGATCTTTCCAGAAGTCGAATTGTTTTCCATCAATGGAGATCCACCTTATAGTGGTAGGGGGGCTTGCAATGACCCCAAGAGCTATGTCGACGTTAGCGCAGCTACTGGTAGGGTCTCCCATGTCGGACAGGTCAAGGAATAGGAACCACACACAGAGAGACACAATCCTGCTGTTTTGTAGATAGGCTGGGGACAGTCAAAAGAAACCCTAAAAAATTCTTGTGGAAGTCGGATGTACTGAGCCACAGACTTGACGAACCAGTGCAACGTAATTCACTTTATGATGTCAATGGACATACAGGGGTCAAGACTTGGTAGATTCTCCATGCGGTGCAGCATGGCCTCCCATTCTGGCTGTTTGAAGCATCGCATGCGTGAAGCTCTGGCGCCGATTTTGCACCCTGCTAGTACCTACGCTTGGAGAGGGAAAGGAGGGCGCTGCATTACGGTTTCCGTTGAGATGGTATTTTAATACCTGGTCGGAAGGGAAGTCTCTATACAAGAGTCACCTAGATAGATGCAAGACCTTTTCACGGCCCAGGCGATGTTAACATTAATACCCCGGACTCAAAAGTTAGAACTCAGTCTTCCAAAGGTCTACTAATCCCTAGGCGTCATGTGATGACATACCCTCTATTTTATGTTGTTAGTTTGTAGATGCCTAGCTCTTTACAATTGTACGATGTGCAATGATGATAGACCATTGTGATAATGTCTACTCTGCTGGAACTTATAAAGTAGGCCGTATAGTCGCTCGCTTGGCAAACTTTGAAAGACTGAAAACCCCACCCGTAGCAGAATAATTATAGTGTGTTTTACAGACAGAAAGCAAACCTGGTTCTTAAAAAGTGCAGTTGCAAAGTCGAATTTTCGACACAGAGAAGCTAGTATCAAGGCGTTGTTGTAAACAGGCACATTTCAACCAACTTCCTCTCAATACGAGCGAGGAAGGAGGAGAAAGAACTGGACGGAGAAAAAGACGACTCACGTTGTTCACAAGACTATAGATCTAAGGTGATCTCGCTCAGAAACCACAGAGAACTTAAATATCCATTCATTCATTTATTTACAACTTTTCATTTAACCCTTACTCAAAGTGTTCCCAAATTGTGCAGAAATTACCTTGTGTGGCGAACAAATGGGAGATAATTGGATTGGTGTGAACATTTCGAACAACAGATCTTGCAAGTTTAGAGCTTATACTTATAGATATGCCTGTTTGTATGTCTCTATAGGAAGTGTAGCACTAGAACTGACATTCTTCTTCTCATCATCAGCATCATTATCATATTCTTCTTCTTCTTCTTCTTCTTCTTCTACTACTACTACTACTACTACTACTACTACTACTACTACTACTACTACTACTACTACTACTACTACTACTACTACTACTACTACTACTACTACTACTACTACTACTACTACGACGACGACTACTACTACTACTACTACTACTACTACTACTACTACTACTACTACTACCACTACTACTACTACTACTACTACTACTACTACTACTACTACTACTACTACTACTACTACTACTACTACTACTACTGCTACTACCACTACTACTACTACTACTACTACTACTACTACTACTACTACTACTACTACTACTACTACTATAAAATAAGCAAATAAATTAATAAACAAGCCCCGTGCGGATATGTCAAGTGTAAGAAAGTTCTAGAACTATCATATTTTCGTAAGTCATAGTGCACGGGGTTATAGGTGGCCAGTCGTTCCCTCCTTTAGCGAACGTCGAGTGTAGGTATCTTTCCCTCGTCCGACCACCCGCGTGCCATTTTGAGCGTAATATCCTAACCGCTACATAAACACATAACATAAAACAAGTCATTAACAACTTGTCAGTAAGACGCCTTCTGCCCGTCCCGTGTTCTTCTTATAATCATGTCGTTTTACTTTGGTGATCATATTTATCCAAGGTCTCTTGATCTTCCAGTCATATAATATACCGACGCACCTTTATGACATGATTTCAAACTGCCCAGCATCTTCTTTCTTTGTCTGCCTCTCACTCTTTTCTCCTCCAGCCTTTCCGTTGTGACGACATACTCCAGCTGTCCTCTTTCCATAGTGTACCCAAAGAATATGAACTGCCTTCTTCTGATGCAAGTAACCAGTTCTCTGTGTGAGTCAACTTCTGTCAAGATATCTTCTGATGCGAGTAACCAGTTCTCTGTGTGAGTCAACTTCTGTCAAGATATCTTCATTGTCTTTCCATCCGTCAACAGTGTTCTCAACATTCTTCTATACAACCACATCTCCGCAGCTTCTATATAATTCCCAAACTCGTCTGTTAATTGGTAATGATTCGCTTCTGTACATCAGGACTGGCTCAATACAGCTCTTGAGAATTCTTTTCCTCATCTCGATTTACAAAGATAAATTGCAGAGAATATTCTTCACCTTGTGAAATACTGCGTACGCTTGGGCTATTCTACATTTAACTTCCTTAATACATCTTCTATTTGTTGTTATTAAAGTACCAACATTCTTAAATATATTGACTTGTTTCAAATTCGTGAACGGATAGAAAGACTGATGGAGAAATCTTGGAAGAAGTTCTTGGAAGCTCATAAAGAGAACTGATTACCCGAATCAGAAGAAGACAGTACATATTCTTTGTGCATTTCATGAGAAGAGGGAAGCTTAAATATGTCGTCACAACGGAAAGATTTGAGGAGGACAGAGGTAGACGAAGAGACAAGATGCTGGAGAGTTTGACATCATGGTATGGTATCAGAAATGGTTGACATCACAAGAAACAGAAGGCCGTGGACGGACATGATCACCAACGCCACACGACATGGATTGTATGATGGAGATGCTTCAGACTTGTTCAATGCACTTTGCTGTTGTATACTGGTATTTGAATAACGAAGACACAAACAATAGATTGCACGATTTATTGCCTGGCATATTTCGCTGCATCTCGTCAGGTACATACTGCAGAAATCACACAACTTACGTGAATTAACTAGATAAATCCTTCAAGTTGAAATATACACATATTCGCACAGTAATGTCACTTATCTACCACGGTAATTTTAAGCTGACTAACAAGTCTTTCTGTTTGCACAATTCTGGCTTGCGTTGATAGATCATAATTGCTTCTGCAAATTTTAACAAGCGAGTATTTTGTGTGTTAAACAACACGCGAAAGGCAGTGTTTCTGTCCACCACATGGCCACTGTCGACAATTTGCCTCCCAATTGAAGACGCCGGGAGCTTCCGGTGTGTCGGCTCCACGAGGCTAGCAGCTCCTGTGTGTTGTATCTTGTTGACCCATTGAGGTATGTGTTCTAACACCCGTTTGTTAAGCTGTCTCTCTGTTCTACCAATGTAAACGGCCTGGCATCTACATGTGAATTGGTAAATACAATTGTTCGTGGCGTACAGAGAAACAGGCTCTTTGACTGCTGGTGTAGGAATCGGTACGGTTTTAAATCTAATGACTGGAGTTGCCGCACAGAATGTTCGGCCTACTGCTGTAGTAAGCCGGTCTTGTAGACGTTGCATTACGTCATCCCCTCGAAAGGTTAGCTGGATGAATACCTTGAGTTTTGGGACTGTAGTTACGTCTGCTTTGGGTTTGGGCTGTTGGCAGTGGCGCTTTATAAATCCTGTGAAGTACCCATTCAGGTTTAAGACATTCTTCAGAGTTTCAAATTCCTCTGTCAGTGTGTCCTGGGTGCATATCTTTCTAGCACGGTCAAACAAGGTCCGTACTAAGCCCCGTTTGTACTGGACAGGTGTGAAGCTCTGAAAATTTAGGTATTGGCCAGTCCATGTTCCTTTGCGATACACCGATCTTTGAATTGTGCCGTCTGCTCTACGTCTCATTAGAATATCTAGGAACGGCAACGCTTCGTTTTGTTCGTGTTCCATAGATAGAGAGATGTTTTTATGCGTCTTGTTCATTGTGGCCTGAAACGATGTTGCTTGTAGCTCGTCTGTGGTGATAATTAGTATATCGTCCACATAACGACGGTAAAAGGCCAAGTTGTTGATGTCTGAGGATCTCTTTTCTTCTAAATGTGCCATGAAGATGTCCGCTAGAATAGGACCAAGAGGACTCCCCATGGCCACTCCGTCAATTTGGCGGTATGACTTAGTTAGAAAATTGAATTGTATGTTGGCGGTACATAGTAGTAGTAGCCTCTCCAGAATAGGTGTTGGTATGCCTAATTTTAGTTGTTTGTCTTCAATGCGTTCCCTTATTATTTGCACTGTCTCCTCTAATGGAACGTTAGTGAATAGGGAGGCTATATCCATGGATGCCATGTGTTTGTTATTTATGTCCATAGTATCCAATAATTCCACCAGTTGGAATGTATCTCTGAGTATTTTAGGATCGAAGGACTGTCGTACTGGCTTTAACATTTCGGCTAACCATCTCGCCATTCGGTGTTGTGCAGAGTTAACCATGGACAGGATAGGTCTTAGCGGGATGCCGGGCTTGTGAAGTTTGGGTAGACCGTACATCTGAGGAGTGTGCGAGCCATGTGGTGTGAGCGTTTTTGCAGTGGCCTCACTGATGAGTCCCGCATTCACAAGTGGCTGGATCTCTTTCCTCATTATAGCATCCAGGTCCTCCGACTTGTTCACTTTTTGATCTATCCTGAATTTGGATTCATCTGACAATATTACATCCATTTTTCTCTGGTAGTCTGACATGTCCATCAGTACTGTACCGCTCCCTTTGTCAGGTTTCAGTATGACGAGGGTTTTGTTAGCCTTTAACGCTTTTAAGGCAGTAAGGTGTTCGTTGGTCAGCGGACATGTCTGTTTAGAGGGTGTTGTGCGATACTGGTGTTCTAAATCTACCAGTTTGGCCTTCAGCCACCCGACTGACTCAGCAGAAGTAGGTGATAACATGGAGACTTGATAAAACAACATTTCAAACTATGCTTGCGACTCAACACAGTTGATGTGTTTAGGCTTTATGCAGAATTTTAATCCGTATGCAAGGGCCTCCGTTTCAATGTTGTTGAGTACGTACGACGATAAGTTCCTCACATACTTCTCTGGGTTGTCTAGTACTGACGTTGTTACCTTTTCAGTGCTCAGTGATTTGTTGAGGCGAGCATTCTCTGCGATTTTCACCTTGTACACTGTTTCTGTGCAGAATTTAGTGAACTTCAAGTAGCCATACAAGCTCAATTCTTGGGTGACGTAGTAGGCAGAACTATGTGTGCGCTTCAAGCATACTGGTATATCATTTTTCTTTGTAATAACCATTACTTCCTTGTTCTGTTATTCAGACTAAGACTTAGTGCTTAGTACTTAGTCACTATGTTTATTGCTTTCACTTTCTACTTCAATTACATGATACATAATTGATATCTATCACATCTTGCAACTGCTTTTCATTTTCAGCGACCAAAACCACGCCATCAGAATGACATGCGCGTAATGCATATATAGGCAAACTTTCTGGCCTAGAGAAACATCAGTGGAAGATAAACTCTATGGACCACTGAGTAAAATAAAAAAGACAGTGAAGATCACACAAGAGACAACATTGCAGATACAGACACATTTCAAGCGAACGAAAGAAGTAGAAATACTGAAATACTGAAGTATTTAAGGATGCACAGGTGCCATTTTTGCTATTAGACAACTTATAGAACAATCAATCGAATTCGATGAAACACTCTTAGCCTTTGTCGAGCAAGAAAAGACTATTGATAGAGTAGATAGAAACAAGCTGTGGGAAATCCTTAAACAATATGGAGTGAGTATACATCTGAACAAACCTATATAGAAGCTTATACAACAACAGCGAATGCATAGTGAGAGCAACTGGAGGGCACTCAGAACCCTTCACCGTAAGATCCGGTGTACGACAAGGTTGTGTCCTGTCCCCTCTCTTGTTTATAACATACTAGCTGACCCTGCCCGGCTTCGCCCAGACCCTGGTGGGGAGCATCTCATTTAATTCATATAAGTAGTCATATAAGTTCTCGTTCCCGTTACCGACTGTCTGTCTGTCTGTCTGTCTGTCTGTCTGTCTGTCTGTCTGTCTGTCTGTCTGTCTGTCTGTCTGTCTGTCTGTCTGTCTGACCCGGCCCGGCATTGCCCAGCTCCTGGTGTGGAGCATCTCATTTAATTCATATAAGTAGTCATATAAGTTCCCGTTCCCGACTGTCTATCTGTCTGTCTATCTGTCTGTCTATCTGTCTGCCTGACCCTGCCCGGCTTCGCCCAGTCCCTGGTGGGAAGCATCTCATTTAATTCATATAAGTAGTCATATAAGTTCCCGTTCCCGTTACCGACTATCTGTCTGTCTGTCTGTCTGTCTGTCTGTCTGTCTGACCCGGCCCGACATCGCCCAGCTCCTGGTGTGAAGCATCTCATTTAATTTATATAAGTAGTCATATAAGTTCCTGTTCCCGACTGTCTATCTGTCTGTCTGTCTGTCTATCTGTCCGGCTTCATTAAATTCATACAACAAAAAAAATGTAACTTAAAAGAACGTTCTACCACACACCATCCATTATTTTTAATGAAAACTCTTTCTAATCACCTGCATGACTACAGTAACTTCTTAAGCAAAAAAAGATGAGTTACAATGTTATGCATTGTGCATCATTTTTATGAAAACTTTGAAAATGCCTTACAGATTGTATCATTATTTATTATAACTCATATGCCGGTACATAACTATGGACAAAGAGTTTATAAATCTTTGAAAACGATGCCACAATATGACTATAAGTTATACAGAAAAGTTATGCCCCTTGAAATAACTTTTACAGAGTTAGGTCCCCTGAGATATATGAAATTATGATGAAAAATGAAAAATGAAATAATACTGAGTAAGCAGGCGATTTCACACTAACAAAATATCACAGTTGACAGCTCTGGAATGAAAGGAAGGCGTGTAGAAAATTTCATCTCAATCGGATGGGCCGTTCGCGAACAAATAAAGGACATACATACATACAGAGATACATAAATACGGACGCACATCCTAATTTATATATAAGACTAGCTGACCCGGCCCGGCTTCGCCCAGGCCTTGGTGGGGAGCATCTCATTTAATTCATATAAGTAGTCATATAAGTTCCCGTTCCCGTTACCGACTGTCTGTCTGTCTGTCTGTCTGTCTGTCTGACCCGGCCCGGCATCGCCCAGGCCTTGGTGGGGAGCATCTCATTTAATTCATATAAGTAGTCATATAAGCTCACGTTCCCGTTCCCGACTATCTATCTGTCTGTCTATCTGTCTGTCTATCTGTCTGATCCGGCCCGGCTTCGCCCAGCCCCTGATGGGGAGCATCTCATTTAATTCATATGAGTAGTCATATAAGTTCCCGTTCCCGACTGTCTGTCTGTCTGTCTGTCTGTCTGTCTGTCTAATCATTTATTGGTTGCAGTTAGAACAACCTTAGATAAACGAAGACCAACTTACAAAAAGCATTAGAAAGAGCACTTGAAAGATCTTTACATCTTCCCCAACAATTAACTTGGGTAAATGGAGCAGCGGCAGCAGCAGCAGAAGAAGAAGAAAAAGGAGGAGTAGGAGCTGGGAGGAGGAAGAGGGAGGAGGAGGGAGGAGGAGGAGAAAGAGAGAAGAGGATGAGGGAGGAGGGAGAGGGAGGAGAAGAGGAAGAGGGTAGGAGGTGGAGGAGGGGAGAGGAGGAGGAGGAATATAACGCATATGCCTGTAGATTTAATAATGGCTGAAGTTGTTCCATGTCTTCTTAGAATTGGCGACAGTGTAAAGAAATATAAAATCTTCAAACTTGATAGAGATAAGGTAACTGTTATTTATTTATTCTTTAAGCAAAAAAAGATGAGTTACAATGTTATGCATTATGCATTATTTTTATGAAAACTTTTAAAATGCCTTACAGATTGTATCATTATTTATTATAACTCATATGCCGGTATATAACTATGGACAAAGAGTTTATAAATCTTTGAAAACGATGCCACAATATGACTATAAGTTATACAGAAAAGTTATGCCCCTTGAAATAACTTTTACAGAGTTAAGTCCCCTGAGATATATGAAATTATAATGAAAAATGAAAAATGAAATAATATTGGGTAAGCAGCCGATTTCACACTAAAAAAATATGACAGTGGGCTGCGCTGGAATGAAAGGAAGGCGTGTAGAAAATTTCATCTCAATCGGATGGGCCGTTCGCGAGCGCATAAAGGACATAGGGACATACAGACAGACAGACAGAGATCGCCGTTTATATATAAGATATAGACATCATGACATATGTAAAGAAACCAGCCAAGCAGAGATAGCAAGAACACCGCACGACGAGAACACAGAAGAAGAACCATCTGCAAATCTAACCATTAGAGAAGTCCTGTTTGCGGATGACCAAGCACTAATAACAAAATCAGAAGCTGAATTACAAGACCACATGAATAGTCTAAACGAAATGTGTAAGGAACATAGCATGAAAATTAGCACAAGTAAAACAGAGGTATTGACTATAGTGACTATAGCTAAAGAAGACAAAACAACAACGATCCACCTAAACGAACATCCCTTGAAACAAGTAAAGAGTTTCAAGTACCTAGGAAGTATAATATCCTCAAATGGCAGATCAGAAGACGAGATCGAAAATAGATGCAATAAATAAGGCAAACCAATTCATTGGACAAATGGCACCAATACTAAAGAACAAACATGTATGATGTATCAATAACTACTAAGAAAGCACTTTACAACACAATCTTCCTACCAACTCTATGTTACCAATGCCAAACCTGGACAATGACAGAAAAAGAGAAAAGAAAAACCACAACAGAAATGAGGTTTCTGAGAAGAATACTCAACGTATCAAGAAGAGATAAAATCAGAAATGAAGAAATCAGGACTAAAGTGGGGGTTATAGCTGCACTAGATTTTATTAGAAGGCAGCAAGTCAAATGGTTTGGCATGCAAGTAGGTTACCAACTAACAGTATACCACAACAAGCAATGATGTAAAAACCAGAGGGAAGCAGAGGAAGAGGCCGACCACGTAAGCGATGGACGCAGAGAATAACAGAGTCCATGGGAATATCGATACATGAAGCCCATAAGCGGGCACTCTCCCGCTGTTTATACTTCACCTCGACACCGCAAGGTACAAGAGGAACATGATGAATTGATGAAATGAGATGAGACTGAAGTATTCCAGGATCCTCGCCGGTGCTACGGAGTTTGTGCACTGAGCTGAGATTCTCCGGTCTCAGTTAGTTGAGTTAGGAGTAGAACGGAGCACTAATGGGTTACATCCGTGTGCCGTGATGTTGATCCGTCGACTAAACTAAATTGAAAGAAGTAGAAGAAATATCTACATATCTCGAACCCGTTACCTGGCCTGAAGTCGGCTTCCGCCCCAGTTACATGCCCCTGATCACCACTTGACGTCTGGTCGATACATAGTAATGGAGGCGCGGTAGCAGAGCACTGTTGAATATATTATTTGTGTAAAACATTTTCATTATAAATCTGCCATTTAAAACATTAAAAATGACGGGAAGACATCGATCATATTCGTGAGTCATTTTATTTTTGTTTTCAGTGGTGTGTTATATCATTGCCCGTTCTCTTGTAGGTATTTACTATGGGAGAGTTTATACCGCGATAGCTCGGAACCGCGATAGCTCGGAATAGACAGAGTAGTTTATACCGCGCTGGCTCGGAATAGACAGAGTAGTTTATACCGAGCTGGCTCGGAATAGACAGAGTAGTTTATTAAATATTGAGCACAACCCACTTCTGGCAATGCTGATCGCATTCTGGTATGAACCTAAGGCCTATCCACGTCAATATGGAAGCACTAGACCCGAGTTTCGCCCTCGTTTGAGCTCGTCAGTAGTTTATTAAATATTGAGCACAACCCACTTCTGGCAATGCTGATCGCATTCTGGTATGAACCTAAGCCTATCCACGTCAATATGGAAGCACTAGACCCGAGTTTCGCCCTCGTTTGAGCTCGTCAGTAGTGCATATCCCTGACCGGATCCGGAAACAAGCCCTGGATCACTGACGTGTGAAGCGGGTGTGTAACCACGAGGCACACGTTGGACACACAGCCAAATTATCATACCAGAACACCAAAAAGTCACCCATCGTAGGCTATGCTCAAGATTGCCCAATCGCCGCGACTGACGTCCGTCAATCGATGTGGACCCGAAACGATCAGGACTTCTCATTGGCAAGGAACACCAGGCCTCCTAAAAAGAGTAGTTTATACCGAGCTGGCGTATGAAGCTGTTTTAATATCAAGAATAATTTTCCAGATTGGTATCCCCAATAAAAATAATTGTGTCCCCATGCAAGAATTGTTAACTTGCGTTTCTGTACTCTTACTGTTTACAGGCATCCATCTTTGTTTACATTACCGACCTACTATTTCCTGATATTTATGTCATCATAATTCCGGTCCAAGCTGACAGTAATATGCGTTGCTTCAGAAAGACATGATTAGCCAATTCAAACACCAGGCTTCCGACTTACTGGCCTGATGAATTAACAAATAAACAAGGAAATGCTACGCAAATAAAGTGCAGGAAAACCTGGTATATGTGAAGCAGGTTGAAAAGAGAGAGGGGGGAGATAGATAACGAAGATAGTGTGAGAGACAGAGATATGAGAAAGATGTGTTGAAAGACATAACAAAGTGATAAAGACAAGTGAGAGAGAGGGAGGGATATATATATATATATATATATATATATATATATATATATATATATATATATATATATATATATATAGAGATAGAGAGAGAGAGAGAGAGAGATAGAGAGAGTGAGAACTCGTGTTCGGTTGGCTAAGCGCCTTTCCCAAGACAACAAAAGTAGAGGACAGATAAGAACAGAAAGACAAGTGTGCAGGTTCTTGTGCAGCCAGATAAAGACCAACACAAAACACAAAAACCCTAGGAAACACTCTTGCTGCCAAAAGCGCGATCATCAGACCTGTACTGGTTGATACCAACTTATTTTTTCTTCGTGGCCACTTCAATTGGCGAATGGGACAGGTCGGGAGAGAACATACCGGGCACTGCTCTTGCTGAGGCCTCGCTTGATACGGATGTTGTCTGTCTAAATCAGGGGTCACCAAACTTTTTTCACGGCGGGCCGGATAATGACAAGCGCGGGCCGCTTACTCATTCTGTACAATACTTGCGCTGGTCTCCGTGGCGAAGGTTCATAATCCCGTATACCCGCGTTCAAAACACAGCTGAGCGCGATTTGGCAGCTGATATTTGGCTTTCAAGATATCATCAATGTTTGGGTTGGAATTGCTGCATCCAATCAAGAGAATTGCTTTCAAATGTTCATCAGTCAATCTCGTTGGATGTGTTGACTTCACATACTTCATTTTTTTTTTAAATGTTTGCTCACAGACATAAGTTGTTCCAAACACTGGTGACATACAAGCGGCAAATTTCTTCAGTTTCGGAAACTCAACATCAGGTAAGTAGCGGTAAAATTCAACAAGTTGTCCTCTAGTTATTGATCCATGCAAGCTGCAAACGGATGCCAACTCTTCCGTTATCTGAAAGTCCAAATTGACGCAACGAATGAACAAGAGAAGTTGTGGCGCACTCGAGAGATCAGTAGACTCATCCAGCGCCAGAGAATACAACAAGTTCCTAGTTTGCTGGCGTATCTGTAGCACTGTGTTCTCTCCAAGTTGTTCTATTCTTCGCACAACTGAGCTTGTCGAAAGGCTGATAGTTCCAAACAAATCGGTTTTCTCAGGACACAAGTCATTTGCTGCTTCCATCATATGAACGAAAGAAGAAGAAGAAGAAGAAGAAGAAGTACGTACCTTTCCAGAAAACTTATAGATGTTTTGTTTCGTAGTGTCGCCGAAGATTGTACTTTTTCAAAACGGCAATACTTTTCGCTGCATATTACACAACTGGTTTTCTGGTTCTTTGTTTCCACAAAGAAGTACTTTACTCCCCATTTTTCATTGAAAACGCGACACTCTGTGTCCTTGGGGATTATAGAAGCAACCACCTGCCCCGCTCTGTACTGGTACCTAAGCCCAGTACAGTCAGGGCTATAGACCAAGCCATGTGAGAAAACCCGGGTCAAGGAGGTCTTTCTGGTGACTTTCTGGTAACTTTGACGTTTATGATGGCTTCCAGAGTAGACAGGAAACGATGGCGGCAGCACTTGATCTCGAGGATGCGTAAAATAGAGTTCGCTATGATATTTTGATGACCGCACTTATGGAGAAGGGGGTCAATCCCTGGTGGGTGAACTGGATAGCAGCAGTCCTGCATTCTCGTCAGGTTGCTCTCCGTCTGGGCGCATGCACCTCAGAGTCACATATTTTAACCCCGGGACTGCCACAGGGATCTGCAATCTCACCGGTGCTCTTTAATGTGTATACGAGCAAGATTGCATACCTAGAAGCACCAGGGGTTGGAAGGATTATAACATTTACAGATGATATTCTTGTCAGCTGGTGAAATTAGAGTGCATACAGAATGAAGCTATGCAGGCCATTCTGGGATATGGGATTATTTGTGCATGAATGCTCCAAATAGACAGACAGAAAAACCAATGACCAAAGTGTGTATGCGTTACATCCTACATCTGCCTACTGTTGCTGGTAGGCACAAGGTGATGCAAGCGAAGGCATACCTCAGAGTATCTGCAGAGGACAGATTGGCTGGCTCGGCAAAACTTGGTGGAGTATTGATGCATGACAAGGCAGACGTGGTTGCGGCCTTGTGGGAGCACATGTACACCTCGGAGGAGCAAATGGATTACCATGGTCTGGCAAGAATGAAACAGCGAGGAGTGACGAGGTGATCTGGCCGACGCTCAACACTCAGTTACTAACTAACAGTCAGGGCTATAGGAGCCCGCGAAGCATTCAGTTATGATTACTCTTCGCTTTTGAGGCGCCGTCGATCTTGCTTGCGATCTTGCGTCAAACTAGCCAGGTTCTAAGTTCTCAAGTGAACACACCTGTTGAAGAATGTCTTCGGCTTAACCCATCCACGACCGTCCTCTTTTTAACCTGCTGCCCTTCACCTTCATAATTTCACCATGCAGTGGATGCTGTTCTCTATCCTTACCCTGACGGACAAGCAGACAGACAGTCGGGAACTGGATCTTATGTGACTACTTATATGAATTCAATGAGATGCTCCCCACCAGGAGCCGGGCCGAGTCAGACAGTTTTAAATAATATTTTGGCAGTCCATAGAGTGCTCTTAGGTCTGCTAGTTCTGTGCTGTTTTTGCTCATCAGTATTGAGACAGCTGACTATGCATCTGTGAAGATAGCTATTTAACTAACTAACATTAACTTTAAACACAACACATATCAATCCCAACACACAATCACTCAATCATGTGCCATGCCGGAAAGCGTGGGGCGGTCATGACTCGCCATTTCATTCGATCACCAATGTCGTGGATCAGCTCAGTGTTCCTGTCTCATCCATGCCATGTGGCCAAGCCATCCAGGTATTTTCCTCTTGGTCTGTTCCCTTCGTTTTTTGACTGTCTGCGTCTAATGACTGATGTTCATTTGTCTCTTGTAGTACTTGGTCATTGGTTTTTCTGTCGGTCCATGGTATTCTTTGCATTTTCCTCAGAAACCACATTTCTGCAGCCATCAGATGTGTTTCAGCTTTACTGCTCATTGTCCAAGTTTCACATCGATACACACAAGAACAGACATTCAAATAAGAGCTGTCAGATGAATTGTGGGAGGACCACAGTCAGGGATCCAGCACAATGTTGGACAAGGCAGATTGTTGCAGCATGGTTGTTAACATTAACATAGAATCAGCAATGTCTGTAAGCAGTAACATTGAATCAGCAATTGCTGAGAGCAGCAACATAGAATCAGCAATGGTAGTCAACAATAATATAGAAGCAGCAATGTCTGTAAGCAGTAACATTGAATCAGCAATTGCTGAGAGCAGTAACATAGAATCAGCAATGGTTGTCAACAATAATATAGAAGCAGCAATGACTGTGGACATTAATGAAGAAGCAACAATGGGTGTGAACACCGGTGAGATACTTTTTAAGTGCAGTGATTGTGGAGCTGCATTCAGATTGGCATTTTGAAATATCACATGACAACACACACAGGAGATACCTCTCCGCTACCAACAAAATAATTAATAAAGCGTTGTTAATTAAAACAATTTTACTACAACAAGAAAACTCTCAAAAAGAAAATACCCTTATTTTCAAAATTTATTATACATAAATGATGATATTGGTTATACATGTACATGTCATACAATAACAATCCACTTGACAACAAAGGGCATATACATATTACATTATAACTATCTATGACCTTGATGCTTTGACCTTTCAGTTATTTACATCACTGATAGACCAGTTCCATTTGTAGTGACTATCCATCTTCCCTTGGGGTAGGTTAAGTCTGAAACTGGGTATGCGAGTGTTACCTATTCTGTTTCGTGGAACTTCTTCCAGGTAATATTTGCCTTCACTATATCAGCTGTACCAGTTATTATCTACCTCCAGCAATCAGTACAAAACACTACATCATTTATGATTTAACTAGCTGACACGGCCCGGCTTCGCCCAGCCCCTGGCCGGGATCTATCGATCGATATATCTATCAATCTGCCTTCTTCTCCATTTCCTCTCATACATTCTTTCATTCATCTCTCATCAAGAACATCTCTTATGAAGCAGCTACACCTCTTTGCTGTTCTTTGTACACTAACAAACTATGACAGTTAGCTGCTATATTTATAGTTATATATATATAAACAATATACAAAACACTGATCAGACCAGTTGTGCTGTATGGCTCTGAAACCTGGAGTACAACGAAAGGAGACGAAGCCTTGTTACAAACCTTTGAGAACAAAATTTTAAGACGCATCTTTGGACCCATTAGGCATACACAAAGTGGAGAGTGGAAAAGAAGAAGTAACAAAGACATTTATGATCTGTTTAAGTCCCCGCTAATCACTGGTATCATGAAGGCTAATAGACTACAATGGCTGGGGCATATAGAAAGAATGGAAGATAATAGGGAAACAAAACTCGCTTACACTCAGGAAATAAATGACCGTAGACCCCGAGGTAGACCAAGAAGGCGGTGGAGAGATAATACATGTACAGACCTACAAGCACTTGGAATCAACGACTGGCAAGAGAAGGTCCACCAGAGAGACGAATGGAGACGGATTGTATTTGCAGCAAAGAACCTCAATGGCTCGGAACGCTGAAGAAGAAGAAGAAGATATATATATAAACATAATCTGACAAAACAAATATACCACAAAATATAACATTATACATTTTAAAAACTTTTACATATTTTACTAACATTAAAGGGTATCATATATAAAGTTATTATCTACCTCCAGCAATCAGTACAAAACCATTTATTAGGTTTAGAAGCAGTACGCACACCAACACAATCGTAGTGATACCACTCCAAACAGCCGTCACACTCAATCATCTTTATACTCCCATTGACCCTAATAGCGCAAGAATTGCAGCTGAAAAGTACATTCTTTTTTTTTCTTCAATTCTGGCCTGCAAGGTTACACATGCCTCTTGAACAAAGAGACTTTCAATTGACGACAAAGAAATGCTTTCATTAGCAAAGATGGATAGTATGTTCTCTACTGACTTTAGATTAGAAACAGAGTAAGGTGGAAGGACAGACGAATCGAGCAGACAGCCAGATAGAAGCATCTGCTTCTTCACCTTATATGATCTGGAATGAAAATCCTGTGGACACGTTTTTCTTTTTTTGTACCTCCTGGTAAAAGCTTGTACCTGTCTCGGTCTACCTTTTGTTTTTACCAGGGACAGTTTAACGTTAGAAAATCCACAGGATGATACAGCAGAGGAAGAAGCCGGAATTGAGAAATCAGCACCAACACTATCAGAAGACGCAGAGGAAGATGGTTCAGACAAAGTGGGTCGGACAGGAGCACCAGCACTATCAGAAGACGCAGAGGAAGATGGTTCAGACAAAGTGGGTCGGACAGGAGCACCAGCACTATCAGAAGACGCAGAGGAAGATGGTTCAGACAAAGTGGGTCGGACAGGAGCACCAACACTATCAGAATACGGTTCAGACAAAGTGGGTCGGACAGGAGCACCAACACTATCAGAATACGGTTCAGACAAAGTGGGTCGGACAGGAGCACCAGCACTATCAGAAGACGCAGAGGAAGATGGTTCAGACAAAGTGGGTAGGACAGGAGCACCAACACTATCAGAATACGGTTCAGATAAAGTGGGTACAGCAGAGCATAGGTTGTCCATGCAGGGGAGAGTTTGAACGTCAGCTTCTGAAAGGTCAACTACAGCTAGAGGACGGGCAGATTTAATCAGAGTGAAGACCCTATTAAGATGAGAGATGGCAGTTTGAAAAGCCTGTTCTCCCAATAAAGGAAGGAAAGATTCAATGGCCTTCGTAATTTCTTTGGTAATGTGATACCGAGATTCAGGAGTGTTGGCATTTTGTGTGGGCAGTACTTCACGTGTGATGCTGTGATCAATGGAGTCAATAGAAGCAGGAGTGATAGGAGTGCTCTTAAAGTGCTCATCATTACAGTGATAAATAGGTAGACAAAGATAAGTGAGCAAAGCAAATATGTGTCGACAAGGTAAATGGAACTTTAAAAAGAAAACACAAGAACAGGAGTGGATAGTGCAGCTGTGCGGAGATGAGCCAGGAGTTTCAGATACCAAAATGTACGTATCAGGACAAGTTAATGAGCACTGGAAGACATAGTGTTTTTTCTCAGAAATCAGAAACTGTTCTATAACATAGTTGGCTGCAAAAGAAGAGAGGTCATTCTGAATCTCATTGACAATAGCCGAATTATGCTCTGTGTTGTACTTGAATGAAATAGAGCGTAGACAGGCAGAGGCATCTCTGAATTGCATCGTGATCTTTGTCATTTTAAGGAGCTCAGTAATGGAATTGCTAAGCAGAGTTTTAGAGGAAAGGACTTTCTTAATTTTCTGATGGAATGTTTCAGCATGATTTGTTGTCGTAATATGAAAGGTTTGTGAAACCAGAGAATAAGCAGCCCAAAGTTGTGGACAATTCCACCAATTCTTAGCAAAGTATGAGACAACATCAGGAGAGGAAAGTTCAGAAATCTTGTCTTTGAGGGCATTGTACTCAGATACATCAGTGCAGGCCTTCTGATCTGCAAACAGTTCAAGCAGACAAGTAACTTGAGAGGGGGGCAGCTTTCTCTGCTGAAGAGCTTTTCTGACAGCTGTGAATGTGTGGAAAGCGCAGAGACGAATTTCAACAGAGGGAAGAGATGTCTGAATAGCACAGATTTCTGCCATGTCCTTGTCGACAAATATAGTCTGAGGGAGGGTTGATGAAAAAGCACTTGAAAAAAAAGAAAGACAAGAAGAGATGACAATAGCGTCTTCTGCAGCCAGAAATGCATGAAATACTGGCCTACCTTGACCGTTACTGTTCACGACAAGAATGTTTAGAAGGGGGTAATTATTTTTGTTCACCTTATAGGTAGTGTCCATAATAAGAACCTCAGGAAATTGAGCCAGATAATGAAGCATTTCTTTAGTCATAAATGCTAAATACTTAAACTCACCACCCTCATTTGTTCCATACTTAACCATCCCCCCCTCAGCTTGCAACGTTTCTAATACCTTCGCCACATTCTCAGACTCCTCCGGGCTTCCCTTGTCACACAGCTTGTATTTTAAATTCCACACATCATGCCGGAGTAGTATTTGCCCATCATTCTGCCTCACGATGTTTTGTATGTCGCGAACAGGCACAGACTTCAAAGAAAGTAGCATTGTTAGCTCACTTGACATTTTTGGTTTTCGATTTTCTGGATAGAGTTGCGAAAATTGAAACACAAAAAAAAAAAAATACTTTAAAATTATTTTATATAATTATGAAATAATTATAAGAAATAAACAAACATTTTGGTCTCCCCGTTAATGTAAACAGTGACAAAAAAAACTTTTTTTTAGCAATTTTAATTGTTCCTTACAATAAGGTGTACAATACAATACCCCATAGATTGTGGGGTAACATTGGCACCTTGCCATTTTGACAGAAGATAGTTTGATTATGTGTTTTTTTCGGGATTTGAAGATAGTTTGTTACATTGTGTTTCAGAAAACCATAATTACAACCCCTGAGAGTAGCAAATGTGGCTGATAAGGCCTATTTGCGCTGTAAATGTTCATCCACATTGGCTGCATGTGAGCACATGGTCATTTCTAACAGACTGGATGTCCAGACTACACTGTACCAAGTATTTTTTGTAGACACCACATATGAAAGCTGTTTAAACGTATATTTCAGTAAAAGTGACAAGTATATTCCAAAGAGGGTGGGGGATAGTACACAACCTTGCTGAACCCCCACTCTTGATTTGTGGGGTATCACATAAGAAAAAATACCAGAGAATTAAAAAAAAATACCTCTTTTCCAGTAGGGTGGTTCTCATGTACCAAGTGGCAGCTGGAGACTTTCAGTTTACATGTAGCCCGATCCTCCACCAGACGTATAAAAGCAGGGCATCCGGTCTTTAATGTTCTGAAATAATTTGTGGATGTCTTTCATCAAACATATAAATCTTATAAATAATAATAATCTTTATATATAAAACACGATGTATGTATTTCCGTCCGTTCTTTATGCGTTCGCAAACGGTCCATCCGATTAAGATGAAATTTTCTACACGTTTTCCTTTTCATTTCTGTGCAACTTTCTGTCAGTTTTTTTTTTCCTGCCTTATCCTGGTGTGTGGGAATGCAACCCAAAGACAAAATAGTCATGGCAGGGCAGAGCAGGCCCTAAGCCTCGGTTGGCAGCTGGTCTAGGATTGAAGCTCCGACAGGCGGACAGTTAGAGCATTGCTTTGCTGATCCGGCAGCTTCTGCAGCTTGTCTTGTTCCAGATGTTTAGGTGTCAACTTTCCTCTGGAGTGAACTAGGCAGGCCGAGAGAGGGATCATGCTGCATGGGCAACAGATGGTTTCTTTATTTTAGCCCAGGCGTTGTACTATGGAGAGGTAAGATGGTGCAAAATTATGGACTTATTATTATCAGAATATCCCCATGGAAGACACAGGTTGAGACATGGTGTCAGGCATAGACGTTCTTTTACCTGCAGCCTTCCACACTTTACAGTCTGGTTTGTACCTTCAATAAAATGGCGCTCAGTAAGTAGAATTTATAGAGGGAACAATATATAAAGCTTACCTTTGGTTTGGTCTGATGCCTTGGCTAGTGCTCTCATCTTTACGGTGCCCTTGTTTGCAAGCAAACTTTATGTATTCATAATGGAGCCTTTCCGAATATGAATCAAAAGCAGACATGGTTAAAAACCGGACGTGACTGAATGATCACTAAAAATCTCCCGGGAAAAAGGCTCTCGCCTTTCTCCCCCCATACCCACAAAGTTCGATAACTAACATTACTAATATAGTTGGAAAGTTCTTGACAAATCCAATACAACTCAAGTGTATACGTCAGTTGAGTTATGAGCTTAACTAATAATGTTTGTGAGCAAATAATATTAGGAAAATACAGACCCAGCATTAATATAAACTAGCTTCTTAACACTTAATTATAATTTAATTAGACTTAGATCACTGTAACTATTTCATTTGTGAACCAAGTTACAAACAACTATCAGCTATATAGTGCGTTGTACTGTATTTGTTGCCCGTGTGTTGCCGGGGCCCATAAGGGAAACAAAGAATAGTAACACTTGTTCCTACAATGCACGTCGTAAGAGGCGACTAAAGAGGCTATGGTTCTGCCACTCTGCTACTGAGTGCGTGGCGCGACACTGTGAGCTGTGCATTTCACGTGGAATGCTTTTACATCTGTTTGCAGTTTGTAACGTGAACTGCATGTCCAAAACGATGGTGGCCGGCTGTTGCTGGATTGACTGGTTTGCCTTTTCGGTTCACGAGTGCATTGTTCAGGAGACTCCTGGGAGTCATTGCTGGAGCTATGGAGTTCGTGCTTTGTGCGGCGCTTTCGGCGGGTCGCCCTGCGGAAAGAGACCGAGCCATATGGGATAAAACCCGGGTCAATGAAGTCTTTCTGGTGACTGCCGTTTCCATCGACAATGAACTGTATTTCTTGTGGAGGACTTTTGTGTTGGCATTCTGGCGGCGGCATTATGCACAGTGTACCTGTGCGGGCTGTTTGGCTTGCCGATACTCCTGTCTATTCCATTGTTCACATAAGGCAGTGAGGAGCATTTTGTGTGATATTCACTGGCACAGGAACAGAGCATAATGGGGACGACCCGTTGCCATGAAGTTGGAATCGTGACTAACTATCTAACTGTATTTGTGAGGAGACCTAATGAAATAAATTAGTTTTGAATTATTAAGTTGTGTGATCACAATATTAAAAGTGGCTGACTATTAATTAGTATAGATAGAACCAAATGTAGCAAAAAAGACCTGAACATTATGATCATGGAGTACTTACAAGTGAGACAAACAATAAACACATTTACACATTTGTCTATGCATCATCTTTTGGGCGTTGATATTTAATGACTGATCACGTAATGTATACACATATTGTTATACCTGACCTTTCCTGTTTATTAATTAAAATGAGTGGTTATTTTTTACATACAGTAGTTTACCATTGCTTTCTGAATTACCGGCACTCATACCATTGTATGAACATCAGCGCAAGGCGGTCTACTTCCATGTTGCCCGCTTTCACTGTCATTAACTATGCTGGACTACTTATCGACAACTGGTAGTCACTCACGAACACCGTTTTTCACACACAAAATATATTTAATACTGTTCTCACGCTCGTCACAATATACAACTGTAAGAAAGGGACAAACAGTGTTCTTTGGTAAGGAGAAGAGAGGCATTGGAACATGAAAATCTCTCTACTACTGTTAGGTGGAGACATGTTGGAGGAGTGTATGTCCATTGATAGAAAACAATATGATTGGAAGGATCAATGGGAAAAGAAGCTGCGGCAGACAGAGAGAAATGATATTGGGTGGACTGAGACAGTGACATGGAGGGATTATATCTACATAGTTGATCCAGAACATCAAGGGTTGAGATCTTTGGAGAAACACAGTGTGCCTACACGAGGTGATATGGCACATAATACTAATGAGATGTCAGCAGAAAATTGCTGTCAGAATTCACATTTTCTCCCTAGTGTTATCTTAAGAGTTGTTTGGGGCCAGTCCTGATATTTGGAAGTAGTTACTCTTCAGTATTTGCTTCTGCTTCTTCCTCTTCTTTTTTGTCCACCTCTTCTCCTTCATAGTTCATCCAGTAAAATGTGTTGGTTGCATTGTGACCATTTACAGCAAATCTGTGATATTCACTCTTGTCTGCTGACATGTCCGCCTTCAGTGCAGGCATTGTTGAAAATGAATAACTTTTCAGCCATCATATCCACCTTCAGTGCAGATATTGTTGAGAATGAATAACTTTTCTACCATCAAATCCACCTTCAGTGCAGGCATTGTTGAGAATGAATAACTTTTCTACCGTCACATCCACCTTTAGTATCCTTTTGTCTTTTAACCCCCTGAGATAATTCAAAAATAGGTAAGTCCTATTGCTAGTTGCTCATGTTCACAAATTCCTTTGCATTTGAAATCACTTAATGTAGGCTGTAAGGTGGCTGCCCATGTAAAAAATGTTAGCAGGGTTTGTAAACAAAAAACTACGCTTGGGTACATAGAACCTGTTACCTTTGATAGAAACGTTTTAGAGGAAGTCAACTGTACACAAAGTTTGTAACCAGATTTTTGTACTCCCCATCAAAACAGGAACAAAGCCGAGATAGAAACTAATAGTAGAGTTTTGAAAACAGTAAATATGGCTGGTGAAATACAGACCATATAACTTGCCATTTAGCCATAGAAAATATGGGTCTCTCCTTCTACATATTAACTGTCATTCAAGCATAGTCCCTCAACCAGTTGTTCCCAGTATCTTTTGCTATCTCATGCAGTTGCCTCCATGTCCTTCCCACCTTAGTCACTCTGTCTGCCTCTATTCTCCATATGTTGTTAGTTCTCCCTCTGTTTCATTTGTCCTGTGTGTTTCTGAAAAAAGGACTTTCTAGTCATTCTATCATCAGGTTGTGTGTCTTGGCCAGTGCCAGCTTTTCCATGTCTCTTGATTCACCGAAATATGGGACTAACACCGGTTATCATGTGCTTTACTACATAGCGGATGCCGGGGCAAAGGGGTTATGGACACAATTCGTAATCCTGTATACTGTGTTTAAAACACAAAAGTGATTGATTGGCAGCAGACCATTATGTCTTGGTTTTCATACAATGGTATGAGTGCCGGCCGTTAAGAAAGCGATAGCAAACTACTGAACGTAAACTTGCCCAGAAATCAGACAAAACAATGCTGGGGTTGACTGTGACATCATGTAAAGGATAACAGCTAACTTTTGACTTACTATTGGAAAGGCTCATCGTACACACCCAGTAACATTTGTTTGTGGGGACTGAGCTCCTGTATGGATTTCCTAGAGTGCAGTAATGTCATATTAACAATTACCTTGCGACAGAATGTTAGCGGCGTATGTTTTAACTGCATAACCAACTCAATATTTGTCGGATATTTTTCGTTATTGCGAATAGGATGGGTAACAGAATGATTTATGCAGCTGGTAACAGTTAACTTATGTTAGAGATTAATAATCAGCAAATAAGAGCCTCGTGTCTTTGGCGACGTAATAACTTGGTGTGGTTTGGCCAGGCAAGGCCTTCAGGCTTGCATTTATTACTGCAGTTAGTCATTTTTTGTGGTGACACAGGTGTGGGGTATTTTGTGCTGTCCTTAATTCCCGTCTCCATCATGGCTATCTGTAACTGCTTTATTATCTGCCAGCTGTTGTGATGGCTGTAGCTTGAAAATGTGTTAGTTGTGTTTCTGCTTTGTTTTGTTTTCCTTGATTTCTTTAGTAGATTTTCTTTCTTTCTGCTGTTTGTCAATCCTCTATAAACTGTCAAACTGTCATTTACTGTCTAAATGGTACCTTGTGGGTCTTGAGCATGAGGAATTAAGGCTGCCTAGCTAGTGCTATCGCCACAAACTGTGCAGGTTAGGGTTTTTCTTTTTACCCCTGACAGAAAAAAAATCTACACCTTACAGAGGATTCGAACCTGGGTCTCCCAAAGGAGATTCTGGCCACTCAGCCAGCCGCTCCTCTGCCAGCCATCCTCTATGTGTATGTAATTATGTCCTATTCAGCCAGAATGAAATTAACAGTTGGCTAAAAAAAAGTGTTTAATATGGTATATCTTGATCAGTGCATGATAAGCTAAACGCTCTTGATGGGAGGCCACGACAATTAGGTCTAAAACATTCATAGGGAAAAGTCAAAGATGATGTGCATTAATCAAGCAAATGATAACTCGATCTTCCTAGATGAAACCTAACTTTATGAGGTGTAAAACACCTATTTAAGTCGCAGTGTTTACGTAGATTGGAAAGGGGGAGGGGCTGATAAAGATATTAGAATAAGAACACAGGAGGCAGGTGAAGCTTTTATAACGCCAGGCAATTTGTGGGAGTAAAAGGAAATTAAGTTTAATACACCAGGCAATTTGTGGGAGTCAAAGTAAATTAAGTTTAATACACCAGGCAATTTGTGGGAGTCAAAGGAAATTAAGTTTAATACACCAGGCAATTTGTGGGAGTCAAAGGAAATTAAGTTTAACACCAAATTTGGAATTTTCTAAATGTTAAGATCTCTTGTTATGATTCGTGATCTGCGTTGTGTGGAATTTTACAGACTCAGAATTGGATTGTAATCTACCCCCTGATCCTGGAGTAGTGTATAAGACGTCTAGCCTTCTCGGATGAGGATGAATAACTGTACACATGAGAAGATCCTTGGCGATTGAGAACAAAGAACAGAGCAAACAGGCCACTGCTGAGGCAAACATTGAAATGATTAAAGCCATCCACAAAAATAATATTTATAGTACATGTGATTCTGGCATACACATATGGGAATCCTCATCGGTGCTACAGAGTTTGAGCACTGGGTCGAGATTCTCCTTGTATCATCTCTGGGTGGAGACTGGAGTTTGTGCACTGGACTGAGATTCTCCTTGTATCATCTCTGGGTGGAGACTGGAGTTTGTGCACAGGGCCGAGATTCTTCTTGTATCATCTCTGAGTGGAGACTGGAGCACTTATGGAGATATCTGAGTACCCATTGAAGAAAAAAGAAGTTCCAAAGCAGGATCTTGGTCAGTGAAGTTATAAGGCTATCACATTGTGTAGGCCTGAATGTGTGGAAGAATAGATGGCCAGTCTTTCTCTCACTTGGCGGGCGATGAACTCAGGCAATCCATTACTGACCCAGCTGTGCTCCTATAACTCCTGAAAAACTTCTAGAGTTACATTAGTGCACTGTATCACAAAGTGGCTCTTTCGCCAATCCAGATGAGGTTACAGACAGATTATCTTATTGTTTTCTCTTGCAAGGTTAGTGTGTCACACCAAGTTCTGCAACTCTCATATGTCAATGTGTCTGACTTTGGCATGCAATTAAGATTTACTTTCTCTAGGCAGATTCCATCCACGGTTAACGGGTTCTTTCTACCTGTGGGTAGGTTCCCTTTCCTAACAATTGTTGCCAGTGCAGCAGCCTTATAGCCTACTCTTTGTGATTTGCAACTGCTGTGGAATTTTTGGTGTGTACAACTTGCGCTCTGAACCTTTTTTTTTTTTTTTCCGAGAAGACTGTCAGATTTCAACTACCCAAAAAAATTAGGGGGACATATTATCTTAATGCTGGGATTCTGCCCATATGATAATGGGTTTGTTAAGGAAAGTCAAAAATAATAACACTGTAACCTATGATGCATGTCATAAAAGGTGATTAAGGGTGGTTGGGTA
The DNA here is from genome assembly GCA_963921405.1 of Cepaea hortensis. NCBI lineage: Eukaryota > Metazoa > Mollusca > Gastropoda > Stylommatophora > Helicidae > Cepaea > Cepaea hortensis. The sequence goes on from OY992892.1 coordinate 11,919,993, forward strand.
TGGGCAAACTTTAGATGCAAAATCCAACAAACCAGGGGCAGGTCTAAACATAAGGGGTGAAAATAGTAACTAATCCAAACAAGAGGATAGAAGGCTCTTCTGGAAGGGGTGCAATGCAATGTGGAGAAAGCCATATAGGAGTCTGGATCACCGGTTTGCTGGCTTTCACCTAGGAAAACATGGAGGAGAGAAGTAGAGACATGAATGATATGGGGACATGGAGCGAGCTGTAGAAGATAGGATGTCTCAGCATGAGTTGGTCAAGGGCTGTAGAAGATAGGGTGTCTCAGCATGAGTTTGTCAAGGGCTGTAGAAGATAGGGTGTCTCAGCATGAGTTTGTCAAGAGCTGTAGAAGATAGGATGTCTCAGCATGAGTTGGTCAAGGGCTGTAGAAGATAGGATGTCTCAGCATGAGTTGGTCAAGGGCTGTAGAAGATAGGATGTCTCAGCGTGAGTTGGTCAAGGGCTGTAGAAGATAGGATGTCTCAGCGTGAGTTGGTCAAGGGCTGTAGAAGATAGGATGTCTCAGCGTGAGTTGGTCAAGGGCTGTAGAAGATAGGATGTCTCAGCGTGAGTTGGTCAAGGGCTGTAGACGATAGGATGTCTCAGCGTGAGTTGGTCAAGGGCTGTAGAAGATAGGATGTCTCAGCATGAGTTGGTCAAGGGCTGTAGAAGATAGGATGTCTCAGCATGAGTTGGTCAAGGGCTGTAGAAGATAGGATGTCTCAGCGTGAGTTGGTGAAGGGCTGTAGACGATAGGATGTCTCAGCGTGAGTTGGTCAAGGGCTGTAGACGATAGGATGTCTCAGCGTGAGTTGGTCAAGGGCTGTAGACGATAGGATGTCTCAGCATGAGTTGGTCAAGGACTGTAGAAGATAGGGTGTCTCAGCGTGAGTTGGTCAAGGGCTGTAGAAGATAGGATGTCTCAGCACGAGTTGGTCAAGGGCTGTAGACGATAGGATGTCTCAGCATGAGTTGGTCAAGGACTGTAGAAGATAGGGTGTCTCAGCACGAGTTGGTCAAGGGCTGTAGAAGATAGGGTGTCTCAGCATGAGTTGGTCAAGGGCTGTAGAAGATAGGGTGTCTCAGCATGAGTTGGTCAAGGACTGTAGAAGATAGGATGTCTCAGCATGAGTTTGTCAAGGGCTGTAGAAGATAGGGTGTCTCAGCATGAGTTGGTCAAGGGCTGTAGAAGATAGGATTCTCAGCATGAGTTGGTCAAGGGCTGTAGAAGATAGGATGTCTCAGCATGAGTTGGTCAAGGGCTGTAGAAGATAGGATGTCTCAGCATGAGTTGGTCAAGGGCTGTAGAAGATAGGATGTCTCAGCATGAGTTGGTCAAGGACTGTAGAAGATAGGATGTCTCAGCATGAGTTTGTCAAGGGCTGTAGAAGATAGGGTGTCTCAGTATGAGTTGGTCAAGGGCTGTAGAAGATAGGGTGTCTCAGCATGAGTTGGTCAAGGGCTGTAGAAGATAGGGTGTCTCAGCATGAGTTGGTCAAGGGCTGTAGAAGATAGGATTCTCAGCATGAGTTGGTCAAGGGCTGTAGAAGATAGGATGTCTCAGCATGAGGTGGTCAAGGGCTGTAGAAGATAGGATGTCTCAGCATGAGTTGGTCAAGGGCTGTAGAAGATAGGATGTCTCAGCATGAGTTGGTCAAGGACTGTAGAAGATAGGATGTCTCAGCATGAGTTTGTCAAGGGCTGTAGAAGATAGGGTGTCTCAGCATGAGTTGGTCAAGGGCTGTAGAAGATAGGATGTCTCAGCATGAGTTGGTCAGGGGCTGTAGACGATAGGATGTCTCAGCATGAGTTGGTCAAGGGCTGTAGAAGATAGGGTGTCTCAGCATGAGTTGGTCAAGGGCTGTAGAAGATAGGATGTCTCAGCACGAGTTGGTCAAGGGCTGTAGAAGATAGGGTGTCTCAGCATGAGTTGGTCAAGGGCTGTAGAAGATAGGATGTCTCAGCATGAGTTGGTCAAGGGCTGTAGAAGATAGGATGTCTCAGCATGAGTTGGTCAAGGGCTGTAGAAGATAGGGTGTCTCAGCATGAGTTGGTCAAGGACTGTAGAAGATAGGATGTCTCAGCATGAGTTTGTCAAGGGTTGTAGAAGATAGGGTGTCTCAGCATGAGTTGGTCAAGGGCTGTAGAAGATAGGATTCTCAGCATGAGTTGGTCAAGGGCTGTAGAAGATAGGATGTCTCAGCATGAGTTGGTCAAGGGCTGTAGAAGATAGGATGTCTCAGCATGAGTTGGTCAAGGGCTGTAGAAGATAGGATGTCTCAGCATGAGTTGGTCAAGGACTGTAGAAGATAGGATGTCTCAGCATGAGTTTGTCAAGGGCTGTAGAAGATAGGATGTCTCAGCATGAGTTGGTCAAGGGCTGTAGAAGATAGGATGTCTCAGCATGAGTTGGTCAAGGGCTGTAGAAGATAGGATGTCTCAGCATGAGTTTGTCAAGGGCTGTAGAAGATAGAGTGTCTCAGCATGAGTTGGTCAAGGGCTGTAGAAGATAGGATGTCTCAGCATGAGTTGGTCAAGGGCTGTAGAAGATAGGATGTCTCAGCATGAGTTGGTCAAGGACTGTAGAAGATAGGGTGTCTCAGCATGAGTTAGTCAAGGGCCTATACTCCAAAAGTAGATAAAGGGCAGAAGAAGAAGATTGCTGGGATTTGAACCTGGTAACTTCTGATCCTGAGGCAGACTTAATCTTTCAAGCACCCCTAAATAGATTTGAAATCTGATTCTTTTGCCCTGTATCCCTGCCATTATGGTTCAGGCCCTCAACTCCAAGCTGTCCAATCCTTAGCTGTCCCAGGTATATTCTGCAGCTTAAGTTAAGCCAGCCCCATTGTCACAACTTCTTCTCTGCCTTAAGAGATGTATACAGGTTACAGTGTGTGAATAACATATTCTTTACTTCTCTTGCGGGTCCTGGTAATAGGCAGGCAGAAACAACTTTTGTTGCCTAGAATGACATGCATGGTGGGTTCTTTTCTGTCCTTTATACTCCTTACAACACATGGAAGAGATTTGAAATGGAACACATTTATCAGGTTATTTCAGTTATTTAAACACAATTTCAGGTCCCCAACATGGCAGTTAGGCATTGAACCGTAAAATCCTCTGGTGCATTTATGCTTGTGGCTATAGTTTGCTTTCACATTTTCCTCATGTTGCATTGGTAGTACATGGTTCCGTCGCCCTGCTACTGAGTGAGTGCGTGGCGCGACACTGTGAGCTGTGAGATTCATGCGGAATGCTCTTACATCTGTCCGCTGTTGTTTGCACAGTGAACTGCATGTTCTGAACAATGGCCGGCTGTCACTGAATTGACTGGTTTGCCTTTTCGGTTCACGAGTGCATTTTTCAGGAGACTCCTGGGGGTCGTAGCTGCAGCTACAGTTCGTGCTTTGTGTGGCACTTTCAGCAGGTCACCCTGCGGAAAGAGACAGCATTGTGGGATAACACCCGGGTCAATGAAGTCTTTCTGGTGGCTGCTGATTCCATCGACGATGAACTGTATTTTTCATGGAGGACTTTTGTGTTGGCATTCTGGTGGCGGCATTATGTACAATGTACCTGTGCGGGCTGTTGGCTTGCTGAGACTCCTGTCTCTTCCACTTTTCACATAGGGCAGTGATGAGCATTTTGTGTGATATTCACTGGCACAGGAACGGGGCATAATGGGGACGACCCGTTGCCGTGAAGTTGGAACCGCAACTAACTATAAACACGGTTTGGTTTAAAACTGTATTCCCTTAGTGAATTTAAACATAGAACCACAAACAATATGTTGCAGGATTTATTGCCTGACTGTCCCTCTACTGTTTAGTTTGTCTCTTAGATACGATACTGTTTATTTGATCTGTGATGATTTTTTTGTGTGTTTATTGTCCACAGTCGGTCGGGGAACTCATTGTATGAACTGATGGGTCTTCAGAAAGGAGCAACAAATGAAGATATAAAGAAAGCTTATAGACGGGTAAAGTTGCTTTTTTTGTTGTAATTATTGTGTTAATGTCCAGCTTCTTCCTTGAGTGTCCTCAATTCATACTTTCTGTATGACACTTTTAATAATTGTGTTAATGTCCAGCTTCTTCTGTCAGTGTCCAGAATTCATACTTTGCGTACAACACTATTTGTCAAATCAGACATATTTATTTACAAAATACAAGACTGCTAGGTATTTTTCCTTTATGTTCTAAAGCATGTTTCCTTTGTGTTCCAAAGTGTGTTTTCTCAACATTCTAATGTGTTTTTACTCTACATTACAGTGAGGGCCTCTACATTATAAAGTAATTTTGTTTTCAGTCTAAAGTGTTTTTCCTGTGATTTGTAAAGCATTTTGTTCTCAACTTTTTAAAGTATTTGTCCTCAACTGTCTGTTTTCCGCTCAACACTCTAAAATGTTTTCTCTCAACATTCTAATGTGCATTCCTCTACATTCTAATGTATAATTAATGTTTTCCTCTACATTCTAAATTGGTATTTTTGTTTGTTGTGTAATGGATCACTTTTTTGCACTTGGATACCCCAGTAATTGATTCAGTCTCCAATAGATCATGCCAGGAGGTTCTCAGTACAGTGCATGAACCTGTAGAACCAATGAGATTCCCAGTATATGTGTAGGAATTCATCACCACAATCACATACCTTGCAAAGTGATGTCGACGTCCATGTCTCTCCGCATATCTCAGTCCTTCATGTTCTGGATCTGTTGTAGTGATGTCGACATCCATGTCTCTCCACATATCTCAATCCTTCATGTTCTGGATCTGTTGTAGTGATGTCGACATCCATGTCTCTCCACATATCTCAGTCCTTCATGTTCTGGATCTGTTGTAGTGATGTCGACATCCATGTCTCTCCACATATCTCAGTCCTTCATGTTCTGGATCTGTTGTAGTGATGTCGACGTCCATGTCTCTCCACATATCTCAGTCCTTCATGTTCTGGATCTGTTGTAGTGATGTCGACATCCATGTCTCTCCACATATCTCAATCCTTCATGTTCTGGATCTGTTGTAGTGATGTCAACATCCATGTCTCTCCACATATCTCAGTCCTTCATGTTCTGGATCTGTTGTAGTGATGTCGACATCCATGTCTCTCTGCAGATCTCAGTCCTTCATGTTCTGGATCTGTTATGATGTCGACATCCATGTCTCTTCACAGATCTCAATCCTTCATGTTCTGGATCTGTTGTAGTGATGTTGACATCCATGTCTCTCCACATATCTCAGTCCTTCATGTTCTGGATCTGTTGTAGTGATGTCGACATCCATGTCTCTCCACATATCTCAATCCTTCATGTTCTGGATCTGTTGTAGTGATGTCGACATCCATGTCTCTCCACATATCTCAGTCCTTCATGTTCTGGATCTGTTGTAGTGATGTCGACATCCATGTCTCTCCACATATCTCAGTCCTTCATGTTCTGGATCTGTTGTAGTGATGTCGACGTCCATGTCTCTCCACATATCTCAGTCCTTCATGTTCTGGATCTGTTGTAGTGATGTCGACATCCATGTCTCTCCACATATCTCAATCCTTCATGTTCTGGATCTGTTGTAGTGATGTCAACATCCATGTCTCTCCACATATCTCAGTCCTTCATGTTCTGGATCTGTTGTAGTGATGTCGACATCCATGTCTCTCCGCAGATCTCAGTCCTTCATGTTCTGGATCTGTTATGATGTCGACATCCATGTCTCTTCACAGATCTCAATCCTTCATGTTCTGGATCTGTTGTAGTGATGTTGACATCCATGTTTCTCCACATATCTCAGTCCTTCATGTTCTGGATCTGTTGTAGTGATGTCGACATCCATGTCTCTCCACATATCTCAATCCTTCATGTTCTGGATCTGTTGTAGTGATGTCGACATCCATGTCTCTCCACATATCTCAATCCTTCATGTTCTGGATCTGTTGTAGTGATATCAACATCCATGTCTCTCCACATATCTCAGTCCTTCATGTTCTGGATCTTTTGTAGTGATGTCAACATCCATGTCTCTCCACAGATCTCAGTCCTTCATGTTCTGGATCTGTTGTAGTGATGTCGACATCCATGTCTCTCCACATATCTCAGTCCTTTATGTTCTGGATCTGTTGTAGTGATGTCAACATCCATGTCTCTCCACAGATCTCAGTCCTTCATGTTCTGGATCTGTTGTGATGTCGACATCCATGTCTCTCCACAGATCTCAGTCCTTCATGTTCTGGATCTGTTGTGATGTCGACATCCATGTCTCTCCACAGATCTCAGTCCTTCATGTTCTGGATCTGTTGTGATGTCGACATCCATGTCTCTCCACAGATCTCAGACCTTCATGTTCTGGATCTGTTATGATGTCGACATCCATGTCTCTTCGCAGATCTCAGTCCTTCATATTCTGGATCTATTGTGATGTCCAAGTTCTCTAGTGCTTCTCTCATGATTTTTGTTGTTGTTGCATATCCCTTACAGGACGTTGCAGTCAACATCAGCATTTTTTCAGCTGCTGTTGATGTACTAGGCAAGATTACGCTCAGTAGTTTGCCATTGCTTTCTGAGCGACCGGCTCACATACCCTGTAAGTTACCATCGCAGCGAGAACCGCTACCGATTCTCGCACAGGTTATGTTACTCACGAGAATATACGGGATTACGTAGAAAGACGTTAACCCCCCAGGCCAGGAAGACCGGTCTCATAATCTCTTATGATTACATGACCAGAAAATACAGTTTGTTACTTTGTTACGGTTGTGTATAGTAGGCTTCTTTCAGCCCTGAAGGACTATAGAGTTGTGCCGCTGGGGAGGTACCTGACAGCACCGCTGTTGTGTATACTGTTCTACTTTCATTAGCCTCTGCCAGGCATGGGTTGCTATCTACTCCGACAACCACCATCACCAGTTCAAGATGATTACCACTTTATGGACAGACCGGAACACATCATTATTCTGCGCCTCAGAACAGGACACAGTAGATTATACAACTGCATGTATTCAATATTCCAGATTGGCCAATCAGCCCTATGCACATGTGGATTGACGCTGCAGACAGCAGATCACAAAGTTCAAGACAGAGGAACAGTGAAGGGCAAGAGAAGCAGATGATGTTCTAGGAAAACTACATCGCACAAGTATGCAAGGATTGTGAGGTATAAACAAGCCGCAAGAGATAGGACGGATTGGCGTGAGATGGTTGAGGGCCTGTCATCCACAAGGGCAGAAAAGAGAGAGAGGGTAGTTGACTTTGAATATGGTCTCAAACAAATATCTTGAGCAGGATCTGAATCCAAGACCATGGGTTGGGTTATTGAACTACTGCAGATCTTAAGTAGCCTGCATACTTGTGGCATTGTCGAATCTACTTAAAGTGGGGACCAGGAAGGGACTTGGGAAGTATCTGTAGCTGGGTATTGACCACGTCATCCCTCGAGTGCCAGTTGAGACTAGCACCATATGCCAACAATGTCTTAAGACTTGTAGAAAGGTCATTTGCTGACTTGTTACATACTTTAATGACTTGCTTGTGATATTTGTGGATGTTGACAGCACCCATAGACTCATGTGGAGCATAGTTGTATTAGTTGTGGTAACAAATTAAATGCTTGTGATATTTGTGGATGTTGACAGCACCCATAGACTCATGTGGAGCATAGTTGTATTAGTTGTGGTAACAAATTAAATGCTTGTGATATTTGTGGATGTTGACAGCACCCATAGACTCATGTGGAGCATAGTTGTATTAGTTGTGGTAACAAATTAAATGCTTGTGATATTTGTGGATGTTGACAGCACCCATAGACTCATGTGGAGCATAGTTGTATTAGTGATATGGATGTTGACAGCACCCATAGACTCATGTGGAGCATAGTTGTATTAGTGTTGTGGATGTTGACAGCACCCATAGACTCATGTGGAGCATAGTTGTATAAGTGATGTGGATGTTGACAGCACCCATAGACTCATGTGGAGCATAGTTGTATTAGTGTTGTGGATGTTGACAGCACCCATAGACTCATGTGGAGCATAGTTGTATTAGTTGTAACAACAAATTAAATGTATTCTTTCTACAGCAGCAACGTTGTCAGTTTTACTAGTGGCTTACATTAGCACTGAAATGTTATCTTTATGATCTTTATTTTGCTTGTTGTTATTTTCTTTATTTATCTTAATATTATCTTCTTTATTTATCTTATTATTATCTTCTTTGTTTATCTTATAATCTTCTTTATTAATCAATAGCTGGCACTCAAATTCCATCCAGACAAAAATAGAGACAGTCCGGATGCTTCTGAGAAGGTATTTTGTATTTTTATCCACACTTCTTTGGTCATCTGTTATTTTTTATTACTGATCTTTTTGGCCATCAATCATTTTCATAATTTCCCTATGTTATCAGAGCTAGCCCAAGACAGCAGCACAGGGAAAAAGAGCAATTTTAACATCATCTTGTGTGGCGTGGCTGAACATGTTCTTCCATAAACATCTGTTCTCTGTGTAATTTGGCCACTGATTGTCTCCCGTGCCACTCTGTCAGACTATCCAGTGTTTTCTTGCTCTGTTGGTCTCTGTCTCTAGCACCCTCATTCTTTCCAGTGGTCACAGCCTCTGCAGACACTTACCTCATAACATACCAAATAGTGATGATTGTCTTGGCCAGATGTGGGTAATCAAACCTCTATGTGAATTGGCCTCATGCAGTAAGGTGCCTCCTTCCCTCCGCTAGCCTACAGGACACCCATGGGCAAGGTACCCATTTAGCCCCCTCCCACAGAGGTTGATATGCACGAAGATGAACACAGGGCATTGCAGACGTCTTGGGCATGAGGATGCCTGAGGCCAAAGAAATGGCAAGAATTGAAACCTCTTGACAGGCCGTGATGAGCGCGACATTCTATGCGTTGAGTTGGCATAGTGCTGCTGTTGAGCATCATGTGAAATGGTTCAACCACATGTCCTGACAATCACCAGACAGTCCCTCACAGACAGCACTATCACTCAAGTAAGTGGGAAAGAAACAAAAGACCAACCTGGCAAATGAAGACAAACACCATAGCTGTGGTAGTTAACTGGCAGTGTGTGACGTACATACCAGAGCTAGTTTCAGAACTCTCCTTGAACCTGGTGGTTGCGTGGCATCCAGGAGAAGTAAAGGAGAACTATTATCTATGTTGTTTGTTTGTGTTGTGTGATCATCAGCTCTTTTTTATCATTATCCATCCATCTTGGCCATCTGTCTCCATTTTGGTAATTCGTTATCCATCAGTCATCTTGAGTATCATCATCATCATGTGCCATGCCGATAAGTGTTGGTGGTCTTGGTTTGACATGTGGGATAACATCTCATGGTTTGACATGTCATGGGATAACATCTCATGGTTTGACATCTCATGGGATAACATCTCATGGTTTGACATCTCATGGTTTGACATCTCATGGGATATATCTCATGGTTTGACATCTCATGGGATAACATCTCATGGGATAACATCTCATGGTTTGACATCTCATGGGATAACATCTCATGGTTTGACATCTCATGGGATAACATCTCATGGTTTGACATCTCATGGGATAACATCTCGTGGTTTGACATCTCATGGGATAACATCTCATGGTTTGACATGTCATGCGATAACCAGAGGCTTGGATCAGGTCTGCATTATTGTCTCGATTGTGCCATGTAGCCAAACCACCCGGTTATTTATCTCCCTCGCTTTCTCATAAATTTTGCCAGTTGATTTATCTTTCCTCATAATGTACCAACAGATCTTGACTATGTCTACGTCAAATTTCTGTAATCAGTTTACAGTTTTCATGTGTATCTGTCTGCCCATGGTATTCTTTTTATTGTCCTCAGAAATCTCATTTCCACTGCCATTAGATGTTTCTCAGCTTGTCTGCTTATTGTCCACATTTCACATGCATACAACAATATTAGTTCCACATAGCATTTTCACACTCTTGTTCTCAGTGCAATTTACCGCATTCTTTATCATCCATTGTGCATTTATTTTCTTGGCCATCAACCCTCCAAGATGGCACAGAATACCACAATGATTAGACGGCTGGTTTCTATGAAGAAGAGTAAACAAGTACCTGCATTCTGGTTTACTTCTGTTGGCTGCGCTACCATCTGCATAGCTCTTGGGGTTATTGTAATCTCTCTACCTCTTCAAGCTGGAGACACACCAGAAGGGCTTTCTTGGCATCGAATCCTCACCCGACCGTGCTGGCAACAATTTTCAGTGTAGTTCAAAACTGAGGAAAGACCAGACGGACACATAACCAGACAGCTACTGGTACCACTATTATTGGGACTCTTCGCTGGCTGTTGAAGATGAAGACGGAGCACATATTTTAATGTCCCAAGTATTGTGATGTCGGTTCTTGACTCAACTCAACTTGTTTTAAATCATTATCCGCCCATCATTTTGGTAATTCATATTTTTCATAACCATCCATTATCCATTTATCTTCTTCATCCAGTAATAATAGTATTCTAGGTTATTCATTATCCACACATTCTCATGGTCATTCATTAACTGTCCATCTTCTTGACCATCCAAATTTACAATTGTTTTCCTTCAGTTCAAAGAAATCAACAGAGCAAACATGATACTTTCAGACGGCACCAAGAGAGGCATCTATGATCGGTATGGCTCTATGGGAATTTACGCCGCTGAGCAGTTTGGGGAGGAGAATGTGAACACTTATCTCGTTCTCACAAGTGGCTGGTGCAAGGTAAATAGCCTTTCTTTTATTGTCTACTCGTTTTCGTTATTCTTGAGGCTTACATCCTATTTTTCTTCTTTACTCTTTAATATAAAGGTAGCCTGTGTTCAATGAGAAATCAGCCCCCTAGCCCGGTGGTCTTGGTTTGAATCTGCATCAGGACAGATTTTAAAACTTGACCTGGGGTCCCAGCCTCTAATGAGTACTAGAAAATGTGTTCTGAAGCAAAGGTGGCAGGTGTGAGACTGACTCAGATTGAGAGAAAGTGTTAGGTGAGACCTGGACTATACACGCACAAGCTGTGAAATACCTGATGGGATATGGTTTATGGGGTTAATGTAATGACTACAGATTGAGAGAAAGTGTTAGGTGAGACCTGGACTAGACTAGACTGTCTACAGATTGAGAGAAAGTGTTAGGTGAGACCTGGACTAGACTGACTACAGATTGAGAGAAAGTGTTAGGTGAGACCTGGACTAGACTAGACTGTCTACAGATTGAGAGAAAGTGTTAGGTGAGACCTGGACTAGACTGACTACAGATTGAGAGAAAGTGTTAGGTGAGACCTGGACTAGACTAGACTGACTACAGATTGAGAGAAAGTGTTGGGTGAGACCTGGGCTAGACTAGACTGACTACAGATTGAGAGAAAGTGTTGGGTGAGACCTGGACTAGACTGACTATAGATTGAGAGAAAGTGTTAGGTGAGACCTGGACTAGACTAGACTGACTACAGATTGAGAGAAAGTGTTAGGTGAGACCTGGACTAGACTAGACAGACTACAGATTGAGAGAAAGTGTTAGGTGAGACCTGGACTAGACTAGACTGACTACAGATTGAGAGAAAGTGTTGGGTGAGACCTGGGCTAGACTAGACTGACTACAGATTGAGAGAAAGTGTTGGGTGAGACCTGGACTAGACTGACTACAGATTGAGAGAAAGTGTTAGGTGAGACCTGGACTAGACTGACTACAGGTTGAGAGAAAGTGTTAGGTGAGACCTGGACTAGACTGACTACAGATTGAGAGAAAGTGTTAGGTGAGACCTGGACTAGACTAGACTGACTACAGATTGAGATAAAGTGTTAGGTGAGACCTGGACTAGACTAGACTGACTACAGATTGAGAGAAAGTGTTAGGTGAGACCTGGACTAGACTGACTACAGATTGAGAGAAAGTGTTACGTGAGACCTGGACTAGACTAGACTGACTACAGATTGAGAGAAAGTGTTAGGTGAGACCTGGACTAGACTGATTACAGATTGAGAGAAAGTGTTAGGTGAGACCTGGACTAGACTGACTACAGATTGAGAGAAAGTGTTAGGTGAGACCTGGACTAGACTGACTACAGATTGAGAGAAAGTGTTAGGTGAGACCTGGACTAGACTGACTACAGATTGAGAGAAAGTGTTAGGTGAGACCTGGACTAGACTGACTACAGATTGAGAGAAAGTGTTAGGTGAGACCTAGACTAGACTAGACTGACTATAGATTGAGAGATAGTGTTAGGTGAGACCTGGGCTAGACTAGACTGACTACAGATTGAGAGAAAGTGTTAGGTGAGACCTGGGCTATACACAGACAAGTTGTGAAGCACCTGATGGTAATTTATTTCGAGTAATTAGGCATACAGTCCAGATTTATGGGGCACATCATGAGAAAAGACGAGCTTCAAACTTAGTAATAACTGGCAAAAGAAGCAAAAGGAAAACACACTGTTAAAAAAAAAAAGAGTTTAAAATGCAAGAGTTTCAACTTTATTGCACCGAGTGTTATTTCACATGGCCTGCTTTCTACGCTGAGCAGCCTGATGAAAGGAGTACACAAAGCACAAACTCCATAGCTCCAGTGATGATCCCCAGGAGTCTGAGAAAATTGCATCCATGAACCGAGCGATGCAGTTCAAAATGAAACCCACAACTTTCAAAGCTTTAGGCAGGCGGCATAACCACTCCGCTTCGGAGACCCAAGAAAAATAAACTGGGTGGCTTAGCCAAATGGCGATCAGTGTTAACTTGCCATAATGACATGGATCCTGTTAACTTTATCTATGTTATGTTGTTGGGTCGACCCCATAGGAATACCAGATGTAGGGAACAAACGCCTCTTCTACCTATCCAATCTAAAAGCACTGTGTTGGAAAAGCAAAGTATGTTTCTGTCTGCGTTGGTTGTCTTTGAACTTGATCGCAGTCCACACATGGGCTGTTACTACCAGCAGTAGTTGCTACTTCTAGTGAGTGCACCAGACTGATTTTTGAGTGAGGGTTAGCTTTCTCTGTTACCAGTGTCCCAGGTTACACACTCTGATTTCTGAGGTACTTGTAATTTACATCCCCAAGCCAAGGACAAGAAGTCAGCATTTAAGACTTAATGGCCCGTGTGTTGAATAAATCCACAATGATGCGGTGACCAGAAAGTTTAATTGTGAGTGCTTTAAACCTCTTAGACCCACCAATCTCCCACAGCATTAAATACATGGCTACTACATTATCCTACCACGCAGTAAGTTCCTTCTGGGCATTGGTTTGGGAGTCTGTTGACTATAAATACCTCAAACTATTGGGATAAACATGAACAACCATAGCCATAATCTGAGCTGGTCTGTATGTGCTGTGCTGTGCTGTATCATGGCTTGATTACATCCTCATCTGCCCCTCTGCTGATGTGAAGTTTCAGTGCTGGTTGTGCACACCCTTCAGGTTTCTGAGCTTGTAGAGGTGAAGGAGAGCTCTGCAAGTCTTCGTGGATTTGGTGCCATGTTGGGATTCTCTTCACCAACATCACCCGATAGATGACATTAAATCCAGTGCAACCGAGTTAAGTTCATTCAGTTCTCCAGAGGTTTGACCAGCCCACTGACCCCAAAACCAGCCAGCCCACCAATCAACCAACCAATCCACTGACCCATCAAACCCAATAAACCTACCTATCTTACCAACCCAACCAACCTACCTAACCAACTCAACCTACCAACCGGACCTACCGAACCAGCCCAATCTACCAACCTGTCTAATCAATTCATCGAACTTACCTAACCAACCGGCCCAACCTACCTAACCAACAGAACCTACCAACTCAATGATCCAACCTATCTAACCAACCCAACCTACCTAACCAACCCAACCAACTGGCCCAACCTACCTAACCAACACAACCTACTAACTCAATGATCCAACCTATCTAACCAACCCAACCTACCTAACCAACCAACCAAACCTACCTAACCAACCCAACCTACCTAACCAACCCAACCAACTGGCCCAACCTACCTAACCAACACAACCTACTAACTCAATGATCCAACCTATCTAACCAACCCAACCTACCTAACCAACCAACCAAACCTACCTAACCAACCCAACCTACCTAACCAACAGAACCAACTGGTCCAACCTACCTAACCAACACAACCTACCAACTCAATGATCCAACCTACCTAACCAACCCAACCTACCTAACCAACCCAACCTACCTGACCAACCCAACCTACCTAACCAACACAACCTACCTAACCAACCCAACCTACCTAACCAACCCAACCCACCTAACCACTCCAAACCAACCAACCTACCAAACCAACCAACCTACCCAGCCAATCCAACCCACCCAACCTACCTAATAAACCCTACCTACCTAACCAACCAACCAACCTGCTAATCAATTCAACCAACATACCTAACCAACCCAACCAACCAATCAATTCAGTTCAGCCCAACCAGTTGGCCCAACTTATCTAACTGGCTTACCAAACCAACCCAACCAACCAAGCTACCTAACCAACCAACCCACTTTCTCAACCAGCTAATCTACCTAACCAACCAACCCACTTTCTCAACCAGCTAATCTACCTAACCAACCAACCCACTTTCTCAACCATCTAATCTACCTAACCAACCAACCCACTTTCTCAACCAGCTAATCTACCTAACCAACCAACCCACTTTCTCAACCAGCTAATCTACCTAACCAACCAACCCACTTTCTCAACCAGCTAATCTACCTAACCAACCAACCCACTTTCTCAACCAGCTAATCTACCTAACCAACCAACCCACTTTCTCAACCAGCTAATCTACCTAACCAACCAACCCACTTTCTCAACCAGCTAATCTACCTAACCAACTAACCCACTTTCTCAACCAGCTAATCTACCTAACCAACCAACCCACTTTCTCAACCAGCTAATCTACCTAACCAACCAACCCACTTTCTCAACCAGCTAATCTACCTAACCAACCAACCCACTTTCTCAACCAGCTAATCTACCTAACCAACCCTACCCAACCAACCTAATCAACAATACAGTAAACATTTATCCCTAAGAACATTAAGCTGTGGGAGCCACGGCAGCACAGTGGCTAGCTCACTGTCCTCCCGGCCCTGGGGGTCATGTGTTGAACCCTCCTTGAGGCAGATTGTTCAGACTCCCAGGCTGTCCCAGGCACCAGGAAATGTCCCAGTAAGTAGCGGCAGCCAGCATGATACAGACCGCACCACTCGTACAGTTCTGATCTATAACAGATATGGCAGTGGCACCATATACCCAATACTATGAAGGTATATAAAGGGGTCCTCTACTTGTTAGATGTCAAGTCGTATAAAGGAGTTATTGGTTCACATGTAGAGTTCCAGTTACAGGTTCGGCTGTCTTTGTTTATACATGTATCACTGTGTATTTATCTCAGTGTGCAGTGTGTGACGAGGCAATGGCAGCCAATATTTCTGTGCCTTTATCTTACAGCTGCTGTTGTGTTGGTATTTTTCAGTTTCGCATTACATTGTCCTATTGTTGATATTATTATGTGCCATTTCTGTCACATGGTCTTGTCCTGTTGTGATGATTCTTACATGTAATTTCTTAGAGTTGTGGTAGCATAGTGGCCAGAACATTCACCTGTTGACCCTGGGTTCATAAACCACATGTTCAGGGCCCTCCCAGCCTCATTAATGGGTGCCAGAACAGTTCTGGGAGGTAAAGCAACTGGCATTATACTGACCACATCAGCCATCTAGTGGTGTTTGGTCAAGAAGATGTGTAGTAGTCTCTGATCCTCAGGAACCCTGAAGGCAGAGGTTGTTGCGCTTGCATGCCAAGATAGTGGTGCGGTTCAAAACTGAGCAGAGGTCGGATAATTGTTTCCGACCAAAGTGGCTCTGAGTTCCAGCCATCCACACAAATGGGTTCAATTTTCTTGGAATAATCTGGAATTATTTTGTGTTGTATTTCTGTCACGCCATCTTCCCTAATATTATTGTTTCTTATTACCTAAGTTTTAATTAGTTTTGTCCTTGGTATTCTATTTCTGCTACTAAATCCTGTCCCATCATTAGTTTGTTGTTTGTCTTTTGCAACCGCATCAAATATTAATTTCATTTAATATTTAGAATTTTTTTCAAACTTTACAGGATCACAGAGACATAATTTTATATACGCTTACTTCAGATATTTCTCTAGCTAACATGATTGGGTTGTAAATTGTCTTTGTTTAACTTAACAAATGTATTAATACAAGTGTCCTGTTAGATCATGTTTAACTGAACATTTTCATGTCATATGCTGTACATATGTATAAGCTCTGATGTATTGCACGGCACATACAGGATGCAGAGAATTGTATAACTGTAACCTACCACACTTATCAGAAGAGGTAACTAAGGAGGGGGGGGGGGGGGGGAATGTAAGACTAACTGTAAAATCCAACCAATCATGAACAAGTTAACAAAGGGCTTGGCGTAAGTTAATTGAGAGCCTATGCTTCATTGGAAGATAAAAAGCAGAAGGAGAAGAAAATGTACATGAGCCACTGTATGGTAGTCCTGGGTTCGTTTCTCCCTTGATGCAGGCCATTTTTGTTTGTTCACTTCTTTGAACTTAAGTGAAGTCCACACTTATGCTACTACTTCCAGTTGTTGCCACTATTGGGGGGTGCACTGGACTGGTTTTGTATGTGGATTAATTTTCTCTACTACCAGTGTCCCTCGCCACCCAGCAAATCCACTCCCTCCGACTTCTGGGGTACTTCTAATTTATTTCCCCACGTTAAAGATGAGAAGTCAACATTTTAGTCTGGCTAAGAAGAACATAGTGTTTCCTCATCTTACACTACAGTGTCTGCCTGCACAACATGTCATCTCATGTTAACATAGTGTTTCCTCATCTTACACTACAGTGTCTGCCTACACAACATGACATCTCATGTTAACATACTGTTTCCTCATCTTACACTACAGTGTCTGCCTACACAACATGACATCTCATGTTAACATACTGTTTCCTCATCCTACACTACAACATCTGCCTGCACAACATGTCATCTCATGTTAACATAGTGTTTCCTCATCCTACACTACAACATCTGCCTGCACAACTTGTCATCTCATGTTAACATAGTGTTTCCTCATCTTACACTACAGCGTCTGCCTGCACAACATGTCATCTCATGTTAACATACTGTTTCCTCATCCTACACTACAACATCTGCCTGCACAACATGTCATCTCATGTTAACATACTGTTTCCTCATCCTACACTACAACATCTGCCTGCACAACATGTCATCTCATGTTAACGTGTTGTTTCCTCATCCTACACTACAAGGTCTGCCTACACAACATGTCATCTCATGTTAACATACTGTTTCCTCATCTTACACTACAGTGTCTGCCTACACAACATGTTATCTCATGTTAACATAGTGTTTCCTCATCTTACACTACAGTGTCTGCCTACACAACATGTCATCTCATGTTAACATAGTGTTTCCTCATCCTACACTACAACATCTGCCTGCACAACATGTCATCTCATGTTAACATAGTGTTTCCTCATCTTACACTACAGTGTCTGCCTACACAACATGTCATCTCATGTTAACATAGTGTTTCCTCATCCTACACTACAACATCTGCCTGCACAACTTGTCATCTCATGTTAACGTGTTGTTTCCTCATCCTACACTACAAGGTCTGCCTACACCACATGTGATCTCATGCTAACGTGTTGTTTCCTCATCTTACAGGCACTGGCCATCTTCTGTGGCATCATTACTGGATGCTACTGCTGCTGCTGCTGCTGCATGTGCTGCAACTTCTGTTGCGGGAAGTGTCGCCCTCAGCCCCCAGATGGCAGTGAATATGCTAATCTACATGTGAGTATTTTACAGTGCCTGGAACTGGCCTTTTTAGCCTGTCTGTGTTTGGCGGGAGTCAGTTGTTGCAACACTCTATGCCAGTTCTCTTTCTGTGCATGCATCTTTCTGTCACCAAAATAAAAGAATCATAAAATCAATCAGAAAAGTCACCAACATCAGCACAAGATGATTACCTTCCCCGGGAAGGTTAACTCGGTCAACAAATGCTCACAGAAGTCGGATGTGTCGGCCTAACGACGCAAGAACGCAGCTCTGCTGTAAACAGGCACAACGCAATCACATCCGAAAAAACTCAGGATAAATGCAGAAGAAGAAGAAGACACTGTCTATGTGGATTAGTGCCCCAGACAGCGTAGCATGCACTCCAAAACTGCCCTGAATACGGCATATGGTTGTCCTGACAGAAGCAGCTGTAGTGACAAATATATACACAATATTCCTGCACGTATTATGTGATCACTGAAGTAACGTATTTTATTTTTTTGGCTACCACTCGCTTTGAACTAGTCCATACACACTACTTCTAGTAGTGAGTGACTAAATTTTGCGTGCGGTTTAGTTTTTCCCATTAGTGTCCCTTGCCATCAAGGTGAACCCACTCTGACTTCAGAGGTAGAAGTAACATATGAATACAATATTTTCCTGTCCATGGGGTCAGTGAAGAGACACATGTATACATTATTGTCTTGTCTGTAGGGTCTGTGAAGAGACAATTACATACAATTTCCTGTATATATAACATTGTCTTCTTTATAGGCCAGTAAGATGGTAAATGCATACAAGATTGTCCTATCTATAGAGTCAGTGAAGTGAAAAAGGCATACAAAATTGCCCTGTCAATAAATCAGCGAGGAGCGGCTGGCCGAGTGGCTAGAATGTCAGATTCTCCTTCGGGAGACCTGGGTTCGAATCCTCGGTAAGGTGTAAATTTTTTTCTGTTGGAGGCAAAAAGAAAATCCTAACCTGTACAGTTTGCGGCGACTGCACTAGCCTTAATTCCTCAGGCTCAGGACCCCCATGCCATGCACTGCAAGGTACTATATTGACAGTGAATGACAATTTTAAAAAAAAAAAAATCGGCAAAGTGAAAAAGGCAAACAATATTGCCCTCTCTGTGGAGTCAATAAAGTGAAAAAATCATACAAAATTGCCTTGTCTATAGGATCAGTAAAGTGACAAATGTGTATACAACTTAATTCTCCAAAATTAGAATGTATTGACTTAGATCTATCACAGTAAAATTTATTGAATTAGTTCCACATCAGTAAAACTATTTACTTAAGTTCGCCAACAGCAAACATTTGACTTAATTCTTCAATAGTAAAAATTTGTTTACTTAAGTCCTCCCACAATGACAGTTATTGACTTAGTTCCTCAAAAGTAACATTTATTGAATTAATTCCGCAACAGTAAAATGTATTTACTTAAGTTCCCCCACAGCAAAAATTTATTTACTTCAGTTCTGCCACAATAACATTTATTGACTTAGTTCTCCAACGGTAACTTTTGTTTACTTCAGTTCTGCCACAATAACATTTATTGACTTAGTTCTCCAACAGTAACTTTTATTTACTTCAGTTCTGCCACAATAACATTTATTGACTTAGTTCTCCAACAGTAACTTTTATTTACTTCAGTTCTGCCACAATAACATTTATTGACTTAGTTCTCCAACAGTAACTTTTATTTACTTCAGTTCTGCCACAATAACATTTATTGACTTAGTTCTCCAACAGTAACTTTTGTTTACTTCAGTTCTGCCACAATAACATTTATTGACTTAGTTCTCCAACAGTAACTTTTGTTTACTTCAGTTCTGCCACAATAACATTTATTGACTTAGTTCTCCAACAGTAACTTTTATTTACTTCAGTTCTGCCACAATAACATTTATTGACTTAGTTCTCCAACAGTAACTTTTATTTACTTCAGTTCTGCCACAATAACATTTATTGACTTAGTTCTCCAACAGTAACTTTTATTTACTTCAGTTCTGCCACAATAACATTTATTGACTTAGTTCTCCAACAGTAACTTTTGTTTACTTCAGTTCTGCCACAATAACATTTATTGACTTAGTTCTCCAACAGTAACTTTTGTTTACTTCAGTTCTGCCACAATAACATTTATTGACTTAGTTCTCCAACAGTAACTTTTGTTTACTTCAGTTCTGCCACAATAACATTTATTGACTTAGTTCTCCAACAGTAACTTTTGTTTACTTCAGTTCTGCCACAATAACATTTATTGACTTAGTTCTCCAACAGTAACTTTTGTTTACTTCAGTTCTGCCACAATAACATTTATTGACTTAGTTCTCCAACAGTAACTTTTATTTACTTCAGTTCTGCCACAATAACATTTATTGACTTAGTTCTCCAACAGTAACTTTTGTTTACTTCAGTTCTGCCACAATAACATTTATTGACTTAGTTCTCCAACAGTAACTTTTGTTTACTTCAGTTCTGCCACAATAACATTTATTGACTTAGTTCTCCAACAGTAACTTTTATTTACTTCAGTTCTGCCACAATAACATTTATTGACTTAGTTCTGCAACAGTAACTTTTATTTACTTCAGTTCTGCCACAATAACATTTATTGACTTAGTTCTGCAACAGTAACTTTTATTTACTTCAGTTCTGCCACAATAACATTTATTGACTTAGTTCTCCAACAGTAACTTTTGTTTACTTCAGTTCTGCCACAATAACATTTATTGACTTAGTTCTCCAACAGTAACTTTTGTTTACTTCAGTTCTGCCACAATAACATTTATTGACTTAGTTCTCCAACAGTAACTTTTGTTTACTTCAGTTCTGCCACAATAACATTTATTGACTTAGTTCTCCAACAGTAACTTTTGTTTACTTCAGTTCTGCCACAATAACATTTATTGACTTAGTTCTCCAACAGTAACTTTTGTTTACTTCGGTTCTGCCACAATAACATTTATTGACTTAGTTCTCCAACAGTAACTTTTATTTACTTCAGTTCTGCCACAATAACATTTATTGACTTAGTTCTGCAACAGTAACTTTTATTTACTTCAGTTCTGCCACAATAACATTTATTGACTTAGTTCTGCAACAGTAACTTTTATTTACTTCAGTTCTGCCACAATAACATTTATTGACTTAGTTCTCCAACATTAACTTTTATTTACTTCAGTTCCCCAACATTAAAATATATTTACTTTTCTCCAAAAATCTAATTTATTAACCTACATTCTCCAACAATGAAATTTATGTAACTTAAGTTCTCCAGTGTCTGTCTCCGTGGCGAAGGGCTTACGGTTGCAGTTCATATTCCCTTATACCCACTTTCGAATCGCAGCTGTGCGCGATTTGGTAGCAGCCCGCGTTGCGTTGGTTTTGCATTGGTATTGGTGCTGGTCATTCAGAACGCAATGGCAAACTACTGAACATAAGCTTGCCAAGAGATCACAGCGGCAGAAATGCTGGTGTTGACTATTGTCCTGTAAAAAAAGGACCTGCAGAATAAAAAAGTTCCCTAGTAATGAAATTTACTTAGGTTGTCCAACAATCAAATTAATTTTACTTATGTTGCGCAAGTGCTGTGGCAAGTTGTAATGAACACAATTTGAAATCTGGCATGCCATGCTCGAAACACAGCCATGGATGATTTGAAAGTAGACCGCCTTGGTTAATTTTTAACAATGGTATGAACGTTGTTGGTCGTCCAGAAAGCAATGGTAAACTACTGAACATAAACTTGCCCTTTAAATAACACAGCCACAAAATTCTGAGGCTGATTGTGACATCCTTTAGAGCAGTGTTTCCCAACCTTTTTTGTGCTATGCCCCACACCTAAGCCTTTCTAAAATTCTTATGGCCCCCCCCCCCTCACACCTAACATATACATTATTTTTAATATTCAAAAATTGAAATGTTCACTAAAGAAACTTGAATGATAGGTTTTAGGAAGAAATCAATGGGAAATTATTGAGCAAACACAAGTAAATTTTCAAAAACATTAACAATCGAATTGCCCCCCTGGGCGTGGGCCCCACGTTGGGAAACACTGCTTTAGAGGATAGGCAACTAACTATTTTGCATAAATCAAATTTATTTACTTAGGTTATCCAACAATCAAATTTTATTTGCTAAGTCTCCAACAATCACATTTATTTAGTTAAGTTTTCCAGCAGTCAACCACTGAACGTAAAACTTCCTAGTAAATCACTAACAGTCCATAAAATGTAGAAGTTGATTGCAATGTCCTGTAAAGAACCTGCTAATTTTTAACTCCAACAAATCTATTTGTTAAAATTAGGTTTCCCAAAAATCACATTTATTGCCTTTGGTACTCCAGTAATCATATTTATTCGAACAATGTACGTGACTGTATGTTAAATGTTTCAGCTGTAGTATTATTCATTTATACACTTCGTATGACACATAACTCTGCAGTATACACCTGACGAGATGCAGCGAAATATGCCAGGCAATAAATCTTGCAGCATATTTTTTGTTTCTTCTGTGTTTACATTCACTAAGGGGATACATTGTTTGGAATATTTATTTTATTACTTTATTACGTTGCTCAGTAATCACATTTTTTCACCAGGAGGATATTAGTAGTTCTCCTGATGAACCAGTCACATCTCAGCCAATCGAAATAGGATACGGAGATAATGAGGAACCAAAGAAAGGTGATGAGAAGGCTAACATCAATACCACAACCCACAGATCCTATGGAACCGACAACACAGCACCTTCTCCAACAGGCGCTGCAGGCGAAGCAAGCAATATAGCAAACAATTGAAAGCTAGAATAATCCACATGGCTATTTAATTTGGCAGTTTTCCCCTTTGGATAGGTGACCCGATTTATTTTTACTTAGTTTTGTTTGTTAAATTTGTTGTTGTTGATGGGATTATTTTTATAGCAGCACCCCACCCCAGGATATATCGATGTCAGTTTAAGAGATTTTTTTTGTTTCTCTGCCATAGGAATTATTTCAGCATGAATATTGATTCTAATAAGTATTAAACATGTATTTTTGGGGGATTTTCTCTGTCATTTGAGTGTAAATATTAGAAGACATTTCTGCTAGTTGAATATGTAAACTGTAGAGAATATTCTCTCCATTGAATGTGTAAATTGTGGAGACAGTTTTGTTTTCCCCATAGAATAAGTAAATTGTAGAGAAATGTCTCTTTATTGAATGTGTAAATCGTAGAGAAATTTCTCTTCGTTGAATGTGTAAATTGTGGAGAAATTTCTCTTCATTGAATGTGTAAATTGTGGAGAAATTTCTCTTCATTGAATGTGTATTCTATAGACATTCCTGTTATTTGAACATGTAAATTGTAGAGAAAGTTCTCTATTCGTTAAATATCTCAATTGTAGAGACATTTCTCTACGATTTAAACATGTCAATTTTTTGAAGTAATTACTGTTTTTTATTACAGAAAATGTGTCTACTCAAGTGTACATTTTAAAACATTTCTCTACTATGTGAATTGTAGGAATTTTCATCATCCGGTGTCTTGCCAGCTGGCGTGTGCGACCATGCTTCTCCACAAATTGTGATCTCCGATGGCATGTATCAATTCATGTGTTGACTCTCTTCTGTGCCATGACACAAGACTGTCAAGAATTTTCTTATGCTGTCTTCCTCTATCTCTCTTTCCACATATCTTTCCATTGTCACATGTTCCAGTTGTCTTCTTATAATGTGGCCAAACACGATGACTGCTTCTTTCTGATGTTTGTGATAAGTTGTCTTTGCAACTTAGCTTCCCTTAAAATGTTCAGATTTCTTATTTTGGATGTCCAATTAATTTTCAGCATTCTTCTATAAAACCACATCTCCATGGTTTCCATGAATTTTTTTTCGGCTGTTTGCTAATTGTTCAGGATTCACAGCTGTATGTTAAATCTGGCCTTTATTGTCTCCAGTTTCTTCCTCATATAACTATTCATTGTCCATCATTTGCATCAATACAGGAGAACAAGTCGTGCACAGTTAATCAGTGAATTTTCGTACATGGTGTAATATTTCTGTTCTTCATTCCTTTACTCATTCTAGTAAGCGATTCTCTTTTTTCCTTTTAATCTCCATGTTAAAAATCTTATATCAGATATCAATTTGTAGCCTAGATATTTAAAAACATGTTTGATGTTTTCACTTTTACTATGTATTGAGCTTAAAGCTCTATCTGACCTTTCAGAATGGGTTGGCCTTACATAGTTTTATTTATCACCCCTATACACATCACATGTTTCTATGTATTCTTACTAACTAAATTCTTACTGACTACATTCTTACTAACTAAATATCTCTTTTTTTCCCCCATTACGTTTTCATTCTCTAACATGTTACACCCTGTTTCTATACAATTTGACTTCAATTATGTCTTTTGTCACCTTTATTATTCTTACTGCCATTCTAGACAGAGATGGTATCTCTGCTTCGATACAATCCTGATGCAGACGCATATTTGCTGGGCAGGTCATCTAGTCTGAATACCAGACCTTCAGCTTCCAAAAATAGTCTTTTATAGTGAGATACTGAAGGGCGGACATTTTCAAGGACAGAAAAAAAAACATTACAAGGACATACTTAAGACAACACTTAAAGCCTTTGACATAAGCCCTGACACACAGGAGGCCATTGCACAAGCCCAGATCACCAGGTGTGAATCAGTCCAGGCAGGTCTGATGTATCCAGACTTCTGATGTATCCAGAAATACGGTGGCTGAACAACACAGACTAGCTAGAAAGGCCAGATTAACAGGACCTTTCAACTGCACAGAATATTCCATGCCCTCATTGTCCAAGATACTTCCGGGTCCACGTCTCCGGACCCACAAACCACCAAATACGACCTCATGACAGACGAAAGGAGTGGTGTTCATCACTTGCGAAGGTCCAAGAAACTATTCTTGCTGACTATAGGCTGGATTGTGATGGCAACAATAATTACCCTCAGGAATTGAATTTAATGGGCCCTAACAGAGAAGCCTAATGACCTGGCATTCACTGACAACATTGTCCTCCTTTCCCCCACACAGAATCAAACACAAGGTAAATGTAAAACTTGATGGCAGGAAATGACAATTAGATCTAAGATGTCAGGAAAAGACAGCAATTATGAGGATAAATCAAAAGCAAATGTTAACCTGATTTTCATTTGTGAAACCAGAGGTCAGCATGACCGAATGGATAAGAACGCGTGTTCTGAAACATACAGAGTGCTGATGTCAAGGTAAGGGGTTCAACCCCAACGCCGGACAGTTGGACTAAAATATTGACCTCTTGTCCATGACTTGGGAAGGACACACACTGAGAACACCTGGCTAGAAAGTTCCACAGAGAAAATGTGAAGGACACACACTAACTGAGAACACCTGGCTAGAAAGCTCCACAGAGCAAAAGAAACATGTCGGAGATTTGTTGGCTTATGGGCAGTGTGCATGTTTCACAGTTTCCTGACATACAGTCACGGGTTTGAAATCAGCTGCACACGATTTGTAAGCAGGCTGTCTTGTGTTGATTTTTATGGTATGGGTGTCGGTGGTTCAGAAAGCAATGGCAAACTACTGAATGTAAAAATTGTCTAGTAAATTACAAATGGCAAAAAATGCTGAGGTTGGTTGCAACTTCATGTAAAGAACATGCAACCATTTTTAAAAGAAATGAAATAGGTAGAAAAGTAAAAACATATGGAGAAAAGAATTAGAGACATGAATTGTAGGGAGGGGATGGATGAACCTGCAGGAGATGGTAAATGATAGAAGGGCTTGGGGTGGATTGGTTGGTGACCTTTGCTACATTGCAGGATAAAAGGCACACGAAGAAGCAGGGTTTAAACACAGAAAACAATTATTTAACCTGTTCACCAGGTGATGACTGCTGGAGTCGGCGGCCTTTGTTCCTCCGCCTATACAGCATTCTTCTGGCACAGACCAACAATAGTGTCAGTGCTGTAATGAAATGAAAAACAATTTTGATTGTATGATTTATTTAAAAATCAACGTCGTAACGTTCTGGGAAAATTCACAGATACCCCCGTCTCGCGCAGCAAATCTCGCGAGATGTAGATGCTAACTGCTGCACTGACACACTGGTTGTAAACATGTTACATTCGTCCTCTCATACGCCCCTCCCTACCACACCTGCACTGACCTTCTAATGTGAGCATCCTTGAATATGATGTTTCCTCCGTTACTGTGTGTTTAACTGTTAGTTGTTCATAGATTTCATGATGTCTGCCTTGTTGATGATGAATGTTGTGTAATATCCCGGACAGATTTCATGATGTCTGCCTTGTTAATGATGAATGTTGTGTAATATCCCGGACAGTATTTCCACGTACGGTGTCTGCACTAGGCTGGGCATTGTTACCTGATGATATCACACCCCCTTCCCTGCTTGGTCTCTTGGGTATTGAGTCCATATACCTAGCTGCCTCGGATATGGGCGAAACAAAGATGGTCTATGTGCAAGTTGTGTATTTTAAAAATCCAACAGCAGTTGGAAATGACACAGAATTGGCCGTTACGCTGCCGCACTGGCAAAATTGATTTTTAAAAAAGTAAACCCAGAGCTGGCTACATTGGATGGAATCTGTCTAGAGGAAGCAAAGATTACACAAATGCATGCCGAAGTCGGACACACTGATCTCTGAGCAGTGTTGCCATCTCCTTTTGATGAAAAAGCAGCAAAATCGACCCAAAAAAGTACCAAAAATTTTTGGGAAGCACTAAATAAAAGCACTAACAGTTATTATCACTTCAAATTACAATGAAGTTTATTCCAGATCCGCCAAATCCCAATCAGAACTACTCTTGAGTCAAAAAAGCACTAAATTGCAATAATATTTTTTAGGGAAAGCACTAAAATAAGCACTGGCGGTATTCATTCAAAATGTTATAAAGTAGCACATTATAATTTATTATTATCACTGAATATTACAATGAAGTTTATTCCTGATCCGCCAAATCCCAATCAGAACTACTCTCAAGCCAAAAAAGCACTAAATTGCAATAATATTTTTTAGGGAAAGCACTAAAATAAGCACTGGCTGTATTCATTCAAAATGTTATAAAGTAGCACATTATAATTTATTATTATCACTGAATATTAGAATGAAGTTTATTCCAGATCTGCCAAATCCCAGTCAGACATCTCCTTTTCAGTTTCTATAGCTATTTCCTGCTGTGTTTGCTTCTGCGATGATGATGATGATTGAAAGAAACGTGTATATGCCTCCTGTGATCCAATTTTTCGTAGAATATCTCTAGGTAGTTTATAATCATGACAGCATTTGCCATATCTTTTCATTCCATATCTAATAGTCAAAACAGCTGTCAAAGTCTTGATGCTCAGTCTGTTCCGCAATTTTGATTTTATAACTCCCATCTGACTGAAAATATGCTTCATGTCCGCATTAGAATGAGGTAAAATGAGCACAGTTTAAGCTAAATCTGCAAGATCTTGGAAAGGATTTTCACCGGTGGCATCCCTGTATAAGGCTATTTCTGCCCACAGTCCAAGTGTGTCAGAGGTCTGTGTCCACTGCATATGATGAAGTTTTCTCCACTGCAAATCGATGCGGGTGAGAGTAGCTGCATCTTATACAAACATTTTAGCAAGATCCAATATACAGGGCTTCATTGGCTGTAGACATTCACTTCCACTAAGACATGACATGGACTGCAACACTCGAACGTTATCGGGTGTACGTAAACGCAGGTGTGTCAATAGCTCTATTAAAAACTGGATGCACCTTCTTTCTCATCGGGAAACTTGTAGTCTGCTATTTCTTTCTCAAACTCATAACCTAGATTGGGATTAGGATCTAAATAAATCTGGAATAGCATCACTTTCTGTTATTTTTTCCCCAGGAATAGCAATCTTTGAACTGATAGAATCCAGGAAGGTTAACCCGGTCAACAAATGCCCGCAGAAGTCGGATGTGTCTGCCTAATGGCGCAAGATCGCAGCTCTGCTGTAAACAGGCACAACGCAATCACGTCCGAAAGAAAACTCTGGATGAACGCAGAAGAAGAAGAAGAACTGATAGAATCAGTGAGTTGGACAAGATCGCTGAGTAGTTTTGTTGGATCCTGTATATCTGCTTCAAATTTCTTATTCACATTTTGAACTTCTCCGAGAATATGCTTAAGAAATATGAGATACACATAGTTTTTCATGTCGCTAAACATAGAATGTAGAAGTTCTGCTGTATAACAGCGCTTGTTGAGTCTTGCTATATCAAAATGAGTTCTGTCCTCAACCCACTTCTGCAATATTTTGACAATGGCAGATTGAATGGACATCCATCGTGTCTGGCTTAATTGAACAATCTTCATCGGATGTTGTCCATCATTTATTGAAGCAAAAAGCTCCCTGTACTTTGCTTGACGAAGACTTGAGTGAGAAAACCAGTCACATGTTTCTCTAATCATGAACTCTATGTTCCTGGGCAGACAAGCAGCTGCAGCCTGTGACACTGCCAGCTAAAGGCTGAAGGGAATGACATAACACACCTAACTAGTAACAGACGAGGAACTTCGGATTTAATTTTTTTATACACTCCATTGTTTACACCTGTCATGACATGCATTGTCAGTGCGAGTGCAACTAGTCTTTGCAACTCAAGTCCATTCTTGTTTAAACAATCTTTTAACCCATTACATATTGCCTGCGCGTTTGCAGTCACTCACCTCAGCTAAATCGTATTAAAGGGAGTTAAATTACGTGAATATTGCGTGGTAATGTACTAAGACTGTTTTACTCCCTCGCTTCAGTTCAAATTCGGCTTTTTAGTGTTCCCAAAATGATTTTTAAAGTAATTTTTAAAAAGCACCAAAAAATGTTGTGAAGCACCAAATTCGCGCACCCGCGCTAAATGCAAAATTTTGGCACTAAATGACTTGAAAAAAGCACTAAATTTGGTGCAAAAAGCGTCAAAATGGCAACACTGCCTCTGAGGTACGTAACTAAATGAGATGCACTCCCCAGGAAAGAGGAAGGAAGGAGAAGAATGCCTAAAGAGAGTTGCCCAACTTGGCATCCATGCGTGCCACATCTGTCCATTTTTAAGTTTGAGTAATGTGGACTGAGAATCTGACATTGGTTGCTGTGATGACTTGAGTGCATGTTAACTTCACAGCTTCAGTGAGGGCAGTCACCTCTATCCTCATACACTTCATAGCTTCAGTGAGGGTAGCCACCTCTATCCTCATACACTTCAGTGAGGGTAGCCACCTCTATCCTCATACACTTCAGTGAGGGTAGCCACCTCTATCCTCATACACTTCATAGCTTCAGTGAGGGTAGCCACCTCTATCCTCATACACTTCAGTGAGGGTAGCCACCTCTATCCTCATACACTTCAGTGAGGGTAGCCACCTCTATCCTCATACACTTCAGTGAGGGTAGCCACCTCTATTCTCATACACTTCAGTGAGGGTAGTCACCTCTATCCTCATACACTTCAGTGAGGGTAGTCACCTCTATCCTCATACACTTCAGTGAAGGTAGTCACCTCTATCCTCATACACTTCATAGCTTCAGTGAGGGTAGCCACCTCTATCCTCATACACTTCATAGCTTCAGTGAGGGTAGCCACCTCTATCCTCATACACATCAGTGAGGGTAGCCACCTCTATCCTCATACACTTCATAGCTTCAGTGAGGGTAGCCACCTCTATCCTCATACACTTCAGTGAGGGTAGCCACCTCTATCCTCATACACTTCAGTGAGGGTAGTCACCTCTATCCTCATACACTTCAGTGAGGGCAGCCACCTGTATCCTCATACACTTCAGTGAGGGCAGCCACCTGTATCCGCATACACTTCAGTGAGGGCAGTCACCTCTATCCTCATACACTTCAGTGAGGGTAGCCACCTCTATCCTCATACACTTCAGTGAGGGCAGCCACCTCTATCCTCATACACTTCAGTGAGGGCAGCCACCTCTATCCTCATACACTTCAGTGAGGGTAGCCACCTCTATCCTCATACACTTCAGTGAGGGTAGCCACCTCTATCTTCATACACTGCAGTGAGGGCAGCCACCTCTATCCTCATACACTTCAGTGAGGGTAGCCACCTCTATCCTCATACACTTCAGTGAGGGTAGCCACCTCTATCCTCATACACTTCATAGCTTCAGTGAGGGTAGCCACCTCTATCCTCATACACTTCAGTGAGGGTAGCCACCTCTATCCTCATACACTTCAGTGAGGGTAGTCACCTCTATCCTCATACACTTCAGTGAGGGCAGCCACCTCTATCCTCATACACTTCAGTGAGGGTAGCCACCTCTATCCTCATACACTTCAGTGAGGGTAGCCACCTCTATCCTCATACACTTCAGTGAGGGTAGCCACCTGTATCCTCATACACTTCAGTGAGGGTAGCCACCTCTATCCTCATACACTTCAGTGAGGGTAGCCACCTCTATCCTCATACACTTCAGTGAGGGTAGCCACCTCTATCCTCATACACTTCATAGCTTCAGTGAGGGTAGCCACCTCTATCCTCATACACTTCATAGCTTCAGTGAGGGTAGCCACCTCTATCCTCATACACTTCAGTGAGGGCAGCCACCTCTATCCTCATACACTTCAGTGAGGGTAGCCACCTCTATCCTCATACACTTCAGTGAGGGTAGCCACCTCTATCCTCATACACTTCAGTGAGGTAGCCACCTCTATCCTCATACACTTCAGTGAGGGTAGTCACCTCTATCCTCATACACTTCAGTGAGGGTAGTCACCTCTATCCTCATACACTTCATAGCTTCAGTGAGGGTAGCCACCTCTATCCTCATACACTTCAGTGAGGGTAGCCACCTCTATCCTCATACACTTCATAGCTTCAGTGAGGGTAGCCACCTCTATCCTCATACACTTCAGTGAGGGTAGCCACCTCTATCCTCATACACTTCAGTGAGGGTAGTCACCTCTATCCTCATACACTTCAGTGAGGGCAGCCACCTGTATCCTCATACACTTCAGTGAGGGCAGCCACCTGTATCCGCATACACTTCAGTGAGGGCAGCCACCTCTATCCTCATACACTTCAGTGAGGGTAGCCACCTCTATCCTCATACAATTCAGTGAGGGCAGCCACCTCTATCCTCATACACTTCAGTGAGGGCAGCCACCTCTATCCTCATACACTTCAGTGAGGGTAGCCACCTCTATCCTCATACACTTCAGTGAGGGTAGCCACCTCTATCTTCATACACTGCAGTGAGGGCAGCCACCTCTATCCTCATACACTTCAGTGAGGGTAGCCACCTCTATCCTCATACACTTCAGTGAGGGTAGCCACCTCTATCCTCATACACTTCAGTGAGGGTAGCCACCTCTATCCTCATACACTTCAGTGAGGGTAGCCACCTGTATCCTCATACACTTCAGTGAGGGTAGCCACCTCTATCCTCATACACTTCAGTGAGGGTAGCCACCTCTATCCTCATACACTTCAGTGAGGGTAGTCACCTCTATCCTCATACACTTCAGTGAGGGCAGCCACCTCTATCCTCATACACTTCAGTGAGGGTAGCCACCTCTATCCTCATACACTTCAGTGAGGGCAGCCACCTCTATCCTCATACACTTCAGTGAGGGCAGCCACCTCTATCCTCATACACTTCAGTGAGGGCAGCCACCTCTATCCTCATACACTTCAGTGAGGGTAGCCACCTCTATCCTCATACACTTCAGTGAGGGCAGCCACCTCTATCCTCATACACTTCAGTGAGGGCAGCCACCTCTATCCTCATACACTTCATAGCTTCAGTGAGGGTAGCCACCTCTATCCTCATACACTTCAGTGAGGGTAGTCACCTCTATCCTCATACACTTCAGTGAGGGTAGCTACCTCTATCCTCATACACTTCAGTTAGGGCAGCCACCTCTATCCTCATACACTTCAGTGAGGGTAGCCACCTCTATCCTCATACACTTCAGTGAGGGTAGTCACCTCTATCCTCATACACTTCAGTGAGGGTAGCCACCTCTATCCTCATACAATTCAGTGAGGGTAGCCACCTCTATCCTCATACGCTTCAGTGAGGGTAGCCACCTCTATCCTCATACACTTCAGTGAGGGTAGTCACCTCTAACCTCATACACTTCAGTGAGGGTAGTCACCTCTATCCTCATACACTTCAGTGAGGGTAGTCACCTCTATCCTCATACACTTCAGTGAGGGTCGTCACTTCTATCCTCATACACTTCAGTGAGGGTAACCACCTCTATCCTCATACACTTCATAGCTTCAGTGAGGGTAGTCACCTCTATCCTCATACACTTCAGTGAGGGTAGCCACCTCTATCCTCATACACTTCAGTGAGGGTAGCCACCTCTATCCTCATACACTTCAGTGAGGGTAGTCGCCTCTATCCTCATACACTTCATAGCTTTAGTGAGGGTAGCCACCTCTATCCTCATACACTTCAGTGAGGGTAGCCACCTCTATCCTCATAAACTTCAGTGAGGGTAGCCACCTCTATCCTCATACACTTCAGTGAGGGTAGCCACCTCTATCCTCATACACTTCAGTGAGGGTAGCCACCTCTATCCTCATACACTTCAGTGAGGGTAGCCACCTCTACCCTCATACACTTCAGTGAGGGTAGTCACCTCTATCCTCATACACTTCAGTGAGGGTAGTCACCTCTATCCTCATACACTTCATAGCTTCAGTGAGGGTAGCCACCTATATCCTCATACACTTCAGTGAGGGTAGCCACCTCTATCCTCATACACTTCAGTGAGGGTAGCCACCTCTATCCTCATACACTTCAGTGAGGGTAGCCACCTCTATCCTCATGAGGGTAGCCACCTCTATCCTCATACACTTCAGTGAGGGTAGTCGCCTCTATCCTCATACACTTCATAGCTTCAGTGAGGGTAGCCACCTCTATCATACACTTCAGTGAGGGTAGCCACCTCTATCCTCAAACACTTCAGTGAGGGTAGCCACCTCTATCCTCATACACTTCAGTGAGGGTAGTCACCTCTATCCTCATACACTTCAGTGAGGGTAGTCACCTCTATCCTCATACACTTCAGTGAGGGTAGTCACCTGTATCTTCATACACTTCAGTGAGGGTAGCCACCTCTATCATACACTTCAGTGAGGGTAGTCACCTCTATCCTCATACACTTCAGTGAGGGCAGCCACCTCTATCCTCATACACTGCAGTGAGGGTAGCCACCTCTATCCTCATACACTTCAGTGAGGGTAGCCACCTCTATCCTCATACACTTCATAGCTTCAGTGAGGGTAGCCACCTCTATCCTCATACACTTCAGTGAGGGTAGCCACCTCTATCCTCATACACTGCAGTGAGGGTAGCCACCTCTATCCTCATACACTTCATAGCTTCAGTGAGGGTAGTCACCTCTATCCTCATACACTTCAGTGAGGGTAGCCACCTCTATCCTCATACACTTCAGTGAGGGTAGCCACCTCTATCCTCATACACTTCAGTGAGGGTAGTCACCTCTGTCCTCATACACTTCATAGCTTCAGTGAGGGTAGTCACCTCTATCCTCATACACTTCATAGCTTCAGTGAGGGTAGTCACCTCTATCCTCATACACTTCAGTGAGGGTAGTCACCTCTATCCTCATACACTTCAGTGAGGGTAGCCACCTCTATCCTCATACACTTCAGTGAGGGTAGCCTCCTGTATCCTCATACACTTCAGTGAGGGTAGCCACCTCTATCCTCATACACTTCATAGCTTCAGTGAGGGTAGCCACCTCTATCCTCATACACTTCAGTGAGGGTAGTCACCTCTATCCTCATACACTTCAGTGAGGGTAGTCACCTCTATCCTCATACACTTCATAGCTTCAGTGAGGGTAGCCACCTCTATCCTCATACACTTCAGTGAGGGTAGCCACCTCTATCCTCATACACTTCAGTGAGGGTAGCCACCTCTATCCTCATACACTTCAGTGAGGGTAGTCGCTTCTATCCTCATACACTTCATAGCTTCAGTGAGGGTAGCCACCTCTCTCCTCATACACTTCAGTGAGGAGGGTAGTCACCTCTATCCTCATACACTTCAGTGAGGGTAGTCACCTCTATCCTCATACACTTCATAGCTTCAGTGAGGGTAGCCACCTCTATCCTCATACACTTCAGTGAGGGTAGCCACCTCTATCCTCATACACTTCAGTGAGGGTAGCCACCTCTATCCTCATGAGGGTAGCCACCTCTATCCTCATACACTTCAGTGAGGGTAGCCACCTCTGTCCTCATACACTTCAGTGAGGGTAGCCACCTCTATCCTCATACACTTCAGTGAGGGTAGCCACCTCTATCCTCATACACTTCAGTGAGGGTAGTCACCTCTATCCTCATACACTTCAGTGCGGGTAGCCACCTCTATCCTCATACACTTCAGTGAGGGTAGCCACCTCTATCCTCATACACTTCATAGCTTCAGTGAGGGTAGCCACCTCTATCCTCATACACTTCAGTGAGGGCAGCCACCTCTATCCTCATACACTTCAGTGAGGGTAGCCACCTCTATCCTCATACACTTCAGTGATGGTAGTCACCTCTATCCTCATACACTTCAGTGAGGACAGTCACCTCTATCCTCATACACTTGTCTAGGCCTCTGTCTGTGAGGGCATGTTATGTCTAGGCCTCTGTCTGTGAGGGCCTGTTATGTCTAGGCCTCTGTCTGTGAGGGCCTGTTATGTCTAGGCCTCTGTCTGTGAGGCCATGTTATGTCTAGGCTGCTGTCTGTGAGGGCTTGTTATGTCTAGGCCTCTGTCTGTGAGGGCCTGTTATGTCTAGGCCTCTGTATGTGAGGGCATGTTATGTCTAGGCCTCTGTCTGTGAGGGCCTGTTATGTCTAGGCCTCTGTCTGTGAGGGCCTGGTATGTCTAGGCCTCTGTCTGTGAGGGGCTGTTATGTCTAGGCCTCTGTCTATGAGGGCATGTTATGTCTAGGCCTCTGTCTGTGAGGGCATGTTATGTCTAGGCCTCTGTCTGTGAGGGCCTATTATGTCAAGGCCTCTGTCTGTGAGGGCATGTTATGTCTAGGCCTCTGTCTGTGAGGGCCTGTTATGTCTAGGCCTCTGTCTGGGAGGGCTTATGTCTAGGCCGCTGTCTGTGAGGGCCTGTTATGTTATGTCTAGGCCTCTGTCTGTGAGGGCTTATGTCTAGGCCACTGTCTGTGAGGGCCTGTTATGTTATGTCTAGGCCTCTGTCATGCTACTTATGCTTGTAAAGATTCAGGTGGATGTTGAGGTTTTCAGTCTTGATATGATTGATGTTCTGGCTGTCATCACTGTGTTTATCAGTGCTGCCTGATGAAGTCATTTTTGTATTATTGTGATGTTTTGTGAGATATGGTGTTGCATGAGATATGGTGTTGTGTAAGATTTGGTGTTGTGAGTGATATGGTGTTGTGAAGGATGTGGTAGTATAAGTTGTGGTGTTGTGACAGATATGTTGTGATGGATGTGTTTTTGTGACGGCTGCAGTGTTGTGACAAATATGTTGCAATGGATGTGATGTTGTGATCTTGTGAGAAATATGTTGTGATGGATGCGGTATTATAACAGTTGTGGTGTTGTGACAGATATGTTGTGATGGATGTGTAGTTGTGATGGCTGCAGTGTTGTGACAAATATGTTGCAGTGGATGTGGTGTTGTGATCTTGTGACAAATATGTTGTGATGAATGTGGTATTATAACAGTTGTGATGTTGTGACAGATGTGATGTGATGGCTGTGGTGTTGTTCACACGCTACATTGCTGCAGACTGTGATATTGTCATTCTTCCAGACGTAATGTTTGCACAGAAAGATTTGCCTGCCTTTGCTGACACCAGCACCATCGACACCATTGAAAGTAGTATTACATTCACTGCTAGATTTATACCCGCCTTTTCTGAATATTATTGCCGTATTGTTGATCCTGCTTGCGAAACGTATCTGTTCTCTTTCTTATTATATCTATAATTATGTTTTTACTTCTTGTAACTATTCTTTGCACCTTTCTTCTTCATGTTACAGATTGTTATGATTGTATTTCTTATTATATTTATTTATTATTGTTTTGTTTATTATTATTTACTTAATTCTTATTATTATATGTATATTATTGTTGTATTCCTTCTATATTAAAAAAAAATATACGTTTCTCCTGCCCTGTTGTTTCTTTTTATTACTAACACATTTGTTCTTCATATTATAGTTCCTGTAATGAAAATTAATTGTTATTATAGTTCTTGTAATTAAAATTAACTATCCTTATACAGTTCCTGCAAGTTTCAGTTGTACTGATGAGTTGTATAGACATGCAAATGCTCATCAGTAATGACATTGACCTACCTGATAAAACCATGACCTACTTGAAATGGTACACATGCAGGGTCACGACTTTATGAGATGAGGATAACCAGTTACCTTCTGCTGTCTTTTTCTTTAACTAAAGCAATGCCCAAACATTTGTTGTGCAAGCCAAAATTATTCTGAAGTTTAGAACTGACAGTGTTGACCAGGAGAGCTGCAGTAGCATAATGATGGATGCTTGCCTACTAGCTCGGTGGTCATGTGTACAAATCTATTCCGGGTGGATTTTTAAAATTGATGTGGGTAGGAAAGTGGTGGCGGTTGGCATGATATGAACCATGTGATCCGGGGAGAACCGTCTGGTCTATAAATACATGGGTGCAGCACCATATGTCCTGTCAAAGGGTGCCTGACTTCTTGTGCACCGGCCAGTGACTTGCAGGAACTGGGTCCACCTGTTACATTGAACACTCCTGGGTCCCAGTTCAGCTGTGGGCAATCTGTACAAAATAGAAATCTAAGGAATCTTACACACCCTTCAAAGGCGTCAACTCTGTGGTAAAGAGGTTACAGGCACAATTCTTTATCCTGCATATCGTTTTTGAAACAGTTGCTGCGATTTGGAAGCAGACCGCCTTGCGTTGGTTTTCATACAATGGTATGAGGACCGGTCATTCAGAAAAGCAATGGCAAACTTACTGAATGTAAACTTCTTTGAGGCTATAAATTAACTGTTGGTTTTAGTTTCACCAAATTGTTGCATATATTGTTTTATATTTTTAGTCTCATCATGTGCCATGCTGATTCAAAATTTGTCATCTCACGTGATCACCAGAGTCGTGGATCAGCTCTGTGATTTTGTCTCGGTTATGCCATGTGGCTGAGTCATCCTGATATTTACTTGTCTGCCTTCCTCTTGTTCTTTTCCCCTCAATCTTGCTAGTTGTCACCAAGTTCTCTAGTTTATTTCTTCTCATAACGTGACCAAACAATTGTGACTGCCTACGTCTAATTTCTCTAATCAGTTTACTGTTTTTATTTGTTTCTTGTAGGACTTGCTCATTGGTTTCTCTGTCTGTCCATGGTATTCTTTGTATTTTCCTTAGAAACCACATTTCCACTGCCATCAGATGTTTTCCAGCTTGTCTGCTCATTGTCCACGTCTCACATCCATACAAAAGTACAGGTTTTATAAGCCACTTCAACACTCTTTTCTCATTGCAATTGACATCTTTTTATTGGTCAGTACGTTTTCCATTTTGCATAAGGCTCCCTTTACCATAGCAATTCTTGTTCCCATCTTTTCAGGATACCTCCCATCAAATGTTATGATTGTTCCGAGATAATTGTACCAATTCACTTGTTTAAGAAAGTTCCCATTTATCCGTATATTACATTGTGGTATTTCTTTCTTCTTAGTTGCATATCCTTCGCAGGACATTGCAGTGAACACCAGCATTTTTCGCTGTTGTGATCTCTTGGCAAGTTTACGTTCAATAGTTTGCCATTGCTTTCTGAACGACCGGCACCCATTCCATTTCATAAAAAAAAAACAAAGTATGCAGTGTGCTGTTAAATCACCCATGGCTATGTTTCAAACACAGGTATGTGGGGTTACAAATTGTGTCCATAACCCCTTCGCCACAGAGATCACCATAATCTGTGTCTTCTTACAATTTAATTCTAATCCTAGTGGTTCACTGGTTGGAGGCTTTGGGTAGCACATATTACGAAGCAAACACATGAGTCATCTACAGACGATAATAAGTTCCACGTCTGCTGTAAGGGCAAAAGGACAGAGATAAAGAAGAAAGTTGTTTTGCTCATGTTTCATGGAATTTTGCCTGTTAAGTTTTTGGAAGAACTGTAGAGTTTTTGCTAATGTTTGATTGAAATTTGCCTGGTAGTGGCTCATGCAGACCTTATTTGATTCACAGTGGATTCTTTGAAAATAATTAAAAGACTTTTATCTCCTTGATGCCGGGTTAGTGGATCAGTTGATTAACTTTCTTGGACAAGTTAAAAAGACTTGGAGACAGAAGAGTATTACTGTCAGTGACAGAAGAGGTTGAGGTTATAACTGTCAGTGACACAAGAGGTTGAAGTTATAACTGTCAGTGACACAAGAGGTTGAAATTATAACTGTCAGTGATAGGATGATTATAACTGTCAGTGACACAAGAGGTTGGAGTTATAACTGTCAGTGACACAAGAGGTTGAAGTTATAACTGTCAGTGATAGGATGATTATAACTGTCAGTGACACAAGAGGTTGAGGTTATAACTGTCAGTGATAGGATGATTATAACTGTCAGTGACACAAGAGGTTGGAGTTATAACTGTCAGTGACACAAGAGGTTGAAGTTATAACTGTCAGTGATAGGATGATTATAACTGTCAGTGACACAAGAGGTTGAGGTTATAACTGTCAGTGATAGGATGATTATAACTGTCAGTGATAGGATGATTATAACTGTCAGTGATAGGATGATTATAACTGTCAGTGACACAAGAGGTTGAAGTTATAACTGTCAGTGACACAAGAGGTTGAGGTTATAACTGTCAGTGATAGGATGTTTATAACTGTCAGTGATATGATGATTATAACTGTCAGTGATAGGATGATTATAACTGTCAGTGATAGGATGATTATAACTGTCAGTGATAGGATGATTATAACTGTCAGTGATTGGATGATTATAACTGTCAGTGATAGGATGATTATAACTGTCAGTGATAGGATGATTATAACTGTCAGTGATAGGATGATTATAACTGTCAGTGATAGGATGATTATAACTGTCAGTGATAGGATGATTATAACTGTCAGTGATAGGATGATTATAACTGTCAGTGATAGGATGATTATAACTGTCAGTGATTGGATGATTATAACTGTCAGTGATAGGATGATTATAACTGTCAGTGATAGGATGATTATAACTGTCAGTGATAGGATGATTATAACTGTCAGTGATTGGATGATTATAACTGTCAGTGATAGGATGATTATAACTGTCAGTGATAGGATGATTATAACTGTCAGTGATAGGATGATTATAACTGTCAGTGATAGGATGATTATAACTGTCAGTGATTGGATGATTATAACTGTCAGTGATAGGATGATTATAACTGTCAGTGATAGGATGATTATAACTGTCAGTGATAGGATGATTATAACTGTCAGTGATAGGATGATTATAACTGTCAGTGATAGGATGATTATAACTGTCAGTGATTGGATGATTATAACTGTCAGTGATAGGATGATTATAACTGTCAGTGATAGGATGATTATAACTGTCAGTGACACAAGAGGTTGAAGTTATAACTGTCAGTGACACAAGAGGTTGAGGTTATAACTGTCAGTGATAGGATGTTTATAACTGTCAGTGATATGATGATTATAACTGTCAGTGATAGGATGATTATAACTGTCAGTGATAGGATGATTATAACTGTCAGTGATAGGATGATTATAACTGTCAGTGATTGGATGATTATAACTGTCAGTGATAGGATGATTATAACTGTCAGTGACACAAGAGGTTGAGGTTATAACTGTCAGTGACAGGATGATTATAACTGTCAGTGATAGAATGATTATAACTGTCAGTGATAGTATGATTATAACTGTCAGTGATAGGATGATTATAACTGTCAGTGACACAAG
This sequence comes from Cepaea hortensis, assembly GCA_963921405.1. NCBI lineage: Eukaryota > Metazoa > Mollusca > Gastropoda > Stylommatophora > Helicidae > Cepaea > Cepaea hortensis. Next base: position 11,959,876 of record OY992892.1, read on the forward strand.
AGGTTGAGGTTATAACTGTCAGTGATAGGATGATTATAACTGTCAGTGACACAAGAGGTTGGAGTTATAACTGTCAGTGATAGGATGATTATAACTTTTAGTGATAGAATGATTATAACTGTCAGTGATAGGATGATTATAACTATCAGTGATAGAATGATTATAACTGTCAGTGATAGGATGATTATAACTGTCAGTGATAGGATGATTATAACTGTCAGTGACACAAGAGGTTGAGGTTATAACTGTCAGTGATAGGATGATTATAACTGTCAGTGACACAAGAGGTTGAAGTTATAACTGTCAGTGACACAAGAGGTTGAGGTTATAACTGTCAGTGATAGGATGATTATAACTGTCAGTGATAGGATGATTATAACTGTCAGTGATAGAATGATTATAACTGTCAGTGATAGGATGATTATAACTGTCAGTGATAGAATGATTATAACTGCCAGTGACACAAGAGGTTGAGGTTATAACTGTCAGTGATAATATGATTATAACTGTCAGTGACACAAGAGGTTGGAGTTATAACTGTCAGTGATAGGATGATTATAACTGTCAGTGACACAAGAGGTTGAGGTTATAACTGTCAGTGATAGGATGATTATAACTGTCAGTGACACAAGAAGTTGAGGTTATAACTGTCAGTGATAGGATAATTATATCTGTCAGTAACACAAGAGGTTGAGGTTATAACTGTCAGTGATAGGATGATTATAACTGTCAGTGACACAAGAGGTTGAAGTTATAACTGTCAGTGATAGGATGATTATAACTGTCAGTGACACAAGAGGTTGGAGTTATAACTGTCAGTGACACAAGAGGTTGAAGTTATAACTGTCAGTGATAGGATGATTATAACTGTCAGTGACACAAGAGGTTGAGGTTATAACTGTCAGTGATAGAATGATTATAACTGTCAGTGATAGGATGATTATAACTGTCAGTGACACAAGAGGTTGAGGTTATAACTGTCAGTGATAGGATGATTATAACTGTCAGTGATAGGATGATTATAACTGTCAGTGATAGGATGATTATAACTGTCAGTGATAGGATGATTATAACTGTCAGTGATAGGATGATTATAACTGTCAGTGATAGGATGATTATAACTGTCAGTGATAGGATGATTATAACTGTCAGTGACACAAGAGGTTGAAGTTATAACTGTCAGTGACACAAGAGGTTGAGGTTATAACTGTCAGTGATAGGATGATTATAACTGTCAGTGATAGGATGATTATAACTGTCAGTGATAGGATGATTATAACTGTCAGTGATAGGATGATTATAACTGTCAGTGATAGGATGATTATAACTGACAGTGATAGGATGATTATAACTGTCAGTGATTGGATGATTATAACTGTCAGTGATAGGATGATTATAACTGTCAGTGATAGGATGATTATAACTGTCAGTGATAGAATGATTATAACTGTCAGTGATAGGATGATTATAACTGTCAGTGATAGGATGATTATAACTGTCAGTGATAGGATGATTATAACTGTCAGAGACACAAGAGGTTGAGGTTATAACTGTCAGTGATAGGATGATTATAACTGTCAGTGATGGATGATTATAACTGTCAGTGATAGGATGATTATAACTGTCAGTGATTGGATGATTATAACTGTCAGTGATTGGATGATTATAACTGTCAGTGATTGGATGATTATAACTGTCAGTGATTGGATGATTATAACTGTCAGTGATAGGATGATTATAACTGTCAGTGATAGGATGATTATAACTGTCAGTGATAGGATGATTATAACTGTCAGTGATAGGATGATTATAACTGTCAGTGATAGGATGATTATAACTGTCAGTGATAGGATGATTATAACTGTCAGTGATAGGATGATTATAACTGTCAGTGACACAAGAGGTTGAAGTTGTAACTTTCAGTGACACAAGAGGTTGAGGTTATAACTGTCAGTGATAGGATGATTATAACTGTCAGTGATAGGATGATTATAACTGTCAGTGATAGGATGATTATAACTGTCAGTGATAGGATGATTATAACTGTCAGTGATTGGATGATTATAACTGTCAGTGATAGGATGATTATAACTGTCAGTGATAGGATGATTATAACTGTCAGTGATAGAATGATTATAACTGTCAGTGATAAGATGATTATAACTGTCAGTGATAGGGTGATTATAACTGTCAGTGATAGGATGATTATAACTGTCAGAGACACAAGAGGTTGAGGTTATTACTGTCAGTGATAGGATGATTATAACTGTCAGTGATAGGATGATTATAACTGTCAGTGATAGGATGATTATAACTGTCAGTGATAGGATGATTATAACTGTCAGTGATAGGATGATTATAACTGTCAGTGATAGGATGATTATAACTGTCAGTGATAGGATGATTATAACTGTCAGTGATTGGATGATTATAACTGTCAGTGATAGGATGATTATAACTGTCAGTGATAGGATGATTATAACTGTCAGTGATAGGATGATTATAACTGTCAGTGATAGGATGATTATAACTGTCAGTGATAGGATGATTATAACTGTCAGTGATAGAATTATTATAACTGTCAGTGATAGGATGATTATAACTGTCAGTGATAGGATGATTATAACTGACAGTGATAGGATGATTATAACTGTCAGTGATTGGATGATTATAACTGTCAGTGATAGGATGATTATAACTGTCAGTGATAGGATGATTATAACTGTCAGTGATAGAATGATTATAACTGTCAGTGATAGGATGATTATAACTGTCAGTGATAGGATGATTATAACTGTCAGTGATAGGATGATTATAACTGTCAGAGACACAAGAGGTTGAGGTTATAACTGTCAGTGATAGGATGATTATAACTGTCAGTGATGGATGATTATAACTGTCAGTGATAGGATGATTATAACTGTCAGTGATAGGATGATTATAACTGTCAGTGATTGGATGATTATAACTGTCAGTGATTGGATGATTATAACTGTCAGTGATTGGATGATTATAACTGTCAGTGATAGGATGATTATAACTGTCAGTGATAGGATGATTATAACTGTCAGTGATAGGATGATTATAACTGTCAGTGATAGGATGATTATAACTGTCAGTGATAGGATGATTATAACTGTCAGTGATAGGATGATTATAACTGTCAGTGATAGGATGATTATAACTGTCAGTGACACAAGAGGTTGAAGTTGTAACTTTCAGTGACACAAGAGGTTGAGGTTATAACTGTCAGTGATAGGATGATTATAACTGTCAGTGATAGGATGATTATAACTGTCAGTGATAGGATGATTATAACTGTCAGTGATAGGATGATTATAACTGTCAGTGATTGGATGATTATAACTGTCAGTGATAGGATGATTATAACTGTCAGTGATAGGATGATTATAACTGTCAGTGATAGAATGATTATAACTGTCAGTGATAGGATGATTATAACTGTCAGTGATAAGATGATTATAACTGTCAGTGATAGGGTGATTATAACTGTCAGTGATAGGATGATTATAACTGTCAGAGACACAAGAGGTTGAGGTTATTACTGTCAGTGATAGGATGATTATAACTGTCAGTGATAGGATGATTATAACTGTCAGTGATAGGATGATTATAACTGTCAGTGATAGGATGATTATAACTGTCAGTGATAGGATGATTATAACTGTCAGTGATTGGATGATTATAACTGTCAGTGATAGGATGATTATAACTGTCAGTGATAGGATGATTATAACTGTCAGTGATAGGATGATTATAACTGTCAGTGATAGGATGATTATAACTGTCAGTGATAGGATGATTATAACTGTCAGTGATAGGATGATTATAACTGTCAGTGATAGAATTATTATAACTGTCAGTGATAGGATGATTATAACTGTCAGTGATAGCATGATTATAACTGTCAGTGATAGGATGATTATAACTGTCAGTGATAGAATGATTATAACTGCCAGTGACACAAGAGGTTGAGGTTATAACTGTCAGTGATAGGATGATTATAACTGTCAGTGACACAAGAGGTTGGAGTTATAACTGTCAGTGATAGGATGATTATAACTGTCAGTGATAGGATGATTATAACTGTCAGTGACACAAGAGGTTAAAGTTATAACTGTCAGTGATAGGATGATTATAACTGTCAGTGACACAAGAGGTTGAAGTTATAACTGTCAGTGATAGGGTGATTATAACTGTCAGTGACACAAGAGGTTGGAGTTATAACTGTCAGTGATAGGATGATTATAACTGTCAGTGACACAAGAGGTTGAAGTTATAACTGTCAGTGATAGGATGATTATAACTGTCAGTGACACAAGAGGTTGGAGTTATAACTGTCAGTGATAGGATGATTATAACTGTCAGTGACACAAGAGGTTGAGGTTATAACTGTCAGTGATAGGATGATTATAACTTTCAGTGACACAACAGGTTGAAGTTATAACTGTCAGTGATAGGATGATTATAACTGTCAGTGACACAACAGGTTGAAGTTATAACTGTCAGTGATAGGATGACTATAACTGTCAGTGATAGGATGATTATAACTGTTAGTGACACAAGAGGTTAAAGTTATAACTGTCAGTGATAGGATGATTATAACTGTCAGTGACACAAGAGGTTGAGGTTATAACTGTCAGTGACACAAGAGGTTGAAGTTATAACTGTCAGTGATAGAATTATTATAACTGTCAGTGACACAAGAGGTTGATGTTATAACTGTCAGTGATAGGATGATTATAACTGTCAGTGACACAAGAGGTTGAAGTTATAACTGTCAGTGATAGGATGATTATAACTGTCAGTGACACAAGAGGTTGAAGTTATAACTGTCAGTGATAGGATGATTATAACTGTCAGTGACACAAGAGGTTGAAGTTATAACTGTCAGTGACACAAGAGGTTGAAGTTATAACTGTCAGTGATAGGATGATTATAACTGTCAGTGATACAAGAGGTTGAAGTTATAACTGTCAGTGATAGGATGATTATAAATGTCAGTGACACAAGAGGTTGAAGTTATAACTGTCAGTGATAGAATGATTATAACTGTCAGTGATAGGATGATTATAACTGTCAGTGATAGAATGATTATAACTGTCAGTTATAGAATGATTATAACTGTCAGTGACACAAGAGGTTGAAGTTATAACTGTCAGTGATAGGATGATTATAACTGTCAGTGATAGAATGATTATAACTGTCAGTGATAGAATGATTATAACTGTCAATGACACAAGAGGTTGAAGTTATAACTGTCAGTGATAGGATGATTATAACTGTCAGTGACACAAGATGTTGAAGTTATAACTGTCAGGGACAGAAGAGGTTGAAGTTATAACTGTCAGTGACACAAGAGGTTGAAGTTATAACTGTCAGTGATAGGATGATTACAACTGTCAGTGACACAAGAGGTGGAAGTTATAACTGTCATTGACACAAGAGGTTGGAGTTATAACTGTCAGTGACAGAAGAGGTTGAAGTTATAACTGTCAGTGACACAAGAGGTGGAAGTTATAACTGTCAGTGACAGGATGATTACAACTGTCAGTGACACAAGAGGTTGGAGTTATAACTGTCAGTGACACAAGAGGTTGAAGTTATAACTGTCATTGACACAAGAGGTTGGAGTTATAACTGTCAGTGACACAAGAGGTTGAAGTTATAACTGTCAGTGACACAAGAGGTTGGAGTTATAACTGTCAGTGACACAAGAGGTTGAAGTTATAACTGTCAGTGACACAAGAGGTTGAGGTTATAACTGTCAGTGACAGGATGATAACTGTCAGTGACACAAGAGGTTGGAGTTATAACTGTCAGTGACACAAGAGGTTGATGTTATAACTGTCCGTGACACCAGAGATTGAAGTTATAACTGTCAGTGACATAAGAGGTTGAAGTTATAACTGTCAGTGACACAAGAGGTTGGAGTTATAACTGTCCGTGACACCAGAGTTTGAAGTTATAACTGTCAGTGATAGAATGATTATAACTGTCATTGATAGAATGATTATAACTGTCAGTGACAGGATGATTATAACTGTCAGTGATAGGATGATTATAACTGTCAGTGACACAAGAGGTTGAAGTTATAACTGTAAGTGACACAAGAGGTTGATGTTATAACTGTCCGTGACACCAGAGATTGAAGTTATAACTGTCAGTGATAGAATGATTATAACTGTCAGTGACAGGATGATTATAACTGTCAGTGACACAAGATGTTGAAGTTATAACTGTCAGTGACACAAGAGATTGAAGTTATAACTGTCAGTGACAGGATGATTATAACTGTTAGTGACACAAGAGGTTGAAGTTATAACTGTCAGTGACACAAGAGGTTGATGTTATAACTGTCAGTGACACAAGAGGTTGGAGTTATAACTGTCAGTGACACAAGAGGTTGGAGTTATAACTGTCAGTGACACAAGAGGTTGGAGTTATAACTGTCAGTGACACAAGAGGTTGATGTTATAACTGTCCGTGACACCAGAGATTGAAGTTATAACTGTCTGTGACAGGAGTAGTTAAAGTTTTAAGTTGGCGGGTGTGGTGTTTGTCACCTCTCTATCCTGACATGGTGAAAGGTAATGTCATAGCAGATTCTGCCATTTGGGGGCCCAGTTCCCTTCTATATCACCTTGTCTTCACAGACTATTCGCAGAAATTTCTTTGGTACCCATTTTGATGGGACTGGTTCGAACCCAGAGCTGTCTTGGTCAGAAGAAATAATCCGGTCTCTGCTTGGAACCACTATTGCTCCAACCCAGGAAGCATTTGAGACATGTAAGGGCCCAGTTTGGGTGCACTGGACATATTATTGCCAGGCTATATATTGGATCAACCAATCAGCACTCAGTGGGTGTGGTTAGTATCACATTGGATGCCTTTACTTCCCAAGTCATTCTGTGGTACCCATTTAAGGTTGGGTCGACTTGGGAGCCTTAATGTGGATTCAAACCCATGACCACCAGGCGAGTGAGCATTTCACCATCATTACTCCCATACTGGAGCAGGCTGGCATAAACATGTAACAAAATAACAAGACAAAGACCTTCAGTTATATAAAGTTACGTATTTACTCAATTCTATCTTATGCAAATATGCTACCAATATACCGCAACAAGAACAAAGTGTATTTTCAAATGACTGTCAATTGGACATTCACTCCTTCCTACCATTCAACTTTCACACAGTTACACATTGGAAATTTTACATGGTCAATCCAATAGCCGTAGACAAATCACATGAACATTGAGCAAGACAGAATTAGTTTCTATCGAAATGGAAAAACAAAATATATGAACAAGATTTTGATCAATTTGGAAGACAGTCGCATAAACTAGAGTTACATTAATACAATACACATATAAGAATGCACTTTCAGTTAATGTGAAAGACAATCATGTACGGCACATTAATACAATACACATATCTTCTTCTTTTCGTTCATCCGGAGTGTTTTTTCAGATGTGATTGCGGTGTGTCTGTTATGCGCCCTTGGGCCGAAACCCGTAGGCCAACACATCGACTTTAGCGTGCTTTTTTGACCAGGTAGCATTCCTGGGAGACTCTCACTTTTGTGGTGCCATCTACGACCATGCTGGCCAAGTTAGAACGGTCGAAGACAACGGTCATCCCTCAAAGGAAGTAGGGACAGTCCATAGCATTTTCCGCCATCCAAGGTTGCTTCCATAGTTGCAGGGCCGACACATAATGCCCTGGTTCTGGGCTAGTCGAGGGAATCGTCACGTCCTGCTCATGGCTGCTTTAAATCCTCACTTCAATATATTGGTCATTTCGTTTGCCCCGGGCCATTCCCGCACAAACCAGACAGGTTTGCAGACGGTATCCACTCAGCGAGTTTTCGGACATGTGCTTGTCGTTGCGCCCGTCAGAGCTGTTCCAGGCACGACAGACATTCGGAAAACTACCTAGTCAGAGCTGTTCCGAACAAGAGCGGCATTCGGAAACTAGGTAGTCAGAGCTGTTCCTAGCACGAGAGACATTCGGACGAGACATTTCACTCGGACGTAAATGCGTAGTGTCAATTTTTAGTTTGCCACCCGTAGGACGACACTTCCGGCTTCCGGCGGGCATTTTTTAATGAGGTTAGCCTTCCTCGGGTTTCGAGACTCTTGTTTCGGCTTCCACACAGCAAGCTTTCGCTTCGGGCTGCCACGTAATGGATTCCCAAGACAGGCGTTCCATTTCGTGTCAACGAGACAATTTTCCACCTTTGACTACACTCACTCCATGAGTGTGGTTACAGACTATCGGACGTCTGCGAGACGTGCGACGAGGTGTTTTTCCACCTTTTGTTCTCACTCACGAGGTAGGCTACATGTGCTGCCGGCTCAGCACCTTACCTCCGTGCGTCTGTGGGCGAGTAACGGTCAGGCCCTTTCATCCGGAGATACCTCTTATCCCCCAGCTAAGAGCCATCGAACGAATCTGAGCCGAGCGTGTAGCGTTCTCAGCACATCATCACAATTTTGATGTAGGTTTGTGTCGGCCAGGCTCTCACTTCCGAGAGTTTATGGCTTAGAGACGTTCAGCCATACACCTCGGATGAGAGCCTTAGAGGTTATGCCCGGACTGAGATTTAGGGATCGTTTGCCTGATTTTGACTGCTATCCTCAGTCTTACCTGCAGAGCAGCAGGTTGTGTCTCTCTTAGTCTGGTCCCTATCCCACGAGCCGTCCGATATGTAGTTTTCACCCATCGGCAAGCACATGGTGTCGATGGGACACGCAAGCTCCCCCACCATGGCAAGGTGGAGACACATCGGGGGAGCAATATACATATAAGAATGCACTTTCAGTAAGTATGGAAAACAGTAATGTAAACAATATTAATACCGGAAATGAAAGCCCAGAGATTTAGATAGCAAAGTAACTGCTTATATACTTAATTGCTGGGTTGGTTGGGAATGTTCTGGAAGCCAGCTTTAAGTCTGATATACTGACATTCAGGTTGATGCACTGACATTCAGGTCGTCACAGTCTTGCATCCATCGGGTTGAGGATGGTGTAGAGACATCCCATCTAGTATCATGGTACCATTTCTGTGGGGTCTATTTTGTAGAGCTGTCCAAGCTTTGAATCCAACGGGTGGTGCATGGCCAGTGCTGGAACTTCCCATCTGCAGGAAGGCATAATGGCATGTAACCAAGTCTTGATCCAGCATTGCATATTCTGGGGTTAGATTGGTCTTGTTTGATCTACAGGATTGAGGCATCTCATTGTCATCTGGCTCCATGCCCACAGGGATTGTGTCATTAGGGCATGAAGAGGGATTGTGTGTTATCAGAGCATGAAGGAGAGGGATTCTGTCATTAGGGCATGAAAGAGATGCAGTGTGTGACCCATATATTCTGAGAGAAACCCATCATCTTGTGGTCACTGTCTTTGACTGTCAGTGCATCAAGTGAGCTCTCATGAGCTTGGGGTTCCATAGTTTGGAGTTGAATGGAGAGAAATGTCCAGCAGTGTGTTTGCCTAGTCCTCACATGTACATTGGTGTAGCATTGAGATGAAGCTTATGTTTATTCAGTTTGCTATTCCCCAGTCTGAGGTGAAGAATGGCGATCTCTCCCTGCCTGTCAAGAGTGTGATTGTGGCATTAATTATTGGTTGACACTGAACCTTTCTCAAAGCCAGGATTGCTCTCTGTTTGTTTTCTCATAAAGGGGGGTCTCCATGGCAAAGTGGGTACACCTGCTTCTGGCTCCGAAAGTCACCGTTCAGTTCACATATGCAACTTTCTCTGACTCCTGGGGGGTCATCGCTGGAGTTACAGAGTTTTAGTTGTGTGCTATGTTTTTGGCAGGCCACCCTACGGAAAGGGATGAGCTAAATGGGATAAAAGCCAGTGCAATGAAGTTGATCCTCTTTTTTTCCCTCACAGTATGCCGGTCTCCCTGGTCTAGAGGTTACACAACTTTCTCCGTAATCTCGTATACTCTTGTGAAGTAACGTAATGTGCGTGAGAAACAGTGGCGGTTCCCTCCGCGTCGGTAACTTATGGGGTATGTGAGTCGGTCGCTCAGAAAGCAAATGCTGATGTTGACTGCAACGTCCTGTAATGGATATGGGAAAAAAATGAGATTCATCCTCTTGTTTGCATTACCCTGCCTTGTTTGCAATCTGTTTCTTTATAACCAGGTACACCACACTGAGATAGTACCCACTGAAGTATAATTACTTTCTGGCAGATTTGTGCACATCTTAGTTGTGGGAGTTCATCTTTGAGATCTTCTTGTACAGGACCAGCATCTTAGTTTAATTGGCAAATCAACATAACGGCACACAGGTGTAACCCATAAGTGCTTCGTTCTACTGAGAATCTCAGCTCAGTGCACAAACTCTGTAGCACCGGCGAGGATTCTGAAATACTTTGGGTAGATTTCTAACTCAAAATTTTGCCTTCGGGCAGCTCCGTTGGGCTACTCTTTCGATTTCCAACTGCCAAGGGATTTTTTTTACGTGCGCAACAATACACAGGTGCCCGATCTCACTACCCAGAGACCAGGGGAAATTTTGTTAGTCCAGGACCTCCAGCACTGGAGGTGGACACCATACTTTGAGACCACTCAGCCCCACTTAAGTCGGCTGCTTCTTTCCTTCTAAGAAAGAATTAACGTTATTTTTAAATCGTTAAGAATAGGGCAATCGAGCCCCACTAACATACTGCCTTTCTTATAATATCTATATCGTATTTTTATCCGTTATTTCATTCATACATCTCTTATTTTGCTAACCTTATAACAACAACAACAACAACAACAACAATAAATACAATGTAAAGACAAGTGTGCAATTACTACATGACAAGTGCAAACAATTGCTTAATGAATTATTATTACAGTAATAATAATACAGCTAAGGGAGATAACATCGTAGATAGAATAATCTTAAGTAAGAGTTATGGGCTATTTCTACACACACCATCAAGTATTGCGTGACCAGTTGAAACATTAATTCTACATATGTGTATTACAGTAATGGCAACTAGAACATGACAGAATAATCTCAAGTTACAGTTCTGTTGGTTTTTTTTATGAAATGGTATGGGTGCCGGTTATTCAGATAGTAATGGCAGCCTATTGAACGTAAACTTGCCCAGGAATCACGAACAGCCAAAAAATGCTGGGGTTGACTGCTACGTTCTGTAAAGGACATGCAACTAACTTGTTGAAGTGTACTGGGTGTTTGGTGTTCATTGTTATAGATCAATCATTTTTCTGCAATCATATTATCCTTTGTCTTTATGATATGATTGCAGATAGGTCACACACTGAGCGTGAGAGTGGACTTGACCATGTGTTCACTTACATCCATTGTGGACGAACATTAACAGCACAAATTGGTCTGATCAGTCACATTTGCTACCGCCATGGGTTGTAGTTGCCTTTTTTAAAGCACAGTGTAACAAACTCTGGCCTGTCAAGAAGGCCAGGTACCCATCAAGACTGGGTGGGTGATGTGGTGGCTATCAGTTCATATTCTGGTACCCATTTAGGCATGTGTTCATATCCCCAACAATTTGGATTTTCAGGGATGTGAACACATGGCTATAGGCCAGCAGGCTCCCATGCTTAGTGCGGGGGCATGTGATCTGTACAGAGATCGTGTTAAATAGTTTGCGATTGTATGTGCCGTGGTTGGGGGTATCTTTGATTTGCTGTGAAAGCATGTCCCACAATTTAACTCTGCAGTACATTATGTGTTGTATAAGTCCATCCTACATTTGGCAATATGTAATATGTCACCCGAGGATTCAGGGTATGTAATATATCACCCGAGGATTGGGGATAAATAGTAAGTCACCCGTGGATTGGATGGGTGTAGTAAGTCACAATGGATTGGGAATATGTGATGTAAACCACCCGTGGATTGGGGATATGTAGTAAGTCACAATGGATTGGGAATATGTGATGTAAATCGTCAACGAACCATTTCATCCAGATAAATGTCATCACCAAACGTAGCTTCGTCCAGATAAATGTCATCAAGCGTAACTTCATGCAGATAAATGTCGTCAACTAACAACTCCATCCAGATACATGTCTTCACCCAACATAACTTCATCCAGATAAATGTCAACTCACCCAACGTAACTTCATCCAGATAAATGTTACGCAACGTAACTTCATCCAGATAAATGTTCCCAACTAACAACTTCATTCAGAAATGTCATCACCAAACGTAACTTCATTAAGATAAATATTGTCACCAAATATAATTTCATCCAGATAAATGTTGCCACCCAACGTATCTTCAACCAGATAAATGTCGGCGCCCAACCTAACTTCATCCAGATAAATGTCAACTAACAACTTCATCCAGATAAGACTTCACCCAGGTAAATGTCATCACCCAGATAAATGTCATCACCCAACGTAACTTCACCCAGATAAATGTCATCACCCAACGTAACTTCACCCAGATAAATGTCATCACCCAACCTAACTTCACCCAGATAAATGTCATCACCCAACGTAACTTAACCCAGATAAATGTCATCACCCAACGTAACTTCACCCAGATAAATGTCATCACCCAACGTAACTTCACCCAGACAAATGTCATCACCAAACGTAACTTCACCCAGATAAATGTCATCACCCAACGTAACTTCACCCAGATAAATGTCATCACCCAACCTAACTTCACCCAGATAAATGTCATCACCCAACGTAACTTCACCCAGATAAATGTCATCACCCAACGTAACTTCACCCAGATAAATGTCATCACCCAACGTAACTTCACCCAGATAAATGTCATCACCCAACGTAACTTCACCCAGATAAATGTCATCACCCAACGTAACTTCACCCAGATAAATGTCATCACCCAACGTAACTTCACCCAGATAAATGTTATCACCCAATCTAACTTAACTTCATTATGATGACATGTCACCCAATATAACAACTTCATCCTTACAATGTCACCTAACATAACTTTCATCCTTTTATAAACCCTATACCATGCGCACAGTGAATTCCTGGAGCTTGAGGAGAGAAATGGAAATGTGCCACAATACAAGCAAAGATCGAATGAATGAATGAACAGTTGCTGAAATCAACTTTCTTAGTCTGACAACCAATTGACCAAGCGAGCGTGCACTAAACGTAGAACACATAACACCTGGACCCCAACAACGTTCACACACTGGTTTGTTTTGTTTGTGTCGGAGGTCTCTTGGGTTGAGCTCGACTCCGGCGCGGGTGTCTTTATTGCTGATGTTGTTGTTATTTTAGCTGTTGCCTTGGCTGTTGTCTTTGTTGTTGATGCTGTTAATTTAGCTGTTGTTTGTGGGATCCTGGATGCCAACAGGCCACAGGTGTAGCAGCATCCTTCCCACTGTGACTGGGAGCAATTGAACCCAGGTGGCTTGCTGAGCAGGTTCGTGCAGTCTTCTTTGTCTCCCCAAGGACAGTCTGTGGACAAGGGCATCACACATAGAAGATTACTGTCGCTGGGGTGTGAAGTGATAAAGCTTCTTCACATTTACAAGGTCACAACACTATGAGATAGAGTGACCACTTCCATTCCACAACCAACAATTGTAAGAACTGCACTGCTGGGTTAGGAAGCCAGTACACTATTTGTTACATCCCACAACACTCTAACCCCCCCCCCCCCCCCCATTTAACCAACTCCCCACACAAACCTGATACCTCAATATTCTGCCATCTACTCCCCCATACTAACCTGCTACATAAAAAAGAAACCCACCTGCTACCTCAACAAATCCCCCCCCCCCCCCAAACTCCCCATACTAACCTTCTACCTCAATATTCAACCATTAACTCCCCACATCAACCAGCTGTTTCAACATTCCCCATTAACTCCCCACACCAACTAGCTTCTTCACATTCATCCATCAACTCCCCACACCAACTAGCTTCTTCAATATTCACCCATTAACTCCCCACACCAACCTGCTCATCCCCCCAACTTCCCCACATTAACCTGCTACCTCAACATTCCCCACATTTACCTGCTACCTCAACATTCCCCACATTAACCTGCTACTTCAACATTCCCCACATTAACCTGCTACCTCAACATTCCCCCACATTAACCTGCTACCTCAACATTCCCCCACATTAACCTGCTACTTCAACATTCCCCACATTAACCTGCTACTTCAACATTCCCCACATTAACCTGCTACCTCAACATTCCCCCACATTAACATGCTACCTAAACATTCCTCACATTAACCTGCTACCTCAACATTCCCAACATTGACCTGCTACCTCAACATTCGCCACATTGACCTGCTACCTCAACATTCCCCACATTGACCTGCTACCTCAACATTCCCCATATTAACCTGTTACCTCAACATTCCCCATATTAACCTGCTACCTCAACATTCCCCACATTAACCTGCTACCTCAACATTCCCCACATTAACCTGCTACCTCAACATTCCCCACATTAAACTGCACCTCAACATTCCCCACATTAACCTGCTACTTCAACATTCCCCACATTAACCTGCTACTTCAACATTCGCCATATTAACCTGCTACCTCAACATTCCCCACATTAATCTGCTACCTCAACATTCCCCATATTAACCTGCTACCTCAACATTCCCCACATTAACCTACACCTCAACATTCGCCACATTAACCTGCTACCTCAACATTCCCCACATTAACCTGCTACCTCAACATTCCCCACATTAACCTGCTACCTCAACATTCCCCACATTAACCTGCTACCTCAACATTCCCCACATTAACCTGCTACCTCAACATTCCCCACATTAACCTGCTACCTCAACATTCCCCACATTAACCTTCTACTTCAACATTCCCCACATTAACCTGCTACCTCAACATTCCCCACATTAACCTGCTACCTCAACATTCCCCACATTAACCTGCTACCTCAACATTCCCCACATTAACCTGCTACTTCAACATTCCCCACATTAACCTGCTACCTCAACATTCCCCACATTAACCTGCTACCTCAACATTCCCCACATTAATCTGCTACTTCAACATTCCCCACATTAACCTGCTACTTCAACATTCCCCACATTAACCTGCTACTTCAACATTCCCCACATTAACCTGCTACCTCAACATTCCCCCACATTAACCTGCTACCTCAACATTCCCCCACATTAACCTGCTACCTCAACACTCCCCACATTAACCTGCTACCTCAACATTCCCCACATTAACCTGCTACCTCAACATTCTCCATATTAACCTGCTATCTCAACATTCCCCACATTAACCTGCTACTTCAACATTACCCACATTAACCTGCTACCTCAACATTCCCCACATTAACCTGCTACAACATGCTTCCATTAATTCCCCCACACCCTCCCCCGATGTATCTCCACCTTGCCGTGGTGGGGGAGCGTGCGTGTCCCATTGACCCCATGTGCTATGTCGATGGATGAAAACTACATAACGGACAGCTTATGGGATAGGGGCCAGACTAAGTGAGACACAACCTGCTGCTCTGCAGGTAGACTGAGGATAGCAGTCAAAAGTTTATGTCAGGCGCACGAAGGCAGAAGTTCTTGGTCCGGATAATACCCTAAGGCTCTCTGGGTTGTGGCTGAACGCCTCTAAGCCATAACCTTCAGATGTGAGAGCCGGGCCGATAACCACCTACCGAAAAATGGAGGTGAGATTCTGAGCACGCTACATGCCCAGTTCAGATACTTGTCCGAAGGCTCTCAGCTGGGGGATATGGGGGATCCCCGGATGAGAGGGCCTGGCCATTTCTTGCTCACTTCTGCACGGTACTGAGCCGGCAGCACATGTAGCCTACCTCGTGAGCGAGTACTAAAGGAAGAAAAGCGCCCCAGTCGCACCTAATGGTTGCGAAAATGTCTGTATCTATGCTCACATAGAGTGTATAGTCAAAGGTGGAAAAATGTCTCAATAACACGAAATGGAACGCACGGCTAGCGAATCCATTGCATGGTCCGAAGTCCGAAGCGAAAGCTTACCTAGTGGATGTCGTCCGCAGACTGTCCGTTCCTGGTTTGTGCTTGAGCAACCCATGGCAAGCGAAATGCCCAATACATGGAAGTGAGGAATCAAAGCAGCCATGAACAGGACGTGGCAATTCCTCGGGTGAGCCCAGTCTCAGAGCGCTATGTACCGGCTCTGCAATTATGGAAGCCTCCTTGGATAAACATGGTCTGCCCTTGCCTTCCCTTGAGGGTTAACTGTGATGTCTCTGACCGTTCTATCTTGACCAGCTGAGATGTGGGCGACATCACAACCATAAGTCTAACGTGCCTTGAAACCCGAGGAAGGCTAACCTCATTTAAAATGCCCGTCGAAGACGAAGTGCCGTCCTACGGGTGGCAAAATAAAAATTGGCACTACGCATTTACGTCCGAGTGAAATGTCTCGTCTGAATGTGTCGTGCTAGGAACAGCTCTGACTACCTAGTTTCCGAATGCTGCTCTTGTTCGGAACAGCTCTGATTAGGTAGTTTTTCCGAATGTTCGCTGTGCCTGGAACAGCTCTGACGGGCACAACGACAAGCACATGTCCGAATCGAAAACTCGCTGAGTGGATACCATCTGCAGACCTGTCTGGTTTGTGTGAGAACGGCCCGGGGCGAACGAAATGCAAAATATATTGAAGTGAGGAATTAAAGCAGCCATGAGCAGGACGTGACGATCCCTCGGTGAGCCCAGCACCACGGCGTTATGTGTCGGCCCTGCAACTATGGAAGCCACCCAGGATGGCGGAAAATGCCATGGACTGTCCCTGCCTTCCCTTGAGGGATATGACCATGAAGTCTTCGACTGTTCCAACTTGACCAGTTGGGAGGTGGACGGTACCACAAAAATGAGTCTCCCAGGAATGCTAACCTGGTCAAAAATGCACGCTAAAAGTCGGATGTGTTGGCCTAAGGGTTTCGACTCAAGGGTGCCTAACGAGACATACCGCAATCACATCTGAAAAAACACTCTGGATGAACGCAAAGAAGAAGATTCCTCCACACTAACTTGCTACCTCAACATTCCCCACATTATCCTGCTACCTGAACATTCCTCACAATAACTTGCTAACTCAACATTCTCCCATTAACAACCATATACTAACCAGCTGTCAACTTTCACGCATTAACTTGTTACCTTAACATTCCCCCATTAACTTCCCACACCAACTAACCCGCTATCTCAACATTCCCCATATTAACTCCCCACATTAACCTGCAACCTCAACATTCTCCTATTAATTCCCCAAGTTAACCTGTGACCTCACCATTATCTAATCAACTCCCCACACCTACCTCAACATTCTCCCATTAACTCTCCACACCAACCTCAACATTCCCCCATTAACTCCCCACACCAACCTCAATATTCTCCCATTAACTCCCCACACCAACATCAACATCCTCCCATTAACTCCCCACACCAACATCAACATCCTCCCATTAACCCCCCACACCAACATCAACATCCTCCCATTAACTCCCCACACCAACATCAACATTCTCCCATTAACTCCCCACACCAACATCAACATCCTCTCATTAACTCCCCACACCAACATCAACATCCTCCCATTAACTCCCCACACCAACATCAACATTCTCCCATTAACTCCCCACACCAACATCAACATCCTCCCATTAACTCCCCACACTAACATCAACATTCCCCCATCAACTCCCTAAACCAATCTCAACATTCCCCCATTAACTCCCCACACCAACATCAACATTCCCCCATTAACTCCCCATACCAACCTTAACATTCCCCCATTAACTCCCCACACCAACCTCAACATTCCCCCATTAACTCCCCACACCAATTTCAACATTCCCCCGTTAACTCCCCACACCAACTTCAACATTTCCCCGTCGACTCCCCCACACGAACCTCAACATTCCCCCATTAACTCCCCACACCACCCTCAACATTCCCCCATTAATTCCCCACATAAACCGTTTTACCGTTACATTCTCCCAACAACTCCCCACATAAAGCTTTTATACTCTCCCATCAACTCTCCACATAAATTTTGTAAATTCTCCCAACTCTCCCCCCCCCCCCTTCCACATAAAGCTTTTATACTCTCCCATCAACTCTCCACATAAATTTTGTAAATTCTCCCAACAACTCCCCACATAAAGCTTTTAGCAGTGGAAGTGGCCGGGGCTTGATAAAGAGAAATGATGCTGGGTGGACCCAGAGAAAATGCTGGATGGGCCGAGAGAAATTATGCTGGCTGAACTGAGAGACATGATGGTGGCTGGACCGAGAGAAATGATGCTGGATGGAGAGAGAGAGAGAGAGAGAGAGAAAGAGAGAGAGAGAGAGAGAGAGAGAGAGAGAGAGAGAGAGAGAGAGAGAGAGAGATGGTGCTGGATGGACCGAGAAAAATTATGCTAGATGGACCGAGAGAAATGATGCTGAATGGACCGAGAGAAATGATGCTGGTTCGACCGAAAGAAATGATGCTGGATAGACCGAGAGAAATCATTCTGGATGACCCGGGAGAAATTATGCTGGATAGATCGAGAGAAATTATGCTGGGTGGACAAAATGATACTGGATGGACAGAGAAATGATGCTTAATTGACCGAGAGAAATTATGCTGGATGGACAGAGAGAAATGATGCTGAATGGACCGAGAGAAATTATGCTGGATAGACCGAGAGAAATGATGCTGGATGGACCGAGAGAAATTATGCTGGATAGACCGAGAGAAATTATGCTGAATGGACCGAGAGAAATTATGCTGGATAGACCGAGAGAAATGATGCTTGGTAGACAGGACGGTGGCATGGAGGAATACCATCATTAGAATTGATCCAGAATACCAAGGACCGAGATCCATGGAGATGAAGGAACGCCTATGCATGTTAGCATGGCACGTGACAATAATGATGATATTATAGCATGGCATGGGGAGATAACCTACGAGTTGGTACTTCTGCTGGCGAACAAGAGATGAGAAGAAGCACAGACTTGCCACGCCATTTTACTAGGTAAGACATCATGACATGCGTTACTTGGATTCAAATGCAATGTAAGCTACTTACAAATAGAGACACCGTTTAGAATAGAGTAGACTTTGGCCGCAGTGTCCATTTCGTTTTTTTTTTTTTAAATCGTATTCTTGTTAAGCAAGCTCATAATCTACTTTTTGTTGTTGTTGTTGTTTTTTTTTTGTTTTTTTTTTTGGGGGGGGGGGGGAGGGGGTGCCAAGGAGCGAGACGTTTATAATATATATATTTATCTATACCTTCCAGTCCTCCTTGTTCTTTAGGTGAAAACCAAAGACGGCCACTGCAACCAACTTTCACAAGACGATAGTTTTTTCACAGTCTACTTTAATACGACGTTGATTTTGACATGCCGATAACAAAAGCAGTCGCTCCACAGAAACGTTCCAATTATTATACCTGACAACATACACATCCTATTCTAAAAGAGCGGCATAATATTAGCCGTGCTGTAGTGACAAGAAACCATGTCCGACGTGGACGCCAGCTCAAGTCTAACTGCCTCTATTGTGACGTTTTCTTGCTTGCCCAAAACGTCTTGCATACTTTTCATTCTTTTGTAACTAATGCCGTGCAAAGTGTGTCTTACCATCCATAGCCTGATCCAGGTATATGGCAGTCTCCTCAGAAACCACATTTTCACAGCCATCAGATGTTTTTCAGCTTGACTGCTCATTTTCCATGCTTCACATCCATTCAAAAGTACAGACTCTATGTATCACCTCAACACTTTTTCACGTAGCAATTGACATCCTTTTTATTGGTCAGTATGTTTTTCATCTTGCAAAAGGCTACCTTAGCCATGGCGATTCTTGTTCTAATCTCTTCAAGGCATCTCCCAGCAGATGTTATGACTGTTCTGAGATAATTGTGCCGATTCACTTGTTTATGAATATTCTCATTTACTTGTATAACATTGTGGTATTTCCTTCTTCCTAGTGACGACTATAATCTGTGTCTTCTTACAATTTAATTCTTCCCCTAGTTCATTGTATGCAACAACCGCATCTACGAAATGAGCAGACCCTGCTCATTACTAGCAACCAATACTGTATCATCAGCATATCTATACTATTATAATACTTGAGGAATTCCAAACAATGTTTTCCCATAGACGATATACGGGAAAACATAATACATGTTAATTTGATTGTGTATCATGTTTCGTGCATCCTACTTTTTGATTGTCACTGAATCAGTTAAACAACTGGGTTGTTTTTCGCATATCCTTGTAAAATATTAGTATGTTTTTCCTTCTTGATCCAAGGCATTCTAAGAATATTACAATAACATTTCAGTTCAAAAGCCTCCATTTTCTTCTGGAGTGTTTGTGAAATGCAACGCATGATCTCTGCAATTCAGCCCAGGCTTTGTATTATGGAGAGAGGTATAACTTAATCCCTGGTCTCCGCCTTGGGGTGTAGTTATTATGCGTTTCTTGAAGCACAATGTAACAAACTATCCTATGTCAAGGTGGCAAGGTGCCAGTAGTTTGTGAAATGGCCAACCTACACACACAAAAAGGAACTTACAAAACAGAAAATGGTTAACTTAAGAAACAATTAATTTACACAAAACAATGCTGAACTTACAACAATAAAAAAAAGACAATACAAAGCCTGAAAGAAATAAGTAATGAGCTTGCAATCGTTTATTCAACCACTTGTCAGCAACAAATGTAAAGACATGTATAAATGCAACACGTTATATTTTCTTGACAAATTTGCTAATACATCTACTACTCTTACAGTTTTATCACAGCTGTGCATGAAGAATTTTTGAGCAGTCATTTCACATTTTTGGGGTATATTTGGAGAAATCACCACGGAATATTCCAGAGAGTGATTAATTCTTCCTCTGTTCTTCATTCTTGTTTTGCCTAACAGTCATATTAAGAAGAGGAACCCGGGGTGAGCTTTAGCATGTTCATCATACATGGTAGTATTTGCAACTTAGATATCCTATTAATGTAATGTCTACTGGCAGCAATGTATGACACTGTTTCTGTGAGCTAGTGTCTTGTGGCTGGTTTGTTCCATGACCAAACCACCTGACTTGTGGTTTCTATTGTGTCTAAGTGCTAGAGTTTTATGTGGACCTCTGTCTTGTGGCTATCCACCATTCTATTTGTGAAAGCTCTGATTGTTCCACTACATCATACATATACCTTGTTTCCCCGAAAATAAGACCGGGTCTTATATTAATTTTATTTTAAAAAATGCACTAGGGCTTATTTTCAGGGGATGTCTTATATATTTTTTTTCCAGATACAAAAATCGACATTTATTCATGTACAAACTTCCACATTTATTCAAATACAGTCATGTCAGTCATCCTCTTCTGGGATATCGTCATAACTCTCCAAATCCCGACTCTGACTGGCCATTCGGCAACAAATCTCTCACTCTAGCTGACGATCTTAACTAGGGCGTATTTTAGGGGTAGGTCTTATATTAAAAGCATCCTGAAAAATTGTACTAGGTCTTATTATAGGGGTATGTCTTACTTTCAGGGAAACATGGATTATGTGCGTGTATGTGTGTGGTCTAGCAGTCTACCATAGACAAGACGCTGGCTGCCATGAATCTTCAATCCTCTCTGTCATCTGCCATGTAGACAAAGCTGATGATGCTGACATTATTTGTTGATCAACTCTTCTGGCTTTTCATGTTTTTTAAAAACCCCAGGTGGTCATCCCCAGAGTTTGTTCTCGCTGCAGTTTCTGGCGAGTGGATAGCTGCTATGTGGAGAGATACTGAGCTATATGTTATAAAACCTGGTGCAATGAAGTAAACCCTCCTTTATGTTGTCCCCGAACTACTTTTAGAAGATGGGAAGTTCCAGTAAGAGCTCTGCAACAGCCCCTGTGAAGGTGGCAACCCAGTACATGGTCAGGGGACAGGTAACCCAGTACATGGTCAGGAGAAAGATCTCACCACCAACTTCTCTCCTGTAAACACAAAACTCTTTATCAGATCTCAGACAACATGGACACCCATATATCAAACCCCAGAGTTACAACTTACTATCTTAAATAAAGTCACTTAAGAGTCAACAGGGTCGATTTCATTGCACCAGGCTTTTATTCCATGTGGCTTAGTCTCTTTCCGCAGCACAGAAAGCGTCGCACAAAGCATGAACTCCGTAGCTCCAGCGATGACCGCAAGGAGTCTCCGAACAAATGCACTCATGAGCCAAAGGACGCAGCCCGGAATCGAACCCACAACCTTTGGAGTGCGAGTCAGACGGCTTGACCACTTCGCCAAAGAGACTCTATGTCTCTCTATATTCTATTGTATAGTATAGTATTGTATATTATATATACTGACTATCTTCCAAAGGAATCATAACCAACCAACCTTCTATCATGGGACTACCTTTGTTTACAAGCCTGATTCACAGCATTATTATGTGAGGTGACTAACTCCATTCCGATGACCATTTCCTGTCAGAACACTGAGGAAAGCTGAGTACATATGTCATGCTCAGGTGCATTACGGTAATGCTACAACATGGTTCTGAACCCACTAACTACATCACATAGTTACAATTGGCAAGCGCTGTAATAACAAACATAACTGGATGTTAACAAGTGACATATACATAACTGGCTAACAATCATACTATACAACACACTACTGCTAACTACTCAACAATTTTACTATAACATGTCCATTCTAAATATTACTGAATTTCTCAACACTGGTCTACAGCAAACACAAAAACTAGTCTTACAGTAGGAACTTGTTTTAGGTGTGTATGTGTAGGATGATCACATTTTCTAACCTTGAATGCAAAAGAAATAGGTGATACATTTTCCCCTCACTTAGCAGGTGACAAGCCCAGGCATTTAACTCTATAACACATGCACTAAACAAATTACTTTCTTCTTCGTTTCTTCTTTTTGTTTGCTCGCTTAAACTCGAGCGTAGCCCTTACACACTGTTTAAAGTAGTAAAGGACTGAGTTTTGCGTGTGGGCTTGCTTTCCCTTTTAAAGGTGTCCCTCGCCATTCAGGCGAGCCCACTCCGACTTCAGAGGTAACAAATTACTGATCTATTCAATAATGACTACAAGATGTACTTCATAAATTACTGATCTTTTAAATGACTAGAAGATATACTTCACAATTTATGGAACTTTTCAAAGATGACTAGAAGATATACATAACAAATTACTAATCTATTCAGTGTTGATTTGATGTGGTTAACAACTTTCTCTGTAATCTCGTATATCCACGTGAAGAACACAGCTGCGCGAGATTCGGTAACAGATCGCGCGGCGTTAGTACTTATGGGGTATTTGAGCCTGTCACTCAGAAAGCAGTGGCAAACTACTGAGCATAATCTTGCCAAGAACATCAACAACAGCTGAAAAATGCTGGTGTTGACTGCAACGTCCTGTAAGGGATATGCAACTTTTAAAAAAAATACTCCACAAATCATAACCATAAGGAGGATTCTGGTGCTTTTGCCTTGACCACAAGTAGTCTGACTAAGGAAGTCATGGCAGTAAGTAAAGCAATAACATGGCTCGAGACACAGACATTCACTAGGGCATGTGTCCTTAGTGATTCAATGAGTATGCTCAGGAAGAGAGAGATGGGGTGGATCCGAAGACAGTGGGTGTTGTCTCTGGAGTGGTCACTGCTGGCAAGGATTAGTTTCATTTTAATGCTAGGACATGTGGGTGTCCAAGGAAATGAGCAGGTTGACAGCTTGCAGGTAAGGCTAATGTTGAAGGTGGACGAGCCATGGACAAGGCTGATATACTGAATGCTCTACGAGAAGTAAGTCGTTTACGAGAACCAAGTGACTGTGACTCTATATCTATGGTCAGACTGCGAGAACAGCAAGTTAAAAGAGGTGTGGCCAAACAAGAACACTGTGCAGGAAGCCAAAGAAGATTAATAAACCAACACAGAACTGGTGTCGTTAGCCGTTACACGCTGCAGGATTTACTGAGGATGGAATCTGAGCACTTATGGACTGAATGGTTCCATGTGCAATGAGGATGATCCATTGACTTAACTAATTATATATACTCCACAAATTACTGATCTATTCAGTGCTAATTTACAGCAAATATACTCCACAAATTACTGATCTATTCAGTGTTTATTTACAGCAAGTATACTCCACAAATTACTGATCTATTCAGTGCTAATTTACAGCAAATATACTCCATAAATCACTGATCTATTCAGTGTTGATTTACAGCATGACCATTACATTAATCAAGTGAGGGCTGAATCTGCAACCTTGACTGGCTGCAAGAACATCAAGCCATAAAAAGTAAAGCCAGAAAAATGTGCTACGTCTGGAGCTAAATTAGAATAGTCAACTAACACAGAACTGTTGTCGACAACTGCATTCTGGGGGAGATACTAAGGAGGGGATCTGAGGACTTATGGACTGAATGGTTTGAAATGCAGTGAGGATAATCTAACGAGTAACTAGGTAACTAATTCTTAGCTGAGGCTGGTTCACCAGTCAGTAGTACCAGCCTGCACATGTTTATTATGTGTTTCATGTCCATTATAAATGCCAGCATGATTGGTATGCTGAAGCCAACATTTCTGGTTGTACCCTGACTTGGACCCCTCCTGAATACCCTAAATACCCTAGACAATAGATGATCCATCTACGGTTCTGAAACTTGGAACTATGAATTCCCTAGACAATAGATCCATCTACGGTTCTGAAAAGATCATATGTCTATATAACGTAACCATGACAATACTGCAGTACATGATATTCTTGGCATCTGTAAAGAAGGTAGTTTGCCTTTGCTTTCTTTCCTAGAAGTTACCATACTGGTCAATGACCGTAGACATTGTCTCCCCAAAAAAGAGATCCTCTGCCTACCGTCGTGTAGCTGGAGACCATAACCTACAACTATCTGTTGGCTGCTCTTCAACTTCATCCACCACATGCACACAGGCTGAAAAACAGTTGATGGCTGTGGAAATGTAGTTTCTGAAGAAAATGCAAAGAATACTGTGGGCAGACAGAAAAACCAATGAATAAGTCCTATAAGAAGCAAATGAAGATCGTAAACTGATTAGAGAAATTAGATGTAGACAGTCAACATTGTTTTGGCATGTTATGAGAAGAAATGAATTGGAGAACTTGGTGACGCCTGGCAAGATCGAAGGGAAGAGACCAAGAGGAAGGTAGAGAAGTAAATACATGGATGGCTTGGCCACATGGCATTGTCGAGACAGGAACACGGAGTTGATTCACGACTCTGGTGATCGAGTGAGATGGCAGAACATGACCGCCCAAGCTTGTGTGTGGCTCATGATGGATGGATGACAATACATTTAATTGGAAATATAATCAAACATATTACAACATTATTCATTGGACGGAAAGTAGAACAGATAGATCTATCCAACAAGAACTCAATACTGAAGAAGGTTGGCTATGAAGACAAATAAAAATAAGGAACATTTCATATTTTGAACAAGTGAAAGATCATGAAAGTCTAGGAAAGATCATTATGGCAGATAACTGATACATGACACAACAGGGGCAGAACATGTGGCTTATGGCAGATTTACAAGTTGGTTGCATATCCTTTACAAGATGTTGCAGTCAGCCCCAGCATATTTAGCTGTTTGTGATTTCTTGACAAGTTTACATTCAGTAGTTTGCCATTGCTTTCTGAACGACTGGCACTCACACCATTGTATGGAAACCAATGCAAGGTGGTCTGCTTCCAAATCGCCTGCAGCTGTATTTCGACCGTGATATACAGGATTACAAATTTTATTCGTAACCTCATGACCACAGCACCGGCTTATGGTAGAGAGACATGTCACAACACTGTTAACAGGGAAGCTTTCTCTGTCACAATACTGTTACGGGTAAACTTTCTCTGTCACATAACTGTTACAGGGAAACTTTCTGTCACAATACTGTTATAAGGAAACTTTTTCTGTCACAACACTGTCACGGGGAAACTTTCTCTGTCACAATACCGTTATGGGGAACTTTCTGTGCCACAATACTGTTACGGGGAAAATTTCTCTGTCACAATACTGTTACAGGGAAACTTTCTCTGTCACAATACTGTTATGGGGAAACTTTTTCTAGGGACAGCCATCTGGATAATGACTACTGTGCCTTATTCTAAATTATGATAAGTCTAAAATAACCAGCTCTGTAGTGAAAGAACGTCTTGTGTTGGTTTTAATGCAATGGCAGGAGTGCCAGTTATTCAGAAAGCAGTGGCAAACTACTGAACGTAAACTTGCCAAGAAATCACAAATAGCCAAAAATGTTGGGGCTGACTGAGATGTCCTGTGAAGGAAATGCAACTAACTGTTTTGTTGTTTTAATAACCATACTTGTCAACTCCTAAAATAGCAACTGGAATACCACACAAACAACTGTACAGATTAGCAAAACATACAAACAGCTTATACACAATTAAGACTGGTATATTTCATATCACAGAATGAGATATCACTTGTTCTACTAGCTAAAGGCGGGAGATACTGAAGAATGTGGCTGTGGAACCAGTACCAACTCAACCGAAGTGAACAAGTAGCAATCTTCAGACTGCACAGGACAACTCGACCAAAGTGAACAAGTAGCAATCTTCAGACTGCACAGGACAACTCGACCGAAGTGAACAAGTAGCAATCTTCAGACTGCACAGGACAACTCGACCAAAGCGAACAAGTAGCAATCTTCAGACTGCACAGGACAACTCGACCGAAGTGAACAAGTAGCAATCTTCAGACTGCACAGGACAACTCGACCGAAGTGAACAAGTAGCAATCTTCAGACTGCACAGGACAACTCGACCAAAGTGAACAAGTAGCAATCTTCAGACTGCACAGGACAACTCGACCAAAGCGAACAAGTAGCAATCTTCAGACTACACAGGACATAACAAGCTGAAATACAATGTGTTCAATAAACTAAACGCAAAGACACTACAACGTCTTGAAATATGATTCAAACTCACGACAGGAGAAAGACACCCAGAGTCATGACCCGGACGAGCCCACCATCAGAGAGCGTCAAGAAGGTAATGGGCCAAAACATTTTGGGAAGGGGGTCCACTTTTGAGGATCAGAAGCCTCCTGTTGTACCTGCTCCGCAGCAGAGTTTTTATCACATAGAAGATACTGATGAAGGTGGAATAACCAGGGAATTGGTAAAATGACAGCCAAACATTTGTTGCAAGAATCCAACTTATGCAGAGTACAGAAAATCTGGCTGACTCCGTCTCCATCTGAAAACAAACTATGAAAATGTCAACAAATATTCAGTCTGATTTCTCAAAGGAGAAGAAGATATTGAATTATAATCAATTATTGTCGAGCGTGAATTGTGACTAGGAGATGATTCATCAAACTAAAATCTTAAAATGCGGATGTGCTATCATTTTTAACTTCAAATCAGACACTGATTCAATTTGATTTTTTTTTTCATTTAAAAAAACATAAAATTTCAAATGACTGTCTCCGTCTAATTTCTCTAAAAATTTTATGGTTTTCATTTGTTTCTTGTAAAACTTGCCCACAATCATGTTTCGTCAATTCACAGAAAACCCAGTAAACACATGACTCAATTGATACATCATCATCATGTGCCATGCCAATAAGTGTTGGGGATCAGGTTCGTCTTTAACATGATGACTAGAGACTCGGAGCAGGTCTCTTGTCCTGATTATTCCATGTCGCCATCAAGGTGTTTCTCTTTTGTCTTGATACAGAATGGGTTAAAAGATACTGTCGAAGGTAATATAATTAAATATACTTTCTTGTATATAGTTCTAACAACAAAAACAAAATACAGTATAACAAGGTCATTTATCCTTACAAAGACTGCTGAACTTATGCATACAAGAAACATATATTTGTACAATGTTGTCTAAAATTGCTGGAATTACGAGAACAAAGGCATTTCTTACACAGCATTCAACAACTGATTAAATGTCATTATAACACAGTCATTTTACCCTACAAAAACTGCTGAATTTATGCATTTGAAAACCCCATATTTTGTTCAATGTTGTCTAAATTCATTGGAATTATGACAACACATCTATCTCTTACACAACATTCACAAAATAATGGAATTATGAACACAACAAAGTCATAATGATCAAATACTGGTTGAATTATGAGTATAACATAGTGATATGTTTTAAGCAACGTATGTACTATGTATGTATTTAATGTCTTCTAAAATTCATGAATTATGGGAACAAAAAAAAGGAACATATTTTAAACAATATTAAAAAACGGTGGAATTGTTCATTAAACAAATTCATATATTAAAAAATACCAGCTAAAATACTGGAATTACCTCTACAATACATTCTAATATTGTATGTTTGATAAAACTACTGCAGTTACTGGTACAACAAGATCTAATATTGTATAATATCTGCTAAAACTATTGAAATTACCAGCACAACAAACTCATACTGTACATTATCCGCTAGAACTACTACAATTACCGGTACAACATATTCTAATGCTGTACGTCTGCTAGAACTACTACAGTTACCATTATAACACATTCTAATACTGTACGTCTGCTAGAACAACTACAATTACCATTACAACATTCTAATATTGTGCAATGTCTGTTAGTTACCGGAATCATCAGTAAAACAAATTCACATATTCAAAACAATGTTTTTCTGTAGTGAATTTGAATAATAAAGATACAAACAATGGACTACACAATTTATTGCCTGCCAAATTTCACTGCATCTTGTAAGGTGAATACTGCAGAATTATATTTCAGCTTAAAGCATTTATCTTTTTACTTTATGTTGTGTGACGTCCGCAGTATACACCTGGCGAGGTGAGCAAAATATGGCAGGCAATAAATTGTGCAGTCTATTGTTTGTGTCTTCTTTGTTCAAATTCATATATCTTGAATATGGTTCCAATGCCAGTGGAACAATGCATATAACAATGTCATATTTCATTAACAACATACATAAATGGATGGAACCATACAGCAGACGAAACAAGTCATGTTTTAAACAGTATTAACTATTTATATCCAACAGTTGTTACTTGAATTCTTTCTATCTCAAGGAGTTGTGCTTTAACTGTCTCTCATTTTATGTATGAATGAGGGTATAAAGAAGAGAGAGAGAGAGAGAGAGAGAGAGAGAGAGAGAGAGAATGAGAGAGAGAGAGAATGAGAGAGAGAGAGAGAGAGAAAGAGAGCCTGTATGTGTGAGTATATGTTTGTGATTGTGAGTGGGTGTATCATGTATGCGAGGGAGTGTGTATTTGTGAGTTATTGCGTGGGTATAAAACTGTAAGAGTTTGTGTAAATGGTGAATGTACGTATGTAGGCACACACACGCATGCATGCACTCACGGTTTTGTAAAAATGCACATGTGAATGTGTGTGTGTGTTTGCCTACCTGTCTCATAACATGTTAATATGCATTATTCATTCCTTTACTAATGTTTTTTCTATAAGAATGTAACATGCACAACAGATATTTGATGTACGAAAGATGAGTGGTTGGAAGGGTCAAATGTAAGGCGGACCTGCATGTCCAATTTGTGACCCTTTGAAAATACAGTTTGTTCGTTCACTGCCAGAAAGTCACAGCAGCTGCCGGATGGTGGAAATAATGATAACAAAATCACAGGAATATGACTTTCACCACGGTGGCATTGTGGTTAGTGTGCTGACTTGTCACGACTGGTCCAGGTTTAACCCCCAGGGAAGGCCGGATAATATTTTTATGACTTGTACAGCTCTGGGGTCCACCCAATTTCATAATTTCCAGGTTTAACCCCCAGGGAAGGCCGGATAATATTTTTATGACTTGTACAGCTCTGGGGTCCACCCAATTTCATAAAAATGAAACGCTGTCACATTAAATATAGCTAAAGTATTTCAGTTTCCAAGATATGATGCCATTTATAAGCCAGACTTTTTTATATTCAGATCTGAAAATAATAACAGTAAATTTTACAGTAAACAGCTTTATGTTACAATTCGGAAGGAGTGTAACAGTGCAACAACCGCCTGGAACAGATGAAGTTAAGAAAAGCATGGAGTAACAAATAAATGTTTCTTGTTTTGTTAGCCATAGATTGAGTTAAGGGATTCTACATCAGCATCAGCATCTGGCAAAACATCACAGCCTGTCGGAAAGACACTTGTTCATTTGCCATTGCACCTGCCTCATGCATTTTCATGTTCAGAACATCTTTAATGTACTGTACCCGCCGTCTAACTCGGACATTTGTGGAAGGTAAATTAAATTAAAATTAGCATCAAACTTAGAATATTTAACTCCACTGTGAGATCAGTACTACTGTATGGATCAGAAACCTGGAAAACTAATACAAGAATTGCTAAAAAAAACTACAGTGTAAGAGCATTGCCCAATTGGCGCCTGCACAGAATAGTTGTACTATAATGGTGTGGCAGAATCAACAATGTGAAGCTTATGGAAAGACCTAAACCCATTCCACTGAATCAAGAAGTGAGGAGATGTTGGGGCTGGATAGGACCCACATTGAGAAAACCTAAATATAGTATAGCTAGAAATTGTCTTGTCTGCAACCCACAGAATGGACGAAATAGTGGGAGACCTAAAAACAACGGAACAGAGAATTAGAGACGGAAATAGTGGGAGACCCAGGAACAACGGAACAGAGAATCAGAGATGGAAATAGTGGGAGACCTAGGAACAACGGAACAGAGAATTAGAGATGGAAATAGTGGGAGACCTAGGAACAATGGAACAGAGAATTAGAGATGGAAATAGTGGGAGACCTAGGAACAATGGAACAGAGAATTAGAGATGGAAATAGTGTGAGACCCAGGAACAACGGAACAGAGAATTAGAGATGGAAATAGTGGAAGACCCAGGAACAATGGAACAGAGAATTAGAGATGGAAATAGTGGGAGACCCAGGAGAAATGGAACAGAGAATTAGAGACGGAAATAGTGGGAGACCTAGGAACAACGGAACAGAGAATTAGAGATGGAAATAGTGGGAGACCTAGGAACAATGGAACAGAGAATTAGAGATGGAAATAGTGTGAGACCCAGGAACAACGGAACAGAGAATTAGAGATGGAAATAGTGGGAGACCCAGGAACAATGGAACAGAGAATTAGAGATGGAAATAGTGGGAGACCCAGGAGCAATGGAACAGAGAATTAGAGACGGAAATAGTGGGAGACCTAGGAACAACGGAACAGAGAATTAGAGATGGAAATAGTGGGAGACCTAGGAACAACGGAACAGAGAATCAGAGATGGAAATAGTGGGAGATCCAGGAACAACGGAACAGAGAATTAGAGATGGAAATAGTGGGAGACCCAGGAACAACGGAACAGAGAATTAGAGATGGAAATAATGGGAGACCTAGGAACAACAGAACAGAGAATTAGAGACAGAAATAGTGTGAGACCTAGGAACAATGGAACAGAGAATTAGAGACGGAAATAGTGGGAGACCCAGGAACAACAGAACAGAGAATTAGAGATGGAAATAGTGGGAGACCTAGGAACAACGGAACAGAGAATTAGAGATGGAAATAGTGGGAGACCTAGGAACAACGGAACAGAGAATTAGAGATGGAAATAGTGGGAGACCTAGGAACAACGGAACAGAGAATTAGAGATGGAAATAGTGGGAGACCTAGGAACAATGGAACAGAGAATTAGAGATGGAAATAGTGGGAGACCTAGGAACAATGGAACAGAGAATTAGAGATGGAAATAGTGTGAGACCCAGGAACAACGGAACAGAGAATTAGAGATGGAAATAGTGGGAGACCCAGGAACAATGGAACAGAGAATTAGAGATGGAAATAGTGGGAGACCCAGGAGCAATGGAACAGAGAATTAGAGACGGAAATAGTGGGAGACCTAGGAACAACGGAACAGAGAATTAGAGATGGAAATAGTGGGAGACCTAGGAACAATGGAACAGAGAATTAGAGATGGAAATAGTGTGAGACCCAGGAACAACGGAACAGAGAATTAGAGATGGAAATAGTGGGAGACCCAGGAACAATGGAACAGAGAATTAGAGATGGAAATAGTGGGAGACCCAGGAGCAATGGAACAGAGAATTAGAGACGGAAATAGTGGGAGACCTAGGAACAACGGAACAGAGAATTAGAGATGGAAATAGTGGGAGACCTAGGAACAACGGAACAGAGAATCAGAGATGGAAATAGTGGGAGATCCAGGAACAACGGAACAGAGAATTAGAGATGGAAATAGTGGGAGACCCAGGAACAACGGAACAGAGAATTAGAGATGGAAATAATGGGAGACCTAGGAACAACAGAACAGAGAATTAGAGACAGAAATAGTGTGAGACCTAGGAACAATGGAACAGAGAATTAGAGACGGAAATAGTGGGAGACCCAGGAACAACAGAACAGAGAATTAGAGATGGAAATAGTGGGAGACCTAGGAACAACGGAACAGAGAATTAGAGATGGAAATAGTGGGAGACCTAGGAACAACGGAACAGAGAATTAGAGATGGAAATAGTGGGAGACCTAGGAACAACGGAACAGAGAATTAGAGATGGAAATAGTGGGAGACCTAGGAACAACGGAACAGAGAATTAGAGATGGAAATAGTGGGAGACCCAGAAACAATGGAACAGAGAATTAGAGATGGAAATAGTGGGAGACCCAGGAACAACGGAACAGAGAATTAGAGATGGAAATAGTGGGAGACCTAGGAACAACGGAACAGAGAATTATAGATGGAAATAGTGGGAGACCTAAGAACAATGGAACAGAGAATTAGAGACGGAAATAGTGGGAGACCCAGAAACAACGGAACAGAGAATTAGAGATGGAAATAGTGGGAGACCTAGGAACAACGGAACAGAGAATTAGAGATGGAAATAGTGGGAGACCTAGGAACAACTGAACAGAGAATTAGAGACAGAAATAGTGGGAGACCCAGGAACAATGGAACAGAGAATTAGAGACAGAAATGAATGTTATGTGGAGAACACAAACAGAGCTGCAGGAGATAGAAAAAGATGGGGCAGCTTGGCCTGAATTGGCTAGGCCCCGACGGAGGATACATGGGAAAAGAAGAAGCATCCCCACTGTCATGGTGGTCAGCCACCTACCTCATCCTCCAGGAACCATGCTTTCTGTTACTCTTCTTCCTAAGCTACTGTGACATTTTATGTTTCCAAAATATTTGTAGTTTCTGAGACGAAGCTGTTCATCAGCCAGTCAAGTAACTATGCAAAGATAAAAGATAATGCCAGAACAAAGTTACATCCCCGAAACATATTTATCAATAATACAATTATGAATACAAAACAGAAATACTGTTCAAGGACAGGTGTGTGTAACTATGAGTAGAAAAACATTTTGTACAACATCTTAAAACAAGGCAGGAACTATTCACACAGCAGTAATATTTCTTACATAAAATAAACTACTCATCGGACCTGTCACTCCATGCTGTAGTTCATTTTATTGTTTAAAATGTTCACAGATCATGTGAATCACACTATATTTGTATATAATGACTTAAAACTACCAGATTTTTTGGGTGGTATGTGATTCTAAAAAACACAATTCCTGTTCTAGAAATTTTGAAAAAATGTTTCATCAGCCAATTCAACATCCAGACTACTGAACATAAATTTGTCAAAAAATCTAAAACAGTTTTTTAAAATGCTGGGGTTGATTGAAACATCCTGTAAAGGATATGCAAGTAATTAACAATATCCCGATGAGGACCAGCTCTGATCAGAGACTGCAATTTTAGCCCATTAGATTAAGGCTAAGCGTTGGCCCCTCATGAAGGTTTAATGATTTTCCTCTTCCTGTAAGTCGAATGATTGATTCCTTATACTGTGAGATGATTCATTGATCCATTCATGAAAGTTTAATGATTTGCTACTTCTTGTAGGCCGATTGATTCTTTACTGTGAGATGAGTCATTGGTCTCTACTTGTCGGCTGAGAAATTTATTCTTTCTAATAACTGCAATAAACTCAAATTTCACCATGTTATACCACTGCTGGTGTCTGCTAGTATTTTTAAAAATTGAGATTTAAAACCCTTTATGCAAACATTCAGGTTAGATATTTTTTGAAAATTCTTCCTTGTTCATCTGACATAAAAAAAAAAATTTTGGACATATTTGCACTGTCAGTTTAAAGAGGAGCTTTTGGCCGACACATTCAACTTCTGCAGAAAAAAATTCCCACAATTAAATATTTTGTGCATCAGAGATTAAAACCCATGTTGCTCAAAGTCTAAGTCCATTGCTCTAAATGCTTGACCACCAACTCCTTACTTTGAAGCACTTCCTGAGAAAAATCTGGAATCACTTGCACACTCTAAACTAAACAGGAATCATAAAACATTCACTACGCAAAATAAAATAAAAAATCACAATTCAATCAATTACTGAATCGATGTCTTGCTACCCCAAACAGAATCAGTTGGTGTCTGATTCTGTGGCGTTCCATGATTCTGTGGCGTTCCATGATTCTGTGGCAACGGTGGATTCATTCCCAAGGTCGCTGTTGATGGACAGCGAGACACCTGTCGAGAGTTATGCTGGGTGTGCAGGGTGTTGATCGTGGTTGTGCTTCCAGCTATCAGACGTGCTATTTCGTGAACATCTAAGTGACTGCGGTAGATTTTGTCTCCAAGTTGGTATTCCAATGTGCCAAAATTTTGCTGACTCATTCTTTCAGGGGAGTAGCGGTCCTTCCTGTCGTCAGCCAAGGCAGGGCCCCAATGAGGCAGTGGCTTACTTCGCATCCTTAAAAGCTGATGAAATTAAATACGCAGAAATGAACAGTTGGTCAAAGGATTCATCCTAGAAATTACTTACATAATATTGTTACAAGAAGGGACCAATTCAAGAATAATTTCTGGAATATAATACTCTGTCTTCTATAACATTCTTAGAAAATAACACAGCTAGGATACTATTCCTGAATATAACATTTAATTTCTACTATAATCTTAAAAAATAGCAAACTATCTCTCTAATACAAAGGTTCTCAACCAGTGAGGAATTCCCTCCTGGGGGAATTTTGTGGTTTCTAGGTGGGGAATTAAGATTATTTCAAGATCACATTAATACAAGAACCAATTACTTAATATTGTTTTTCCCTCCATACTTTATGGTTTTGTACTTCTCGCCCTTCTGAAATTCATTTTATAACGTAAGTAGACCCGCAAATCACTTTTCATGTAGACGTCTAGACTTGTTCTAGTATGTGTTATTAAATTTAGCTTCCATTTTTATGTATATTGTGTAGGAGCGGGGGTCGGGGGTGGGGTGGGGGGATTTATAAGGAGGAAATACGAAAGGGGGGAAGGGGGGATTCTGAACATATTGTGAAGGGGTGCATGGGCCAAAAAAGGTTGAGAACCCTACTCTAATACGTTCTAGAATATAATAAACTGACTACTACTGCCAAGAATTTAACAAACTTTCTCACTACTACTTTCAGAAATGTTACAATCTGACTACTACTTTCAGAAATATTACAATCTATATAGTATAGGGAGGAAATACAAAGGTTGATTTGGGGGGGGGGGGGGGTATGAATTCTGAACATATGGTGAAGGGATGCATGGGCCAAAAAAGGTTGAGAACCCCTACTCAAATACGTTCTAGAATATAATAAAGTGACTACTACTGTCAGGAATGTAACAAACTTTCTCACTACTACTTTCAGAAATATTACAGTCTGACTACTACTTTATAAAACATTACAATCTCACTACTACTTTATAAAATGTAATAATTATTGGCAGTTGGGCCATTCTTTCACCATTTATAGTTTGGTTAAGAAAAAAGATGCCTTTTCATGCTGGGATTGAAGTAAGACTACTGTGCACATAGACCAGTGTACTATTCACTATGCCAGGATGTCAGTACAGAACCCTTGTACACATCTTGAGCCATACTGTACATATGAGGTTAGTCCATGATTTCAAGTAGACCAGTGGGTACTTGATAAGTGATGCGGTCAGTATTGTGCTGGCCATCTTGACTTCTCAGGATATTTCCAGATACCCGTTTCTTAGATTGGTCCTCAACCTTGCCCTCCTGTATGGTTATTATAAGAGTGTTATGGGGGTCAGCATGACTGAATGGATAAGAACGCGTGTTCTTAAATATCCGGTGTGCTGATGCGCTGATTCAACCCCTGCACCGGACAGTTGGACTAACATGTTGACTTCTTGTCCTTGACTTGGAGACGTAAATTACAAGTGCCTCTGAAGTTCGCCTGATGGCGAGGGACACTATAAATAGAGAAAGCTCATCCTCAAGCAAAATTCAGTCCAGCACAATTAGAAGTAGTTCAAAGCGAACGAGCGAAAATTTAAAAAAAAGAGTTATATCTTTTAAAGTGGTCGAAATATTTCCCTTGCCTCTTTTTTATTTCTTTCATCAACTCTCTTTTCATTCCCAGTTTTTCTGGAACCTCTGTATTTGATTGTTTTTGTTTCCATGAAATACGACATATTCTTATGCATATCCACATCTCAAGGCCTCTATTTCTAGTTGCTTGTTCAATGTCCAGTAGTGTTGAATATACATAGCATTTGACAATTCTCATTATTAATGTGTTGTTAATCTTTCTAGATATTAATACTGATTTCATGTTGTTGAAAGAATTTTTGGTCATCCCTATTCTCTTTTTGATTTCTACTTCATTTCGGCCATCATCTGTTATTACATGTCAAAGGTAGGAGAAACTTGTTACTTGTTCTAGTATCTCCCCATTTATTGTGATGTTCATAGATGACCTTTCCTTTCCACTGTTAATTATCATAGTTTTCATTTTTAGGACGTTAATATCTAAGCCGTATTCTGCACTATGTTCCATTAGGTTTTGTAACTCTTGCTCGCTTTCTGATAGTAACACAGTATCGTCAGCATATCTAAGATTGTTTGTGATTCTTCCATTGATGTTAAGTCCAGGCAGTTTGACTTGTTTAAAAATTCTTTCTGTAGAAAGAGTCACTTATCATCTTACAGTGTGCAAGAAGAGATCAAGTAAAGAACCCTTACATGCCTTAAGGTGCACTGGCCATATGGTACTAGACACATCACTGTAAAGGTGCACTGGCCATATGGTACTAGACACATCACTGTAAAGGTGCACTGGCCATATGGTACTAGACACATCACTGTAAAGGTGCACTGGCCATATGGTACTAGACACATCACTGTAAAGGTGCACTGGCCATATGGTACTAGACACATCACTGTAAAGGTGCACTGGCCATATGGTACTAGACACATCACTGTAAAGGTGCACTGGCCATATGGTACTAGACACATCACTGTAAAGGTGCACTGGCCATATGGTACTAGACACATCACAGTAAAGGTGCACTGGCCATATGGTACTAGACACATCACTGTAAAGGTGCACTGGCCATATGGTACTAGACACATCACTGTAAAGGTGCACTGGCCATATGGTACTAGACACATCACTGTAAAGGTGCACTGGCCATATGGTACTAGACACATCACTGTAAAGGTGCACTGGCCATATGGTACTAGACACATCACAGTAAAGGTGCACTGGCCATATGGTACTAGAC
The DNA here is from genome assembly GCA_963921405.1 of Cepaea hortensis. Lineage (NCBI taxonomy): Eukaryota > Metazoa > Mollusca > Gastropoda > Stylommatophora > Helicidae > Cepaea > Cepaea hortensis. The sequence goes on from OY992892.1 coordinate 11,997,532, forward strand.
ACATCACCGTAAAGGTGCACTGGCCATATGGTACTAGACACATCACCGTAAAGGTGCACTGGCCATATGGTACTAGACACATCACCGTAAAGGTGCACTGGCCATATGGTACTAGACACATCACCGTAAAGGTGCACTGGCCATATGGTACTAGACACATCACCGTAAAGGTGCACTGGCCATATGGTACTAGACACATCACCGTAAAGGTGCACTGGCCATATGGTACTAGACACATCACCGTAAAGGTGCACTGGCCATATGGTACTAGACACATCACCGTAAAGGTGCACTGGCCATATGGTACTAGACACATCACTGTAAAGGTGCACTGGCCATATGGTACTAGACACATCACTGTAAAGGTGCACTGGCCATATGGTACTAGACACATCACCGTAAAGGTGCACTGGCCATATGGTACTAGACACATCACCGTAAAGGTGCACTGGCCATATGGTACTAGACACATCACCGTAAAGGTGCACTGGCCATATGGTACTAGACACATCACCGTAAAGGTGCACTGGCCATATGGTACTAGACACATCACCGTAAAGGTGCACTGGCCATATGGTACTAGACACATCACTGTAAAGGTGCACTGGCCATATGGTACTAGACACATCACTGTAAAGGTGCACTGGCCATATGGTATTAGACACATCACTGTAAAGGTGCACTGGCCATATGGTACTAGACACATCACTGTAAAGGTGCACTGGCCATATGGTACTAGACACATCACTGTAAAGGTGCACTGGCCATATGGTACTAGACACATCACTGCCCCGGGAAGGTTAACCCGGTCAACAAATGCCCGCAGAAGTCGGATGTGTCGGCCTAACGGCGCAAGAACGCAGCTCTGCTGTAAACAGGCACAACGCAATCACGTCCAAAAAAAAAACTCCGGATGAACGAAGAAGAAGAAGAAGACACATCACTGTAAAGACCCATGGGCACTTGATGTGTGATGTGGTCAATACCATGCTGATTACCTTTACTTGCCAAAGACATTCCTGATATCTATTTTTAAACTGAGCTGACCTGTGAGCCCAGAACAATTTTAAAAATCCTCCTCATGCAAATTCAAACCAATGATCACCAGGTCGCAGGTAAGTGTCTAGCCAAACTACCAGAACCATCAAACTGTGTGTGTTTAAAAGAATGTTAAAGGCATAGGATCGACGTCATTGCATCAGGTTTTAACCCATATGGCCCAGTCTTTATCCACAGGGTGGCCTGCAGAAAGCGTCACACAAAGCGTAAAATCTGTAGCTCCTTCTACAACTCTCAGAAGTCTGAAAAAATAGCACCTGTGAATCTTTAACTGAGCCCATAATCTTCAGAGCTCAATGCAGATGACTTAACCACTTCGCCACTTAACTCTCAGTAACAATGTTACCAGCAACTGCCTAAGGTAGGGAAGATAGTAACAGTATTATAATAAATGGTCTTACTCTCACAAGATCAAGTGTGCACACCTTATGAAAAACATGTATGTTGTCATATATTTTTATTATGTCCTGACCAAATGTAAGAAGTAAAATCACACATACATGCTGATTTATGCACTTGAAAAATATACAACCACACTTGGTGTGTTGATAAGAATAAAAAGAGCCAAGAAACGAGCAAACGAATGAACAAACTTTATTTTCAAAAAGTCACAAATTCAGCAAGAAGGTTTGTCTTACATTTGGCCATTCCAATCACTCAGCATGTTACATTCACATAGGAAAAACAACACTATAAAATGAAAATTGTTAGTTAAAGATGAGAGTACTTACTCGGAAACCTCCTTTCTTGCAGTAATAGTAGCAAAACCATAAGACAATGGCCGAAATGGGAAACATGACAATCAGCCATCCAAGATACTGAGCCCACTGAGGATAGGGCAGGCCGTTGTGTGTGGGCTCTTTGTAAAATACACAATTGAGAATGATTGTCGCCTGGAATGTACAAGCATAACCCTTGTTACAAATGTTCCTACAAGAACACAGCTTTGTTACAAATGTTCATACAAGAACACAATTTTGTTACAAATGTTCATACAATAAAACAACTTTTTTTACAAATGTTCATATAAGAACACAGCTTTGTTACAAATGTTCATACAAGAATGCAGCTTTGCTACAACTGTTCATACAAGAACACAATTTTGTTACAAATGTTCATACAATAAAACAACTTTTTTTTACAAATGTTCATAAAAGCACACCACTTCGTTACAAATATTCAAACTTCGTCCTTGACTTGGGGACGTTAATTACAAGTACCCCTGAAGTCGGAGTGGGTTTGCCTGATGGCGAGGGACACTGTTAATAGGGAAAGCTAACCCACACACAAAATTCAGTCCATCACTACTATAAATAGTGTGTATGGACTACACTTGAGTTCAAAGCAAACAAGGGCAAAAAAAAATAAATAAAAATGTTCAAACAAGAAGGCAACTTTGTTACAAATGTTCTTACAAGCACAACTTTGTTACAAATGTTCTTACAAGCACAACTTTGTTACAAATGTTCATTCAAGAACACAGCTTTGTTACAAATGTTCAAACTAGAACACAGCAAACAGGAATACAGACAAGCAGGCAGACATGGCTAATACAGAATCATCATCACACATCCTCAGAAGTCAACCAGTCAATTGGACTAAAATGTTGACTTCTAGTTCTTGACTTGGGGACCTAAATTACAAGTGCCCCAGAGGTTGGAGTAGGGTTCGCCTGATTATCAGGAACACTGGTAGCTGGGAAAGCTAATCCACACGCAAAAATCAGTCCAGGGCACTCCCCAGCAGTGGCAACTACTATAAATAGAAGCACATGTATGGACTACGTATGAGTTCAAAACGAGCAAAGAAAAATACACAAAAAATAACCATGGCATTGAATGTAAACCCACAGATACTCGCATTCCTCTTCTTCATCTCCTCATCCTCCTCCTGCTGATTTTAATTTCCCAATGAAGCATAAGCCCTCACCCAACTCATGCCAAGCCCTTGGTAGGTTTGTTCATGAACGGTTGGATCTTGCAGCTAAGGTTTTCTATGGGCTGAGGTAGCTGGTCTAATGCCGACCCTAATTAGCACCTCTTACGACAGGATTGATAGGATCCAGTGCTACTTGTCTTTGCTCTCCTTATGGGCCCAATAACAGGGGCTGTAGGTGTCCCTTCTCCAACAAATGTCACCTGATGGACAGGCTGGTTGTTCCAGTATCATTGTTATCATGTGCTTTGCTTGGATGATCAAGGTTCATTGTCTCACACAATCACCTGTCTCAAATCAGGTCTAAGATCTTGTCCAGATCATGGTTCATTGTCTCACACAATCACCTGTCTCAAATCAGTTCTATGGTCTTGTCCAGATCATGGTTCATTGTCTCACACAATCACCTGTCTCAAATCAGTTCTATGATCTTGTCCAGATCATGGTTCATTGTCTCACACAATCACCTGTCTCAAATTGGTCTATGATCCTGTCCAGATCATGGTTCATTGTCTCACACAATCACCTGTCTCAAATCAGGTCTATGATCTTGTCCAGATCATGGTTCATTGTCTCACACAATCACCTGTCTCAAATCAGGTCTATGATCTTCTCCAGATCATGGTTCATTGTCTCACACAATCACCTGTCTCAAATCAGTTCTATGATCTTGTCCAGATCATGGTTCATTATCTCACACAATCAGGTGTCTCAAATTAGGTATATGATCTTGTCTAGATCATGGTTCATTATCTCACACAATCAGCTGTCTCAAATCAGGTCTATGATCTTGTCTAGATCATGGTTCATTGTCTCATACAATCACTTGTCTCAAATCAGTTCTATGATCTTGTCCAGATTATGCAATGTGGCCAAACCATCCAGCTATATATTTATTTGTCTTCCCCTTGATTGTGTCTCATGAAGTTTGTCAGTTGTCACTAAGTTTTCAAGTTTGTATCTCCTCATAAATAACTTGGACTGTCTACATCTGAAGCATATATGTTTGTAAACATGTTGGATCTCCTCTTAAGCCCTTGTCTGCCGGGATTATATTTAACTCATTCTATCCCAAACAACTCTACACATAATTAAAACTTTCTCCATGCTTGCTATACTTTTCTTAACACTGTGTGTCCTTGCTTCTTGTTATGCCCTTTGGCTTCCGCTGGAACATATTCCCTCAACCAAGTCAGACGATGGCATCTTATCTGTTGCTATCTCCTGCAGCTCTCACAATGTTCTCCCCATATTGTTAATCTCCGTTTCTAATTCTGTACTCTGTGTGTGTTTTAGGTGTCCCTCTAATCCCATTTGCCCTATGGATTTCAGGAAAGTACGTTCTAGTTATACTACTATCAGGTTTTTTAAAAAGTGTGTGTTCTATCTAGTATCAACGTCTTTTCCTCACCTCTTGAGTTACTGTAATCTGTATAGTTCTCTCCCTAAGATCTGCATGAGTGATTCTGTTGAAACTCACTAAAATATATGATCAAACTCACCAAAATTACAAATGATCAAACTCACCAGAATAACCAGAGGAGAAATGATAGTCCAGCATGTCTTCCAGTAGATTTTATGTGTATCGCCAATCATCATTTCTATATCTCTCCAGAAGTTTTTGAAACCTGGCCAAAAGAACAAGTACAGGTATCAACAGAAATACTAATGTAAGTACTGATGTAAATACAGATATAAGTACTGATGTAAATACAGATATAAGTACTGATGTAAATACAGATATAAGTACTGATGTAAATACAGATATAAGTACTGATGTAAATACAGATATAAGTACTGATGTAAATACAGATATAAGTACTGGCATAAGTATAAACAGATATATAGGAAGAAGAAGAATAAGGAGGAGGAAGTTGCATTCAGCCACCACCCTGGCCAAATCACAACAAATAATAACAATATCAATTTTCTTCTGTCTTTTATTTACCAATGGAGCTTAGGCGTCCAATCAACTCACACCAAGCCCTTTATAAATATGTATGATTGGCTGGATTTTGCAGCAAAGTTTTCAATGAGATGAGTTAGCCAGACTCCCACCAACCCTCCTGTACTGCCTCTTATACCATGCTTGGTTATGCAGTAACTATGTATTTGCTTCCATGATAGGTCCAGGTAATACACGGGCAATTTCTATTACACCTGTCTGCTTTTTTTCCCACAATGGTTATCATGGTTATCATAGCCAGTGTTGTGACAAAGGATTACGAACACAATTTGCAATCTTGCATACCGCATTCAAAACACAGCTGCTGGCGATTTGGAAACAGACAGCCTTGAGCTGGTTTTCATGTAATGGTATGGTATGAGTTACTGTCATTCATAAAGCAATGGCAAACTACTGAATGTAAACTTGCCAAGAGATCACAAAAAAGCCAACAAATGCTGGGGTCGACTGCGACGTCCTGTTAAGGATATGCAAATAACTTATCATTGTGGAGGTCAGCATGGCCGTATGGATAAGAGCACTTGCTCTTAAACTTCTGGTGTGCTGATGCCGAGGTAGCGGGTACAACACCTACATCAGTCATTTGAACTAAAAGGTTGACTTCTCATCCTTGACTTGGGGACATACAAACTTGTCAAAGTTGGTTCACCTGATAGTGAGGGACACTGGTAATAGGGAAAGCTAATCCACCCGCAAAAATCAGCCTAGTGGACTAGAAGTAGTAGCACGTGTTGGACTACGTTTGAGTTCAAAGTGAACGAATGCCCCCCTCCCCCTCCCAATGATCATAGTCATCGGAATACCTTAGGAAGGGGAATTGGCAAATGACACAAGTCTATTCTGCAGGGTGTGTTGAGAGCAATGTTTGGCAACAGACTCGTTACTTGACGATGATACAAGGTGAACTGTTCATTTAAAACAGGTAAAAACTAATGCAGATAATGCCATAGAGCTTTAGAATATTAAGACTTTCACATATATTAGGTAGTTTAACCCTGACAAAAATGAAAGATTAGTAAACCTAATAGAATATTTAATTGATTAATTCAAAATCAACGTTATAACAGAAAACCACCAACACCAGCTCAAGACGATTACCACTTTTGACAGACTAGAACAAGTCATTATTCTGCATCTCAGAACAGGGCACAATAGATTACGCAACCACATGTATACAAAATTCAAGATTGATGAAACAGCCAATGTGCACATGTAGGTTGGCGCTCCACACAGCATATAACAAACTCCAAGATAAAAGTTAGTTGCATATTCTTTACAGGACATTGCAGTCAACACCAGCATTATTTTGCTGTTGTTGATATCTTGGCAAGTTTACGTTCAGTAGTTTGCCATTGCTTTCTGAACTACCAGCACCCATACCATTAACGTAAAAAACCAACACAATGCAGTCTACTGCCAAATCGCGTGCAGCTGTGTTTTGAGCGCTGGTATACGGGATCACGAATCACATTCATAAGCCCTTCACCACGGAGACCAGCCATACTCCAAGACTGCCCCAAATACAACATATCTAGGCAAATCTTCAGGCCTAGAGAAGTGGAAGATAAAACTCTATGGGCCACTGAGTGAACTAAATAAAAGACAATGAAATTCATATAAGAGACAACATTGCAGATACCAACAAATTTCAATCGAACGAAAGAAGAAGAAGATTATAGCACTCAGTTCATCACATAGACACATTCTCACTCAGCAACTATTGCTGTCAGCCATCCCTAGAGTCACGTGTTTGAATCCCCCTCAAAGTTGAATATATAAAATTGATCTGGGCTGACAGCTGATTAGAGACATTAGACGTAGACAGTCAAAATTTGTTGGGCATGTTATGAGAAGAAATGAATTGGAGAACTTGGTGACAACTGGCAAGATCGAGGGGAACAGACCAAGGGGAAGACCTAGAAGCAAGTACCTGGATGGCTTGACCTTGTGGCATGGTCGAGACAGAAACATGGAGCTGATCCACGACTCTAGTGATCAAGTGAGATGGCAGAACATGACCGCCCATGCTTACCGGCATGGCACATGATGGATGGATGGATGACAGTTCCAGCCAGCCTTAAGTGAAAACTGATCTGGGCTCACAGGTCCAGTGAGTACCAGGAAATGTTCTGGGAATTAAAAGCAGCTGTCATGACACTGACCACATCACCCATTGATGTTGTTTGTTTTAACAAATATGGAGGGAGCAATATATACCCAGTTTTCCTCCCAACATATACAAGGATATGTGACATTACTTACATATTTGTTACAGACAAAATTTACTAAAACGATGTAAAAAAAATGTAAAAGACCCTTTTTCTCACTTTAAGTTGCATTGGGCAGATGGTGCCAAACCCATATTTGTATAGACCAATCAGCATTCGGTGGGTCATGTGGTCAGTATCATGCTAGCTGCTGTTACTTTCTAAGTCATGTGCTGGTCCCTGTTCTAGAAACAAATAGGTATTTGTAACTCCTGTGAGAAAAAACGAACTAAACATCAACAAACGTTGCACATACCTTACAAGGAGATCCACGTGTCGCGAAATACAGGTGAAAAATCCGAAATCAGAAGCACTCAATAAATATAAAAATGAATAATAAAATAAGATAAAATACACACGAACGCATACAATACGACACACAGACGTTTCGATTCTCAGAATCTTTGTCAATGACAACACAGCTAACAACGAGATACAGCAAACGAAAGACCACAATACACTAACACACGATCTATGAGAATCATATGATTGTTGTCATCTATGAGATCATAGATCGTGTGTTAGTTTGTTGTGGTCTTTCGTTTGCTGTATCTCGTTGTTAGCTGTGTTGTCATTGACAAAGATTCTGAGAATCGAAACGTCTGTGTGTCGTATTGTATGCGTTCGTGTGTATTTTATCTTATTTTATTATTCATTTTTATATTTATTGAGTGCTTCTGATTTCGGATTTTTCACCTGTATTTCGCGACACGTGAATCTCCTTGTAAGGTATGTGCAACGTTTGTTGATGTTTAGTTCATTTTTTCTCGCAGGAGTTACAAATACCTATTTGTTTCCATTTCATATTGTTATATCCTGCTGCAGCCGCTGCTTTTTCTCTCTATTCCCCGTTCTAGGCTGGGTCAACTGGGAGTCTAGGTTAAGCTTTTATAATTCGAATCCACCCTGATGAGAAATGAACCTATGACTCTAAGGTGAGCATACACAATCATTACTTACCATAAATCTGATTGATTGCTATGACCACCATACAATCATTACTTACCATAAATCCGATTGATTGCTATGACCACAATACAATCATCACTTACCATAAATCCGATTGATTGCTATGACCACCATACAATCATCACTTACCATAAATCCAGTTGATTGCTATGACCACCATACAATCATCACTTACCATAAATCCAGTTGATTGCTATGACCACCATACAATCATCACTTACCATAAATCCAGTTGATTGCTATGACCACCATACAATCATCACTTACCATAAATCCAGTTGATTGCTATGACCACCATACAATCATTACTTACCATAAATCCAGTTGATTGCTATGACCATCATACAATCATCACTTACCATAAATCCAGTTGATTGCTATGACCACCATACAATCATCACTTACCATAAATCCAGTTGATTGCTATGCACTCCACTATCCCAACAATGAGCAAAGGGAAGCCACCCACACTGTAGTCCACGAGTTCCAGCAGATAGATTCCTCCATTGCACACCATGGGAAGGCCAAGGCCAAACGCAACAATAACCACGGACAAACGGAAAGCCACCGTTGTCTTGAAAGATCTCATAATTCTGGGGAACTCATCCAAAATGGCACTCATAACACACTCTACGATGGAAAACTGAAAATGTACAATGAAACAAGTGAATTTTCAGGGCATAATTTAAACCACATGATATATTTTAATGTGATATGTCACTTTTAGTCTTCTGTGCACTACTTGAAGTGACTAAACATTCGCCAAAATTTACCGAACTCTACACATACACATATATATTCCATTACAGCATTTATCCAAGTAATTTATGGTAATCTGTGTATTCATCTGTGGTGGTATTTCTATGTATAAGTTTATCTGAGGCAATGATCTTTAAAGTTCAATTATCAATTCTGACCTAACATGTAAACATGAAACTGAGTGTATAACAAAGCAGACACAGCAGTAAAAGGTGAAGCAGTTGGAGGAAGAGGAAGTAACAATAGAAGGTGAAGAAGTAAGAGGAAAAGGAAACACAGCAGTAGAAAATGAAGTTGAAGGTTGGAGGAAGTATTGCAACAGTAGGATGTGAAGCAGGAGGAAGTGGAAATACAGCAGTTGAAGGTGAAGTAGTAGGAGGAAAAATGCATCAATAGATGGTGAAATGCATGAAGAGGAGACAGCAGTAGAAGGTGAAGTTGTATGTCAGAGAAATAAATGCAACAATAGAAGGTGAAGCAGAAAGAAGAAGAAGGAGCGGAAAATGAAATAGGAGTATGAGAAATTGAGGTACAACAGTAGAAGATGAATCAAACGTAGGAGGGGCAAGAAGAAGGAGGAGAAGTATGAAAAAGATGAGAAGGAAGAAGAATAAAAACAACAAAGAGTAAAACCAAAGTCTTAGCATGTAAATATTCACAGAAGTGCCTTACACACAACAATCATCAAACATCCACTGATGCAGACAGAGAACCATGTAAATATTCACAGAAGTGCCTTACACACAACAATCATCAAACATCCACTGATGCAGACAGAGAACCATGTAAATATTCACAGAAGTGCCTTACACACAACAATTATCAAACATCCACTGATGCAGACAGAGAACCATGTAAATATTCACAGAAGTGCCTTACACACAACAATTATCAAACATCCACTGATGCAGACAGAGAACCATGTAAATATTCACAGAAGTGCCTTACACACAACAATCATCAAACATCCACTGATGCAGACAGAGAACCATGTAAATTTGCCCAGAGTGAGGTGACATTAGTTCTTGGTGACTATGACAATGAAGCACATACCTGTGAGCCAAAACCCAGAGTTGCCATCATTAGGAAGAAGAACACTGCCCACATTGGGGCCACAACCATGCGAGAGAGGGCTTCTGGGTAGACTTCAAAGGCAAGTCCAGGGCCTGGTACGAACAAGACATCAATCACAAATGTTGGTGTAACAAGGTACACAAGATATACAATCACAATACACACTTGATAAATCAATTCACTGGCATTGATCAGTACTCATAGAAGAAGATGAGATTTGAGAGCACATCAGACAGCATACACATTCAAATCTAGATTGATCACACAGCTGGATTTGAACTTGCCACCTCCAAATGATGACAGTGCCTCGCTGAAGGAATAAGTTCAAAGTGCTGTAATCATCTGGAGTTAAAAGTCAGTAAATGACTCTTTTACATGCCTGAAGGTACAGGGGGTATATATGGTGCTAGACCCAGCTTGTATGGACCTATTGGCACTCAGCAGGTCATGTGGTCAGTATCAAGATACATGGGGTATATGGTGCTAGACCCAGCCTGTATGGACCTATTGGCACTCAGCAGGTCATGTGGTCAGTATCAAGGTTCATGGGGTATATATGGTGCTAGACCCAGCTTGTATTGACCTATTGGCACTCAGCAGGTCATGTGGTCAGTATCAAGGTACATGGGGTATATGGTGCTAGACCCAGCCTGTATGGACCTATTGGCACTCAGCAGGTCATGTGGTCAGTATCAAGATACATGGGGTATATGGTGCTAGACCCAGCCTGTATGGACCTATTGGCACTCAGCAGGTCATGTGGTCAGTATCAAGGTACATGGGGTATATATGGTGCTAGACCCAGCTTGTATGGACCTATTGGCACTCAGCAGGACATGTGGTCAGTATCAAGGTACATGGGGTATATATGGTGCTAGACCCAGCCTGTATGGACCTATTGGCACTCAGCAGGTCATGTGGTCAGTATCAAGGTACATGGGATATATATGGTGCTAGACCCAGCCTGTATGGACCTATTGACACTCAGCAGGTCATGTGGTCAGTATCAAGGTACATGGGGTATATGGTGCTAGACCCAGCCTGTATGGACCTATTGGCACTCAGCAGGTCATGTGGTCAGTATCAAGGTACATGTGGTATATGGTGCTAGACCCAGCTTGTATGGACCTATTGGCACTCAGCAGGTCATGTGGTCAGTATCAAGGTACATGGGGTATATATGGTGCTAGACCCAGCTTGTATGGACCTATTGGCACTCAGCAGGTCATGTGGTCAGTATAAAGATACATGGGGTATATGGTGCTAGACCCAGCTTGTATGGACCTATTGGCACTCAGCAGGTCATGTGGTCAGTATCAAGGTACATGGGGTATATGGTGCTAGACCCAGCTTGTATGGACCTATTGGCACTCAGCAGGTCATGTGGTCAGTATCAAGGTACATGGGGTATATATGGTGCTAGACCCAGCCTGTATGGACCTATTGGCACTCAGCAGGTCATGTGGTCAGTATCAAGGTACATGGGGTATATGGTGCTAGACCCAGCTTGTATGGACCTATTGGCACTCAGCAGGTCATGTGGTCAGTATCAAGGTACATGGGGTATATATGGTGCTAGACCCAGCTTGTATGGACCTATTGGCACTCAGCAGGTCATGTGGTTAGTATCAAGGTACATGGGGTATATATGGTGCTAGACCCAGCCTGTATGGACCTATTGGCACTCAGCAGGTCATGTGGTCAGTATCAAGGTACATGGGGTATATATGGTGCTAGACCCAGCCTGTATGGACCTATTGGCACTCAGCAGGTCATGTGGTCAGTATCAAGGTACATGGGGTATATGGTGCTAGACCCAGCTTGTATGGACCTATTGGCACTCAGCAGGTCATGTGGTCAGTATCAAGGTACATGGGGTATATATGGTGCTAGACCCAGCTTGTATGGACCTATTGGCACTCAGCAGGTCATGTGGTCAGTATCAAGATACATGGGGTATATGGTGCTAGACCCAGCTTGTATGGACCTATTGGCACTCAGCAGGTCATGTGGTCAGTATCACATCAGCCATCCTCACTTCTCAAGACATTTCCTGATATCCATGTTAGGATGTGTTCACCTGGAAGCTTTGGGACTTGATTGCGTTGTGTTTGTTTACAGCAGACACATCTGACTTCTGGCATTTTTTGATTTGTTAACCTTCCCGGTTATGTATTCTTATTGTAATATCTTTATCTGTTGGCCATCTTTGTCTACCTGCTACATAATTATGAGCGTGATTCCATCTCCTGAAGTGAGGTTTCACCAAGAGAGCAAGTTATTTTTTTAAAAAATTTATTCTCATCTTTGCCTTTCGTCTATGCATTTCTAGGCCTAATTATTGTGACCTCCCTTCAAGTACGTTTAGTTAAAATAGATTACATTATCTTCATTGAGGTCAGCATGGTCGAATAGATAAGAATGCCTGCTATTAAACTTCCAGTGTGCTGATGCCAAGGTAGCGGGTTCAACTCAGCTGTACTTAAATGTTGACTTCTTGTCCTTGATTAGGGAACATAAATTACAAGTACTTCAGAAGTTGGAGTGAGTTCGTCTGATGGCCGAGATACTGGTAATAGGGACAGCTAACCATGGGCAAAAATCAAACCAGGGCACTAGAAGTGGTAGCTCATATATGGACCATGCTTGAGCTCATAGCCAGCCAATAAAATAAAAAATTGTAACCTCATTAAACATGCGATCCAAGTCAAGGGCTTTGATCGTCAACATCTGCTCCAGACCAGGCACTTGAAGAACAAGAAGATGCTTCTTGTTTCATGTTCGTTCTATTTGGACTAGAACAGAGTCTAACTGCTACTAGTAGTTGCTTCTACTTGTGGGTGTACTGGACTAATTTTGCGTTAGCTTTCTCTGTAACCAGTGTCCATCACCATCAGGCGATCGTTCTTCGACTTCTGAGGTACTTGTAATTTACGTCTCCAAGTCAAGCATTTAAGTCCAAGTGACCAGTGTGTGCTGGAAAAAATCCACTACAGAGAAAGTGTCAGCACAATCACATTAAACCTCTCAGCCATGCTGACCCCCAAAGAAGATACTAATTAAATAACAGGTTGTTAATAATTAACGTTATTAACAAATAAGCCAAAATTACATGTGAATTTGAAATAAGAAAAAGGTAAAGCGAAGGAGAAGGACCCTACTATTGACTCTAGTCCAACTTTGTGAAGACACATGAAGGGTGTAGCATAGGTGGGAGCGCAAGCGCAATTGAAATACCACTACTTTTATCATTTCTTTACTTATTCTCGCTGGTCGTGGGATCCGCATAGTGTCAGGTGGGAAGATTTGTTCGCAAGAGATGAGCAATATCTTAGGCGGGCCTATTCTCACTGGTTGCGGGCTCCATAGAGTCAGGCAGGGAGTCTGACGGTAGTACATGTTTACATTGGACATCTGTCAAGACGGCAAGGTGCCACTCACTCACTCACTCACTCACTCACTCACTGGGCATATAACGCTAGATCCATATTTGTATAGATCCATTGCTGGGTGATGTTGTCAATATAAAACTGGGCATATTTACTTCCTCAAGACATTTCCTGGCACCCATTCATGCATGGGTTCAGGTGGTGGATGAAGCTAAAGAGCAGGCGACAGATAGTTGTAGTTTAACGTCTCCAATTTCATTACAGTATGCAGAGGATCTCACTTTGGAGACAATGGCTACGGTCATCGACCAGTATGTTCACAGCTAAGAAAGAAAGCAATGGCAAACTACCTTCTTTACAGATGCCTAGAAGATCATGTTAGTTAGTCAGTTAGTCACGGTTCCAACTTCATGGCAAAGGATTCCCCCCATAATGCTCCGTTCCTATGCTAGTGAGTATCACAAAAGGCTCCTCACCGTCCCGTGTGAAAAGTGTAACAGATAGCAGTCCTAATAGCATGCACAGGCATACATGCATAAGTCCCCTGCCTAGAAGATCCTGTTTCGCCAATTATCCACAATTCTGGTGATTGCATGAGATGGCAAAACACGACCACCCACGCTTATCAGCATGGCACATGATGATGATGATTTTAGGCTGAGTCATTCTGGAAGCCCAGAAAAATTTTTTAATATTGAATTTGTGAAATAAGAATATACCAAGAAATGAAGAAACATTGGCAAGATATATACCAAGAAATGAAGACACATTGGCAAGATGTATATCAATAAATGAAGACACATTGGCAAGATTACCTCCTTTGGCAACAGCACTGACTTCCACACCTTTCTCATGTGCCATGAAGCCAAGAATAGAGAAGATGACAAAGCCAGCAAAGATGGAGGTGCAGCTGTTGAGAACTGCCACAATGATGGCATCCCTGTGGCAGCTGTTGGTGAACTTGTTGAAGCTGCTCATCGCTATAAGACCTCCAGAGCAGGCACTTAATGAATAAAAAATCTGCGTCGCTGCATCACTCCACACCTGCCCAAAAATGTTTATATTATGTATGTAGTCTTTCTTTGGTATTTGCTAAGGGAGATTAAATATTTATAGGCATGTCCCAAATAACAAAAATAAAATATCTAAAAACTATACAACATAGCCATCGGCGGGTAATAGGTGCAATGTATAACCTTTCCCCTCTGATGCCTTGCACTGTCTGTCTTTTAGACAAAGGTTAGTGGAATCAACCATACACAAACCAGTGGAAGGCAAGGGGAAACCACCATTGTCTTTTCCCAAGACAATCATGCCTCTTGAGGAAAATTGAGGAGGAACCATTACCAACCCAGGCCTAATCCCAGCCAGTCCATTTATGCTGTGCTGAATCTTAACGTGGTTACATCCTTAATATGCATCTCTGCAGATGTTAAGCTGCAATAAAACAATGAAGAAGATTGGTTTTTAAGACAAATACAATTGAGGAAAATGAAATATTTTGGGCATATATAGTATATAGACATGAATGTCTGGAAAGGAGACTTATGGTTGGAGGTGTACCAGGGAGGTGGAGAAGAGGAAGACCACATTATACATGGACTAGGATGTGAAAGAGATTTACACAAGATAGCAACAGAGACACAACATCTGGCTTTTGATGGGTAGTAATGCTGAAAGACTTATGGGGAAAAGTTCTACAAAGGACAAGCTAAGTTCTACCAGGGACATGCTAATATCTACAAGGGGCAAGCTAAGTTCTAGAAGAGACAAGCTAAGTTCTACAAGGGACAAACTAAGTTCTACCAGGCACAAGCTAAGTTCTACAAGAGACAAGCTAAGTTCTACAAGGGACAAGCTAAGTTCTGCTATGGACAAGTTAAGTTCTACCTGGGCCAAGCTAAGTTCTACAAGGGCCAAGCTAAATTGTACCACACACAAGTTAAGTTCTACCAGGGACAAGCTAAGTTCTACCAGGGACAAGCTAAATAAGTTCTACAAGGGATAAACTAAGTTCTACCAGCAACAAGCTAAGTTCTACCAGGGACAAGCTAAGTTCTACCAGGGACAAGCTAAATAAGTTCTACAGGGGATAAACTAAGTTCTACCAGGGACAAGCTAAGTTCTACCAGGGACAAGCTAAATAAGTTCTACAAGGGACAAGCTAAGTTCTACCAGGGACAAGCTAAGTTCTACCAGGGACAAGCTAAATAAGTTCTACAAGGGATAAACTAAGTTCTACCAGCGACAAGCTAAGTTCTACCAGGGACAAGCTAAGTTCTACCAGGGACAAGCTAAAGTTCTACCAGGGACAAGCTAAATAAGTTCTACAGGGGATAAACTAAGTTCTACCAGGGACAAGCTAAGTTCTACCAGGGACAAGCTAAATAAGTTCTACAAGGGACAAGCTAAGTTCTACCAGGGACAAGCTAAGTTCTACCAGGAACAAGCTAAGTTCTACCAGGGACAAGCTAAGTTATACATGGGACAAGCTAAGTTATACCTGGGACAAGCTAAGTTCTACCAGGGACAAGCTAAGTTATACATGGGACAAGCTAAGTTGTACCAGGGACAAGCTAAGTTCTACAAGGGACAAGCTAAGTTATACGTGGGACAAGCTACGTTCTACAAGGGATAAGCTAAGTTATACATGGGACAAGCTAAGTTATACCAGGGACAAGCTAAGTTCTACTAAAGATAAGTCCAGTTCTACCAGGGACAAGCTAAGTTCTACCAGGGACAAGCTAAGTTCTACAAGGGACAAGCTAAGTTCTACAAGGGACAAACTACATGATGATACACATGGCATTGAGTTCTGAAACTCAATCTGAATATAATTACTTGTTCTGATTTTCACTGGAAATCAGATATCATTGTCCTTCCATGTCACGACCAGTCTTCTCATGATAGTTGGGGACACTTGCAAACATCATCAAGTGCCTTGCTGACTAGCATATGCAATCCTACTTCTCCATATCTTGCAAGCTCCAACAGCATGTACCAATCTGTCTGCTGACACCTTTCTGTGCTGTAACAAAAGTATGTCAAGAATCCTCTCTCACTGTGTTAACTCTTTTCTTTTTTCATAAGTATTTCCAGCTGTAACATGTTACAGTCTTTCTTGTTTCAAATACAGCCAAAAGATGACTGCCTCACATTTCTAAAACTAAAATCTTGGATAAACTAAAGTAACTTACCCTGGGATCAGCAAGTCGGTTAAAGTCAGGTTTGACATAATAAATAATTCCTTGGACGGCACCATTAAGAGTGACCCCACGAATTAGAAGAACTGTCAACATAATGTATGGAAATATGGCAGTAAAATACACAACCTGAAATGACAGAACAAACAACAGCAATATAGTCAAATAATCACTTCGTACAATTATTATCATTCATTGATAATGTTTCCTCTTCTACTCTAACATGTAGAAGCACCTTGATTACATGTATTATATTAACTGACTATATTTCATTTGCTCCTTTCACTACCTCTGCCCCAGACAATTATTACTTTACATCCCTCTGTCCCAGACAATTATTACTTTACATCCCTCTGTCCCAGACAATTATTACTTTACATCCCTCTGTCCCAGACAATTATTACTTTACATCCCTCTGTCCCAAACAATTATTACTTTACATCCCTCTGTTCCAGACAATTATTACTTTACATTCCTCTGTCCCAGACAATTATTACTTTACATCCCTCTGTCCCAGACATTTATTACTTTACATCCCTCTGTCCCAGACAATTATTACTTTACATCCATCTGTCCCAGACAATTATTACTTTACATCCCTCTGGTCCCAGACAATTATTACTTTACATCCCTCTGCCCCAGACAGTTATTACTTTACACCCCTCTGTACTAGACAATTACTACTTTAACTGTTTCTGTCCCAGGCAGTTGCAACTTTAACTCTTTCCATGCCAGACAATTATTAATTTACATCCCTCTGTCCCAGATAATCATTACTTTAACACTTTCTGTAGAAGATATTAATTACTTTAATGTTCTATATAGGTGTATATATGTACATTTAGGGAGCCATGTATCAGGGGTTAGAACACTTGCCTGCCAACCCAGTGGTTATGCATTTGAGTCCCCAATAAAGTGGGGATTTAAACAAAAATGACCTTGGTTCCCGGGTCGGCCCGGCCTAAAATGAGTCTCGGAAAGTTATCAGGGGAGTATAGGGGGGCTGGTATCACAGTGACCACATCATCCTTCAAGTGCAGACTGGTCTACAATAATCTATGGCAAGCACCATATACTATATACATCTCAAGGTGACTACAAGAGTCCTTTACTCTCTCTCTCTCTCTGTATATATATATATATAGCTGCTCTCCCTGGCCAAGGTGTTAACGACATTGTTCGTAATCCCGTATATCCACGTGGATATACAGGATTAAGAACAATGTCGTTAACAGCAGCTGAGAAAATCGGCAGCGGTTCGCGCTGCACTGGTAACTTACGGGGGTATGTGAGCCGGTCGTTCAGAAAGCAATGGCAAACTACTGAACGTAAAACTTGTCTAGTACATCAACGGCAGCTGAAAAATGCTGGTGTTGACTGCGACCTCCCGTGAGGGAATATGTGACATAAAAATGTGTGTGTATATATATATATATATATATATATATATATATATATATATATATATATATATATATATATATATATATATATATATATATATATATATATATATATATATATATATATATATATATATATATATATCAAGGTGACTAAAAGAGTCCTTTACTATATATATCTATAGATACATATGTGTTTGTGTGAGGTCAGCATGACAGAATAAATAAGAACGCGTGTTCTTAAACATCCGATGTGCTGATGCCGAGGTAAGCGGTTCAACCCTTACACCGGACAGTTGGACTAAAATGTTGACCTGTCGTCCTTGACTAGGGGATGTTAATTACAAGTACCTCTGAAGTTGGAGTGGTTTCGCCTGATGGCGAGAGACACTGTTAATAGAGAAAGCTAACCCACAAGCAAAATTCAGTCCATCACTACTGTAAGTAGTGTGTATGGAGTACACTTGAGTTCAAGACAGGTGAGCACAACAAAAATGAAAAACAAACACAAAATGTGTGTTTGTGTATGTGAGAGAGAGAGAGAGAGGGGGGGGGGAGAGAGGGGGAGAGAGAGAGATATTGAGAGAGAGAGGGATAGAGGGGGAGGGGGAGAGGGAGAGAGTGAGATTGAGAGAGAGAGAGAGAGATAAGAGGGAGAGAGGGAGAGAATGAGAGAGAGAGAGGGAGAGATAGAGAGAGAGAGATTGAGAGAGAGATGGAGAGAGAGAGAGAGATAGAGAGAGAGATAGAGGGAGAGAGAGCGAGAGATTGAGAGAGAGAGAGAGGGAGAGAACGAACGAACGAACGAACTTTATTTTAAAAGGGTAACAAATTGGGCACGCAGGCCCGTCTTACAATCGGCCCTTTCGATCACTCATCTTTCATTCATCAAATGTGCATGTTACATTTACATAGGGGAAAAAAAACATTGTCAAATTGATTTTGTAAGCACAAACAATGCATATTACGCATGGTACATTCACATGGGGAGAAAAAAAAACATTGTCAAATGAAAGTAGTAAACATAAACAGTGCATATTGCAATGTTGTGAGACACATCCCCCATCCACCCTCACACCGCGCAGCCACCCACACATCCCCCACCCACCACACCCCCCATCCACCAACACATACCTCCACGCACTCACACAGACTCAGGCAAACATACATGCCACCAACCACCCACCATTCCCCCACCCACACACATTTCCCCTCCCACACATACATACCCCACCCATCCCATAACCAACATGCACACACCCACCCACATATTCTCCACCACCCACCCACACACATACAATCACCCAGCAAAACATACATCACAAAACCACAAACACATACCCCCGTCAACCCACACATCCCACACCTATCCATACATACATCCTCCACCCTCACAATTTTCCCCACCCACCCACACACACATCAGCCAACCTACACCCACTCACCCACCCAATATCCGCCACCTCTCAACTACACATCCTTCACCTATACACACATCCTCACCCACAAACACATCTCCCCACCTGCCCACACATATCCCCCACCCATAAACACCCAAAAACATACACCTCCCACCCACACACACCCCACCACCCACATCCGCCGCTCACACACATCTTCCCACAAACACACATCCCCCAACCATACACTCATCTCTCACACATCCACCCACTCACGTACTCATCCATCAACCACTCACACCCACACATCACCCACCCGCCTATCAACACATGCATTTCTGATATACCCTCCCACCCACACACACCCCAACCACCCAGCCAAACACACATCCCCCATCCTCACATACATCTGTTATCCAACAACACATCCCACACCTCCCCCCTCCCACACAAAACTCCACCCATAAACACATCCCCCCCCCCCACACACACACACATCACCCACATGCATTCCTCATACGCATCCCCGCCCACACATCTCTCACCCACACATACATCTCCCCACCCACCCACACATCCCCCACCTAGAAACATCCTCACCACCCACACATATATCCTCCACCCACTCAGAGAGAGAGAGAGAGAGAGACAGAGAGAGACAGAGACAGAGAGAGAAATTGTAATAATCGATCAATATGATCACTCAGCCTCTTAATGCTGGGACCTAAATAAGTAAAATCCTCAGCTTTTCAAAGTAGGCCACAGTTCTCCCAAACGATGTCCCTCTCTAATTGATCACTCTTGCCAAATTAACTAAAAAGTAATTATCTACCTTTCCAAGGGACTGTACTCCCTTAATAAGAGCACCACCAACAAGAATCCAGCTCAGCAAGAGACACAGAGCCAATCTCCAGTTGATCGTGCCAAATTCTTCGATGCTCGATGATTTCTGCAGCACAAAGTAACTGGAAATAAAAACACATTATTTAACTTGATTCAGTGCCAAACAAAGAGTAGATTTAGGCCAAATATGGTGCACCATTAAATAAACAAGTATTATATGTAAATATCCATTCACTGAGCATTGCTTGCTTGTGTTCATTGGCTTGAGCTCCAACGCGAAGTCCTGTATGTCGGATGAAGGCATCCTGTTGTCCAACATCAGTGTGATGTCATACAGAACCTGAGGTTTGCGTGAGTATCCATTGTCCCATGTCTGGCTTATTGGTGTGCAGACTGGTGGTTCCTCGCCGTACAGGCAGACACTCTCCAACTTCAGTGGAACTGAGCATTAAAATTGCGGAAGATACTACGAAATAAAACAAATAACACGATGAGTCTAGTGTGGTGATATGTCATCCTTCTGTTCAAATGGGGGGTCACATTTTGCGATATATTATTCAACGACACTGAATCAGTTAGCTGATTAGGTGCCATGGGATGATTAATCGTCCTAAGCAGCTTCCAGTATCTGCCATGGGCTTATATACAGTAGTTTATTCCTATGCAACCCCCTTTCATTTCATATATAATACAACATGTCTGCTGCCTTATCCTGGTGTGAGGAAATGCAACCTAAAGACAAAATATGATAGCAGGGCAGACCAGGCCCTAAGCCTTGGTTGGCAGCTGGTCTAGGATCGAAGCTCCGACAGGCCGACAGTTAGAGCACTGCATTGCTGATCTGGCAGCTTTTGCAGCTTGTCTGGCTCCAGATGTATTGGCGCTCCATTTACTCTGGAGTGAACCAGGCAGGCCGAGAGAGGGATCATGCTGCATGGGCAACACATGGTCTCTATATTTCAGCCCAGGCTTTGTGCTATGGAGAGGTAAAACTCCATCCCTGGTCTTAACAGGTCTTGGAATTTTCTACAGCACCAACTGGCCTGATCAGTCACATTCGCTACCGCCACGGGTTGTAGTTATTATGCCTTTTTTTATAGCACAATGTAACAAACTATCATCTGTCAAGAAGTTTAGTTTAGTTTAGTCGTTGGATCAACATCACGGCACACGGTTTAACCCATAAGTGCTCCGTTTTTCCTCCTAACTCCTGAGTCTGGAGAAACTCAGCTCAATGCACGAACTCCGTTGCATCGGCGAGGATCCTGAAATACTTTGGGTAGATATTTAACTCAAAATGTTGCCCGGGCAGCGCCGTTAGGCTACTCTTTTTCAATTTCCAACTGTCAAGGGATATTTTACGTGCGCAACAATACACGCGGGCGTCCGATCTCACTACCCAGAGACCAGGGGAAATTTTATTACTGGAAGTCCAGGTGGATTTTTTAAATAAATCCCGGTCCTCACTGGGGCCTGAACCCAGGACCTCCAGCACTCGAGGCAGACACCATACCTCCAGACCACTCAGCCCCCCATCTGTCAAGAAGGCAAGGTGCTAATGAATGCTACCATATTAACAATTTTTAAGTTATAACAGTGACACACCCCTACTCAACATTTTCCGCCATCAATTTTTGTGCGGTTCAAACCTACTTGTTGTTTTGCACTGAATCACTTAATGTGCTATGCTAAGACAGGAAAAACCAGTCTTGGGCGTTACTGGAACAAACAAACCTCTTTACCACTGTAAGGTGGAGACACAACACAAGAATTTTTATTTGAAAAGGTGGACATATTTTCCCATTATCAACTGACAAAATATATTTTTAACTCGTTTATCGCAACCTACCTGTAATATTCTTCAGCAGGTGTATTCACACGTTCTGAAAAACTGGCCACTCCAGTATTCCTCACAACTGATGTCAATGATGTTGATGAGTTCGATGATGTGCTGTAAGTTTCAGGAAGGGTGTGATTTGCCAGACCTGTGCTGGCCAGGTAATTCAGGACTGAGTCTGTACTGCTCTCTGCAGGAAGACGTGTATTGCACAAACGTGAGTGTTTCCTGCTATCATTATTCTGAATATAGTAGAATATATTTTCTTTCTTTCTTATTTAACAATATCTTGTTAAATATCCCAGTTATATAGTTATATATTCTTTACAGGACGTTACAGTCAACCCCAGCATTTTTAGGCTGTTTATGATTTCTAGGCAAGTTTACATTCAGTAGTTTACCATTGCTTTCTGAATGATCGGGACTCTTTACGTTCAGTAGTTTTCCATTGTTTTCTGAATGATCGGGACTCATTCGTAATTGTACAAAAACCAATGCGAAGCGGTTTGCTGTTGAACAGCCCTCAGCTGTATTTCGAACGCAGTATGTGGGATTACAAATTGTGTCCATAACCTCTTCACCACAAGCCAAGACCAAGACACCAAATGTTATACGACACCTAAGACATCAAACATATTTACACCAGAAATTGGCACAAAACATTTATACAAGACAAAACACCAAAGCTGTATAGATGGCAAAGACACCAAACATCCATTGAAGAAAAAATAAATGCAAAAACAGAATAGAATCAAATACTGTAGCCAAAATTGTGGAGAACACAAATACAACGGCCAAAGTTGAACAGAAGACACAAAGAAGAGCCAAAATTGTACAGAAGACAAATGTGATAGTCAGTTGTACAGACAACAAATACAACATCCAAAGTTGTACAGACAACAAATACAACAGCTAAAGTTGTACAGAAGACAAATACAACAGCTAAAGTTGTACAGAAGACAAATACAACATCCAAAGTTGTACAGACAACAAATACAACAGCTAAAGTTGTACAGAAGACAAATACAACGTCCAAAGTTGTACAGACAACAAATACAACAGCTAAAGTTGTACAGAAGACAAATACAACTTCCAAAGTTGTACAGACAACAAATACAACAGCTAAAGTTGTACAGAAGACAAATACAACAGCCAAAGTTGTACAGACAACAAATACAACAGCTAAAGTTGTACAGAAGACAAATACAACAGCTAAAGTTGTACAGAAGACAAATACAACATCCAAAGTTGTACAGACAACAAATACAACAGCTAAAATTGTACAGAAGACAAATACAACAGCTAAAGTTGTACAGAAGACAAATACAACATCCAAAGTTGTACAGAAGACAAATACAACAGCTAAAGTTGTACAGAAGACAAATACAACATCCAAAGTTGTACAGAAGACAAATACAACATCCAAAGTTTACAGAAGACAAATACAACAGCTAAAGTTGTACAGAAGACAAATACAACAGCCAAAGTTGTACAGAAGACAAATACAACAGCTAAAGTTGTACAGAAGACAAATACAACAGCCAAAGTTGTACATATGACAAATACAACATCCAAAGTTGTACAGAAGACAAATACAACAGCTAAAGTTGTACAGAAGACAAATACAACATCCAAAGTTGTACAGAAGACAAATACAACATCCACAGTTTACAGAAGACAAATACAACAGCTAAAGTTGTACAGAAGACAAATACAACAGCCAAAGTTGTACAGAAGACAAATACAACAGCTAAAGTTGTACAGAAGACAAATACAACAGCCAAAGTTGCACATATGACAAATACAACATCCAAAGTTGTACAGAAGACAAATACAACATCCAAAGTTGTACAGAAGACAAATACAACATACAAAGTTGTACAGAAGACAAATACAACATCCAAAGTTGTACAGAAGACAAATACAACATACGAAGTTGTACAGAAGACAAATACAACATCCAAAGTTGCATAGAAGACAAATACAACATCCAAAGTTGTATAGAAGACAAATGCAACATCCAAAATTGTATAGAAGACATATGCAACAGCCAAAGTTGTATAGAAGACATATGCAACAGCCAAAGTTGTATAGAAGACAAATACAACAGCCAAAGTTGTACAGAAGACAAATACAACAGCCAAAGTTGTACAGAAGACAAATACAATAGTCAAAGTTGTACAGAAGAAAAATGCAACAGCCAAAGTTGTACAGAAGACACATAGAACATTCTAAATTATACATAAGACAAATACAACAGTCAAAGTTGTACAGAAGAAAAATGCAACAGCCAAAGTTTTACAGAAGAAAAATACAATAGTCAAAGTTGTACAGAAGACAAGTACAACATCCAAAGTTGTACAGAAGACAAATACAACATCCAAAGTTGTACAGAAGACAAATACAATAGTCAAAGTTGTACAGAAGAAAAATGCAACAGCCAAAGTTGTACAGAAGACACATACAACATTCTAAATTATACATACGACAAATACAACAGTCAAAGTTGTCCAGAAGACAAATACAACAGTCAAAGTTGTCCAGAAGACAAATACAACAGTCAAAGTTGTCCAGAAGACAAATACAACAACGCTCAACACTTAAAAACAGCCCTTTATACCATTGAGCTGCTGGTTCGTCTGTGTGTGGTTGTAGGGCAAGCAGGAGTTGGTTTTCCAGTCATTGGAACAGGTTGCCCAAGGAAGCTCATCCGTGAAGGATGCAAACAGGTAGAAGAGCACCTGGGCTATTATAACATTGTAGTAGAGGCTGATCAGCCAGGACACAATGACCATTGCGTGACCTAAACCTGGAACACAACAGAATATAACAAGTCATTTAAGAGGTGTTCATCTGTTCTATAGGGAGATTCATGAATTCTGTTTTCAATCAATAGGGAGATTCATGAATTCTGTTTTCAATCAATAGGGAGATTCATGAATTTTGTTTTCAATCACCTGTTCTGACAGATTTTATATCTGTCCTCAGCAGTATTAAGTTCTTGCTGGTGAACTGGTTTTGTGTTCTGAGCTAGGATCCTAAAACTTACTTTGTAGAGTTATCTGAAGGAAGTCATCAGGGTACTCATGGATACTCTCAGCTATGATGATGATGATGTTGATCCTTGCATCTATCTAATTAATTAGCCAAGCAACCAATCAATAAATTTACCAACAAATTAACCTAGCAATAAAACAATCTACCAAAATATTACTGAGTCTATCAACTTACCAATCAACCAATCTATAAACCTACTATTTAATCAACTTACCAATCAATCAACCTGCCAACTATCAAACTAATCAACCAACCTACAGTAAAACTTCGATTAACTGTCACCCGTTTAATCGGCAGTTTCTGTTATCCGTCACCGTCTTTTAAAACAAACAACAAACAAACAGGCATCTTTAAAATTGTCCACGGAGTACCTTTACACCCTACTGTTTAAAGCTAAAAGTGACTATACTGTATTATGACGGAAGTGACACAGACTCAAAGACGCAGAAGGAGATGACATATTATTTTCAAGTAACATAGGTTTATAGTATTACAATACATTTCATGTACATTACTACTCTTATATTGAAGTTTATATTGATCATTTTGTAAAGTTAAATACGATAGTATTATTCACTTTTAAAAGATTTTATTTTCATTTTCGTCCCAAGCCTGCTGTGAAATCATGTTACTGTACATATGTATTAAGAGATTTCTGTTATCCATCTATTCAGTTATCTGTCACAGCCCTTGTCCGGCAGTGACAGTTAATCAAAGTTTTGCTGTACTAATAAACCAATCAATAAACCAATAAATCGACCTAACCTATACCTTGTTACTGCTGCCTGACCAATCCTGATGTTGATTTCCTGACCTAGGGATAATTTATTGTTGATCTCTGGTCATAGATATGCAAAATGGTCAACAGTCTCCAGCTCTGTGTCATCAATAAAGATTGATCTTACCCCATTTGTACCTTGCGTCGTAATCTGTGTCTTCTATTTACTAATTGTTAAACCAAATTCATAAACAGCACTGGATAATGCAGATACCAGATGTTGTAATTCTTCCTTAGAATGGGTCATAATTGCAGCATCATCTGCATAAAGCAACTCTCCTAATTTTGGTCTTGGCCTTTAATCTCTGAGCATTGTAGGCGCAGCCATCTGGGCGAGACTGAATGTATATACCACCATCCTGATCACGAAAGGCATATTTCAATAAAAGTTAAAAGTATATTCCCAAAAAAAAATAGAGGAAAGTACTCAATCTTGCTGAACTCCACTCTTGATTTTAAACTATTCTGAAGATGTACAATGAAACATGATAATGCTCTTCATGCCTGTGTGGAACGATTCCACAATGGACAGAAAAATGGTCAATCTTTTAAGTATCCTGAAAAGACCCTCACGACTGACCGAATAGAATGCCTTTGTGAGATCAATGAAAGCAAAAACCAAATGAATGTAATAAACTAGCTAATCAATCAACTAGTCAACTAACCAACCAATCAAAACACATCTGAAGAAAAAAAATAAGAGCTACTACTGAACATATTCAAGCGAATATGTTGCAGTATACATGGTTTTTTTTTTTTTTTTTAAACATATCCTTTACAGGACCTCGCTGTCAACACCAGCATCTTTCAGCTGTATGTTGATTTCTTGGCAAGATTACGCTCAGTAGTTTGCCATTGCTTTCTGAGCGGCTGGCTCAGTGTCCCGCAAGTCACCAGCGGGGGACGAACCGCTCCCAGCTCGCTCCCGCAACGAGACTCTGCGTGACAAACGGGATTACGGAGAAAGTGTTGTAACCCCACAGCCAGAGAGACCGGCAGTATACATGGTGCTAAAGTATTATTCATATGTGGTAGCATTTCTATTAATGTAGAATTTTTAGCAACTTACTGATAGTAAATATTCTGATGGCTGGAAAAATCAATGATAAAGGAAGCAGAGTCAGTGGAGATGCATAAGAGCATCTGTGCAATCTAGCAGGGCACATGATGATGAGACTCGTAAAGTCTCAACTACTGTAGACACCAAGTGAAGTTTGGTCACTTTAGAGTGGGTTTTAGCCACCTGATGTGGCACATCATATACTAAAACTTAAACAGTGTTTGTCTCTCTACTTGTCTGTAAATAATGGGTGAGACTCGAACAGTCTCAACTACTGTGGATACTAAGTGAAGTTTGGCCACTTTAGGGTGGGTTTTCAGCCACCTGATGTGGCTGTGGTATACTAAAAATTATACAGTGTTTTTCTCTCTAATTATCTGTAAATAATGGGTGAGACTCAACAGTCTCAACTACTGTAGACACCAAGTGAAGTTTGGTCACTTTAGAGTGGGTTTTAGCCACCTGATGTGGCACATCATATACTAAAACTTAAACAGTGTTTGTCTCTCTACTTGTCTGTAAACAATGGGTGAGACTTGAACAGTCTCAACTACTGTGGATACTAAGTAAAGTTTGGCCACTTTAGGGTGGGTTTTCAGCCACCTGATGTGGCTGTGGTATACTAAAAATTATACAGTGTTTTTTTCTCTATTTATCTGTAAATAATGGGTGAGACTCAAACAGTCTCAACTACTGTAGACACTAAGTGAAGTTTGGCCACTTTAGGGTGGGTTTTCAGCCACCTGATGTGGCTGTGGTATACTAAAAATTATACAGTGTTTTTCTCTCTAATTATCTGTAAATAATGGGTGAGACTCAACAGTCTCAACTACTGTAGACACCAAGTGAAGTTTGGTCACTTTAGAGTGGGTTTTAGCCACCTGATGTGGCACATCATATACTAAAACTTAAACAGTGTTTGTCTCTCTACTTGTCTGTAAACAATGGGTGAGACTTGAACAGTCTCAACTACTGTGGATACTAAGTGAAGTTTGGCCACTTTAGGGTGGTTTTTCAACCACCTGATGTGGCACGTTTTATACTATGAGCTCTACTTACCTTTAAACAATGGATTGATTCTCCAGACAGTTATAGGACCCAGGCTGGCAAACTGGCCAAAAGCTAGCTCCATAAAGAACAAAGGCAAACCCACAAGTATCAGCATTAGTATGTAGGGAACAAGGAACGCACCTGGGAACATACAAATACGCATCTATGAATCCATATTCATCTTCTCAATGAGCAGACAAGCTGAAGAGAAAACATCTAAAGGCAGTGGAAATGTCATTTCTAAGGAAAATGCAAAGAATACCATGGGCAGACAGAAAACCCAACTATCATTTCCTACGAGAAACAAATTAAAACTGTAAACTTATTAGAGAAATTAGACAGAATAGACAGTCCCGATTTTTGGGGCACGTTGTGAGAAGATATAAACAGGATAACTTGATAACTGGCAAGATTGATGGGAAAAGAACATAAGGATATTAGTATGTAGGGAATAAGAAATGCACCTGGAAACATACAAATATGCGCATGTGAATATATATACCTCTTCTCAATGAGCAGGCAAGCTTGGGGGAAACAAAAACATCTAAAGACAGAGAGGTAGATGTCTAGATGGCTTGGCCACGTGACATTATCCAGGTAAAAACACAGAGCTGAACCACGACTCTGGTGATCACGTGAGATGGCGAACATGACCGTCCACGCTTGATATTTAGCTAGGTGGCTTGTATTTGCACACTAAAACAGTGGTCTGAGTTCAGCCCCTCTATTTTGTTTGTCCTGTGGGTTTCAGGGGAAGGACTTTCTAGTTGACTATTACCAGATTTTCTGAATGAGTGTTCCACCTGGCACCAATGTCTTTCCCTCATCTATTGATTGGCTGAAACCTGTCACGTTCTCTCCTAGAGCTCCACATGCGTGATTCTGACATGCAATTTTAGTCCGATCCTGTGTAGGCACCAGTTGTTGAATGTTTGTAGTTTAGTACTCAATCAATCATGTGCCATGCCGGAAAGCGTGGGCCGTCATGACTCGCCATTTCACTCGATCACCAGAGTCGTGGATCAGCTCAGTGTTCCTGTCTCGTCCATTCCATATGGCCAAGCAATCCTGGTATTTTCCTCTCGGTCTTCCTCTTGGTCTGGTCCCTTCGATCTTGCCAGTTGTCACTACATTCTCCAATCCATTTCTTCTCATAACATGTCCAAAAAATTCACACGCCAGTGATCCGGGCTTTGTTTCCGGGTCTGCTCAAGGATATGCACTACTGATGAGCTCAAACAAGAGCGAAACTCGAGTCTAGTGCTTCCACATTGACGTGGACAGGCCTTAGGTTCATACCAGAATACGATCAGCGTTGCCAGTGGTGGGTTGTGCTCAATATTTAAAATAGACAATGTTAAGCAAAACACTGCAAACACAGACAGTATCACCAAACACTACAAACTGACAGTATCAGCAAACACTACAAACATAGACAGTATAAAACACTACAAACATAGTAAATCAAACACTACAATCACAGACTGTAAATCAAACACTATAAACACAGACTATACTACAAACACAGACAGTAAATCAAACACTAACAGAACAGACCGTACTACAAACACAGACCGTACAACAGAAACACACAGTAAATCAAACACTAAAAACACAGACCAAGCTACAAACACAGACAGTAAATCAAACACTACAAACACAGACTGTACTACAAACACAGACAGTACTACAGACACAGACAGTAAATAAAACACAGAAAGTAAATCAAACACTACAAACACAGACAGTAAATCAAACACTACAAACATAGACAGTAAATCAAACACAGACAGTAAATCAAACACTACAAACACAGACAGTAAAGCAAACAACACTACAGACACAGACAGTAAATCAAACACTACAAACACAGACAGTAAATCAAACACTACAAACACAGACAGTAAATCAAACACTACAAACACAGACAGTAAATCAAACACTACAAACACAGACAGTAAATCAAACACAGACAGTAAATCAAACACTACAAACACAGACAGTAAATCAAACACTACAAACACAGACAGTAAATCAAACACTACAAACACAGACAGTAAAGCAAACAACACTACAAACACAGACAGTAAATCAAACACTACAAACACAGACAGTAAATCAAACACTACAAACACAGACAGTAAATCAAACACTACAAACACAGACAGTAAATCAAACACTACAAACACAGACAGTAAATCAAACACTACAAACACAGACAGTAAAGCAAACACTACAAACACAGACAGTAAAGCAAACAACACTACAAACATAGACAGTCTAAGTATTCAAAGGAGGGAGATGATTTCTCAAAATAACCAAATTTACCTCCTCCATTCTTATAACACAGGTAAGGAAATCTCCACACGTTCCCAAGGCCGACAGCATAACCTATACATGTCATGAGGAACTCCATTTTCCCTCCCCAGGTCCCTCTGTCTGGGTCCCCGGGAGCCATGATGACTTGGGGACCCATGAAGTCCATCTGTATCTCTCCATTAATGCTGTATTCATATTCTCTGCCGTTAACTTCGCTCTACCAAGAAATAAAAACAGAAAACCAGTTTAGAACAGATGTGATCACATGAAATGTCTTACAGTCTTGTGTTATTAACTTTAAACAAACTGGGAAGGGATGAATTCGTCCTTTTTTTTCGTCCTCTCTCCATAAACTGTCTATATCTATAGTTCATATTGGGTTAAGTTGGGAGCCGTACTTTTTGAGCTAGGTGTCTAACCCGTCGTAATTTTTGAGTTAGGAGGCGGACACAGTTCTTTTCGAGTTAGGAGGCGGACGAGAAAACCGCACGTTTGTAGTTTGAAGGTTGGTATCGTGCTTATTTTCCTTGCGCAAAACGCCGCATTTTTCGAGTTATGAGGCGGGCGCCGCACATTTCGAGGTAAGAGGTGAGAATAGTGATTTTCGAGTTTGGAGGCGGACGCAGCACTTTTATTTCGAGTTGGGAGACGGACGCCCGTTTTTGTTGAGTTAAGGGACAACCGTCTTACTTTTCTTTCAAGTTAGAAGGCGGACACTGTACTTTTTTTATTAAGAGGCAGACGCTCCACTTTTGTTTTTTTTTAGTTAAAAGGCGGACATTATACTTTTTCTTTCGAGTTAGATGGCGTACGTCGTACTTTTGCCGAGTTGGGAAGTAGTTCTATATTTGTTTCATTGGAGGTATGACATGGTGCCATGTTTTCATATCGAGTTAATATGTGGTACGTCAGCATGGGTGAAATGATAAGAGCGCTCGATATTAATCTTCCGGTGCGCTGATAATGAGATAGCGCTTCAACACCTACACCAGTTAGTTGAACTAAAATGTTGACTGCTCGTCCTTGACGTGTGGACGTAAATTACAAGTACATCAGAAGTCGGTGTGGGTTCGATGGATGGCGGGGCACACAGGTAATAGGGAAAGCTAATCTAAGGCAAACATCGATTAGCGCACTCCCTAGTAGCAGCACGTGTGTGGACTAAACTCAAGTTCAAAGCGAGCCAAAGAGAAGCAAAAGTAAGTCATCAAACTGTCACTTACTCCCTTCTCTAAAGTTGCCCCTCCTCTCCCACACTCTAAAGTTGCCCCTCTCCTCCCACACTCTAAAGTTGCCCCTCTCCTCCCACACTCTAAAGTGTTGCAACTCTCCTCCCACACTCTAAAGTTGCCCCTCTCCTCCCACACTCTAAAGTTGCCCTTCTCCTCCCACACTCTAAAGTTGCCCCTCTCCTCCCACACTCTAAAGTTACCCCCCCCCCCAACACAATCTAAAATCGGCCCACTTTTAAGTTCCCCCACACTCTAAGGGTCCCCCACACTCTATTGCCACCCCCCCCCCCACACACACACACTCTCTCTCAAGTCTCCCCTCCCCCTTAAAGTTCCCCCATACTCTAAAGTTGCCCTCTTAAAGTACCTCCACTCTGAAGTTTCCCCCACACTCTGAAGTTTCCCCCACACTCTAAAATTTCCCCTGCCCTCCCATACTCTAGTTTACCCCACAATATTAAAAAAAAAAAATACTTTTTGCATATCCTTTTACAGGACATCGCTGTCAACAACAGCATTTTACTGCTGTTGTTGATGTCTTAGCAAGTTTACGTTCAGTAGTTTGCCATTGCTTTCTGAACGACCGGCTCCCATACCATTTCGTTAAAACCTAGCGCAACGCGGTCTGCTGCCAAATCCCGCGCAGCTGTGTTCCGAACGCGGGTAAGCGGGATTACGAACCGCGTCCATAACATCTTCGCCACGGAGACCGGCATATTTACGATAAAATAAAACGAACCGGCAAAAAATATATGCAGTTTGAAGCCAATAGTGCTTCTACAACAGAATAAAATCAATAATCTGCAGAGCTTCTACAACAAAATCACACGTTCTTATTTTGTTTTATTTTAACACTCATATTTTATCCTTCTGGCTTCCAGTATTTTAAACGTTGAAAAGACCAGGAGATAAAATAAATGCGTGTCTAACAAGTATTTTAATTGCTTAATGTCCACGAAGTTCTCCTTCAGATGTGATTGCAAGCTGGCAAAATCACCATGTAGCGAGCCCCATTGCGGAACTTCACGTTTAAATTTACCAGGGCATTCCCACACAGCCTACTCTTTATGGTTTCGATCGTTAAAGTATGCACTTTCTCAGTTAACTGGTTTGAACAAATTCGGCAGTTGTTTAATGATATGTACCACTGTCCACTATACAGCGAGCTAGGAAGCATATATATTATAATATATACTTCAGAAAACATACACATATATACTTCAGGAAACATATAAGTATACTTCAGGAAACATAAACTTATACTTAATGAAACATAAACATATACTTCAGGAAACATACATATACTTCAGGAAACATAAACATATACTTCAGGAAATCTATACATACACCTACTCTTTTAAAATAAGTGGTCAAGGACCTTTAACACGCCTTGAGGTATCCACTCTAAATTTGCCCGCCCCTCTTCTGCTTCTGTCTCGTGTGCTGCCAATCATTTCTGATACTGATGTTTCTCCGTGCTATGATGTCAAACTATCCAACATCTTCTCTCTTGGGTCTCCTCTGCCTCTCTTCCCTTCAACTTTCCCGTAGTGATGACATACTCCAGCTTTCGCCTTCTCATAACATTTTCAGAGAATCTGGACTGTCTTCTTCTGATGTGAATAACCAGTTCTCTTTGTTAGTTAACTTCTATAAAAATATCTTCATTGCTCTTTCTATCCGCCTCTATCGTTATCATTCTTCTATAAAACCACATCTCCGCAGTTTCCACATCACTTGTCTGCTAATTTTCCGTGATTTGCTTCTGTACGTCAGGATTTGCTCAATATAACTCTTAAGAACTCTTTTCATCACAGCAATTGACCAAGATTAATTGCATAGAATATTCTACATCTTGTGAAATGCTGCCTTTGCAGCCCTAACACATTATTTAATGTGTTGAAAAATTCCAAATTCTTATGGCTGCTCTTTGTTGTCAATACATGTTCTTTAGAAGCGCTAGCCCACTAGGACCCGGAGATGTAAAAATGTCCTCTACTGTTCGTTCTACAGTGGGCCAGTATATCTCTCCAGTCTACTGTAGAGAGGACGGATAGAGGATAGCAAGAATCTCCCACCAGTAATAGTTAGCTAATGAGTTAATTAGAAATAGGCCAGGCTGAATTCCTGAATATTCCTTAGGGAGGCAGGACGAGTAAATAACATGAGGGGTGGGTGTGAGTCTGCAAGATTTATCAGACGGCAAGAACGTCAAATCAAAAGGGGTGAAATTAGACTACGCGCCATTCGGGGAGGCAAACAAATATAATTTATCAACACAGAACCGATGTTGTTAGTCGCTATAGGCCTATGCGGAGGAAGTGCTGATCTGTGCACTTATGGACCAATAGTTCGATGTGTAATGAGGATGATCTGATGACTAACTGACTACGTTCATGATTTTATGAGGGATCCCATAGTGCCTACATAAACTAAAAAGAGATCCCGCATCAATGCAGTAGAAAGCCTTTTCATATTCCACAAATCCAATCAAAGTGGCCTGTTCTTCAATGCTTTGTTCTACTATGCATAATGTGGCCATCTGATCAATGATGAATTGTTTTTGAATGCGGAATACTCATTCCTTAGTTGTCTTTTCCGTGGCATCTTTTCATCTGTCGAAAATGATCCTGTTTAAAATGTCCCCCCCCCTCCCTCCCCAACCTCCACTGAGAATGGCAATATTTCTCTATACTTTAAACAAAAAAATGTATTGGTTCTTTTTCTCTGGCAGCCTAACCGGACAAACCCCATCTCCTGTCTGCTGGTATACCTTCAGTGTCCCAGATTCTGCTAAATAAGTTGTGAAGTAGTTTATATGTTTATACGGACTTTTATAGCTTCTCTGACATTACTATCTGGACCAGCAGCTTACTCATCCTTCCGAATTCTGTTAGCTTTTCTATTTTCTTCTTTATATGATCTATATCCAGCGCCTATGCTGTAGAATGAATATGAAGAAGGTCATTTGGAGCTGGCCTATTCAGATGGTCCTCAAAGGAGCTGGCATATATAAGAGGGTTGTTCAGAAAGTAATGCACCACAACGTTTTTCTCAGCTAATAATAGAGACAGAAGCATGTCATTTTGCACACTTCAAATACGGCATGTGCCAATTGTGTGCCCCAAATCGCAACCAAACCGGCCAAATAATATGGCTGCCCTAAATCGTTGAAATGGATCGTGTTATAAGCAGCGAATAGAGATATAATTACTCGTTGCAGAGAAGGAAACTTTTGTGAACATTCATACGTGTCTATGTGATGTGTATGGAAGTTTTGCAATCGACAGGAGTACAGTCAGTCGCTGGGTTCAGAGAATCAAAGAATCGGGAAGTGAAGGCAAAGAGCTGCTTGGTCGGCCGCGCTGTGGATTCCTGCCACAGCCACCAACACAGAAATGTTGAAATGCGCTGAGGGCATTATTCTTACTTATGGGCAAATCATTACTCAACATTTAGCCTTACAGCTGTCAGTCAGAAATGGTACTGCAAATGCAGCTATAAAACCTCTCTGATTTTCTAAGGTTTGCGCAAGATGGGTTCCTCGGATTCTCCTTCATGAAAATATGGGGGATGCGTGGTCTCGAGGTATGGTGTCCGCCTCGAGTGCTGGAAGTCCCGGGTTCAAGCCCCGGTGATGCCGGGGATCTTTTCTCGCGGACTTCTAGTAATAAATTTCCCCTGGTCTCTGGGTAGTGAGATCGGACCCCCGTGTGTATTGTTGCGCACGTAAAAAATCCCTTGGCAGTTGGAAATCGAAAAAGAGTAGCCTAACGGCGCTGCCCGGGCAAAATTTCGAGTTAAAAATCTAACCAAAGTATTTTCAGGATCCTCGGCGGTGCTACGGAGTTCGTGCACTGAGCTAAGTTTCTCCAGACTCAGGTTTGAGTTAGGAGGAGAACTGAGCACTTATGGGTTGCACCCGTGTGCCGTGGTGTTGATCCATCGACTAAACATAAACAAACATAAACATGCGCCCTCACACAAGTCAGGTAACAGGGGAAGCAATCTTCAAATTTGGGTTGGACTACACTACCCCACCCAACCTATAGTCCTCATCTGACAACCTCTGATTTTCATCTATTTCGTTCACTTAAAGATACACTCCGAGTGACAAGGTTTGAAGATGATGAAGGAGTGATTCGTGAAGCGAAGAAATGGCCACATGATCAAGACAAAATCTGGTACGGGCAAGGAATATATATGCACTTGTTTCACGCTGGCATAAAGCCGCACAAGTTGATGGTGATTATGTTGAATAATACCGATGTTTGCATGACATATCCACGTATATCGCGTATAAATGTCATGCTTTTTTGAATAAACAGCTCTTGATAAAAATGATGTTGTGTATTACTTTCTGAGAGCCCCTCGCATATGTATTGTTATTGAGATTTTTCTGTTACTATTTTTGATATGTCCGCTGGGTTGATTATATTTTCCTATTAATTTCCTTATGGCGTTATAAAGATTTCCGTGGATTCCTTTCGTTGCTGCTTCTTTTGCATATCTAAATACTGTTCTTTAATTCGCCTTTATCCGCTCCTAACTTCTTTGTTAGCTTCTATGTATTTTCCTGTGATATGACTTCAGCAGCTCTAGTTGTGCCGTTTTATTTGTTCTTTCTTTCTGTTTTATTAAGGGTTTCCGACGATATCCATGCATTATATTTTCGTTCCCTTCTTCCAAGGACATGATTATGTTCAAATGCTTTAATCTGCTGCTAGCAGTCTTTCGTGCTCACCTCGCTTCTAATTGTTGTCAGATTTGTTATTTGTTTAAAACTGACAATAATTGACTCCTTAGTTTCTTGGTTTCTGTGATAACTTACATTATGCTGAAGTCCAAGTTATAAGATGTTATGGAATATAAAATTATGTATCTCTTAAGTTTCAACTTATTGTTACTCATCATCAGATGATGGTATAATCTACGTCTGTATCTCTCAAAACGTTTACATTGCGTAATAACCTGCCGTTACACACATTTCCTTATGTATTTTATTTGTAAAAGTACTCGCACCTATTACATATTGATTCTGCTTCTTCTTCTCTTCCTCTATTTACCTCAGTAAAGTGTTGGAAGGATATGTGAAGACCTTGTATGTGCCCTTTTTAAGTTGGTATTCATTTCTCTAAGGTTGTTCTTGATACCATCACTCCATCTTTTACGAGTTTTTCCCCTGACTCTGTAACCATTATATTTACATTGGGTAACGGTTATGTTTACTTTCTTTTTCGTGGTTTTGAATTTTGCTGTTATTATACTAGAACTCATGGCTTCCCACTCTTCGTGTGCTTGTTCTGCCTCTTTAAACATGTTTGCTGTGAGGGACGTTAGCTGTGTACAACCTAAGGACAGTACAATTTCACAAGTGTTTAGAAGCTGTTTACCTGCCCTGTTTCAAATTGTTTCACATAATCTCGATATGCTAATCCCATAATATGTCTTTTAAGTGCGGAAACGTGCGGAAGAAAATTATGGAGTGAATCGGGGAAACTGAACGGAAATCGGACAGTGTCGAGGAAACTAGAGAGTTATGAGAAGTGGTGAATGGTATGGTATATCAGGGGATGGTTTAGCTTGCCCAAAAGCATACCGCTTCTTCTCTCATCGGCCCAAGTTAAGGCCACCCTCACAATTACCACCACTTATCCTGCCTGTTTGGCTTCAAAAATACGCCGCTTGCACATTGAAAAATCACCACTGGCAATTGAATATAATCAAATCATTCCTGCCACCAGAACTACAAATGCCATCTAACTGTCCCCGGGTTCACACAGGCACAGCCACGCTGTCTGCTCTATGTGCCTCAACTCCCGCACTCAATCGATAGACCAGCACGGCAGATTTGGCGCGACATGTGTTTGTCTAGCGGCGGTGTCAACCGAGTCCTACAGAAGGCAATATCACGCTGAAAATGTGAACACAGATGGACAGTGCGAAGTACAGGGCGCATGAGAAGATGGTGGAAACAGCCGGGAGAATGAGGGGAAAAGTGGTGTAAAGTGGATAAAAAATTGCTAACAAATATGCCTTCTTGATGCCTTTGTTTGGATCAATGCGTTCAACATTTGCATCATCTGTCGGTGGTCATATGGTAACGTACGTCGCTCTCATCACGGCTTGTGAAACTGTAAAGGCCAGGTTCTCCGTACAGGCGAGGTTCTCCGGGTTTTATCAGTATGGCTCGGTTCCTTCTTCGGCGTACAAACTCCGTAGCTCCAGCGACAGCGACGTCCAGTTTCCGAGAAGATCACATTCGTGAACCGAACTAGTCAACTCCGGAGTTCGGATTCGAACCCACAACCTTCGAAGCGAGCAGGCGGCTTAACAATTTCACCACGGGGACCCCTACCCGCCTGGCTATTTTCACGTGCACGGTGTCTTTAACGTCCAGTGTCAGCCTCCACGTTGGTACACGCCTTAAAGTCGAGAGTCGAGAGGATCGACTTCATTGCATCGGGTTTTATCCCATATGGCTCGGTCTCTTTCGGCAGAGCGGCCTGCCGAGGCGTCGCACAAAGCACGAACTCCGTAGCTCCTGCGACGACCCCCAGGAGTCTCCGAGATATATGCACTCGTGAACCGAAAGACGTAGCCCGGAATCGAACCCACGACCTTCGGAGCGCGAGGCAGACGGCTTGACCACTTCGCCACGTAGACTCCCTAAGTCCCTGGTACCCTAAGTGTAACAACCCCACACTCACTGAGTCTCCCTGAGTGTAACTACCCCACACTCACTGAGTCTCCCTGAGTGTAACAACCTCACACAATCGATAAGTCTCGCTGAGTATAACTATGCCACACTCAGTGAGTTCCTCATACGTACCCCACACATACATACATGTAATTTCTCTGTTCCATCTGGCCTGTTGCCATATCTCACACATTTCAACTGTCTTTAACTGATACCTTTGATCACTGGTAGTGTCTGCACGCCTCACTACCTCAGCATTTCTCTTCTCTTCTGTCCGCGATATTCTCAACATTCTTCTTCCTGCTTTTCTTTTTCCTACTCGCTCGCTTTGAACTCAAGCGTAGTCCATACACGTGCTACTCTAGTGCACTGGACTGACTTTTGCATGTGGACTAATTGTCCCTATTGCCTGTGTCCCTCGCCATCAGCGAGGTGCTTATAATTTACGTTGATGACAACACACACAGTTGTCGTCAGCTAGAACATTACTAGAGCCGCACAGGAGTGGACCTCAGTGAGTGTGGGGTTGTTACACTCAGGGAGACTCAGTGAGTGTGGGGTTGTTACACCCAGGGAGACTCAGTGAGTGTGGGGTAGTTACACCCAGGGAGACTCAGTGAGTGTGGGGTTGTTACACCCAGGGAGACTCAGTGAGTGTAGGGTTGTTACACTCAGGGAGACTCAGTGAGTGTGGGGCAGTTACACTCATAGAGTGTGGGGTAGTTACACTCATAGAGTGTGAGGTAATTACACTCATCGAGTGTGGGGTAATTACACTAATCGAGTGTGGGGTAGTTACACTCATTGAGTGTGGGGTAGTTACACTCAGGGAGACTCATCGAGTGCGAGGGAGTTACATTAAGGGAGACTCATAGAGTGTGGGGTAGTTACACTCATCGAGTGTGGGGTAGTTAGACTCATCGAGTGTGGGGTAGTTACACACTGGAAAACTCATCGAGTGTGAGGTAGTTACACTCATAGAGTGTAAGGTAGTTACACTCATCGAGTGTGGGGTAGTTACAATCACAGAGAGTGGGGTAGTTACACTCATCGAGTGTGGGGTAGTTACAATATGGGGCTAGCACTATTTCACCAAAACGTCCCTCGGCATGTAAACGAATCGTTTTATTCTTCTACGATATTCCCAAGACTCCCCAAAGATTGATACAGAGTCCTTTCCTCATCATCATCATCATCATAAATAAACTCCTAGCAGACTTGAGTTAGGCGTATATCTGACCTTGAAGAAAGACACATTTCACACATATTAACCTCGGCGTGAACAGAAAACAATCCGATCACGTGAATGTCAACAACCCGCTTCCTCCGCGCACTCCCTCCATCGAATTTCTTTTATCCCCAGCGCAAATAATACGAAGAGCCGCCACAGCCTCGCAATGGTGGTCATTAAGAAATCATTGGAAGTTTCTGAAAAGGAAGAAAGGGGGGGGGGGGGGGGATCATCACCGTTTGACGTAGATTCCCGCCAACAATGCAAACAAGAACCTTCCATTGCCCATGACGCAATACATGGCGACATCAACAAGGGAATAATACTCTTGGGGCTTCAATGCTTAGATTTCCATCCATCATGTGCCATGCCGATAAGCGTGGGCGGTCATGATTCGCCATTTCACTCGATCACCAGAGTCAGGATCAGCTCTGTGTTCTTCTTTTGACTATACCAGGTGGCCAAGCCATCCAGGTATTTACTTCTCTGCTTTCCCCTTGTTCGCTTCCCCTCGGTCTTGCCAGTTGTCACCAAGTTCTCCAATTTCTTCTCATAACGTGACCAAAAAATTTTGACTTCCTACGTCTAATTTCTCTAATCAGTTTACGATTTTCATTTGTTTCTTGTAGGACTTGGTCATTGGTTTTTCTGTCTGTCCATAGTACTCTTTGCATTTTCTTCAGAAACTACATTTCCACAGCCATCAGATGTTTTTCAGCTTGTCTGCCTATTGTCCACGCTTCACATCCATACAAAATTTCTATGTAGCACATCAACACTCCTTTTCTCGTTGCAAATGACGTCTTTTTATTGGTCAGTATGTTTTTCACCTTGCAAAGATCTACCTTCAATTCTTAGGTTTACAGTACTTCATTGAGGATGTTCCCGTTAAGCTATCTACCTCCTGTCTGACTGTCGATCTGTCTACGTAATCGTCATTTAACTCCTATATGTCGGTCGGTCCGTCTATGTAATCGTTATTTAACTCCTGTATGTCTGTCGGTTTGTCTACGTAATCGTTATTTAACTCCTGTATGCCTTTCGGTCTGTCTACGTAATCGTTATTTAACTCCTGTACGTCTGTCGATCTGTCCACGTAATCGTTATTTAACTCCTATATGTCTGTCGGTCTGTCTATGTGATAGTTATTTAACCCCTGTATGTCTGTCAGTCTGTCTACGTAATCGTTATTTAACTCCCGTATGTCTATCGATCTGTCTACGTAATCGTTATTTAAATCCAATATGTCTGTCGGTCTGTCTACGTAATCGTTATTTAACTCCTGTATGCCTGTGGGTCTGTGTGTCTACCTGTCTGCCTACCTATTAGTTTTTTTTTTTTAAACTCATGTATGTCGGTCTGTCTGTCTACCCATGATTCACCAATATTAACTATTCATTTATCCATCATATGTTTGTCTGTTTGTCTAGTTCTATACCTGACTACCTCTCTATCTATCCATCAATCCACCCACGCACTCATCCATCCATCTATCCACCCTTATGTTTATCCACCCACGCACTCGTCCATCCATCTATCCACCCATATATTTATCCACCCTAGCATCCATCCATCCAAACACCCATGCATCGGTCTCCTGTCTGTCTATAGGTGCACCCAATAAATGTACATACCTTTCCGCCCGCCTATCCACCTGCCCCTCCCTCCATCTCTCTCTCTCTCTCTCTCTCTCTCTCTCCCCCCCCCCCCTACAACTGTCAGTCTGGCTGTGTGACTCTATTCCATCGTCCGCCTGTTATCTGTCTGTCATTCTACCCGTGACAATCTGTCTGTCGGTGCCACGAAGGCATCAAACATATAAAAAGCGACTGTATGCAGACGATCTTTCTAAATCATAATTGCATCGGCCAAACCCCTAGTTGACGAATGGGGTCAATAAATCCGCAGCAACGAGGTAAACAAGATTGGAAAATATAGACAACGATTGAAATGAACAAATATATATAGTTTATATTATTATTCTTTCTTCGCTGGCTTTGGACTCAAGCGTATTCCATACCCGGGCTACTACTTCTAGTGCACTGGACTGATTTCTGCGTATGGATTAGCTTTCCCTATTACTAGTACAGTATCCCTCGCAATCAGGCGAACCCACTCCGACTTCAGAAGTACCTGAAATGTACGTCCCAAAGTCAAGGAAGAGACGTCAACATTGCATTCCAACTGAGCGGTGTAGGGGTCGAACCCGCTACCTCGGCATCAGAACACTAGCGCTCTCAACCATTCGGCCATGCTGGCCTCCGTGAGGGAGTTTGAAAACAACACATCATGCTGACGTTGTTCACATATCCGGGTAACTTGACAACAACACGGAACTCACCATAAGTGTTCAGGATACATGGAGATGGGAGTGAACTGGAGACAATGGTACCAGCTATTTAAATGTAAACAATATGAAATAACACAAAGTAATGCAGCTTTACATAAGAGAATTACGACACATACAGGACGTTGCGGCGACTAGCCTTCGTCAGCAAACAAATACACACACAAAATACAACATATAGTCACAGAGAAATCCCTGCGGTGACTACATTAAGGTGTAACGACATGAAGAGAAGAATAAAAAGATGAACAAATGAAAGCAATGAAGAGAAAATGAAAATTTGAAAAAAATGTTCCTAGTTACCTCAGAACAGCTTGTGATTCTGAGGAAAATAGGAACATTTTTTTCAAATTTTCATTTTCTCTTCATTGCTTTAATTTTTTTTCTTTAATTTTTTCATCTTTTTATTCTTCTCATCCCGTCTTTACACCTTAATGAAGTCACCAGAGGGTCTTCTCCGTGATTATATGTCGTGTTTCGTTTATGTATTTGTTTGCTGATGAAGGCTAGTCGTCGCAACGCCCTGTATATGTCGTAATTCTCTTATGTAAAGCTGCATTACTTTGTGTTATTTCATATTGTTTACATTTTCACAGCTTTACCGCAGTTCCACCAAATTTTATTCATATTTCAGCTATTTGAAAGAAGCGTCTTCGTGTTACTGCTCTTAGGAGTACCGAGGTTTCATGGTAATCACGTAAAGTATCATGATAATCTCGTGATGTAATCTGGTAATCTCATGATGTAACGTGGTAATCTCATGATGTAATCTGGTAATCTCATGATGTAACGTGGTAATCTTATGATGTAATCTGGTAATCTCATGATGTAACATGGTAATCTCATGATGTAATCTGGTAATCTCATGATGTAATCTGATAATCTCATGATGTAATCTGGTAATCTCATGATGAAATTTGGTAATCTCATGATATAACGTGGAAATCTAATGATGTAATCTGGTGATCTCATGATGTAACGTGGCGATCTCATGATGTAATCTGGTAATCTCACGATGTAACTTGGTAATCTCATGATGTAATCTGGTAATCTCATGATGTAACGTGGTAATGTCATGATGTAATCTGGTATCTCATGATGTAACGTGGTAATCCCATGATGTAATCTGGTAATCTCATGATGTAATCTGGTAATCTCATGATGAAATCTGGTAATCTCATGATGTAACGTGGAAATCTAATGATGTAACTCATGATGTAATGTGGTAATCTCATGATGTAACCTGGTAATCTTATGATGTAGCTTGGTAATCGCATGATGCAATCTGGTAATCTCATGATGTAACGTGGTAATCTCATGATGTAATCTGGTAATCTCATGATGTAACGTGGTAATCTCATGATGTAATCTGGTAATATCATGATGTAATCTCGTAATCTCATGATTTAATCTGGTAATCTCATGATGTAACGCGGTAATTTCTTGATGTGACCTGGTAATCTCATGATGTGACGTGGTAATCTTATGATGTAATCTGGTAATCTCATTATGTAACGTGATAATCTCATGATGTAAGGTGGTAATCTCATGATGTAATCTGGTAATCTCATGATATAACGTGGTAATCTCATGATGTAATCTGATAATCTCATGATGTAACGTGG
Source organism: Cepaea hortensis (assembly GCA_963921405.1). Lineage (NCBI taxonomy): Eukaryota > Metazoa > Mollusca > Gastropoda > Stylommatophora > Helicidae > Cepaea > Cepaea hortensis. The sequence continues at coordinate 12,041,035 of OY992892.1, forward strand.
TAATCTCATGATGCAATCTGATAATCTCATGATGTAACGTGGTAATCTCATGATGTAACGTGGTAATCTTATGATGTAATCTGGTAATCTCATTATGTAACGTGGTAATCTCATGATGTAACGTGGTAATATCATGATGTAACCTTCAAATCTTATGAAGTAACCTGGTAATCTCATGAATGTAATGCGGTAATCTCATGATGTAACGCGGTAATTTCATGATGTGACCTGGTAATCCCATGATGTACCATGGTGATTTCACGATGTGACATTTTTGTTTGTTCGCATATCCTTTACAGGACATCGCTGTCAACATCAGCATCTTTCAGCTGATTGTTGATTTCTTGACAAGATTACGCTAAGTAGTTTGCCATTGCTTTCTGAGCGACCGGCTCACATACTCCGTAAGTTACCGACGCGGAGAGAACCGCTACCAATTCTCGGGCAACGTCACGTTACTTGCGAGAGTATACGAGATTACAGAGAAAGCCGTGTAACCTCTAGACCTGGGAGCCGGCATGATGTGACATAGTAATCTCATGATGTAACCTGGTAATCTCATGATGTATCGTGGTAATCTCATGATGTAACCTGGTAATCTCATGATGTAACCTGGTAATCTCATGATGTATCATGCTCTCACCAGTTAAATAAATACAACGGAAAACGGCAACTGAAATTTAAAAAAACAAAAAACAATAGCAACTAACAACCCAAATGATAACCTGTTTACATATCAGACCTGATACAAGACTGGTGACCGTATGAGATGGCGAACCAAGTCCTCTCACGCTTACCGGCATGGCACATGGTGATGAAAGGTTGAACAGGGTAATCTGGTATATCAAAAATTGGGAAGGAAATGGGTACTTTCCCCGAAACGTCGCTATATTTATCTGTCTCGATGTGACTATTTAGTCTACAATTGTACTTCTTGTATGTAATGAAACAATCACTGATCTGTTGTAAACAATTATGAGCACAACACTTGCACGTCAGTGGGCGGCCTTGCTGTTATGTTGCCGCGGAGACGAGGCTTACACTAAGTGTAAACTGCTGTTACATCAATGGTTTCAACCAGAAATAAATCAATACGCTGCATGCGCAATTAGGTCATTCTAAATCAGTTTAGCGCAATTCTAAGTGAACAACCTGCCTTAATGATCAGTCTCCAATGCTCACATCGAAGAAAGACAACATACGTGCGCAGTTAATTCATACCTTTTAAATAAATTAACATCAATAAGAAAAAGGTTAAAGATGTCGTTAGCGTGCCAGGCTGGTATATTTGGGACCACTTATGTAGATCAGTCTGTGATCGTGGTTTCGAATTCTCATTAGGACGGATTGTTGAAAATTCACCTGGGATCTAGTAAGAACAGATTTGATAACCTAGCTATGGAGAGGTTCAAAAGAATCATATTTAAGCACCAGGTGAAACCACTCTGCCGACAAACTAATCTGCTCGCTGTTGGTATCCTCCTGAAAACTATCCCAAAACGAACTCCGTGGAGAGAGGTACAAAGACTATCACTGTAAAACCAGACAAAAGTGACAGGAATATTCGACAAGGAAGAACAGAGTAATGTACAATGCAGAACAGCCACTTTCGGGTTTCTTGATGGAGAATACAGAATACTCACAGGACCTCTGCATCCTAATCTTATTCATGGGTCAGCATATATAAGAAATATAACCAAAATTAAAAATACACAATAAAATCTGTTACGTTTAGTTCAGTCTACGGATCAACATCACGACACACGCGTGTGACCCATAAGTGCTCCGTTCTACTCCTAACTCAAACCCGAGTCCGGGAATCTCAGCTCAGTGCACGAACTCCGTAGCACCGACGAAGATCCTGAAATACTTTGGGTAGATTTTTAACTCGAAATGTTGCCCGGGCTACTCTTTTTCGATTTCCAACTGCCAAGGAATTTTTTACGTGCGCAACAATACACACGGGCGTCCGACCTCACTACCCAGAGACCAGGGGAAATTTTGTTACTAGAAGTCCACGTGAAAAAATTCGCCCTCACCGGGCGGACACCATACCTCTAGGCCACTCAGCCCCCTATCTGTTATGTTGAAAGTGGGGAGGGGTGTAGAAATTGAGAGGTGGGGGTCATGTGGACTAAAAGAATAAAATATTGATTTCTCGACCTTGACTTGAGGATGTAAAATACCCAGTAGTAACAACTGCAAGAAGTAGTAGCATGTATATGGACTACGTTTGAGTTCATAGCGAGTGAAGGAAAATAAAACAGAAAGCATAGATGGTCAAAAACCCCAGCTCAAGGAGAATCTTAAACATATCAACAGCAACAGATATGGAACAAAGAAACGCAGCTGACACAAGAAAAAACAACAACACACAGACATGAAAATAACAAAGGGACAAAAACAAAAACAAAAAGAAAGAAAGTCGACACGCCATTAATACCCCAATTATAGCCAACATAGATCAAGTCAGTTGAGCACAACAGAAACTTTCTTTTTTTTCTTCTTGAGAAAGAGGATGAAACGTATACATTTCTTCCAGTTGTCTGGTGTATACACTGATACCAGACTCAGCAGCTGTATCAAGAAGGCTGATAGAATATTTGCAGGAGCTATCTTTTAATGATTATTGCTACTGCAGACGTGCACAAATCTCAATATTTAGGTACACAGATGAGAGATATATCACAGAAATAACGAACAGAATTGTTATTATTATGTGCCGTGCCAACTGGCAAAAGTGCTCATGCATCTACACAGATCTAGATACCTGGTGATCTAATTAATTATATTAATCATATTCCCCAATGCCAACGTTTCAGTCCATTCAGCATATTTTTTCTTGGTCTGTCTCTTCTACTCCTGATCTTTCCAGTCTTCACCATGTTTTCCAACGTCCGACTTCTCATTATAAAACAAAAGCATGCAATTTGTCTCTTTCTGATAGTTTTGTATAATATTCGACTTCCATTAGCCTTTTCCAGGCAATGATTGTTAGTTACTCTGGCAGCTCGAAGTATTCGCAACATCCGTCCCTGGAACCAAATCTACTTTTCCCCCAAGCTCTTCCTAATCTGTTCGTTTACGTTCCATGACTCACTGCCATACAGCAAAACAGTTTCTATATAATATGTCAGTACTCTTTCTCTCCCTCTAGCCATCGCTGTGGCCTAGGGGCAGTAAACACGTTTCACAATTCCTCGACACACAAAGTCCAGGGTTCGAAATCAGACGGAGACGATTTTGAAGTAGACCGCCATGCTTTGAGTTTCATGACATAAGCGTCAGTCGTTCAGAAATCAATGGCCTAATAAATCACATACAGTCAAAACATGCTGGGGTTGACTGCGACGTCATGTAAAGGACGTTCAACTACGTGTGTCTGACACTCAGTGATAGAGACGTATGGCATAAGATAAATTTCATTTTCTAAAATGCGGCTTTTGCTTGGTCAAGTCAATTTTCAAAAACATCCCCATCTCGACGGAGATTCAAACACAAGGGCACTGCGTTGACAATAAAGGTAATAGGCACAGCGCTACCACAACCCCTAAAGTCTGCCGATAAATTGTGAAGGAAGCGCCGACTATAGTCTGTCCAGAAATGAATGCCTTCATTCACGATCAATTATTTTGAAAACTGTATGTTGCATCGTCATGAATTTTTTCCTGCCGTCTTATATTTACCCCCACCCAAGGAATATGTCTTTGATAGGTCCATAAGCAACTTAAATCATGGAAAGCGGCGACATTTCTTTGATGTTTTTTGTGAAAAACTACTGATTTCTCGCTAACAAACTTGTTTTACACTAATGTCCGGTTCCACTACGCGAGCCTCTTGTCAAAAGGCCAATCCCATGTCTCACGAGAAAATTAACTATTCAACGCTAATGTTTCCGTGTGAAGACGTAATACATTTAATACTGTGCACGTCATCTCTGACCCGTAAATTATATACCGCATATAAACAAACTTTGAAATCTGCTGTACAATCTCCAGAACAAAAATTTCTTTTTGTTGGGTGGACATAATGATAAGATTATATGCTAAAGCTCATCATTTTCCCTCAGTTGGTTACTGAGATATGGAATATTATATTAGGGCAGACTAAAGTAAACAGACTATAGTGTGTCGTGTTTAGTTTTCATCAGACGTGCGGTATCCAATAGGTTAAGTCACACGTTCCCACGATTCTGCTCTATTGATAGCGCCCTCTGCTCGAGTCCTGTCCGGTCCTTGCTGTCAAATCCCGCTGTTAACACTGTCCGTTGATAGGGTGTGTCACTCAATCGCCAATGCACTGGCCCAGTTTCGGTGCTTTTCTGAAGCTTCTTCTTGAGCTTTACTATCTGGCGTTGACGATCATGCGTATCCACATCTTCCGTCTCCTGCACAACGTATCAATTCTTGAGTTGTCAGTCTCTCCCAGCAGTTGCAAGAGTTGATGATTGCCAGATAATTCTGAAGAGCGCTAGTTGTATAAATGGTTTCTGATATAGTTCCATAATTCTGGATTCAAGATCGATTCCTGGATGAGGAAGCCAATGTTGTGCTAATTCATCAGTAGCCGTATTATCTTTACAGCTGATAACAGACGGGCTTCATCATGAAGGCGTTGAAATCACATCCAGCCCCTATTGGCTGTTTTGTTATTTGCTAGGTAATTTTATGTTCAGCTGTTTGCCATTGCTTTCTGAACGAGAAGTCAACTGACCGGTGTGTGGAACGAATACACTACCGCGGTCACCAGGTGCTCTCTCTCTCTCTCTCTCTCTCTCTCTCTCTCTCTCTCTCTCTCTCTCTCTCTCTCTCTCTATCTATATATATATATATATATATATATATATATATATATATATATATATATATATATATATATATATATATATATATAGTTGCATATCCCTTACAGGACGTTGCCGTCAACACCAAAATTTTTCAGCTGCTGTTGATGTTCTTAGCAAGATTACGCTCAGTAGTTTGCAATTGCTTTCTGAGCGACCGGCTTACATACCCCGAAAGTAACCAATGCGACGGGATCCTTTGCCAAATCTCGTGCAGCTGTGTTCCTCGCACATACCTGTCTCCAGGGATATCCAGGGATTACGGAGAAAGTCGTTAACCCCTTCGCCAGGGAGACTGGCTATATATGTGTGTGTGTGTGTGTGCGTGCGTGCGTGCGCGCGCGCGCGTGTGTGTGTACGTAATTCAAAATACAAATCAAAATAAACTACAATAAAATCTTTTTTTTTAAAATGAAATCAGAGTAACATGAAATTATTATTTATCTTTAATTCACGCTTTACTTACAGTTACAGTGTTAGAATTGTTTCTGGCACACCAGATAATTTATTACTGGAGCCGTCTTTTTATGGAACCTGGTAAGCGGCACCATTTGCAATGTTGCACCATATGTCCATAGTAAATTCGGCAATGAAAACTGTCAGCAGCATGATCGAACGGATAAAAGCGCCCGCCTCTTACACTACTGGTGTGCGAGTGGCGAGGTAGCGGGTTCAACTCTTACACCGGTCAGCTGGACTCAAATACTAACTTCTCGTCCTTGACTCGGTCGACGTACATTCTAAGAACCTCAGAAGTCGAAGTGAGTTCGGTTAATGGCGAGGGACACTGGTACTAGGGAAAGTTATCCCACGCGCAAAAATCAGCCCAGCGTGGACTACGCTAGAATTCAAAGCGAGTGAACAGGCAAAAATGTATGTGGTTCCAATGTTGGAGCCGATCTGAAACAAGTCAATGTATTTACGTATTTTGGTACTTCTGTTACAGCATATGGAAGATGTATTAAGGACGTTAAATGCAGCATATCCCAAGCAAAGCAGCGTTTCACAAAATGAAGAATGGTCTCTGCAATTTATCTGTCTTAATCTAGGTGAGGCAGAGTTCTTAAGAGCTATATTAAGCACATAATTGTATTCGGAAGCGAATTATAGGCAACTAGTGGACTAGAGAGGAGTTATGTGGAAGCTAAGGAAGATGTGGTTTTATAGAAGAATGATCAGAACACCGTGACCGGATAGAAAGAGCAACGAAAATATCTCGAATAAAGTTAATGCATAAAGAGAACTGGTTACTCGCATCATAAGTAGACAGTCCACATTCTATAGTATGTCATAAAAATAGGAAAGCTGGAATATGTCGTGACAACGAGAAAGTTAGAGGGGAGGGGGGGGGAGAGGCACGGGGAGACCAAGAGAGAAGATGGTGGACAGTTTTACATTATGGCAAGTAGGAACGTCGGTATCAGATATGATTGGCAGCACATGGGAGAAAGGCTGTGAACAGACATGACCACCAACAGAACATGAAATGGACTATAAGAAGATTGGCAGCACATGAGACAGAAGGCCGTGGACAGACATGATCACCAACGCCACACGGCACGGAGTATAAGAAGATTGGCAGCACATGAGACAGAAGGCCGTGGACATATATGATCACCAACGCCACACGGCACGGAGTATAAGAAGATTGGCAGCACATGAGACAGAAGGCCGTGGACAGACATGATCACCAACGCCACACTGCATGGACTATAAGAAGATTGGCAGTACACGAGACAGAAGGCTGTGGACAGACATGATCACCAACGCCACACGGCATGGACTATAAGAAGATTGGCAGTACACGAGACTGAAGGCTGTGGACAGACATGATCACCAACGCCACACGGCATGGACTATAAGAAGTAATTTACTAGGCAATTATACGTTCAATAGTTAAGCATCAAATAAGCGTGCTAATTTTGCATAATGGTACATCCTTCCCGGCCTTCCCCCAGTTTCCCCATCATTTCATGCGAAAATTAGTTGCATATTTTTAACAGGACGTCGCAGCCAGCCCAGAATTTTAATGGCTATTTCTGATTTACCAGGCAATGCTAGTTCAGTAGTTTGCCATTGATGTCTGAACGATCCACGCCTATACCATTGAAATAGCGACAACTGATTTCACACCCTCGACTCGGTATATCGAGGAACTGTGAAACGCGTTCACTGACTCTAAGCCAAACGCCAGCTTCGTTTGGTTTTTTTACTTTGTTATGTTTTAGGGCTCAAGGTTCCCCAGGGGCAAGGGCCGCGCCATAAAGTTCCAAGTCCCCGTATATGCGACTAACATTCAAAATGTGGTACTTTCATTGGAAGAAATTTTCCAATGCCCAATGTTATATAGAAGAAGAAGAAGATATATATATATATATATATATATATATATATATATATATATATATATATATATATATATATATATATATATATATATATATATATATACTAGCTGACCCTCCTCCCTTATCCCCCTCCTCCTCCCTCCTCCTCTTCTCTCCTCCTCCTCTCTCGTCCCCCTCCTCCCTCCTCCTCTTCTCTCCTCCTCCTTCTTCTTCTTCTTCGTTCATCCGGAAATTTTTTTTTCGGATGTGATTGCGTTGTGCCTGTTTACAGCAGAGCTGCGTTCTTGCGCCGTTAGGCCGACACATCCGACTTCTGCGGCTCTCCTCCTCCTAATCCCTCCTCCTTCCTCCCTACTCCTACTCTCTCCGCCTATCTCTTCCTTCCTCCTCCTCCTCCCTCCTCCTCCACCTCCCTCTTCCTCCTCCCAGTTTCTACTCCTCCATTTTTCTTCTTCTGCTGCTGCTGCTGCCGCGGCTCCATTTACCCAAGTTGATTGTTGGGGAAGTTGTAAAGATCTTTCAAGTGCTCTTTCTAATGCTTTTTGTAAGCTGGTCTTCGTTTATCTAAGGTTGTTCTAACTGCAACCAATAAATGATTACACAGACAGACAGACAGACAGACAGACAGACAGACAGACAGAGAGGGAGGGAGGGACAGACAGACAGACAGACAGACAAACAGACAGACAGACGGGAACGGGAACTTATATGACTACTTATATGAATTAAATGAGATGCTTCCCATCAGGGGCTGGGCGAAGCCGGGCAGGGTCAGGCAGGCAGGCAGGCAGACAGGCGGGCGGGCGGACGGACGGACGGACGGGCGAATAGACAGACAGACAGACAGACAGAGAGGGAGGGAGGGACAGACAGACAGACAGACGGGAACGGGAACTTATATGACTACTTATATGAATTAAATGAGATGCTTCCCATCAGGGGCTGGGCGAAGCCGGGCAGGGTCAGGCAGGCAGGCAGGCAGGCGGGCGGGCGGATGGGCGGGCGGGCGGACGGACGGACGGACAGACGGACAGACGGACAGACAGACAGACATACAGACGGGAACGGGAACGAGAACTTATTTGACTTCTTATATGAATTAAATGAGATGCTCCCCCACCAGGAACTGGGCGAAGCCGGGCCGGGTATGCTAGTATATATATATATATATATATATATATATATATATATATATATATATATATATATATATATATATATATATATATCTTTACAGCTCTAAACATTGTGTAATGGATAATAAATTATGCAATTGTTATTGTCAGAGTGAGAAGTACGTCACGCTTCTTGTATAGAATTACCGCTGAGTTATTCATTATTAATAAAGCTCGGCCGCTCCACACAATAACATCGAATCAGTGTGAGCTTAAATTAGTTTTGGCAGCTCCAAATCTAACGCGCCCAATAATTACAACAACGTTGCCCCATTTTTATATGGCTGGCGTTTTCTAATTTTATTTCCCTTTGTTTACTGTTTTTAGTTCCCCTGATTACGAAATCCGTTTGCTTACAGAATATCTTTCTACCGATTAGACCGTTTTGAAGCAACTATCGGCTTCTATCATAAATTCATAATGTATATGTTCGCACGTAATGTGCAGGTATGAGGCCATAAAGAGTTGAGCTGAGGTGAGTCAGGAACCGACATGAGAACACTCGAGACATTCCCATACGTGCTCCGTCCTCATCTGCAACAGCCATCGAAGAGTCCCAATACTAATGGTGCCAGTATCAGTCTGATTATGGGTCCATTTCGCCTTTCCGCCGAATCCTGAGTGTCGGCCAGATCCCGTGATCACTCCCTGCAGCGCCATTCTCTCCAGGCTGTGATGATCTTATTTATCTGTTCTTCTGCACTATACACATGATCCCAAAGGGCCTCAACCACATCTGCCTTATCATGCACGAATACCCCACCCAGCGATGCAGACCCAGTCAATCTATCACCTACTCGTTTTCCACCACACCAGCATGTCTAGGGAGAAAGTCCAACACATGCTCTATATTTTTATTGTTGAATTTAAGCCTGCCAATCTACTCGAAGCATGCATCTATTCTCCTTTCTAATTATACTTTTGAGTCCGTGTATGTTTGTGCAGGGTCTGAGGTCATACAGAAAGCTCTACGTACTGAACTCTTAGTTGGTTTGAAGTGGTTTGCATAGGTTAACTTTATTGGACACGGATACCATCAACAGTTATCTAGTTCCCTGCCATGGATCACACAAGGAAATGTACAGGTTCACTTTATTGGACAGGGATACCATCACAAGTTATCTGGTTCCCTGCCATGGATCACACAAGGAAATGTACAGGTTCACTTTATTGAACACGGATACCATCAAAAGTTATCTAGTTCCCTGCCATGGATCACACCAGGAGAATCTCAGCACATAGCAGCGACGTGGGTCTACATGTGTATGCACGAATGATACATGCTATAAATACGTGTGAGTACCCTGTCTGATTTTGAAATGTAGCCTGGGAAGCCTATACCACTTGCTCTTAGTTTTTAAACAAAATGTCTAAGAATTTTTTTTCATGCAATAGGTCCCTCTAGTTTTTTGGCCTTGTCTGAGAAGGCTAGATTTCCGATGTACTATCCCAGGATCATAAAGAGAATGTTTACCATTATTTTCATATTTTTGTAAGAATCAGTTTCATTCACACCATGAATTATACCAAGTCTCCTGGAGTTTGAGGTAGATCTCTTTATCGCTAAGCCACTTCATCTGTTAAGTTTCACTCTTAGATATCACACGCTACATAAAGTAAGAATGGAGAGTGACTTAATTACCACTATGGGATGTCTTCATCCAACAAAAGTGGCAGGATGAGAATAGATTCATCCTGATTAACAAGCCGTCTGATCCACATACCTTCTACTCGAGATCATGGCACTCTACAACTACATCTGACCTGGCGTTTCATTCACCAGACCTGGAGTGGAACATTACACGAATTGTTGGGAAACAACTTGGTGGCAGTGACCATCGGCCAGTCTTTCTAACTGTAGAAAATGAGCTTGTAAGTGAAAGCAGCACCCTCTCGAGGTGGAACTACAAGAAAGCAGACTGGGCAATGTACAAGCATCGCACTAGCATACTGGTTAGAAACCTGAACACTGAGAAGGACATAAATAAAGTAGTTGAAGAGTTTGGGAAATGCATACTACAGGCAGCACGCGAAACAATACCAAGAGGAGCCCGTAAACATTATAAACCCTACTGGAATAGTGAACTGGAACAGTTGCATAATGATGTGGATATATGTAGAAAACAAGCAGAGGCCAATCCCAGCCAAGAGCACCACAATAAATATCAGCACGCAAAAGCCAAATTTCAAAGGGCCCAACTGCAGGCTAGACGGAAAAGCTGGCAGGAGAAAACAGAGTCATTGAACTTTGAAAAAGACACAAGAAAGTTATGGAGGCTAATAAAACAGCTTAACGATGAGGGCACAAGGAGAAACTCAAAAATTGCGCTACATAAAGACGGAAACACCTTAACAGGAAAGCAAGCAGCTGACCATTTTGCGGACTCATTCGCACAAGATAACAATATTGAAATTAGTCCAGAGAAACAACAGGAGATTCGAGAGAAATGGCAAAATACAGGACAGAAGGAAGTTGTACATGAGGTTATGGAGACACCTATCACATTCAGTGAACTGGAGCTAGCCATTTCAAAGCTGAAAATGAGAAAATCACCAGGAGCTGATGGTATCTCCAATGAAATGATCAGGAACCTAGGAACAGAGGCCAAAGCAAAGCTGCTACAGATCTTTAATAATACATGGACCTTAGGCAGTGTTCCACAAGTCTGGAGAGAAGCAATCATGATACCCCTCCTAAAATCTGGGAAAGACAGGCCTCCAGCTACAGACCCATTAGCCTCACCAGTTGTCTCTGCAAAACAATGGAACGCGTCATCAATCACAGACTACAGTGGTACATTGAAAGTGAAAACATCCTTGTGCCACAACAGGCTGCCTTTAGGCAGTGCTACTCTACGGAAGATCAGACAACCTACTTCTCTCAAGAAGTTGAGGATGCATTCCAAGAGAAGAAGCTGGTACTTGCGGCTTGGATAGATCTGAAGAAAGCCTTTGACAAAGTCTGGAAAGAAGGTCTGATGAAGAAACTGAGAAACTGTAAAGTCAATGGAAGAATGTACAAATGGGTAAAAGCATACTTGCACAACAGAAGAGCCCGAGTACAGATAGACGGTCTCAAGAGCAAGAAAGTACTATTGCGTCACGGTGTTCCCCAGGGCGGAGTCCTGTCCCCAACACTTTTTCTAATCTTCATCAATGATCTTGTTGCTAATCTACCCAATGGAATTAAAGCGGCAATATACGCTGATGACCTGGTTTTGTGGAGCGCAAATGAGCATGCATCAGTGGCCACCATATTGCTACAAAGAGCTGTAGATACATTTGTTGCATGGGCGGATAGATGGTGTATCAGCATAAACACTGACAAGTGCAGCACCACTCTATTTACCCTTTCTCCGAAACAAAAGGCAGGGAGCATTCAGATAAATGGAACACCCCTAAGAGAAGATAAGGAACCAACATACCTTGGTGTAACATTCGACGACAGGCTGACATGGAGAAAACATATTAAAAAAGCAGTAGCAAAAGCCAGAAGGAAAATTGCCATCCTGAGAAAGCTAACTGGAACCACTTGGGGAGCCCGTGGGAAAATACTTAGCAAAGTTTATCAATAGAGCTTACGACCACACTTGGAATACGGGTCAACTGCGTGGTGTTCAGCATCAAAAACTACATTGCAGGAGCTGGGCAAGGTGCAAAATCAAGCTCTTAGAGTCATCACAGGAGGGATGAAATCAACCCCTATAGTAGCAATGGAGAAAATGGGGAGGACACAAGCTTTAAGAGAACGCAGAGATACAAAAACACTAATACAAGCAGAAAAGTTTCTCAGCTTGCCAGGCCACCCTATGAAGAACAGATTTGAAAACTTAGCTATGGGGCGGTTGAGAAGAAGTAGTTTCATCCACCAGGCCAAACAACTCTGCAGAGAAACCATCGATCTTCCCACAGTTGATATCCCCCTGACAACTATTCCAGAGCGAACCCCGTGGAAAGATGAACATAGAATATCGCTACAAATCCAGTCAAAAGTGAGAGGAATATTTGACAAGGAAGAACAGAACAGTGTACAGCGCAGAACAGCCACTCTCAGCTTCCTTGATGACGAATACCCACAGGACCTCTGGATCCGAGTCTACACAGATGGGTCAGCACAAAATGCTGTTCGAAATGGAGGAGCGGGAGTGTATATAGAATACCCAAATAATACTAGAGACACGGCCAGAATTCCAACAGGAAAGTACTGCCATAATTATGATGCTGAAATTGAGGCAATCAAGATAGCCACAGAGAAATTACAAAATACCAGCCATGGTACACAACCTGTGGTGATATTGACAGATGCAAAATCCGTAATAGAGGCGCTCCTGTCTGGGAAATTGCCAGTTCTGAGGACACTGCTTTCTGAACTTAGCAGTCATCGTAAGATCACCATACAGTGGATACCATCCCACTGTGGAATCCCCGGAAACGACAGAGCTGATCGATTGGCTAAGGAAGGAGCACAAGAAGAACAACCAGATGTGCCTATTACATACCACCAAAAGAAAAGAATGATCAAATCAGAAGGCCACCAAACCTTACTCAAGACGACTACCACGTTATGGAGAGACCAGAACAGGTCATTCTTCTGCGCCTCAGAACAGGACACAATAGATTACGCAACCACATGTATACAAAATTCAAGATTGGTGACTCAGCCATGTGCACATGTGGTTTGGCGTCGCAGACAGCAGAGCACATACTCCAGGATTGCCCAAACTACAACATATCCAGGCGAACCTTCTGGCCTAGAGAGACAACAGTGGAAGATAAACTCTATGGACCGCTGAATGAACTAAAAAAAGACTTAGATTCATACAAGAGACAACATTGCAGTTATAAACATATTTTAGGCGAACGAAAGAAGAAGATTACTAATCTAATATAGACTCTGCAGTTTAACGATGTTTATCTTGTGCCCTGTTATTTTACTTTTAGCCACCATGCCTTCTATTCTCGTGTTGTATTAATAGAAACGTCCATATTTAGCATCTTTAGCAATCAGTTTACGGTCGTCATTTGTTTCTTGAAGGACTTGTTCGTTGGTTTTTCTGTCCGTCCATGGTATTCTATGCATCTGGCCTCAAGTCCTTGTAATTTATGTGCATGGCTGTGTGCTTTTTGTTTCGCCATATGTCTTAACATACCTTTATTGTTTAATTTGCTGGTCACATCCTGCTGTAGTCTCCGTCTTAATTATTCATATGTCGGTCTGCTACACCTTATATGGTCAAGACACGTTAATCCTCATTATGAAAGTTCCGTGACTGTCCAGTTATAAGTTAATAGAAATACAAGTCATTTTTTTGACAGGGCAAGTGAGTGTAGGAGGACATGAACGAGCAGATAGGCTTGCGAGCATGGCTTATGTGGGAAGTGGACGAGTAAATAGACTTAAATGTTTCAATCCTAGCTGCGACTTTAAATGTTTCTATCTGTACCGATACTGACTGACTGGCACTTTGCCGTCTTGGCAGATGATAGTTAGAAGCCTGGGCTGAATTGAAGAGACCACGTGTTGCCCATACAACATGATCCCTCTCTCGGCCTGCCTAGTTTACCCCAGAGGAAATATACCACCAATACATGGGGAACAAGACAAGTTGCAGAAGCTGCCAGACCAGCAAAGCAATGTTCTAACTGTCCGCCTGTTGGAGCTTCCATTTTAGACCAGTTGCCGACCAAGGCGTAGAACCTGGTCTGCCCCGCCATGACATTTAGTCTTTAGGTTACATTTTCTCTCACAGGGATTAGGCTTGTTCCCTCCCAATTGAGCTCGAATCTGTTGGCACAATGTGGGGTGTCGGGTTTGGTGAGCGCCGCCCAACATGCGTCGCTAGTACCGATACTAATCAGCAAAGAAATAAAGGGAACCTGAAGACATTGCTTTTTGAGAAGAACATTGGGAATATCGTGGACCGACCAGAAAACAAATGTTGAGGACATGACCTGGGAAGTAAAGCGACTGGCGAGTTATTGACCACATCGTCCATCAACTACCAGTTGGTCTGTACAAATACGGGGCTGGCACCATATGACTTGTCAATAGAAATTATATGTGGCCCAAAATGTACAGGAGTTCACTTTGACGTTAAATCGGTATTGCTGTAAGGATCAAAAACATGGATAACAGCGAAAACGATTACAAATAAACGACATTCACTAAGTGGTACTTGGGTAAAATGGAAGGAATAAAATGGTATGACAGAATCACAAATGTGGAACTCATGGAGAGAACTAGACAAATGCTAGTGAACCCAGAGAGAAGAAAGAACGCTGGTACGGGATAGGTCACACATTGAGAAAACCTGATAATAGTATACCTAGAAATCCACGGGGTAAAAGATATACAGACAGACCTAAAAATACATGTAAACAAGAATTAGACACAGAATTAAATAATATAGACGGAGTTGCATAGAACAGGTAAGGATAGGAGGGCTTAGCTTGTGCGCCAATGGAGAGTCTAGGGCAAAAGAAGGAGACTACATGTATACTGTAATACTACCTGAAGACATGTACACGGAGCCCTTGCTGTAATTATAATGCTAGAGAATCGTGTGTGAAAGTTTGCAGCGAGTGGTCCATAACCATCGCAACTGTGCTAAGGTAAAACAAAAACGTAAACATGGGTAGGTACAGCCTGTTACCCCAGAGTGGCATATACGTTCAATACTCACCACATAACTGGGTCCTCGATGTTCTGGGTCAACTCTGTTGATGATATGTGTCCATGCCATGGTCTCCGACCATCCAGCGTCATTTCTCCCAGTCTGTCTCTGTCTCTTGTATCACAGATCTTTCCATGCCATCGTCTCCGACCACCCATCATTTCTCTCAATCTGTCTCTGTCTCTTCTATCACAAATCTGGCCGTGCCATCTTCTCCGACCATCAAGCGACATTTCTCCCTGTCTGTCCCCGCCTCTTCTATCACAGATTTTTCCGTGCCATCGAATGCGACCATCCAGAATCATTTTTCCCAGTCTTTCTCTGCCTCTTCTATCACAGATCGTTCCGTGCCATCTTCTCCAACCATCCAGCATCGTTTCTCCCGTCTGTACCTGACTTTTCTATCACAGATCGTTCCGTGCCATCTTCTCCGACCCCAGCATCATTTCTCTCAGTCTGTCTCTTCTATCACAGATCTTTTCGTGCCATCGTCTCCGAACATCCAGCATCATTTCTCTCAGTCTGTCTCTTCAATCACAGAGTTTTCCCTCCGTAACGCTGTTCTCCGATGCATCTATTTTCATTTTACGACACAGAACACGGTGTGTCTTATAGCCGTATAGTGTATATGCTTTACCGTCACTGGCCTCTTCCAGGCAATCATTGTTAGTCAGTTACTCTGGTTGTCCAAGGTGTTTGCAACCTTCGACTCAGAAACCACACCTTCTCGGCCCCCCCCCCCCATGTCTTCCTAATGTGTTCGTTCACATTCCAAGCGTGGTAAACAAGTGGGGAAATAAATCCCAAGAATTTGAATAACGAAGACACAAACCATATATAGTACGATTTATTGCCTGGATATATAATTTTATAAAATAATGCTGAAAATTCCTTGGACAGCCAAAAAGACTAATCTGGACATTTTGAGGAAGGCTCCCAAAGAAAATTTATCACAAATATCAGAAAGAGGTACAATTTATTTTTGGCCACATTATGAGAAAACAAAATCTGGAACATGACAACCGGACAACAGATTTGCGGAAGGACAGATAGGGGAAGACAGTGAGTGCAAATTCTGGACAATCTTGTGTCATGGTACAGAAGAGAGCCAATGCATGAATTGATCCATGCCGTCTGAGCATGATCGCCCGCGCCAGTCGGCAAAGCGCCTGATATGGAATTTCAAGATTCACAGACTAGGAACTATAAAGCACGTCGGCGCTCTTTCTGACATTTAATGATTTATTACACAAGATACGTTTCATCTTCTCAAATGCAGCTTTTGCTTGGCCTATTTTGCTGTTAATCTCAGTCGGACATCTGCCATCTGAAGCTTTGATTGCACACAGATTTTTTAATTTATTGACATGGTGAAACATTTACCTTCTATTGTTGACCTTCTATTGTTATATCATATTTTGATGTTATCTTATTCCATGACATGACCATTGTTTATGTTTTTATGATATTCAAGTAAACTCTCTGTCTGAACTCTCTATTGCTTCAATGTCCAATAGACCAGCAGCTCTCTCTCTCTCTCTCTCTCTCTCTCTCTCTCTCTCTCTCTCTCTCTCTCTCTCTTGTTTTTAAAGGGAGGACACATTGCACATATGTAAGTAGGGGCGGTAGACACTAACCTCCCTGTTAGGTGCTAATATAGTAGGTGAAACGTACTACAATCCAAAGAAAAACGACAACTATGACAAAGAAGAAGAAGAAGAAGAAGAAGAAGAAGAAGAAGAAGAAGAAGAGAAACGAAAAAGAAAAGGGAGAAGAAGAAGAAGAAGAAGAAGAAGAAGAAGAAGAAGAAGAAGAAGAAGAAGAAGAAGAAGAAGAAAGAAGAAGAAGAAGAACCTGGTCGAATCGATTTGTCTATTCCTGTAAGGCCAGGAATCGGCCATATAAAAGTGCATGTCACCGGTTATTATAAGATTTTCACCATTCAATGAAGCCGACATTACGTTAGGTTAAGCTAGACCAGCTGCAAAGTAATATTGATTTCCCCCCATCAATTCTAGATCTAACACATCGTCGACCACATTCCATCAATAAATAGCATTGGCTGTCTGGAGTACCGTACAAAAACAACAATAAACAACAACATCAGTGACTGTCAATAGACATTTTCTAATCAATAACATTGTTCCAGTGCTCACCACGGCAATGGACGGGATGTCGTCGGCGACAGGGCGACATTCGTACGGTGTTAATTCCTCAACTGCGACAATTTCCAACCCATTCAAACTGTTCTTCAGCATTATATCCACAAGTGAAACAAAATAATGTGCAACACAATGAAACAATCCCTTAAGTTAACAAAGAAATAAGCACACAATTGAAGGCCCAGTTGTTCTGATCTCACATTAGGGATGTATGGTATATAGCATCCTGCTTCGTTTCGATTGAAACACCTCTTTCTGTTTTGTTTGAGAAGACCCGCTCATATTTTATGAACATTGTTTCGTCTTGATTGACCAATCAGCTTACGAGTTATTTTTAGGCAGGAAATCTTTGTGTGGGGGAACTCCACTTTTCCGTCGGCTTTACGAAAATATGGACATTGCAGTAAGAAGGCTTTCATCAGCAAACAGAAACGATAAGCGTATACTAACATAACGACAGTAAGATAAGGAGGGTGAGGAGGAGGAGGAGGATAATATAATTGAAATTGAGTGTTAACTGGTCTAATACAAATATAGCGCAAGCACAATTTACCCAAAGTGAGTTAAGACCGAAAACAAAATGACCGATGTAGGATATTTTACAGGAATGGTGCATACATTTAATGCGAGCTAACCTTATTCTGGGATAGTGGCTCTTGCCTTCTCGGATAAGGACAAAAATCTAGGAGAACCCTTGAACGATACGCGATTAAAAAATTCGTTGGCAGTAGGAAATCAAAATGATCAGGCCGAATAAGCTTTTGTTAGTTAGTTGTATATCCTTTACAGGGCGTCGCAGTCAACACCAGCATTTTTTGCTGTTGTGATCTCTTGGCAAGTTTATGTTCAGTAGTTTAGTTTAGTTTAGTTTAGTTTAGTCTAGTTTAGTCGTTGGATCAACAGCACGGCACACGGTTTAACCCATAAGTGCTCCGTTTTCCTCCAAACTCAAACCTGAATCTGGAGAAACTCAGCTCAATGCACGAACTCCGTTGCATCGGCGAGGATCCTGAAATACTTTGGGTAGATTTTTAACTCGAAATTTTGCCCGGGCAGCGCTGTTAGGCTGCTATTTTTCGATTTCCAACTGCCAAGGGATTTTTTACGTGCGCAACAATACACACGGGCGTCCGATCTCACTACCCAGAGACAACAATACACACGGGCGTCCGATCTCACTACCCAGAGACAACAATACACACGGGCGTCCGATCTCACTACCCAGAGACAACAATACACACGGGCGTCCGATCTCACTACCCAGAGACAACAATACACACGGGCGTCCGATCTCACTACCCAGAGACAACAATACACACGGGCGTCCGATCTCACTACCCAGAGACAACAATACACACGGGCGTCCGATCTCACTACCCAGAGACAACAATACACACGGGCGTCCGATCTCACTACCCAGAGACAACAATACACACGGGCGTCCGATCTCACTACCCAGAGACAACAATACACACGGGCGTCCGATCTCACTACCCAGAGACAACAATACACACGGGCGTCCGATCTCACTACCCAGAGACAACAATACACACGGGCGTCCGATCTCACTACCCAGAGACAACAATACACACGGGCGTCCGATCTCACTACCCAGAGACCAGGGGAAATTTATTACTGGAAGTCCAGGTGGATTTTTTAAATAAATCCCGGTCCTCACCGGGGCATGAACCCGGGACCTCCAGCACTCGAGGCGGACACCATACCTCGAGACCACTCAACCCCCCTTATGTTCAGTAGTTTGCCATTGCTTTCTGAAAGACCGGCACCCGTACCATTTCGTAAAAAACCAACGCAAGGCGGTTTGTTGCGAAATCGCTCGTTCAGAAAGCAATGGCAAACGTTTTTTTTTTTTGGCATATCTTATTTACAGGACATCGCTGTCAACACCAGTACTGCCGTTGTTGGTGTTTTGGCAAGCTTACGTTCAGTAGTTTGCCATTGCTTTCTGAACGACCAGATCCCAAACCACCGAGTTAAAACCCAGCGCGACACGGTCTGCGGCCAAATCGGTCGCAGCTGTGCCTCGAACGCAGGTAAGCGGAATCACGAACCGCGTTCATAACGCCTTCACCACGGAGGTCGGCAATAGCAAACTACTGAACGTGAATTTGCCCAGGAATCACGAACAGCCAAAAAATGCTGGGGTTGACAGCTACGTCCTGTAAAGGATTTGCAATTAACTTAACTAAAAGCTACATTATTTCGTGTTATTTTATATTGTTAATATTTCTACAGCTTTACCTCAGTTCCACTAATTTGATGAACACTAAGAATAACAAAAGTGACAGGACTGCCTCCAGCAGACGGCCGAGTCAAGGACGTTTTTGAATTGCGACTTCTGCTGATGACGTCGTGAACTTCGTCTGCAGTCAAGGCCGTTGTTTGGCAGACGAGAGGCCTACACCTTGGGGTGAGTGGTCATCTGTCATCATTGTTGCCTTCTCTGTATCTTGCCGTGTTACACTTTGTTGTCGTTTTTGTTAATTTAGTGTTGCTTTTTTTTCCGCATATCCTTTACAGGACATCGCTGTCAACACCAGCATTTTACCGCTGTTATTGATTTCTTGGCAAGATTACGCTAATTAGTTTGCCATTGCTTTCTGGGCGACCGGCTCACTTATCCCGTAAGTCACCAACGCGGCGAGAACTGCTACCAATTTTCACGCGCTGGGTTACCCTACGTGGATAAACGGGATTACGGAGAAAGTCGTTTAACGCCTTTGCCAGGGAGACCGGTTAGTTTTAGCTTTCAATGTGTATCTTTCTTTGTTTTTCTCTCCCTCTCTCGTCAAGTATTTCCTCACACATGGCTAATCTTTCAATTCTACATCTTAGGCTGATACCACGCCAAGTGCATGCGCCTTTACCTGATGGTTTTGATGTGATCTAGCAACGTCTGCAGCTCTTAGTATAGCAGCGTTTGTGTTCCTTTCTGGCCACGATAGTCTCTACGTCATCTTCTCTCATCTTCTCATTATCTCATCATCTTAACTCATCTCAACATCTCATCTCAACTCATCTCATCATATCTCATCTCTCATCTCATCACTAATCTCATCTCATTACTCATCTCATCTGATTTTGCTCCTCTTGTACATTGAGTTATCGAGGTGAAGCATAAACAGCGGGAGAATGTCCGTTGTAGGCTTCATGTATCGAGATCTCTTTAACTCTGCTATTACCTGTCCGTCGTTTACATGGTCGGCCTCTTCTTCTGGTTCCATTTGGTCTATACATCATTGCTTCTTGTGGTTTATTGTCAGCTGGTAGTCTTTTTTTTTTCGAAATCTAGCGTTGTTATAACCCCCACTTTAGTCCTGATTTAATCATTTCTAATAGATCAGCATGGTCCAATGGATAACAGCGTTCACTTTTAAACTTCCGATCTGCTGATGACAAGGTAGCAGGTTCACACCATACATCGGTCAGTTGGACTAAACTGTGGACTTCCCGTCCTTGACTTCCAGACGTAAATTACAAATACTCAGAAGTCGAAGTGGGTTCGCCTGATGGCGAGGGATACTGGTGGCAGGGAATGCTAACCCACACGAAAACATCGGTCAGTTGGGCACTACACTCGACTTCAAAGCAAGCGACCGAAAACAAAATCATGACCGATGTTCTCTCTACATTCTTCTATAAACCACATCTCCGTTGCCTCTAGTTACTTCACCATTTCACTACACACACACACACACACACACATCAAACCAAAATAAATGTAGCGTGTAACGAGTGTTTTCAAGAAACAAAAGACATAAGCACAAAGAACAAGGAAACGTCTTAACCAAAGTCTATGTAACTATCAAACTAAAGGCACGCGTGGATATGTCTTAACAGATTCGGTGCCAAACAATACGTAGGTTTGGACCAAACGTAAATGGATGGCTGAATATGGGAGGTGTGGGTACGTTACAGTTAAGACCTAGAAGTTGTTAATATGGTAGCAGGCATGTTGTATTTATATGGTACGCCAATTATTCCTCCCCTCGACGCCAAAAGTGGAAGACGACGACGACGATGATGATGATGATGATGATGACGATGATGATGATGATGATGAACCTGATGATGATGATGATGATGATGATGATGATGATGATGATGATGATGATGATGATGAACCTGATGATGATGATGATGATGATGATGATGATGATGATGATGATGATGATGATGATGATTAGGAAAAACTACTGTATTGCTATTTTAATTGCGGCAACATTTTTGTAATAAGATTTCAGCTACATATAAGCCCATGACAGATATGAGAAGTCACTTAAGACGATTAATCATCCCACGTCACTTAATCAGAGTCTTTCCAACTAGCAAACACAAGACACGTGGCTATGTCTTAGCCAGTTTAAGACGATTAATCATCCCACGTCACTTAATCAGGGTCTTTCCAACTAGCAAACAAAAGACTCGTGGATATGTCTTAGCCAGTCTATTCAACAAGCAAATAAAAGACACACATAAACATACAATAACCAACGCCTTTTATCAGGTAACAAACAAAAGACAACACGATAACGTCTTACCCAACATTTTTTTTTTCCGCGTTTCCATCCTGTTTCAGGATATTGCGGTCAAAACCAGCATCTTTCAGCTGTATGTTGATTCCTTGGCTAGATTACGCTCATCAGCGCGCCACGACTTTCTGAGCGACAAGCTCCATACTCTCATAAGACACTGGCGCGATTCGAACCGCTTACAATTCTCGTGCGCTCACGTCAACCACGAGAGTATTCGGGGAAGCTGCTAACCCCTCGATCATCTATTTCAATTAAACAAAAGACGCATAAACATAAAAACGCCTTATCATATTCTATTTCAACCAACAAACAAAAAAGACCCGTACATACAGAAATGTACGTACGAACACTGAAATGTCTGACCCACAGTCATATCTTATATATAAAAGGCAATCTCCGTATTTATGTATGTCCTTTATGCGTTCGCGAACGGCCCATCCGATTGAGATGAAATTTTCTACACGCCTTCCTTTCAATCCAGCGCTGCCAACTGTGATATTTTGTTAGTGTGAAATCGCCTGCTTACTCAGTATTATTTCATTTTTCATTTTTCATCATAATTTCATATATCTCAGGGGACTTAACTCTGTAAAAGTTATTTCAAGGGGCATAACTTTTCTGTATAACTTATAGTCATATTGTGGCATCGTTTTCAAAGATTTATAAACTCTTTGTCCATAGTTATGTACCGGCATATGAGTTATAATAAATAATGATACAATCTGTAAGGCATTTTCAAAGTTTTCATAAAAATAATGCACAATGCATAACATTGTAACTCATCTTTTTTTGCTTAAGAAGTTACTGTAGTCATGCAGGTGATTAGAAAGAGTTTTCATTAAAAATAATGGATGGTGTGTGGAAGGACATTCTTTTAAGTTACTTTTTTTGTTGTATGAATTTAATGAGAACTTATATGACTACTTATATGAATTAAATGAGATGCTCCCCACCAGGGACTGGGCGAAGCCGGACAGGGTCAGGCAGACAGATAGACAGACAGACAGACAGATAGACAGTCGGGAACGGGAACTTATATGACTACTTATATGAATTAAATGAGATGCTCCACACCAGGAGCTGGGCAATGCCGGGCCGGGTCAGACAGACAGACAGACAGACAGACAGTCAGTCGGTAACGGGAACGAGAACTTATATGACTACTTATATGAATTAAATGAGATGCTCCCCACCAGGGTCTGGGCGAAGCCGGGCAGGGTCAGCTAGTATCTTATATATAAAAGGCGATCTCCGTCTGTCTGTATGTCCTTTATGCGCTCGCGAACGGCCCATCCGATTGAGATGAAATTTTCTACACGTCTTCCTTTCATTCCAGCGCAGCCCACTGTCATATTTTTTTACTGTGAAATCAGCTGCTTACCCAATATTATTTCATTTTTCATTTTTCATTATAATTTCATATATCTCAGGGGACTTAACTCTGTAAAAGTTATTTCAAGGGGCATAACTTTTCTGTATAACTTATAGTCATATTGTGGCATCGTTTTCAAAGATTTATAAACTCTTTGTCCATAGTTATGTACCGGCATATGAGTTATAATAAATAATGATACAATCTTTAAGGCATTTTCAAAGTTTTCTTAAAAATAATGCATAATGCATAACATTGTAACTCATCTTTTTATGCTTAAAGAATAAATAAATAATAGTTACCTTATCTCTATCAAGTTTGAAGATTTTATATTTCTTTACACTGTCGCCAACTCTAAGAAGACATGGAACAACTTCAGCCATTATTAAATCTACAGGCATATGCGTTATATTCCTCCTCCTCCTCTCCCCTCCTCCACCTCCTACCCTCTTACTCTTCCCCTCCCCCTCTCCCTCCTCCCATCCTCCTCTTCCCTCTTTCTCCTCCCTCCTCCTCCCTCTTCCTCCTCCTTCCTCCCCTCCTCCCTCTTCCTCCCTCTTCCTCCCTGCCTCCTCGGCCCTCCTCCCTCATCCTAATCACTCCTCTTCCTTCCTCCTCCCTTCTCCTCCTCTCTCCTCCTACTCCCTCCTCCTCCTACGTCATCCCCATCCTCCCTCCTCCCCCTCCCCTTCCTTCTTCCTCCCTCCTCCTCCTTCTCCTCCCTCTTCCTCCCTCCTCCTCCCCCTTCCTCCCTCTCCTCCTCCTCATCCCTCCTCCTTCCTTCTCCTCCTCCCTTCCCTCCTCCCTCCTCATCCTCTCCTCCTCCCTCCCTCCTCCTCCTCCTCCCTCCACATCCCTCCTCCTCCCTTTCCTCCTCCTCCCTCCTCTTCCTCCCCCTCCCTCCTCCTTCTCCCTCCTCCTCCCTCCCCCTCCTCCCTCCACTCCCTCCTCCTCCCTCTTCCTCCTCCTCCTCATCCTCCCTCCTCCTCCTCTCTCCTCCTCCCTCCTCCTCCATCTCCCTCCTCCTCCCTCTCCTCCTCCCTCCCCCTCCTCCTCCTGCGTTCTTCTCCTCCCTCCTTCTCCCTCCTCCTCCTTCCTCCTCCCCTCTTCCTCCTCCCTCCTCCCTCCCTCCCTCCTCCTCCCCCTCCTCATCCCCTCCTCCTCCCTCCTCCTGCCTCCTCCTCCTCCTCCCTCATCCTCCTTCCTCCTCCTCTCCCTCCTCCTCCTAATCCCTCCTCCTCCCTACTACTCCTCCTCCTTCCTCCTCTTCCCTCCTCCTCCTCTCTCCGCCTATCTCTTCCTCCCTCCTACTCCTCCCTCCTCCTCCTCCCTCCACCTCCCTCTTCCTCCTCCCAGCTCCTACTCCTCCTTTTTCTTCTTCTTCTTCTGCTGCTGCCGCTGCTCCATTTACCCAAGTTAATTGTTGGGGAAGATGTAAAGATCTTTCAAGTGCTCTTTCTAATGCTTTTTGTAAGTTGGTCTTCGTTTATCTAAGGTTGTTCTAACTGCAACCAATAAATGATTAGACAGACAGACAGACAGACAGACAGACAGACAGACAGACAGACAGACAGTCGGGAACGGGAACTTATATGACTACTTATATGAATTAAATTAGATGCTCCCCATCAGGGGCTGGGCGAAGCCGGGCCGGATCAGACAGACAGACAGACAGACAGATAGATAGTCGGGAACGGGAACGGGAGCTTATATGACTACTTATATGAATTAAATGAGATGCTCCACACCAGGAGCTGGGCGATGCCGGGCCGGGTCAGACAGACAGACAGACAGACAAACGGACAGACAGACAGACAGATAGTCGGTAACGGGAACGGGAACTTATATGACTACTTATATGAATTAAATGAGATGCTCCCCACCAAGGACTGGGCGAAGCCGGGCCGGGTCAGCTAGTTAACTTATAAACAAACGTACAAACAAGGAAACATCTTAGCCACGGTAATTTCAACTAACAAACTCACAAAACGGAACAGAAAAAAAAAAAAAAATTATCCTTATCTGATACCGGAAATACAACATCCGCAAGCCATATTGCTTTATACGATCGTGACATCGCAGTTAAACCAGGAACTACATCTTCACCACAGCATTGTGCAAGGAACGAAGATCAGTTAGGGGCATTTAAAAACAATAAAAAATGTTATTAATAGGCTTTTAATTTTAACAGTTGCCAAATCGGTGGCATATACGGCCTACTCTTTGCGATTTCCATCTGCTGAACTGAATTTTGAGTGTAGATTTTTTTTTTAAATGTTGCATATCCCTTACAGGACGTTGCAGTCAACACCAGCAGTTTTCAGCTGTTGTTGATATACTAGGCAAGTTTTACGTTCAGTAGTTTACCACTGATTTCTGAACGACCGGCTCACATAGCCATGTAAATTGCCAGCGAGGCGCGAACAGCTGCCGATTCTCGCAGCTGCTGTTTTCTCCACGAGTTACGAACAATGTAGTTAAAGCCTTGGCCAGGGAGACCAGCGAATGGATTAACTTTTCCTATTAACAGAGTCCCTCGCCATCAGGGAACCCATTCCGAATTCAGAGGTATCTGTAATTAATGTCCCCAAGTCAAGGATGAGAGGTCAACATTTTAGTCCAGCTGTCCGGTGTAGGGGTTGAACCCCTTACCTCAGAATCAGCACAACGGATGCTTAAACCACGTCTTCTTATCCATACGGCCATGCTGACCTACACGGTAAGATTTAATGGATACAGAACACTTTGTCACAACTCATTTGCTTCAGAACACTTTGTCACAATTAATTTGCTTCAGAACACTTTGTCACAGTTCAATGGTTACATAATACTTTGTCACAACTCAATAGCTATAGAACAATATGGCACAACTCATGTTCGCATGACTTCAAATCATGTTAATGACGTGTGACAGGAGACATGCTGGCTCATGTGTGTAAAGACGCAAACAGTGCTTAAAACGTGCTTACTGAAAAGCATGGAGCATGTAACATTATGAACACCCAATAGCTGGAAAGCCTCAGAAAGGCGGTCATTCTACGCCTGCGAGACTGCGGGGTCAACAACACAGATAGAGCGCTTGAAGTTAGCCATGGCGAATCACTCCGCCGTCTAATTTAGCGTGCTATATCTAAGTAGAATTGAATAGCACAATGCGAGAAAATAATAATATAATACAGAGTTTGAGGTGCAACAACTGATCCAGAGTAATACACATCAAGGTGACCTAGTGTCTATACTGATCGGTCAGTGGCGAGAAACAAACGGAGTGGTTGGGATTTCATTACGAAGGCTAAAGGACGATTCTTGAAAAAGTAGAGTATGGCATATGAGGCCATGACCTCCAGCATGAGAATGGAGGTGGAAGCAGTCACAGCGGTATTCGGTTGCTTAGAGGAGACCTCTGCAACACACACTGTCTTCATCACAGACTCAAGGAGTATGCTTAGTAAAGTGGAGAAAGGAATGTTTCGTGTGGAATGGCTCACCTCGCTTCAGATGTCACAGATTGTAAAACTTGTATGGATTTTTTGCCCTGGCCAAGCAGGAGTGCCGGTAAATGAATAGGCTGATAGGCTGGCAGGGAATGCACCTCTTGGCGGTCGATTACCTATGGACAAGTGAGAGGTGGTCATGCGCCTGTGGAACCAGGTGGAGAAGGTGGAGGAACAGATTGAGAACCCATATGTGGAAAGGATGATATGGCGGGGGATTGGCAGGGGTTCTGGTAGAATCTCAAAACTGAGAGCGGAGACCAGGAGAACTTTCAATCAGATAGCGGTGGGAACGATTAGTAGTATGACTCTTTGCTGGCTGTTGGACGAAGGAACAGGGCGCTTATGGAAATGCCCTGAGTGCAGTTATGTCGGTTCTTAGCTCAACTCAACAACTCAACTATAATACGGGTAAATTGGAATATTCTTAAACAAGTGAATCGGTTCAATTATCTCGGAATCGTCATAACAACTGAAAGGAGGTGCCTTGAAGAGATTAAAACAAGAATTGAAGTCACGGTTTTTTTTAAATTTTGGGTAGAGGAGGGAAGGGGGTTATGAAAAGAAATAAACTGAGGAACTTGGTGACAACTGGTAAGATTGAGGGGAAAAGAACAACGGACAGAGGTAAATATCTAGATGACTTGATGTTTATCTTTCCTGTTTACTACTTATTTGTTTTTTTATTTTTATTTTAATTTAATTTTTTTTAAAAATATTTTTGTTAGTTCGCTCGCTTTGAATTCAAGCGTTGTCCATATACGTGTTACTATTTCTACTGCACTGGGCTGATGTTTGCGTGTGGATTAGCTTTCTCCATTACCAGTGTCCCTCGCCATCAGGCGAACCCACTCCGACTTCTGAGGTTCCTTACTTGTTATTTGTTAACTCTATTATAGGTGCTGGTCATTCAACAATCAATGGCAAACTACTGAACGTAAACTTGCTAAGACATC
Organism: Cepaea hortensis; assembly: GCA_963921405.1. NCBI lineage: Eukaryota > Metazoa > Mollusca > Gastropoda > Stylommatophora > Helicidae > Cepaea > Cepaea hortensis. Next base: position 12,068,615 of record OY992892.1, read on the forward strand.
AACAACAGCAAAAAATGCTGGTGTTGACTGCAAACATCTTGTAAAGGATATTCGACTAACTTTTTTTTTTTTTTTTTTTTTACTTGTTATTGTTCTTTCTAATCCTATGCCTATTATATACTGTTCTACATTTCTCGCTGTTTTATTGCCTTTATCCGCCTCAGAAACTACCCAACATTTATATATCCACGAGGGAAATCCCCAGCGTGCTAAGTGCAAGCAATGGTCACGAGCGGTTATCATGACCTACTCTAGTCAAGACCTTGGAGCAACTCTCCGTGATGCTTCCAATCGAAAGACTGAGCTCCTAGTGCAACTTAGGTTTCCATAATCATCAGTTGCCTTTATCGCTGTCCTTCCTTTCAAGAACATTGCCTTGTGCCCATTTTGTGATGCTTGTGTGACCCAAGTGCCTTGCTTGTGGTGAAACATAAGCCTGCAACTGTTAGAGATTTCGAAGAGAAAATTTACCAGTATAGGCATAATATCTGTTTTGCCCATACTTGTCTTAGTTCAATACTTATTAGATTGCTTTAATCTATTTTCCCCATGTTTATTGTTCTGTCAAACCTATTGTCCCCACGTTCATTATTCTGTTTGATCCATTTTCCCCAGGTTCCAATATTCTATTGGACCCATTCCCCCACCTCCATTAATCCATTATTCTGTCTAACCCATTTCCCCCACGTTCATTATTCTGTTTACCCGGTCTGTGATCAAGTCGGGCATATACACGTTTGTTTTTACTGTTTTCCCGCAGGATGTAATAACACCCTTTTGTTTCCTCATGTAACCTCAGCCAGTCCGCATGGGCTATGCAGGATCGTTACCTGTTTAAATTCTAATACACCTTCCTGAAGTTATAAGTACTTATTATACTTATCTCGGCTGAAGATGAGGACGGAGCACGGATGTGAATGACCCGAGTGTTGTGATGTTGGTTTTTGGCTAAACTCAAATCAACTCATCCCCGGAGATATGAAGTTACAGTAATGGTCTTGCACACTCTGCTCGTTTCTGAGCTTGGGGAGGGGAAAAAGAGGCCAACAACACAGTCCCAGCCGAGAGATGGCGCTTTGGTAAACGGAAAAAGTTTACATCAACCTCACTCCAACTGATAAGATATATCTTTATTGCGGTATGATAAAACAGTATATAACGAAACAAAATGTATTTTTGGATGCCGAAGACACAATAAAAACAAACAAATATGCATAGCTGACTGAGGATCTGGTCAGGTATGTGTATTCTATATGTTTAATTTTATTGTGAGTCTTCAGTATTTAAAAACACATTGTTTCATTCGTCATCATCATCATCACCGTCTTCCACTTTGCCGTCAAGCGTCGTGGGGGAAAGGGGGGGGGGATAGTTTAGCTTCTAACACCTGATGGGTGGCATTACTATTAGATTATGTTATTCTGTGTGATTGTACAATATCTTTGATGTCGTCAATCCATTTTCTTCTCGGCCGTTCCCTTCTTCTCGTATCATATCTTCTTTCATATTGCGCCTGTACTGGTAGTTGATGGGGCTGCATTCTAACGAGATGGTCGAACCCTGTGCTCTTCTGCTTTTCGGTATATGTGGCACAACGCGTTGATCTCACTGTCTGTCCGATAACATAATTTCTTACTCGATCTCGCATTGTTAAGTTGACAGCTTTCCTCCGGCATCTCATCTCTTAGGTGTTGATTTTGCGTAAGTTGAATTATATACTCCAAAAGATGCAAGCTCTTTTCAGGGCATTGTCAATGCATCGGACTTAAAGAACTAAAACTTAATCTTCCTGATGATTTACCAACTAACCACTAGGAGCTCATAGTATCACTGCTACTAACTCAGTTAATTGACACTCTGAAGAAACAAGAAAAAAGGGGACAACAAGATTTCATATGTCTAGTGCAGAGTAACAAACAACGATTGTCTGAAAGAGGCTAATGAAACTATAACATTATAAACAGCAATAAGAAAGAGGCAAACAGCTTGCTTTGGTCATGTGATGAGGAGAGGTACACTGAAGAACATCGTGCCAACTGGGAGGATCAACGGGAAGAGGGCAGACCAAGAGAAACAATGCTGGATGAACAGACAGTGGCAAGGAGTAATATCATCAATAGAGTCGATACAGAACACCAAGGACCGCGATCTGTGAAGAGACATGAACGCCTACGCCAGCTGGCCGGGCGCTTGATGATGAAATGATGATGAATGCAGTTAAAAAAGGCGAACTAGACGAATACCGTTTAGCCGGCTACCGGCAAGAGAAGATAACTAGAACTATGTTGATCGTCCGTTGTACTACAACGTACACTACAACAACTTGTAGGTGGATACTGATACGTATGGTAATATTAATAATAATAGTAATTTAAATTAGTAATATTTCTGGAACTAGTTAATGTTTGAAATATCGAAGATGAGACTTACAACATAGAATTTTAGAACTAACTGGTACTTCATTCCAATCCAATATCAATCTCTTTGAGTCTTTCTTACCACATTGACAAATTTTGTAAGTGGAGATAAGTATAAATATAAAGATTAAATAAATTCCTTTTTTTCCAATGTGTGATAATTTTATTTTTGAATAAGGTAGACACAAACAAGAGATTGCACGATTTATTGGCAGGGATATTTTGCTGCATGTCGTCAGGTACATACTGCAGAAATTACAGTCACAGCATAAAATAAAATATTCAAGCTGATACTGAAATATACACATGTTCGCACAGTAATTTCAATTGTCTATGACAGTAATTTTAAAACTAACTCTATCATTTCGTTCTGTTGTTAGCACAAAACTGGCCTTTGTAGATTAGTCATGATGGCTTCTGCAAACTTTAACAAATGACTATTTTGTGTTTTAAACAACACACAAAATGCATTGTCTCTATACTATCATATCAATCACATGACCGGTTTCCAAAACGTGCCGTGCAATCGATGATGCAGAAGGTTTGTGGTGTGTCGGCCTGGCCAGGCTCCCATCATCTGTGTGTAGTATCTTGTCAATCCAATTAGGTATGTGTTCAACCACTCTATTGTTTAGCTGCTGCTCTGTTCTGCTGATGTAGGTAGACTGGCACCTGCATATGAATTGATAAATACAATTGGATTTGGCGTACAGAGGGACAGATTCACTTACTGCTGGGGTGAGAATAGGTTTGGTTCTCTACCTAATAACTGGAGTTGCAGCACAGAATGTTCGGCCAACTGCTGTAATGAGCCGGTCCTGTAGATATTGCATTACGTCATCCCCTCAAAAGGTTAGCTGGATAAATACCATAAGTTTAGGGACTGTATTTTTGTCAGATTTTGGTTTTGGCTATTGGCAGTGGCGCTTTATAAATCCTGTGGAGTACCCATTCAGGTGTAAGACATTCTTCAAAGTTTCAAATTCCTCTGTCAGTGTGTCCTGGGTGCATATCTTTCTGGCATGATCAAACAATTAATTTTATGTCAGTGGACGCTGGACACTGAGACGGGACCGTATGCTGAACAGTAAAAGGACCCCAACTGGAAAATGTGGCATCCACCCTCCCCCTCCCTTCCCCCACCCCTGTGTCTTACGATCTCTTTCATGAGACGTGTAAGATTTGATTACCATGACCTGAATATCAGATACACTTCATTGACCTGCACTGCTATAAGGAGTAGACACCAGTTTATGACTTTATGGACCCCACAATTTACATATATGCAAAAGATGTAGTACCAAGTAATGAGTAGTCTATGATTCCATGAATTCATACACAGTAAACAACTTCACATCAAGGTTCTCATTCAACTATGAGATAGTCAGTGGTCTTTCATGACTATTGTAGCTGGCTCATAACCAGGTGACGGCATTGCTTGGATGCAGCAAGACATCAACTAAGTACAAGTACAAGATTATCTCAGAGTTGAGTTCCAGTTAGTTGCATGTCCTGTACAGGACGTCTCAGTCAACCCCAGCATTTTTGACTGTGATTTACTTGGACATTTTTACATTCAGTAGTTTGCCATTGCTTTCTGAACGACCAACGCACATACCATCAAAATCAACACAAGGCAGTCAGCTTCTTAATTGTCTGCAGCTGATTTTTGACCCCTCAACTCTGTATGCTGGAAAGTTGTGAAACATGTTTACTGCCTCTAAGCGACAGCGCCAGTCTCTTAAGTTGAGGCATCAGGAAAATGGTGATGAGAAAGAGAACTAGACAACTTACCTTCTACTTATGTAAAGTTTGTGGCATGTCACATGTTTACTGCAATATCTTCTTCTATCTTACATCTCCCAGTGGAGCATAAGCCCTCAGCCCAAGCTAAGCCCTTTGTAGACTGGTTCGTGATGGGTTGGATGGATGGATGTAGCAGCTAGTCTTCTCCATGATGAGGTAACTAGTACCCCAACCCTCCTTAGTCATCTCTTATGACATGCTTGGTAGGTTACACTGTTCACTGCTGGTCAGCATGGCCAAGTGGATAAAAGCACTTGCCTTTAAACTTCCGATGTGCTGATTCTGAGGTAGCGGGTTCAACCCCTACACCGGTCAGCTGGACTAAAATGTTGATTTCTTGTCCTTGACATGGGGACGTTAATTATAAGTACCTCAGAAAGGGGAGTTAGGTTCACCTGTTGGCGAGGAACACTGGTAATAGGAAAAGCTAATCCATATGCAAAATTCAGTCCAGTGCACTAGAAGTAGTAGCACGTTTGTGGACTACGCTTGAGTTTAAAGCGAGCCAACGAAAAAAAAAATAGCTTCCCTTATGGGCCCTGGTAACACATGGGTGGCTGCAATGTCTGCTCGGTGATTATATGTCCTTCTCTGTGATTATATGTCCTTCTCCGTGATTATATGTCCTTATCTGTGATTATATGTTCTCCGTGATTATATGTTCTCCGTGATTATATGTCCTTCTCTGTGATTATATGTCCTTCTCTGTGATTATATGTCCTTCTCTGTGATTATATGTCCTTCTCTGTGATTATATGTTCTCCGTGATTATATGTCCTTCTCTGTGATTATATGTCCTTCTCTGTGATTATATGTCCTTCTCCGTGATTATATGTCCTTATCTGTGATTATATGTTCTCCGTGATTATATGTTCTCCGTGATTATATGTCCTTCTCTGTGATTATATGTCCTTCTCTGTGATTATATGTCCTTCTCTGTGATTATATGTCCTTCTCTGTGATTATATGTCCTTATCTGTGATTATATGTTCTCCGTGATTATATGTCCTTCTCTGTGATTAAATGTTCTTCTCTGTGATTATATGTCCTTCTCTGTGATTATATGTCCTTCTCTGTGATTGTATGTCCTTCTCTGTGATTATATGTCCTCTGTGATTATATGTCCTTCTCCGTGATTATATGTCCTTCTCTGTGATTAAATGTTCTTCTCTGTGATTGTATGTCCTTCTCTGTGATTATATGTCCTTCTCTGTAATTATATGTCCTTTTCTGTGATTGTATGTCGTCTGTGATTATATGTTCTTCTCTGTGATTGTATGTCCTCTGTGATTATATGTTCTTCTCTGTGATTATATGTCCTTCTCTGTGATTGTATGTCCTTCTCTGTGATTGTATGTCCTCTGTGATTATATGTTCTTCTCTGTGATTATATGTTCTTCTCTGTGATTATATGTCCTTCTCTGTGATTATATGTTCTTCTCTGTGATTATATGTTCTTCTCTGTGATTATATGTTCTTCTCTGTGATTATATGTTCTTCTCTGTGATTATATGTCCTTCTCTGTGATTGTATGTCCTTCTCTGTGATTGTATGTCCTCTGTGATTATATGTCCTTCTCTGTGATTGTATGTCCTCTGTGATTATATGTCCTTCTCTGTGATTATATGTCCTTCTCTGTGATTATATGTTCTTCTCTGTGATTGTATGTCCTCTGTGATTATATGTCCTTCTCTGTGATTATATGTCCTTCTCTGTGATTATATGTCCTTCTCTGTGATTATATGTTCTTCTCTGTGATTATATGTTCTTCTCTGTGATTATATGTCCTTCTCTGTGATTATATGTCCTTCTCTGTGATTAAATGTCCTTCTCTGTGTTTATATGTCCTTCTGTGCAATTATATGTTCTCTGTGATTATATGTCCTTTGTGATTATGTTCTCTGTGATTATATGTCCTTCTCTGTGATTATGTTCTTCTCTGCAATTATATATCCTTATCTGTTATCTTCTTCTTCTTCGTTCATCCAGAGTTTTTTTTCTCGGATGTGATTGCATTGTGCCTGTTTACAGAAAAGCTGCGTTCTTGCGCCGTTAGGCCGACACATCCGACTTCTGCGGGCATTTGTTGACCGGGTTAACCATCCCGGTATCTGTTATTATATGTCCTTCTTTTATGATATGATACACTTATTTTGAATTTCTCCTTTCAAGGTGAATCCTTTAACCACAAATAGTGGTTGCTGTGACGAGAGGATGTACATACTGTACAGCCACTGCTAAGCAAAACTAAGCACTGTTGGAAGTGTCTGGAGAGCAGTGAACTTGTTCTTAGTATTAATAATAGACCGATAGAAATGAATTCATAGCAATGTTTTCCCATTGTAAATTTGAACACATGTGACACAAACAACTTGCAGATTTTATTACCTGGAATATTTCACTGGATCTCTTCAGGTGCATCCTACAGAGCAGAATTAGATGAAGCAAACAGATGGTTCTGTTTGTTTACTTCACTGAAAGACACAACACACATAACCAGTAATAATCCAATTTAACCACTTGTGTTACCAAGGTAGAGTCAACACGACTGCCATGTCTTTCTGTTTACACAGCAGGGGGTACAAACTGTGTATGGCAGCGGCCTCAGCAAATTGAAGCAAGTGTAAATAGTTTGTGGTATAAAACACATGAAATGCATCCTTTTTTGTTGACCCTGTGACCATATTCAAAAGGTGGCTGACAGTGGACAGTGACAGTATGGAGCAGTGGAGAACTGCTATTCTTGCCAAGTTTGGCAAGAAGGCAAAGCAGAAATGGTCATCTGCAGCTGTGGACTTTCAGCTGGTTGACCTGGGTATAAAACCTGCATGTCTCTTTGACTACTGGTCAGTGACAGCAGAGGACATGCAGAATTTCACCCTGGATCTACACAATCGTGGATTGACCCAGAGTAAAGTTAACGTTGTCAGCATTGGCCAGGATGTTGTGGTCTACAGTTTAGCCCGTGGAAATCTGTTACTGACTGGCAGTTTGGACAGCAGGTGTTATATAGATATATCGTCTTCATTACTGAGCCCTGAAGTAGCAATATCGTCTACATTGGTGAGCCCTGATGCAGCAGCAACATCTACATTGGTGAGCTCTGATGCAGCCAACAATACGGAATTAACTTACACTGTTGATGTATTTTCTAAACTGTTTGGTGTTATCCACAATATTTGTGAAACCCAGGATTCTTCGAGTGTGTATGATGTTCCCATCAATGACAGGTTAAATGGGTCTTGTTTGTTTGGCTTGTTGCTAGGTTACCCGTGTGTATACTGGTTTGACCTCTCGGAGGGAGACAACCACTGCTTATCAGGACAACCCTTACGTTTATTTCAAGTCAGAGGTCAGAAGATAACCCAAGTGATCTGTGATAAACAAATGCTCCCAAAAAGTGTTGGGCATTTACCCAAGTCTAAGAATTTAAAGAATAGATCAGTTGACCTGAAAAGAACATCAAAACTGTATCCTGCAGACAGAACTCATGCGATATTTACATTTACAATTCCAGTGAATCTTCTAGCGAAGGTAGAGAATCACATACATTTATGGTTTCTTCAGTGGAGGGGCTCGGTGCAGTGGAATTGTATTTTCTCGGAAGTGTGGCTTGATGAGGAGACAGTTACTCCTCAGTCTGTTTGTCTGTAGCAGCAACTTCAAATGTTTTGAGTTGCTCACGTGCATTTCATTCTCACACAACCTAGCAGCGACTTTGAATGTTTTCAGTTGCTCACGTGCATTTCATTCCCACACCACATTGATTCCTATATTATCTTCTGGCAGTTAACATACACTGTTGACATATTTTACAGTGCAGTGGCTACCATGCTTGCCTGTCGGCCCGGTGATTGTGTGTTCAAGACCCTATCGAGGTGGCATTTTTAAGTTAGCCTAGGCTCCTAGATGTAAAATGGGTACCAGGAATTGTTCTGGAAAGTAAAAGCAGGCAGGTTGATATTTACATTATGTATCGAGTGCTGGGTGGTCTGTACAAATATGGAGTTAGCACCATATACCCAACACACCTCAATAAGTGTCAAAGAGTTTGTTTTTTTTCAAAACCAACTTGAACCATATGTGCTTACTCCTCTTTCACTCTCATCATATGTGCTTACTCCGCTTTCACTCTCACCATGTTCATTTTCCAATTTGACTTCCATGTTCTTCTTACTCCTCTTTCACTATTACCATATGTTCTTTCTCCACTTTCACTCTTTCCTTTTTCACTCTGACCATATGTTCTTTTACCAAATGACTTCCATGTTCTTTCTCCTCGTTCATTCTCACATATTCTTTTTCCAATTTGACTTCCATGTTCTTCTTACTCCTCCCTCTTTCACTGTCACCAGATATTCTTACTCCCTTTTGACTAATGTTCTTATTCACTTTTGACTCCTGTATGTACTTACTCCTCGATTTCCACACCATGTTGATTCCAAAATTATGTTCTGGCACTTCTTGATTACCAAATATTCAGATATCCCTTGATAACCACTATATAATTTCTGTTATCCCATAATTCCCAGCATATGTTTTCTGAGTGCTTGAATCCCATCACATGCTCCGTAATGCCTTGATTTAACACTGGCCCAATAATTTAAGGTACAATACCTGATGGCTGACAGACACAGTCCATACAATTAAACAAGAGCAAGTACAATGAAAACATACTCAAAAATAGTTTATTCTTTCAATTATACAAAATGTGTATAAGGTGTCATTTTTAAATAATACAAATAATTACCAAATATAATGTACAGTGGAATAAATGGATTAATACAAAACTACTATAGTTCAGAACAAATGAATAAAACGTATTTTCTGATGAAAATAATGTCACAATTTGGCTGCAATAATGTGTTGAATTTTCATGAACTGTACACTGATCCACTGTTGTCTGCAGGATGAAAGTGAGCACTTTAGGGTTTGTGTGAAGTGCCATTGCATTGGTTCTGTTAACAAGTAAACTGTATCCAGTTCAACAACTTGTACATCTAGATGAAAACTAAAAATGCACCATTGGCTGTAAGATTTATCAGAACCATACTGCCTACACACTTTGTTGCCTTGAGAAACAGGGATACAGGTGTTTGTTTCTTCTGTTATTCCTTGCAGAGTATGCTTCTGGCTGTGTCTGCTATATCTAAATATCAATGCTGCTTGGGGTAGACTGCTTGTGAGTGGTACTGTTACTTGACCAAACCCTCTTGACTCTGATAAAATCCACTGCACCCACTTCCTTGATATTTTGTTTTCTTCTGATCACATTAAGTATCCATACAGGTATTTCATCTCTGCTGGCACAATTCTTTACCTCTTGCTATCTTAGCTGCATTGTTAAATATTTGTGGCTGAGAGTTGTTCCTGTCAATACAAAATACTTTTGCACCACAGCAATACATGTTGGACCCAGTGAGTTAAGGAAACAAATGAGAATTGATGAGTAAGAATTGATAAGAAAGATGAATATGCAATGATGGTAATAAAAATGCTCCTTAATAGTACAAATTTACAAAAATATGAACATGAAATCGTAAACTAGTAGTAAAAATATACAATGAACCATGGGTATGGCATTCAGGGAGACATTAAATGTTTTGTACAAAACTATATCGTATGCTTATATGAGAATTGATTCAATAGGCATATTTTACATTATGTGCTCAGGACTCTGTCCAGATGGACACATGGTCAGACTGCTACTGGTACCATGAGTATGAGATTGTTTACTAGGTTGTTGAAGATGAGGACAGAGCACGTATGGGAATGTCCCAAGGGCTGTGATGATGGTTCTTGACTTGACTGATTTTATGTTATGTCATAATGTAGCAGAAATAAGTAGTAGCATATATTCATCATCATTATGTAGGGCAGATAGTTGACACCGCCAGTCTCACCGTTATGTGCCAACAGTAAGATTGAAAGAGTCAGCTGTCTTCTGTGCTAAGGTGTGAGGAGGTTGGAAGAGTCAATTGTCATATGTGCCAAGAGTGTGAGGAGACTTTTTTTTCCCCCTAGCATATCCTTTACAGGACATCGCTGTCAATATCCGGATCTTTCTGCTGATTGTTGATTTTTTGGCAAGATTACGCTCAGTAGTGAGTCAATTGTGTTATGTGCAAACGGTGTGAGGAGAAGATTCACCGTGGACTGTAGAAGAGTCATCACCCATGCCTGGACACTGCTGTAGGCATGTACAGAACACTTCCCTGGTAAAACGACAGGCTCATAGTTCTGAAACATTCAGACATTTGCCTGGCTGGGAACAAATTATGTAACTACTGGGGGAATGAACCCTAAGTAACTTTGGCAATCTGTACAGACTTAACCACATCATCATCAAGTGGCTTGTCAACTGACATAGGTGATCATGCTTCTCCATATCTCACGATGTAAGTAATCCTCACATCTCACAGTAAGTAATCCTCACATCTCACAGTAAGTTATCTTCACATCTCACAGTAAGTTATCTTCACATCTCACAGTAAGTTATCTTCACATCTCAGACTGTATTTAGTGTGCTGACATTCTTCCATGCCATGTTGTCAAGAATCTCCTTTCACTGCCTTCCTCCATCTCTCTTTCCAGTTGTCACGATATGTTTCTATTTGCTTCAGGAATGTGTGATCAATATAAAATACATATTTTTGTGCATGTGAATAAATACCTGATAATATCTATATAAATTAAATGCAGTGTGGAGTACAAACAACTTTGGTTTTTATCAGTGATTCCCATCTCTGATTGATTGTCATGTCTTTGCCTCCCTAGGCCAAATGCCTAGCTCACATACACACACACATACTTACACACAGACACCTTTTTTGGATGGTCACCCTTTTGCCACATAAATCACACCTTAAGCTCTCATGCACACACACACACATATTTAGTGTTGCCTACTGTGCTACACTTTTAGCTTCCGTACACATACAAAACTATTGCTACCTAAGGCACACTTAATTCTCATAAATTCACTCACATACAAAACACCTCCTTTACTGTTGCCACTTTGTTTCCTAGGGCACACTTAATTCTCAAATTCACACACATACAAAACACCCCTTTTACTATTGCCATTTTGCCTCCTAGAGCACACTTTTAGTTCCCACACATACACACTTTACATTATTTTGCATTTTGTATCAAATCAACTGTAAATTAAAAGCCTCGACACCCACGTGGGAACTACTGCCCACTTTGGGAATCACTGGAGGTAGACTGACGACATCAAGTGGTGGGCAATTACATTTATTATCAATACCAGTAATGTATCTATACATATACAAGACAGTAGATTACTTTCTGCATCCTGAGAAACAATGGAAACCTGGCATATTAAGACAGTGCTGCATGTAGTTAAGTGTAATATATGCCTTTTAATTCTAAATGTAGTAAAATTCTATTTATATACTGAACTCAAAATGTAACGTTCATTACATGCACCTCAAAATGTAATAAACTCCAGTGTACAACTCAGAATGTGGTATAGTATATATCTTTAACTCAAAATGTAGTAAAGAATGTCTTCAAAAATGTAGTAGTTTTAAACTCAAAATGTAGTAAAGAATATGTCTTAAACCAAAAATGTAGTAAAGTATATGCCTTTAACTCAAAATGCAGTAAAGTATGTCTTAAAAATTTAGTAAAGTATATGCCTTTAACTACAAATGTAAAGTATGGTCTTGTTTCCCTCTATGTCTTCAGGCAAGAAGAATGAAAACATGTGGGGAGAAAACAAAAACACAAATGCATTCATTAAGATATAAGTTATTTGATTGGAACTGAACAATTCTGATATATTTTTGAGGTGTGAATGCTAAAGTTCAGGTCAACAATTTGTGAGTTTTTCACTCGCAAGTGGGCGCTTTATACAATAAAATGTAATAAACTATCAGAAACAGGTCATGTAATATAAAGAAAAATGACAAAATGAAGTGCAGCAACATGGTGAAAACGGCTAAATATATTTAACATAAACAGCAAACAAATCTGGCAACAACTTGTGTAGTCCAAACTGGTATGTTTCCGAACACTGGTGGACTTTGTATAAAGTCTGCATGCTGTCATTGGTGCCTTGTTTCTCTTGAAGTACATCACCATAAAGCATCCAAATTTCTTTACAAAGATCCACAAAGGCACTCAGAATTATAACAGCTGCAACTGGCTTTCTGCAGCCAAAAACAGATCCTCTTACACATAGAGGCAGCCTTGGCTGTGAGGTTAGCGTCTGCCTCAGAAGGTACAGGGTTCCAATCTTAGCATGGAGCTGGAACATTTGCCCAAGAACCACTGGCACTTAATGATATCACACATCCCCCTGATCTCTTGAGATACCTACTTTCTCAAATAAGGATGAAAATCAGGAGGTTCTGTCTGCAAGTTGTGCAGCAACTGGCAATTACATCTCCCCACGAGTAGACAAAGCCCATTACCTTGGATGCAATCTGTCTAGAGGAAAAATACCTTGCATAAATACACACCAAAGTCAGATATACTGACCTTTCTGGTGCGTAACCAGGTGTAGTGCCTCGCCTCAAAAGAGGAACAACAAATAATATCTCATACCGGCACACAACCTATTTCCTCCTATAAGATCTCCATATATTTCAATCATGCCTGTATGAAGACGTGTTAGTCCCTCCAGAATGTTATTGTGGTCTCAGGGTCTGTCTTAAGAGCATGTAAAGCAACCGTTGACACACTTGTGTACATCCAGAATGTTGCCATGGTGTGAGGGTCCGTCTTAAGAACATGTACAGCAACTGTTGACACACACAAGTGTACATTCTAAATGGTGTCAGGGACTGTCTTAAGAGCATGTAAAACAGCCCATGACAGTTGTGTACAGGACATCTATATTATCTTGCTGAAGCTGGGTTTGTGCATCTGAAGTCCCTGGAAACCTTGAGTACCCAGTTGGGCTTCCTCTAGTGCCTTTCTGCCGATGCTGCCTGAATGGAAAAATTGGAAACATTTAACATGTAGATAGCAAGAGCTATTCACAGGCAGCTCACATAATTAAGATTGGAAAGTTAATACTGTTTTATACCTAAAAGAAACTTAGAATATGTACTAGCATCTGGCTGTCTTGACAGATGATAGTTTGTTACATTGTGTTTTTTAGAAAAGGCACAATAACTATAACCCATAGCATTAAGTCCAGGGATGGAGTTAAAACCTCTCCACAGCACAAAGCCTGGGCTGAATTGTAGAGACCATGTATTGCCCATGCAGCATGATCCCTCTCTTGTCCTGCCTAGTTTACTTCAGAGGAAAGGTAACACCAATACATCTGGAACAAGACCAGCTGCCAGATCTGCAAGGCAATGCTCTAACTCTCCGCCTGTTGGAGCTTCGATCCTCAACCAGTTGCCAACTAAGGCTTAGGGCCTAGTCTGCCCTGCCATGATATTTAGTCTTTAGGTTTCAGTCCATCACACTAAGACAAGGCTTGTACACTCCCAAATGTACTAGATGTTGTTGTAGCATTTGCCAGTTCCCTTCTATTTCATTTGTCTAAAAAATAGGGTTGGCTTCATTGCACTGGGTTTTATCCCTTCTGGCCCGGTCTCTTCCCACAATGCTGTTTGCCAAAAGTGTCGCACAAAGCATGAACTCCATAGCCCCAGCGACAACCCCCAGGAGTCTCCAAGAAAACTGTACTTGTGAACTGGACGACATAAGCCAGAATCGATCGAACCCACAACCTTCGGAGCATGAGGCAGGGGCATAACCACTTCACCATGGAGACTCCCATTTCATTTGTCTTGGTATTGAAACTCCACCCACTCCTGTCACCTCGCACTCCTGTTACCTCTCACCCCTACCACCACCCACTCCTGTCACCCCCTGCCCCCGCCACACCCCCCTCCCTCCGCTCCTGTCAGTTCCCACTCCTGTCACCTCCCGCTCCTACCACCACCCACACTCCTGTCAGCTCCTGTCCCTGCCACTCCCCCCCCCCTCCCTCCACTCCTGTCAGCTCCCACTCCTGTCACCAGAGAGCCTCCCATATAAATACTAGCTGATCCTGACCCTATTAATGACTACATCAATCACTAGTAAACTACAAACATTTATTGTGCAAGGAAGAGCTAAAATGGTCTGATAGTATCAGTCATCTTTGGGAAAGAACTAGACAGGCTCCAATGAATCAGGAGGTCAGGAAAAGATGCTGGCACTTGATATGACCTAGACAACCTGATAATAGTTGAACTAGAGATCCTTTCTCTGGAACATGACCAACCCAGCCTGGCTTTCCTGACTTTCTTCATTCTCAACAGACTCAATCCCAACACTCACAGACAGGAGAGAGGATCCAGTAACCATTTGGGAGATACCACCATCTGTCAGCCCACTTACCTAGTGAGTACAGGGACTCCTTGGCTTTCCGGCGAACTGTTGAGGATGAATCTGTCTGACTGAGATGGACCAGCTGGCTGATGCACTCCTCTGCCTGGAAGATTTCAAGACAAGAGTTCAGACCTCATAAACCAGCAGCATTACCACTATCTCTCCCCCTACTTTTCTGTCTTACTTCCCTCAAAGCGACATCGACCCACAAGGAACTCATCCCAAGATATTTGTAGATTGTTCGTGATTGGTTAGATTTGGCAGCCATGTTTTCTACAGGATGAGGCAGGCAGTCACCCGCCACACCTCCTTTCCTCTCTTATGACATGCATGGAAGGTTAGTGTTTCCATTCCTGGCCTCACTTATGGGCCCTGATCAAAGATGGGCCTCATTACTGTCTACTATAAGTCTATTGGTACAGCATGTATACCAGTTCTGATGCAGCCTGGGTTTTATTTTTTAGAAGAGCTAAGGGTTTTTGTCCACTTGCTCTAGAGCGGCAACCTGAGATTTTGATTCCACGTCTGATAATAAAACTTTTGCCCTATAAGGGATTAGAACTCAGGTCTCCTGAAAGAGACAGACACCTTAACTGCTTGGCCTTACTGGCACCTGGCCATCCAGACGGATCATAAATTGTTACATTGTGCTTCAAAAGAGGCCTAACTACAACCCATGGCGGGGACCAGGGATGGAATTATACCTCTTCATAGCCCAAAGCCCGGGCTGAATTGTAGAGACCATGTGTTGCCCATGCAGCATGATCCCTCTCACGGCCAAGTTTACTCCAGAGGAAAGCTAACACCTATACATCTTGAACAACACAAACTGAAGAAGCTGCCAGATCAGCAAGGCAATGCTCTAACTGTCTGCATATCTGAGCTTCAATTAGATCAGTTGCAGACAAAGGCTTTGACCCTAGTCTGCCATGCCATTTAGTCTTTGGGTTGCATTTCCTGGCACTAGCCTTAGCTTGAACCCTCCCAATTGCGCTCCTCTGCCAACTGTTTGGTCATCATCATCTAAATCATTATTACCATCTATATTTTTCTGCCTTGTGATCCCTTTGAACAATCTTTATCCATAATCACATTTCATGTCACTATTTCTTCTATCACAAAACTGCTGCAGGCAATAGTCACCTTTCATATCACATTTCTTTTATCACAAAACTGTCCCAACCAATGATTTCTTTTGGATTTACCATTACCTGTGTCGGTGCAGTGATTGTTGGTGTAGTGATTGCTTCGTCTGTGTGTTACTGAGACCCAGAAGGGATGCAAAGAAAAGTAACTCTTGTCATCTGTCCATGGAGTTCTCATCATTCTTCTGTAAAACATCTCTGCTGCTTCCACATAATTCACCACTGGTCAATTAATTGTCCATGATTCACTTCCATAAATCATCATTGCATGATATATTAACGGTTCATAAAATATGTACGACTGAATTTACCCCAGAAATGTAAACACACTCAACATATATTTGTCTGTTTCTGAATTTACCCTGGAAACGTAAACATATTGTACATATATTTGTTTCTATCCATCTCTCTATATCATGTACAAAGATGACAATTATCTCCAACACTCTTAGTCACAGCAACAGTGAATTCAACGTGATTGCTGGTCCTTACCTCAAAAATTGACAGCGCAACGCAGCATCCAGCTCTGACTTCTGTGATGTGATCTTCTAGCCCCTCAACCAGAACTACCATTGCCTGAAGATACATGAACAGGTTATAAACTGTCATTACAACTGTCATTACTGTCTATAATACCCTGTCATGGGGGGGGGGGGGGGAGAAGATAAAGGTCTATATATATATCATCATCATCAAGTGCCCTGTCAGCTGGCGTAGGCGTTCATGGCTCTCCACAGATCTCGGTCTTTGGTTTTCTGGATCAACTCTTCTGCTGACATTCCTCCGTGCCACCGTCTCAATTCATCCAGCATAATTTCTCTTGGCCTGCCTCTGCCTCTTTTCCCTACGATCTTTCCAGTTGTCACAATGTTCTCCAATGCCTCTCTTCTCATTACATGACCAAAGAAAGATGTTTGTCTCTTTCTTATTGTTGTATATAGTGTTCTAGTTTCATTAACCTGTTTCAGCCATATATATATATCACCATGTGAACTGCCAGCTGGCATAGGCGTTTGTTTTCTTCCCTACAGATCTCAGTCTTTGGGGCTCTGTATCAACTCTGTAGATGATATTCCTTTATGGCATCACCTGTCCATCCAGCATCATTTCTCTCGGTATGACTCTATCTCTCTTCCCATTAATCTTTCCAGTTGTCATGATGTTCTTAAATCTCTTTTTTCTCATCACATGTCCAAAGAAAGGTGTTTGTCTCTTTCTTATTGTTGTATATAATGTAGTTTCATTACCCTCTTTCAGGCAAGCACTGTTATTTACTTTGACAGTCCAAGAAATTCACATTTGTCTCAGGATCTCTGTTGCTTCTAAATTCTTAATTTGTTCAAAACAGGTTTTATATAGCATTTCAGTACTCTCTTTCTTATATTCAATTATAGTGACTTATTGCATAAGGTACTTTGTATTTATGAAATGCAGCATCTGCTAGCCCTATTCTGCTCTTAATCTTGATTGTGCATCTTCCATCTGATATTATAATTGCCCCTAAGTGTACATACGTATATTATATAGGCTGTATTTTCAATTACTGTGGGGTTTTTGAAAATATTGCTGTTCCAAGTTTTGTATTCACCCGCTGTGGCATTCATGCAACATAAAAGGTAAATACAAAACTTGGAACGGCAATATTTTCAAAACCCAACAGCCAATAAAAATACACCCTGTATATATGTGTGCATACATACATACATAAAACCTACATACGTATGGGTGTGTATATATATATAAAAATAAAGAACTGTTTTACAGGCCTTAAGGCACAGCTGGCATATGGTGCTAGGCCCATATTTTTAATTTTTTTAAGGGCAACTCAGAACTTGCTGGGTCATGTGATCACTATCATGTCAGCCGTCTTTCTTTCCAAGACATTCCCTGATATGCATTTAAGACCTGGGTAGCCCAATTCAATTTAAAAACATCTGGCCTATTATGGATTCGAGCTCATGACCACCGGGCTGGCAGACAAGAACCAAGATGAACTCCTGTCTGTTATGGTTATTATTTTTTTTTGTACACTCTTCTATACTGCTTGGGATCTTCTTCTCAGTATATGCCATTTTGCGTTGGTCATCATCACATCAGTCCCTTTCTGTGTTTATGTACTACTAATCATTTATAATACCAAAATTACTCCATGCCATGATGTCACACTGTCTAGCGTCTTCTTTTTTGGCCTCCCCTTGCCCCTCTTCCCCTCCAACTGTCCCACTGTTACAGCACACTCCACCCCTCCCCTTCTTGTGGACTGACATCAAATGCTTGGGATAGAAAGAATTATAAGAAATGTCCACAATAGAAAGGGGTTTTAAACAAATTAATGATTTTCCTGAAAGAATTGCTTGAGAAAGAAACGTACTGTGTCTCTCTGGGACTTTTCCCTGCTGATGATCTTCAGGTAGGTGCTGGCAGACTGCTGGACATCTCTGCTGTTGCCCACCAGCAGCTTGGTCAGCATCTTGAGACAGACGGGAGGTGGCAGGTGGTCCTGGAGGCTGACGATGGCCTGGATGACCGGCTCACTGGAGCTGGCATTCAACAGGTCCAGGAGATACACTGTTGGTACAGGATTAGAGATTCTTAATACACAGATGATACAGGATTAGAGATTCTTAATACACGGATGATACAGGATTAGAGATTCTTAATACATGGATGATACAGGATTAGAGATTCTTAATACACTGTTGGTACAGGATTAGAGATTCTTAATACATGGATGATACAGAATTAGATATTCTTAATGCGCAGATGATACAGGATTAGAGATTCTTAATATATGGATGATACAGGATTAGAGATTCTTAATATATGGATGATACAGGATTAGAGATTCTTAATGCGCAGATGATACACTATTAGAGATTCTTAATACATGGATGATACAGGATTAGAGATTCTTAATGCGCAGATGATACACTATTAGAGATTCTTAATACATGGATGATACAGGATTAGAGATTCTTAATGCGCAGATGATACACTATTAGAGATTCTTAATACATGGATGATACAGGATTAGAGATTCTTAATGCGCAGATGATACACTATTAGAGATTCTTAATACATGGATGATACAGGATTAGATATTCTTAATGCACAGATGATACACTATTAGAGATTCTTAATACATGGATGATACAGGATTAGAGATTCTTAATGCGCAGATGATACGCTATTAGAGATTCTTAATACATGGATGATACAGGATTAGAGATTCTTAATGTGCAGATGATACACTATTAGAGATTCTTAATACATGGATGATACAGGATTAGAGATTCTTAATACATGGATGATACAGGATTAGAGATTCTTAATGCGCAGATGATACACTATTAGAGATTCTTAATACATGGATGATACAGGATTAGATATTCTTAATGCGCAGATGATACACTATTAGAGATTCTTAATACATGGATGATACAGGATTAGAGATTCTTAATGCGCAGATGATACACTATTAGAGATTCTTAATACATGGATGATACAGGATTAGAGATTCTTAATGCGCAGATGATACACTATTAGAGATTCTTAATACATGGATGATACAGGATTAGAGATTCTTAATGCGCAGATGATACACTATTAGAGATTCTTAATACATGGATGATACAGGATTAGATATTCTTAATGCGCAGATGATACACTATTAGAGATTCTTAATACATGGATGATACAGGATTAGAGATTCTTAATATATGGATGATACAGGATTAGAGATTCTTAATGCGCAGATGATACACTATTAAAAAATGTTTTGCGTATCCTTTTACAGGACTTAGCTGTCAACAGCAGCATCTTTCAGCTGTCTGTTGATCTCTTGGCAAGATTACGCTCAGTAGTTTGCCATTGCTTTCTGAGCGGCCGGCTCAGTATCCGCAAGTCACGAGCGGGGGTCGAACCACCTCAGTTCTCGCTCCGCTGCGAGACTCTGCGTGATAAACGGGATTACAGAGAGAAAGTGTTGTAACCCCACAGCCAGAGAGACCGGCTGATACACTATTAGAGATTCTTAATACATGGATGATACAGGATTAGAGATTCTTAATGCGCAGATGATACACTATTAGAGATTCTTAATACATGGATGATACAGGATTAGAGATTCTTAATATATGGATGATACAGGATTAGAGATTCTTAATGCGGAGATGATACACTATTAGAGATTCTTAATGCGGAGATGATACACTATTAGAGATTCTTAATATATGGATGATACAGGATTAGAGATTCTTAATACACAGATGATACAGTATTAGAGATTCTTAATACACAGATGATACAGGATTAGAGATTGTTAATACACAGATAGTACCACATTAGAGATTCTTAATACACAGATGATACAGGATTAGAGATTCTTAATACACAGATGATACAGGATTAGAGATTGTTAATACACAGATAATGCAGGATTCGAAATTCTCAATACACAGATGTTATAAGAGTAGAGATTCTCAATACGCCGAAAAGCCTCTCGATCTCTTGCCATTTCTCCTACCTCGTGTCCAAGTTGACCGCACCTGAGTTCATATTTATTCTGTGTAACCTCTGCCTCTTCTTCCAGGAAGCGTGTCTTCCATCCCTGTTCTATCCAGACCACTGTGACGTTCAAAATGGCCAAAGTATTTTAGCTTCCGAAACATGACACTGCTTGCTTACGAGAGTGTTATTGTATGTTCAGATCTTGTAGAATTTCGGTATTTTCCTTCTTGGTCCATGATATTCTAATAACTGTTCTGTAATATTTGATCTCAAAAGTCCCAACTTAGTGATTACGAAATGGTCCACGACTCACATGGGGATGTTACTGCAGGAAAGATGCATGTTTAAAAATGTTGTACAATTTCACAGCCAAATTCTTTCCAAATATTGCACAAGAATGTCATGAACCTGAAATTAATCACTGCTTGTATCAGAGGCACAAACACAGAAGTCAGAGTGTCGAAGAGGAAGAAGAAACAGGAGAATTAGAAATCCTAAATACACTGATGAGTAATACCAGAAAAACATTTTGCAAAACATTTAAAAAAAGGTAAATCACTGTGCTGATATGAATATAACAGAAACAAAAAACACATGTCGCTAGAAACAAGAGTCTAGTTAAACATAATATCCCTCCAGCCTTGATAATAAACCTACAAGGAACCAGTATTCATCATCATCATGTGCCATGCTGATAGGCATGAGTAGTCATATCTTACGCAATCACAATTCTTGGATCAGATCTGTGTTCTCCTGATTCTGCCAAGTAGCCAAAACTACAAAGGTATTTATATCTTTGTCTTCCCCAGGCTTTTTTTTTCTGTCAAGTTTGCCAGTTGTCTCTAAGTTTACAGATTTATTTCTCCTCATATCGTTTCCAAACAAATATCTGAATAAACTACTATTACATTTGTAGTCAATTACAGCCAAACGTTTCACAGAACTACTTACATTCATCTGCAATCTTCTGTAACTTAGCAAGTGCAGTTACTTTTCTGAAGAACAACATAAACTGATAGACTGTGATGACGGACGCAGACCTAGTCTCCGGCTCATATGTGGTGGCATACAACATGCGGGCCAATACCTGGTGGAACACTGGAGGAAAAACAAACAAACAATCTTATCTCCAGAAACTCAAACACAGCATGAGAAACAATAGTTACAAGCTTCTGAGAGATCCTCATACAGACATTCCTGTAGATACCGCACCAAAAGTCTAGGATTTGTTTTACTGTTAACAAAAACATGTGTCTGTTGTATGTTTTTATCCTTGCTGAAGAGGTCAGCATGGCTGAATGGATAAGAACACTGGTTTTTAAACATTTGATGTATGCCGACATGGTGGGTTCAATCCCTACACCGGTCAGTTGGACTAAAATGTTGACTTCTCATCCTTGACTTCATTCGTTCAGTAGCACGTCGCTTGCAGAACTTCGCTCCCATAACAGCTGTCCAGAAAACTTCACGGTCATAAGCAAAACGTCCCGTGTCTGATACACTCATCATTGACTTGGGGATGTAAATTACAAGTACCTTTGAAGTTGAAGTGGGTTTGCCTGATGGCGAGGGACACTGGTAATAGGGAAAGCTAATCCACATGTAACAATCAATCCAGTGTACTGGAAGTAGGAGTAAGTGAATGGACTATGCTTGAGTTCAAAATGAGCGACTGCAAAAATCAAATCCCTGCTGAAATAGTAAAAAAAAAAAAAAAAAAAAAAAAAGACGTAACCTCCGCTCTCACCCTCCCTGGGCATTGGGCAGGAGTCTGTTCACAATAAAATACCTCATGCTGGAGGAAACTTGACCAACCTGAGCCTGACCCCAGCTCTCACCCTCCCTGGGCATTGGGCAGGAGTCTGTTCACAATAAAATACCTCATGCTGGAGGAAACTTGACCAGCCTGAGCCTGACCCCAGCCAGTCTATGTGCTGGTGAGAACTTGATCAACCCAAGTCTGATCCCAGCCAGTCCATTTGTGTTGTGCTGAGCCCTGACCTGATTACATCCTAGTATGCCTCTTCAGATGTAAAGTTACAATACTAGCATTGCACACTCTGCTGCTTTATGGGCTTGGAGAAGGTAAAGAGAGTTCAGCAGCAAAGAAAAATATATAAGTAATCATGGCCAGTAACTTTAGGAAACAATTTGTTTCATATTCCCAACTGGTTATAGTTTTAAATTGGTTCCTTTATAACTAAATATTGCATAAATGTGGTTTGGAAACAAAATCATGGAAATAATTAATTTTAAACTTCAACTATACGTGACCAATCAAAGAGACAGAAGAATCCAGCAACACATATGGGGAAATTACCTGATGCTCTGATTGGGGAAATTACCTGATGCTCTGAAGGTCGTTGGTTCAATGTATGACTGCATCATTTGGTTTATGGGTACAATTTTTTCTGAGACCCACTCTGTCCCATCCAGTGGTTGCATTAATCTACTCTGTCCCAATTGTGGCTTTTAACCTCTTGTCTCACAGTATAATTATTGTAACTTATCCAGACTCAAACATTAGTTACAGTAACAACTTCTGAGAATAGAAACAGTTAAAGTAACACCCACCTGAGACTGAAACAGCTTCGAGACCGAGTCACTGAAAGAAGTGCAAAATGTACTCACCTCGGATTGGTTTGATGTGATGCTTCTCAGAAAGCTTGTCACCAAACTTGTGTTCTAATACAGAAATGATCTTCTCTGGCTGTGAACACAGTGGCGCTTGATCAACACAAAGCTCCCATGTTTCTCTTAGCATCTTATCCAAAGTTATTTCAGATAAAACTGGAAACACAACATTTGAGACTAATGTTAGTTGAGAAGACAAGTACAGTGCAAACCACTTGAGGCAATCTCGGATGTGGTGAATTTTTGTTATGAAGAACAATATTGTATTGTACATTGTAAATGCATTACTATATGCTTGAACTCTTATAAGAGGAATTTCTGATAAGAACTATTTCATGGGTCCCGGGTGAGTTTGGCTTATCAGGTTTGCTCTGTAATAGAAAAATTCTTCTTCTGCCGCTTTTCACCTCCCAATGGAGTATAATCCCTCAACCAATTCACACCCAGCCCTTTGTGGGCTTGTTCATGACTGGTTGGAGTTTGCAGCTAAGAATTTCTGCAGGGATGAGGCAGCCAACTTCTTGACATCCCTCCTTTGTTGCTTCTTACAACAGGCATGGTTGGTTACAGTGGTGTTATTCTTTGCTTCCATTATGGGCTTCGGTAATACACAGAGTGTATGGTCGAGACAAGAACACAGAGCTATGACTCTGGTGATCATGTGAGATGACAAAACATGACCGTCCAGGTTTATTGGCATGGCTCATGATGATGATGATAAATGCACAGATGAATTACAAATTACAGTATAATATTTCTCAAAGTTCGGTGCAAGGTGCCTTGCAGGTTCGAAAGACCCCTTTAAAAATGTCCTGTATGTTTGCAAAAGGCTATGTATGCTCAGTAACAAAGCCTGATTCCATGATTCACTATCCAAGTTTATCTAGCTATAGTCCACCATAAACAACTACATCAGATCAAGTTCCACAAGTTTCTCCGTCTTCATGGACATCTTTGGGAGAGTACTGGTTTCTTAGTACTGTCACAGGACTATGATTATGTGCAGTACAAACCTAGATTTATGGTGAACTAGCAAGTTAAAAATACTTCATGCCAGTTTTCAGACTGAATAATCTAACATAATTATAATTTTAGTTTACTTAAAGTTCTGTAGAAAAAGAATCTAGAGGTTGCCAGATTTCTGACTCACCTGCAGTCAAATTCACTTCATTCCCAGAGTTTGCTATTTCCACCAACGCGTCCAGTATAACAGCCTGCTTCTGAAGATAGTCTAGTGCATAGATCTCTCGACACCTCAGTGGTCCAAAGTTACCCAGATTCTTCACAAAGAAACAAGATCATAAATGAAATCATTACAGACACCAACAAGTACAATTATTGTGGACTCTCATAAAGGTCATTGTATAGACATTTAAGGCAAAACAACTGCAAAGACCTTCAAGTAAAACTGTTTGCAGAGACTTTTAAGCAAAACTATTGTACAAACCTTCAAGTAAAACACACATTTAAGTAAAACGTTTGTACTGGCTTTCAAATAAAAATAAAACTGAGACATTTAAGTAAATTTTTTTTTACAAACTTTCAAGTAAAACAGACATTTAAGTAAAACGTTTGTACTCAAAATAAAACTGAGACATGTAAGTAAAATTTGTTTACAAACTTTCAAGTAAAACAGACATTTAAGTAAAACTTTTGTACAGACTTTCAAATAAAATTGAGACATTTAAGTAAAAGTTTTGTACAAACTTTCAAGTAAAATAGACATTTAAGTAAACTTTTTGTACAGACTTTCAAACAAAATGAGACATTTAAATCAAACTATTATAGAGACCCAAGTTTATCCCAAGGTTATATGACTTTTGCCCTGTATAACCAAACAGCTCATAAATGAAACAACTGGTGTTATTATATACCCTTGTCCTTGTGCTACCAGGACCCATAAAGGAAGCTAAGGATAGTCCAACTTCACAGCAAAGGGTCACCCCATAATGCTCTGTTCCTGTACCAGTGAATATCACACAAAATGCTCTTCACTGTCCCATGTGAAAAGTGGAACAGACAGCAGTCCCGACAAACCAACAGCATGCTCAAGCACACATGCATAAGACCGCTATCAGAAAGTCAACAACAGTCTGCCACTAAAATTACAGTTCATCTTCAATGGAAAAGGCAGTCACTATAAAACCAGCAGCCGCACACACATTACTGCGTAAGGCAGAACTAGCTAGTTCAGCAACCAGCCATCCGTCATTTTTCTGAACATGCAGTTCACAATAAAAACCACCACGGACAGATGTAAAAGCATTTTACATGAAATCTACAGCTCACAGTGTCGCTCCACACACTGAGCTCAGTATCTGGCCGGCGGAACCATGTACTACGAGTCCAACATGAGGAAAATATGTAAGCAAACCATAGCCAGAAGTAAAACTATTCCAGAAGCCTTAGCTCAACAGCCTATCCACCATACTGGACCGGAAGTAGCACTGTAATGTTGTAAGAGGCGACTAAGGTGGGTTGGTGTGAGACTGGCTACGTCGTCTTTAGTGGCAAAATCCAACCAATCATGAGCAAGTCAACAAAGGGCTAGGTGTGGGTTGGCTGAGAGCCTACACTCCACTGGGAGGACGTGAGGAAGGTTGAGACAGAATGAGGTTGAGGAGGAGAACAAGAAGAGGAAAAAGAATGATACAGGCTGGTAATTAAATCAAAATCTCATACAGGATATTGTAAAATCACTCTGTGGCTTAGGGGTAGTTGAGATAGTTTCGAAATCCTGATATACTGGGTTTGAGATTAGTCATAGGTGATTTGAAAGGAGACCACTTTGCATTGATTTTTATAACAGTATGAGTGTTGGCTGTTCAGAAAGCAATGGCAAACTCCTGAACATAAAATTGTATACAATCATCATCATCCAGTGCCTGGCCAGCTGGCATGGGCGATCATGCCTCTCCACAAATTGCAATCTCCGACGGCATGAATCAATTTGTGTGTCGACTCCCTTCCATGCCATGACACAAGACTGTCAAGAATCTTCTCATCCTGTCTTCCTCTATCTTTCTTTCTGTAAATCTTTCCGGTTGTCACAACATGTTCCAGCTTTTGTCTTCTCATAATGTGGCCAAAAAACAATGACTGCCTCTTTCTGATGTTTGTGATAAATCATCTTTGCTACTCAGCTTCCCTTAAAAGATCTTGATTGCTCATTTTGGCTGTCCAATTAATTTTCAGCATTCTTCTAGAGAAACCACGTTTCCAAGGCTACTGAGAATTTTTTTTCCATGTTTACTAATTGCCCAGAATTCGCAGCCGTAAGTTAAAACTGGTTCTGTGTAACATGCAAGAACTCGTCTTCTAACTTTCAAGGACAGTGACTTATTGCACAAAACGTTCTTGGTCAATTTTATTTCCTTCCAGAAAATCACTAACAGCCAAAATATGCTAGCGTTAATTGTGACATCCTGTAAAATGACATGCAATTATCTACTTTAAAAAACAAACTATATGTGAATCCTTCACTGACCTGTAAAAGCTTATCACACAAGGTCAGGTGAAACATAAGAGCCTGGCCAACCTGCTCAATCCCACAAGGTGGTGGGACAGGGCTTGAACCCACACTGGAGCCTCGGGTGATGTCCTGCTGCAGACGCTGATCCAAGGATTCAATTCCCGAATCTGCTGTGTTGGCTGTAGAACTGGGACTAGTAACTGTCTGGTTGCTAGCAGATGTGTTATCTTGCCTGGACAACACAGAAGCAAGCAATACATTAAGTATTTTAATAATTTTGATTTTAATGTCAAATAACAGCTGTTTCTAATGGTTTTGCGTCTATGGTTCCTGTGACCGATTGCACCTTTTCTGTGGCTTAGCCACATGATAACTGTTAAAACTCTATTGATGTTTCGACATGTAGTCAAACTTATTTCAAGCATAGGAGCTTTGGAAATGCTTTTCAAAACTATTTCTTTTAAATCTGTGAAAAATATACATAAAATGCCTTTTTAAAAATCATGTCCATAACAAGAAAGAGAACACATAAAGTGGGGTTTTAATTTACAGCTAATACCAGAAAAGTAATGTCAATTCATATTGACTGTGACTATCAGTAATCAGTTCGCAGGGCACCATGGCACACAGGCTGAAAACCACTGTCATAGTGCAGTTTCACATCAACAGTAATTGATATCTCCTCGACAGAAGTGTTTCACATGAAAACTAGCTGATATTTCCCATGAGTTTATTGAACATGTATTTATTTTCCAGATGTTTGCTTTCACTTGCTCAATAGACTGCTGAAAATGTAAGTTATCTGGATTACTTTCTTCACTGTTGTCCATTCACTTGTTCAAATAAGGTTTCCTCTCTGCCATTATTGTCTCTCTTCTCCTACTGAGTACTTCAACTACACATGTTTTAAAATCTTGCCATGCTGAGAGTAACATTCTGTAAAGATTTTGCTATATAAAGATGGATGCATGTACGCAGTCGTATAAATAGCATCATGTCTCAGGAAACTAAAATATATTGGCCATATTAAGGGTCACAAAGACTTGGAGAGAACAGTGATGGAAAACATGGTTTCGGAAAAAAATTGGCAAGTGTCTACAAGCATAAAGATGGACACAGGACATTGCAGACACTTTGGGCACGAGGGTTCAGAAAGTGGGAGAAACGGCCAGGGCTCGTGGAACCTAACCTGAGTAAAGCAACGTTCTGCAATGGACCTGCTAGATCAGTGGTTCTCAACCTTTTTTAGCCCGTGCCCTCCCCCTTCATCATATTTTCAGAACATCATCCCCCCCCCCTTTCGTATTTCCTCCCTACAAATCCCCCCCCCCCTATACAGTTTACATAATAATGGAAGCTAAATTTAATAACACATACTAAAACAAGTCTCGACGTCTACATAAAACATGATTTGCGAGTCTACTTACGTAAAGTATGAAGGGAAAAATAATATAAAGTAATCGGTTCTTGTATTAAAGTGATCTTGAAATAATCTTAACTCTTCCCCCCTCCCCCCCCCCCTAAAATTCCCCTCTAGGGGGGGAATTCCCCACCTGTTGAGAACCACTGTGCTAGATGATGATGTATGCATATACGAGTTTGTAAGTCTGTTAAAGTAACTGTATGCGTAACTGTATGCGTGTCTCTCACAGTTCATGTCTACATGTATATTATCCTTCAATTATTTGTGTTGCACAAAAGTGAACATCTCAAATCGATGACATTCTAAAATAAATACACAACTATGTTTATATATTGTGTGTGTCTAAATACATGTGAGTGTCTGCACGTGCATACGTATTCACATACATATATCTAAGCACCTATATGTGTGTGTCTACATGTGCATATGTATTAACATACACATCTTAACACCTATATGTGTGTGAGTGTCTACGTGTGCATGCATATTCACATACATACCTAAACACCTACGGAATGAACACCAACATAAACACCTACACCTACATTTGTTTGTCCTCACTGATGTCACTTTCATCCTCTTCCTCTGGATCTTCCAAAATTCCTTCCAGGTTGAGGAAGTCAAAGGCCTCCTCTATAGCGCCCTCTATAGATGCGTTCACGCTTGACAACCTTGAACCTTCAGATTTCTGAAAAATAAACAAAGGCAAACTGAAAACTAGCTGGACATGAATGTTCCAGAAGATACTGAGTTATTATGTCTATAAATCACGAGGTAAGGGGGGTCTGTCTCTGTCGCTAAGAGGTAAAACTGCTGGCCTTGAGCTACGAATGTCATGGGTTTGTTCTCAGACGCCATCAGTCAGTTCATGGGTGAAGTTTTTTTTTAGACCCTTGTGGGTCGTTATTTGACCTGCAGAGTTCATGTTTTTAGACTCCTGAGGGTTTTCACTAGCAGAAGAGTTCATGTTTTGTGTGACAATCTTGGCAGACTGCTCTGCAAAAAGAAGATTAATTTAATCCTATTTAACCCCTGTAACAAATCTTGCCTTAACCCCTTAACAAATTGTGAGAAGTGGCAGTAAAGTGATTAGCACAAAGACTTATTAGTTCAAAGGTTCAAAGTTCGATCCCCTGTACAGGGGATTTGATTGATTGATTGATTTAGGAACTGACATCACAGCATTCGGGACATTCCCATAAGCGCTTGCTTGACGAAGCTTCTGGAAGATGAGTTGAATAAGGAATGGACATCACAGCACTCCAGACATTCCCATAAGTGCTCCATCATCTTCAACAGCCAATGAAGAGTCCCAGTACTAATGATACCAGTAGCGATCTGATTATGTGTCCGCCTGGCCTTTCCTTGGAGTCCTGAGTGTCAGTCAGATCCCCTGAGATTTAAGTCCAATGCATTGGCACTCAGGTTTCTTTAATTCTTTTTTTTAAAAGGGGGTGGGGGGAGGGAGGGAGGGAGGGAGAGAGAGAGAGAGAGAGAGAGAGAGAGAGAGAGATTACAACATCCTTATCCAGATAAAGCTGATAAAAGTAGATTCAGAATGTCCTTTCATATGCCACATTTGCGGCAGAAAGACTTCACATTTGTTCATACTGAAACACATTCACTCACTCAGTTCTCCTGCATCATGAGATTGCTTTTGGAGTGGAAAAGCAGTACTTCTATATGCCTATCCTTCTTTAGAGAAATTAGATGTAGACAGTCACAATGTTTTGGAAACATTATGAGAAGAAATAAATTTTGTGACAACTGGCAAGATTGAGGGGGAAAAGAACAAGGGGAAGGCAGAAAAGTAAATACCTGGATGGCTTGACCACGTGGCATGGTCGAGACAGGAACACAGAGCTGATCCACGACTCTGGTGATCATGTGTGATGGCAAAAACATGACAGACCATGACTATCAGCATGGCACATGATGATGATGATCCTTCTTTTAGGAGTTATGGTGGTGCAGTAGCTAGTACACATGCCTGCTGGCCTGATGGTCATGTGTTCAAGTCCCATTAACTCAGATTTTTACAATTAAAGTGGACTTCCAGGTAACCCAGCCAAAAATGAGTACCCGGAAATTCTTGGGAAGCAAAGGCCACCAGCACGATACTGACCACTTGATACTGACCACATGATACTGACCACTTCACCCATCGACTACTGATTGGTTTATAAATCTATGACCACACACCCAATATGTCGGAAGGCGTTAAAAAGAGGCCTTTACTTTTTTAACTTGCTCCAAGAACTAATTTGGACGCTACGATGCCAAATGCTTAAGGTTAAGGACAAGATGACTTCATTGCACCAGGGTTTTACCCTAGCCGACTTGGTCTCTCTCTGTGAAACAGTAAGCCACCTGCTCCGTAGTTCCAGCATGACCCCCAGGGTCTCATAATCTGAGCAATGCAGTTCAAATATGAACACGCGACATTAAGAGTGTGATGCCCACAGCTTGACCTCTCAGCCCTGGAGACCCCATTCACTCCAAATGTATTACACGACAAAAGCTCACCTTGACAAGGGCCTCAATCACCTGAACTGCATCCTCCAACTTCCGAAGCTCAGGATAGTGCCCAAGAAAGTCCTCCAGTGTGGTCTTCAGATTCCGTAATGCTTCCTCTACAGTGATGCTGCCATCTAGTGGCGCCATCTGCTGCAGCATCAAACCTGGGACCATGGTCTGGGTCACCTCCTGGTTGACTGATGGCATGGAGGTGGCCTGTAATACAGATGAGGAAATGGTTTCAGACACAGACAGGTAACATAACATTCAATAAAAGGAGTTCAGTATGAAGATAAGACATGTATGAGAAGGACAAACTTGAGGAGAGAGATAATTATGAGAAGGACATTATGTGAAGGACACATGTGAGGAGAAAGATAATTATGAGAAGGACATGTCTGCTCTAAGAAGCAACTAAGGAGAAAAGGCAAAAGACTGGCTACCTCATCCCATAGAAAAAGTTTAGTTGAAAAATTCAACCAATCAGGAACAAGTCAAAGAAAAGAAAACATAAAAACTCACCCAATCAGGATGAGAGGAGGACTTTCTCCTAGAAGAAGTATGACATGATGTGGGTAAAGCTGCAAGAAGTCTGGATCTATGAATTAAGTCTTTTCACCCAGACAAATCTCCACAACTGGCACAGGGAATGTTAGAAATAAGTCATGATATTGAAGGACAAGGAAGGGACTCCAGTAGCCAGTGAAAGATAGCAAAGCCTGGCGTGAGTTGGTAAGGGCCTATAATTGATTGGGAGATAATAGACAGAAGAAGAAGAGGAAGACAACACTATGTGGTTGTGGCCTTCATTTGTTAACTCAACATTTCTTCCAGCACACACCAGCAATAGTATGAGTCACATAAAAAAAAACTGTTGACTCACATTCTGGTCTGGAGCAGTGGTATGGATATAATGAAAATAAACAAAAACTGATTCACTCGCATTCTGGTCTGGTGACCCTGAGCTGAAACCCCCTCCCAGATTGAAATTTGTGTGTGACCACTTGATTCTGAGAAGCTGCAGTAGTGTGGTGGCAGCACGCTTGCCTGGCAGTGGTCATTTATAGAATCCCCATTGAGGCGCTGGGTTTAAAAAAAAATTAAACCAGGTAGACAAGCCTAAAATGCGCAATAGAAAATGTTTTGGGAAGTACAGGTCATCAGCATGATACTGACAGGATAGGACTGGCACCATATACCCAACCCACTTCACAATGCTTGGCGTGCACATCAGTCCCATACTTGAACTTTTTACACAGGAAATCAATTGGGGAAACTGTTGAGGCCACTGAGACAGTTACATAAATAAACACACATAGTATTGTTTGGCGCTCACAGAAGTAGAAGGAGGAAGTAGAGACTAGAGGACACAGTAGACAACATAAAATCAAAAACCTATAGTTACCGACCAGGATTCAAACCTGTCACCTCCAAATGACGACAGCACCTCGCTGCAGGAACAAGTGTACTTTGACGCAATACCAACTAGGCACTCCAAAAAAGTGTCTTCATTAGCCAGGTCTATCATACAGATGAACCTACAACTATGAAATACGGACAGAATTTGTATCAAACCATTGAGATAGCACCATAGGTCTCCTAATTGTGTAATACCTGTGTAATGCATGCACAACATTAGAACCGACCAATAATTTCTCTTCTTTAAATGTTTGTTAATACTCGACACAGTATTATGGTCCGATGTGTTTGTGTGTTTGTTATTTGATCTATGCTGGTTTAATATAAATTATGAGACCTATGGTGCTATCTCAATGGTTTGATACGAATTCTGTCTGTTTTCCATAGTTGTAGGTTCATGTGTATGATAGACATGACTAATGAAGGCATTTGTTTGGAGTGTCTAGTTGGTCATACGTCAAAGTACACTTGTTCCTGCAGCGAGGCGCTGTCGTCATTTGGAGGTGACAGGTTCGAATCCCGGTCGGTAACTATAGTTTTCAAATGTTATGTTGTCTAGTGTGTCCTCTAGTCTCTACTTCCTTCTTCTCCTTCTGTGAGTGCCCATCAATACTATATGTGTTGACTTTTTTACATGACTCTGGGGTTAACAGTCAGATAAAATGTGTACCAGTTATTTTGTGAGAGGTTAGGTGGTAAGCCTGCTGCTCAACACATCATTCTTTTAGTGAAGTTTGGTCAAGGAAATGCAGGGTGTATTTTTAATGACTGTGCAGTGTTTGAAAATATTGCCGGTCCAAGTTTGTATTTACCTATTATGTTGCATGAACTTTACAGAGGGTAAATACAAAACTTGGACCGGCAATATTTTCAAACACTGCACAGTCATTAATAATACACCCTATGTAAGTCAAACTTATTTATTTATGTCTAATATGCCATGTTGGCATGCATGCAACATAATTTTAAAAGACTGGAAAGGTCAGAGTGTCCAGACTACGAGGATTTACCTTTCTCAGGCTAAAATTAGCATGAAGACATGACTCGTCAGAAAATGCTGAGGTGGGTGATACAGGCTCCAGTTGCCGAGAACCAGCATGTCTGACATCAAAAGTGCTGACACTGTAGGGCTGCATACGGTTGGCATACATGCCTGGTCTCCAGGTGTGGTCATGGCCACGAACGAGAGGGGAAACTGACAGGACATGGGGGGCGTGCATGGAGTCGGTGGTCAAGTGACTCGGGAGGGACGTAGCAGAGCCATAGATACCACTGTCGTCTCGATGTTTGAAGTCTTGCAGTGGGTTAGGAAATCTTCCATCTGGGTGAGCTGTTGAGCTTGAACTTCTGCTGGACTGATTCGGGAAATAAAATAAGGACAAAATGGTCAAGGTACTTCCATGGTGGACACTGACTTAACTCTTTCTCCTTCTTCATATGGTCAAGGTATTTCCATGGTGGACACTGACTTAACTCTTTCTCCTTCGTCATATGATCAAGGTACTTCCATAGCGGACACTGGCTTAACTCTTTCTTGTTTTTCATATAGTCAAGGTACTTCCATAGTGGACACTGACTTAACTCTTTCTTCTTCTTCTTCTTCTTCTTCTTCTTCTTCTTCTTCTTCTTCTTCTTTTTCCTCTTCTTCTTCTTCTTCTTCTTCTTCTTCTTCTTCTTTTTACTCTTCTTCTTCTTCATATTGTCAAGGTACTTCCATAATGGGACTTAACTCTTTCTTCTTCTTCATATGGTCAAGGTACTTCGACAGTGGTCACTGACTTAACTCTTTCTCATTCTTCATATGGTCAAAGTACTTCCATAGTGGACACGGACTTAACTCTCTCTTCTTCTTCACATGCTCAGGGCACTTCCATAGTGGACATTGACTTAACTGTCTGGACATGACCACTATGGAGAGTGTATGACATTCACATAGGCGTAATACACAGTGCAAGTGATCACTGAGAAGCCAGGTTTCTTTTGTACGTTCTCACCAAATGTAAAAAGTATGAGAACACATTACATGATGGCTGAGATTCACGGGAAAAAGCCAAGCACACAGTGAGCATTGCTTGGGACTGAGTGAGCTAAAGGTATGTAAAGTTAGTTAGTTAGTTAGTTAGTCGCAGTTCCAACTTCACAGCAACGGGTCGTCCCCATTATGCTCCGTTCCTGTGCCAGTGAATATCACACAAAATGCTCCCCACTGCCCAATGTGAAAAGTGGAAAAGACAGGAGTCTCGACAAACAACAGCCCGCACAGATACACTGTGCATAATGCCGCCGCTAGAATGTCAACACAATAGTCCCCGACAAAACACCCAGTTCATTTCTGATGGAATCGGCAGTCATTTTCCCATCTGGATGTTTCCTAGATGTTCACCCACACAGTCCACGAAATACAGTTCATCGTCGATGGTAGTGGTAGTCAACCAGAAGCCCAGCAGCCACACATTTCTGCATAAGGCAAAAACCGGTCAACTCTGGGACATAGCCATCTGCCATCGCTCCGAACATGCAGTCACGTTCCTAAAAACCTCGGGCAGATTCAAAAGCATTTCACACGAAACTCACAGCGTCGCGCCACGCACTCACTCAGTAGCAGGGCGACGGAACCATCAAGCCTGCTTAGTTGCCTCTTACGACATGCGTGGTAGGCTGCAGTGTTGCTATTCTTTGCTTCCCTTATGGGCCCCGGCAACACACGGGAGAGGTATGTAAAGCTAAAGATTCAACATTAATTAGATGATTAACTTAGGATGTGTGATGACCAGTTCCATTATCTGTCATTTTTTCCTATGTTAATTAAAAAAAACAGGGCCAAGCACAAATTTTACAGATGGAGAAGTGGAAAGTTAACATTTAACACAGAAAATAATTGCAAGGCTAGAATGTTTACACTTTGATGGCAAAGATTTGAGGTTAAAAAAAGAACATATGTTGGCAGTATGAAGCAATGGCTTTAAGAATTCACACCGTTAAGGGACATTTGAACATTTACAGATGGGTGTCAGACAAGGATGTCCCCTAGTGCTGGTTGGCCACAGCAATGCAAGGTTTGCAAATGGGTTTCTCCATTTGTTGAAGGTAAGTTAACAGTGTCCTGTCCTGCTGTATCTCAGCCTGTGTACTGATGACTTGGTATCAATATAAGGGGACTGCTGCTGCTGAGCTTATAACAGAGTGCTAAACAGCACAATTAATTCTCCTGGATTGGACTAGTGCCTAGGGAAGTCCACATTTGTTTTGTTCATTTGCATATTTTTAATCATTTTATTCTTGTTGTCCCATTGATGAAGACTTTGGTGGAAACATTTGTCTGTTTGTGTTTTTTTATTCATCTGTTGAGCTTCTTAGTCATAATTTGGTGCTTTTTTCCCCTCATTGCTGCCTTGTCTGTTTATTCAAACTGTGTTGTCAAGTGTGAATTTGTCAAGACCATTGTAAATTAATTTTAAAGTGTATCTGTTTTAGACATCACCCATTTTAGAACATATATCTTATAGATATTACATGTTTTACAATATGTCTGTTGACATACATCAAAGCATTAAAAAACTTACCAGACTTTCAGTCAAAGAAATCATGGAGACAGGTCGCTTTCTGAGTGCCAAACCCGCTGTACGGATTGGTGACTGGATAAATTTGATGGATTCATCCACACCATCTAGAGGACTGTTGACAAAAAAAAATGATAAAATATTTGTTTTGGTTCATTTGAAATGCTTAGCATTATGAAAAGAAATGTGCTGTGAAATAATGAGGTCTACATAATTTTTATGATATGCCGTGTTTGAGATAGCTGAACATTAGTGACTTTACGTGCAAGTGAATATAATGAGAACCATGGACCCTAATTCTAAGTACCATAAAATCTTGCATATAATATGCACTAGTTTCTATTCACTAAAATTCAGGTTCATATAAACAACTATTAAAAAATACATCATTTTTTAAAGTAACTTTTTAACCAGAAATTCTTGGTACAGAAGCAGGCGTGCATAATATACAAAGGTGTCTCTTATACATAGAATTTTACAGTATTGATAATGAGAACCATGAATTTTTCTTCTAAATAATGGTAATGAGGAGACAATGAATGTTACTTCCGCATACTGATATTAAGTGATGTATGAATCTTACTTACACATAATGATAATGAGAGAACCAAAAATGTCACTTACTTTGACATAATGATATTTAGAGAAGCATGAATCTTACTTTGACACAATGTTACTGAGAAGTATGAATCTAACTTTGATACAATGATATTGAAAGAAGTATGAATCTGATACAATGTTACAGAAAAGTATGAATCTTACTTTGACACAATGTTATTGAGAAAAGTATGAATCTTACTTTGAAATAATTATACTGAGAGAAGCATGAATCTTACTTTGACACAATGTTATTGAGAGAAGTATGAGTCTTACTTTGACACAATGTTATTGAGAGAAGTATGTGTTTTACTTTGACGTGATATTGAGAGAAGCATGAATCTTACTTTGACACAATGTTATTGAGAGAAGTATGAGTCTTACTTTGACACAATGTTATTGAGAGAAGCATGAATCTTACTTTGACATAATGATATTGAGAGAAGCATGAATCTTACTTTGACACAATGTTATTGAGAGAAGCATGAGTCTTACTTCCAGGTAAAGATAATGCTGAGCTTGAGCGACCCCTGGACATTTATGTTCACAGTCATCAGCTGAGGTCGGGCACAAAAGAGGCCCTGGCCGGCCGTGTCATTCATGCAAGGATTCCAGATCTCACAGCTTTTCTGACCCAACACCACGGACTTGAAGAATTTTATCTCAGACACCTGCACAAGGACACAAGTAGAAATGTAGCATGTAACAGGAAGATGTTGGCTGGATGGGAATCTTCTGGAACACTAAGTTTTAACTCTCAAGTTCATTGCACTGATGATCAGGATGTTTGAGCCACGAACAGGGCTTGCATCTATCGGACCAAGGTTGCATAAGGACTTTTTCTCCAACCAGGTACCAAACTACCACCTCCATTGGACCTGTGTTGCTGAGCTCTCATTCTCTGCTCCAAGCTCAGAAACCAGTGGGGTATGCAAGACTGGTGCTGACACTTCTCATCTGTGGAGAGGTGGTGGATGTGTTTCTGTGATCAATGTTTGCTCTGTGTGTTGCACAGCATCCATTGCAGCATGAAGATGTTCACTTTCTAGTCCTGCATCATTTGGGTCAGTAAAGAGGAGAAGTAGGTTAAGATGTAACCAGGTGATAGCTCAGCACAGCATGTGTGGACTGGTTGGGATTAGGCTGCGGTTGGGCATGGTTCATCCACTGGTTTAATATATTTCATTGCTAACAGACTCCAACCTAGTTTGCAGAGGGAAACAACATGAAGAGACGACAAGAGCTTCTTCCATCCCTTATTGTGTCCAAACTGGTCATCGTAATATAGTTTTTATGCCTTTAAAATGCTGCATACGTTGTAATGTTGCTTTCATCCCTTATATATAAGCTGCATGAAAAGTTATAATGTCACTTTCATCCTTTATATGTACTGTATTATAAGTTCAAAGGCTTTCGATAAAGTAAGTCGTGTCATCATGATGAAGATGCTTGCAGATCTACAAATTGATGGGAAAGACCTTAGACTTCTAAAAAAACATATATTGGAAACAACAAGCTGCCATAAAGATTGACAATGAAGTAGGTCAATATCAGCCTATTAACAGAGGTTTGCAACAGGGATGTGTTATGTATCCAGATCTTTTCAAATATTTTCAGAAATTTAGAAGATATGAGGGGAATCACCATTGGGGGACATAACATCAATAACATTAGATATGTGGATGATACAGTATTGATTGCAGACAATGAGCAGGATCTGCAACATTTAGCAGATGTTGCACACAGTGAGCAACTAGGGTTAGAATTAAATTGTAAGAAGACACAGATTATGGTCATCAGTGAGAAGAAGGAAATACCACAATGTAATATACAAGTAAATGGGAATTTTCTTAAACAAGTGAATCTGTGCAATCATCTCAGAATAGTCATAACATCTGATGGGAGATGCCTTGAAGAGATTAGAACAAGAATTGCCATGGCAAAGTAGCCTTTTGCAAGATAGAAAACATACTGACCAATAAAAAGATGTTATTTGCAATGAGAAAAGAGTGCTGAAGTGCTACATAGAACCTGTACTTTTGTATTGATGTGAAGCGTGAACAATGAGCAGACAAGCTGAAAAACATCTGATGGCTGTGGAAATATGGCTTCTGAGGAAAATGCAAAGAATACCATGGACAGACAGAAAAACCAATGACCAAGTACTACAGGAGACAAATGAACATCGTAAACTGATTAGAGAAATTAGACGAAGACAGTCACAATTTGTTTAAACATTTATGAGAAGATATAAATTGGAGAACTTGGTGACAACTGGCAAGATTGAGAGGAAGGGAAAAGCAAAAGAGGTAAATACCTGGATGGCTTGGCCTTGTGGTATGGTTGAGACAAGAACACAGAGCTGATCCATGACTCTGGTGATCGTGTCAGATTGCGAAACATGACTGCCCACACTTATAGGCATGGCACTTGATGAAATGATTATAAGTTTCAACGCTGTCTTAACATGAGAAAGGAACAGGATGTAGACACCTGAGAACAAGTCACAAAGAAGACTGACCTTAATGCTAAGCAAGTCTCCAACCAGACACTTGAAAGTGTGATTGGGAGAGTCCCATCGTTGACTGCTGTCTTTCTCAATTCTTCCTTTCGTCTTCCATTTCTGGTCACCATGTTTAATCAACACCTCAAAGACATCGCCAGGAACAACTCTGGCATAACCAGCAATTCCTAAAAGGTGGTATGAAAAATGTTTTAGCAGTTTATTAACAATACAGTAAATAGAAAACAAAATCTGCCCATTATCCCTCACTAGGACATAGGTCCTGGTCCTCACCTGGCTCACAAGCTGTCCTACTTTTCTATTTTTAGTTCTCTTTTCCGTGTATTTTTAGGTCTCCCTCAATGTTAATTTGCCAGGGCTGTGATGGAGCAGTTACTATTGCAATTCGCAATCTCACATTTGAAACACAACGGCAGTTATTTGGAAGCAGATAGCTTTGCGCTGGTTTTCATATAATGGTATGAGTTTTGGTCATTCAGAAAGCCATAGCAAACAACAAACAACAAACTTGCCAAGAAAGTGATAGCAAACAATAAACAACAAATTTGCCAAGAAATCACAAACAGCCAAAAAATGCTGGGGTTGACTGCGATGTCTGGTCAAGGATATGCAACTATTTCATTCGCCCTGTAGGTTGCAGTGAAAGATCCTTCTAATCACACTATTCTCAGGCTGTCTCAGTGTTTCCTTTCAGCAACAACATCATTTCCTCATGTCTTGATTCATTGGTATCTGTCTAGTTATCTCTCTCTAAACTCCATGTTAAACCATTTTAGCCCTTCTTTCTCGTAAAGTAATCAGCTAATGAATGTTTGTAGTTCATTTGTAATTATTTTAGATTCCATGTTTTTGATGCATGTAATATTAATTTCTCTTGACTTGCACACAAATGCATACAAATGGCTGGTTGTGTATGAATCCTCTGAGAGACTAAGTTGTAACTTGTTTCAGTCTGATGCAGTAGCGATCAGGTTCCTGCTGCTCTAAAAAGGGCTTTGTCCATTAAGTGAGTGATTTCTCATATACCAACTGATTCATCATTTACATTAATCAAACATCAACACACTCATCATTTACATTAATCAAACATTAACTGACTCAATTTACATGAGTTAAACAATTAACTTACCACTTACATGTGACAACTGTCAACTGACATTATCTACACGAATCAAATACCAACTGACTCACCATTTACATGCATTGAACAAATATCAAATGACTCACCATTTACATCAACCAAACATTAAATGACTCACCATTTACTCGTATCAAACATCAAATGACTCACCACTTATACCAAACATCAAACAACTCACCATTTACACACAACAAATGAATAACCATTTGCACACACCAAATAAATCACCATTTACAGACAATACGACTGACCATTTACACATACCAAACGTCACACGACTGACCATTTACACACACCAAACGTCACATGACTCACCATTAAGACTACAGCTGAATGTTCCCAACAAGCTTTCCAATTGGGCCTCGATGGCACACATGGCCTGTAAAACACAGGCCAATCAGGCAAAATGTTATTTACAAATAATACACTATTATTAAGTAAGTAAAGTAAAGAATCCTTTTAAATACCTTAAGGTCCATTGGGCTGAATGTGCTAGATCCACAGTTTTATAAATCAATTGGTACAAATTGGATGATAATGTCAGTATTCTTCCATGTGCCTGTACTTTCCAAGAAATGTCTTAGTACTCATTTTAAGCTGGATCATCGTGGGAGCCCAGGTCAATTTAAAAATGTGAATCCACCCTGTTGCGGATCAAACCTATGATCATAGGTCAGCGTGGCTGAATGGATAAGAACGCATGTTCTTAAACATCCTGTGTGCTGATGCCGAGGTAAGGGGTTCAAACCCTACACTGAACAGTTGGACTAACATGTTGACCTATCGTCCTTGACTTGGGGATGTAAATTACAAGTACCTCTGAAGTCAGGGTGGGTTCACCTGATGATCAGCGACATTGTTACCAATGAAAGTTAATCTACAGAATTCAGTCCAGCACTACTAGAAGTAGTGTGTATGTACTACGTTTGAGTTCAAAGAGAGTGAGTGCCCCCCCCCCCCTAAAAAAAACAACAACAAAGAAAACAAAAAACAAACAAACAAACAAACAATGCCTTATGGTCCACTGGGCTTAATGTGCTAGACCCATATTTGTATAGACCAATTGACACTCAATGGATGATGTGGTCAATATTACAAAGTCAACGTTACAAAGTCAATATTACAAGTCATCTTTATTTCCCAGGTCATTTCCTGTACCCATTTTAGGCTGGGTCGACTTACAAGCCCTGGGTCAATTGTTTAAAATCAACCTCAATATGGATTTGGACATACCATGTCAGCAGACAAGTTTATGGTTTGGTGTATCGTCTTTGATTTGTAACTACTCACAGACAGTCATGCCAGCAGACAAGTTTATGGTTTGGTGTATCGTCTTTGATTTGTAACTACTCACAGACAGTCATGTCAGCAGACAAGTTTATGATTTGGTGTATCGTCTTTGATTTGTAACTACTCACAGACAAGTTTATGGTTTGGTGTATCGTCTTTGATTTGTAACTACTCACAGACAGTCATGTCAGCAGACAAGTTTATGATTTGGTGTATCGTCTTTGATTTGTAACTACTCACAGACAAGTTTATGGTTTGGTGTATCGTCTTTGATTTGTAACTACTCACAGACCACCATGCCAGCAGACAAGTTTATGGTTTGGTGTATCGTCTTTGATTTGTAACTACTCACAGACAGTCATGCCAGCAGACAAGTTTATGGTTTGGTGTATCGTCTTTGATTTGTAACTACTCACAGACAGTCATGTCAGCAGACAAGTTTATGATTTGGTGTATCGTCTTTGATTTGTAACTACTCACAGACAGTCATGTCAGCAGACAAGTTTATGGTTTGGTGTATCGTCTTTGATTTGTAACTACTCACAGACAAGTTTATGGTTTGGTGTATCGTCTTTGATTTGTAACTACTCACAGACAGTCATGTCAGCAGACAAGTTTATGGTTTGGTGTATCGTCTTTGATTTGTAACTACTCACAGACAAGTTTATGGTTTGGTGTATCGTCTTTGATTTGTAACTACTCACAGACCACCATGCCAGCAGACAAGTTTATGGTTTGGTGTATCATCTTTGATTTGTAACTACTCACAGACAGTCATGTCAGCAGACAAGTTTATGGTTTGGTGTATCGTCTTTGATTTGTAACTACTCACAGACAGTCATGTCAGCAGACAAGTCTATGGTTTGGTGTATCGTCTTTGATTTTTAACTACTCACAGACAGTCATGCCAGCAGACATGTTTATGGTTTGGTGTATCATCTTTGATTTGTAACTAGTCACAAACAGCCATGTTAGCAGTGAAACAACTCCTCCAGGCAGGACAATCAACAGCAATATTCTAATTTTCAAAACCAGTATCAGTTTCTTTGTGAATATTTCAAAGTGTTTTATTTATATATATAGGTTTTGGTTCTCTATGTGTTTGCTAGCATGGATCTTGTTCATCATAGTAGATTTTCTAAACCAATGCAATCACAGAAAAACTCATCAGGATACAGAGAAGTAGAAACAAATGATAAATGCAGGAAAGAATCTTATATGGTAACCAAAGAAATGAATAAGGAGGGAAGGAGGTGGGGTAGAGCAGGAGGTAGAGACAGAGAAAGAAGAAGTAGTGGAGGAGAGGGAGGGAGGAGATGGAGAAGGAAGCAGGGTTGGGAGAGAAAGCAGAAGAGGATGAGGAGGAGGTGACAAGACAAGACAAAACTGAGATATTACCTGAGAGCATTCTTTATAGCCATACTTGATGTTGGAAATGGAGTCTTTCCGGTTGATTGAGTTTGTGGTGCTGAAAGCTTTGGCCATGTTGACAGCTCCTGTGTGGATAAGATAGAGGTTTGACAGTGGTGGGACATGTGAAGGTTTGTGTGATGGTTTTAGTGTGGTAGAGTCATGTGATATATTTCTATGATAGCATTAGTATGGTAGAGTAATGTGATAAAACTGTTTGATGGTTTTAGTGTGGTAGAGTAATGTAATAGAAATGTGTTATGGTTTTACTGTGGTAGAGTAATATGATAGAATTGTGTGATGGTTTTAGTGTGGTAAAGTAATGTGATAGAATTGTGTGATGGTTTTAGTGGGTAGAGTAATGTGATAGAATTGTGTGATGGTTTTAGTGTGGTAATGTGATAGAATTGTTTGATGGTTTTAGTGTGGTAGAGTAATGTGATAGAATTGTGTGATGGTTTTAGTGGGTGGAGTAATGTGATAGAATTGTGTGACGGTTTTACTATGGTAGAGTAATGTGATAAAAATGTGTGATGGTTTTAGTATGGTAGAGTAATGTGATAGAATTGTGTGATGGTTTTAGTGTGGTAGAGTAATGTGATAGAAATGTGTTATGGTTTTACTATGGTAGAGTAATATGATAGAATTGTGTGATGGTTTTAGTATGGTAGAGTAATGTGATAGAAATGTGTTATGGTTTTACTGTGGTAGAGTAATACTACAGAATTGTGTGATGGTTTTAGTGTGGTAGAGTAATGTGATAGAAATGTGTTATGGTTTTACTGTGGTAGAGTAATACTACAGAATTGTGTGATGGTTTTAGTGTGGTAGAGTAATGTGATAGAAATGTTTTATGGTTTTACTGTGGTAGAGTAATATGATAGAATTGTGTGATGGTTTTAGTGTGGTAGAGTAATGTGATAGAATTGTGTGATGGTTTTACTATGGTAGAGTAATATGATAGAATTGTGTGATGGTTTTAGTGGGTAGAGTAATATGATAGAATTGTGTGATGGTTTTAGTGGGTAGAGTAATATGATAGAATTGTGTGATGGTTTTACTGTGGTAGAGTAATATGATAGAATTGTGTGATGGTTTTAGTGGGTAGAGTAATATGATAGAATTGTGTGATGGTTTTACTGTGGTAGAGTAATATGATAGAATTGTGTGATGGTTTTAGTGGGTAGAGTAATATGATAGAATTGTGTGATGGTTTTACTGTGGTAGAGTAATGTGATAGAATTGTGTGATGGTTTTAGTATGGTAGAGTAATGTGATAGAATTGTGTGATGGTTTTAGTGTGGTAGAGTAATGTGATAGAAATGTGTTATGGTTTTACTGTGGTAGAGTAATATGATAGAATTGTGTGATGGTTTTAGTGTGGTAGAGTAATGTGATAGAATTGTGTGATGGTTTTACTATGGTAGAGTAATATGATAGAATTGTGTGATGGTTTTACTGTGGTAGAGTAATATGATAGAATTGTGTGATGGTTTTAGTGGGTAGAGTAATATGATAGAATTGTGTGATGGTTTTACTGTGGTAGAGTAATATGATAGAATTGTGTGATGGTTTTAGTGGGTAGAGTAATATGATAGAATTGTGTGATGGTTTTACTGTGGTAGAGTAATGTGATAGAATTGTGTGATGGTTTTAGTGTGGTAGAGTAATGTGATAGAAATGTGTTATGGTTTTACTGTGGTAGAGTAATACTACAGAATTGTGTGATGGTTTTACTGTGGTAGAGTAATATGATAGAATTGTGTGATGGTTTTAGTGTGGTAGAGTAATGTGATAGAATTGTGTGATGGTTTTACTATGGTAGAGTAATATGATAGAATTGTGTGATGGTTTTAGTGTGGTAGAGTAATATGATAGAATTGTGTGATGATTTTAGTGGGTAGAGTAATATGATAGAATTGTGTGATGGTTTTACTGTGGTAGAGTAATATGATAGAATTGTGTGATGGTTTTAGTGGGTAGAGTAATATGATAGAATTGTGTGATGGTTTTACTTTGGTAGAGTAATATGATAGAATTGTGTGATGGTTTTACTGTGGTAGAGTAATGTGATAGAATTGTGTGATGGTTTTAGTATGGTAGAGTAATGTGATAGAATTGTGTGATGGTTTTAGTGTGGTAGAGTAATGTGATAGAAATGTGTTATGGTTTTACTTTGGTAGAGTAATATGATAGAATTTTGTGATGGTTTTAGTGT
The DNA here is from genome assembly GCA_963921405.1 of Cepaea hortensis. Lineage (NCBI taxonomy): Eukaryota > Metazoa > Mollusca > Gastropoda > Stylommatophora > Helicidae > Cepaea > Cepaea hortensis. The sequence goes on from OY992892.1 coordinate 12,113,059, forward strand.
GGTAGAGTAATGTGATAAAAATGTGTGATGGTTTTAGTGTGGTAGAGTAATACTACAGAATTGTGTGATGGTGTTAGTGTGGTAAAGTAAAGATATTGATTTATGTAATGGTTTTATTGTGGTAATATCGTATTATGAGGAGGAATAAACTAGACAAATTAATGACAACTGGCAAAATTGATGGGAAAAGAGCAAGGTGAAGGCAGACAAATGAATACCTGGATAGCTTGGTCACATGACACAGTTGAGACAGAAACACAGACCTGATCATAGACTGGTTATCACATGAGAAGGCAAACCGTGAATGCTCACGCTTGTCGGCACGGCACATGATTATGATAAGAGTCACATGATCAAATTGTCTGATGATTTTAGTATGGTTGAGTAACGTAATGGAATAGGGTGATGGGTTTAGTATGGTTGAGTAATGTGATGGGTTTAGTATGGTTGAGTAATGTGATGGAATAGGGTGATGGTTTTAGTATTGTTGAGTAACGTGATGGAATAGGGTGATGGGTGTAGTATGGTTGAGTAACGTGAAGGAAAAGGGTGATGGTTGAAGGAAGTTTAAATGAGGATGTTGGTTGTTCCAAATGATGCTGTGGGAAAGAGGTTGTGGTGCTCATGAAGATGACGCTGACCTATCAGATATTGTATGCAGATCAAACACATACCTTCTCGGAGCTGTTGGTTGAGCAAATAGGAATCATGGAGCTCATCAATCTGCCAAAAGAAAAATTACCCATTATTCCTTCTTTCATTATGTATAAAGTATCACTGTATTAACTGCACTCTCTGATTCAGCGATTCTCAAACTCTTACAGCTCTGGGTCACATCTGCTAATGCATTTTACCTTGTGCTGCATTTGCATTATTTTAATTGAATAAAAACATCTCCAAAACTATAACATTTACTGCAAGCAACATTTTACTCATAACAAGAAACACAACAACCTCATAATATGATTATGTGATACCCTGAAAGCATATATACAACAATATAGACAACAATTAAAGACATGACTGCTTCTGTAAATATTCAAATTTAACTACATGGGTCTCGAAATCCTTGGCTGTCCTTGAATATTCCCATATAAATCCTTGATTTTCCTTGAATATTCCCAGTTAAATACTTGAATTTTCCCAACTTTACTGTTCTTGAATATTGAAATCTATATTTACTGCCGTTAAATATTCCCATCTAAATCCTTTACTACACTGAAATATTCCCAATTAAATTCATGACCATCCTTGAATATGGACATCTAATTCCTTTACTGCCCTTAAATATTCCCAACTAAATCCTTGTTGCATATTTCCACAACACCAACCACTACTGCAGCACTAGTATGGAGTACTGCAATCCTTAAACAACCATTCCAATGAACTAGTGAAAAGGTGAAGTACCTATAGACATCAATCACAACCTAATAAGCATATACAACTAATAGACAGACAGACATTTTTCTCATTTGTGATTACCTTAGTAACCAATCTACTTCAATACTCAGTCTTTAGTGGATAGATCTGTTTGTTCCAATTTCCCTCCAATGAATTTGTAATACTCCTCTGTAGCATGTATATTCAAAGGAAGTTTATGCTTAAACTATGTTACTTCTATTATTTGAACAAATTACTCGCACTCTTGCATTGATGGGTTCCTGGTATCTTTTGTCTATTGTACTATATTCACATTTCCAAACCATTAATGTAAATTAAGAAAAACAACAGTGCTATAAATATATTTGATGAGGAATAATCATGCTCACTTTTGCCAGATGACATTCCAGCCTTTTCAAATATCTCTCAGCCAATTTGATTTTCTGCAAGACAAAACAAAACAAAATGAACTCATTCTCTGTATAACTATTTAAGGTTGTGAATAATATAATTCTGTTGTGTTCTACATTTCCAATTTTTCAGAAGAATCACAAACAAGTTTCAAAGTTTAGTGCAAAAGATAAGTAAATGTTTAAAAAATCTGGCAACATAACTAAAAATAAAGTATTATGTACAGCTTTGCCAAAACAATCTAACCTATCTGTACAGTGTACCTCTCAAGAATGTCATTGGGGAAAGGGGAAAAGAGAAGATGAAGAAGAGAGGAAGGGGAAGGGGGAGAGGAAGGGGGAGAGGGAGGGAGGGAGGGAGAGAGAGAGAGAGAGAGAGAGAGAGAGAGAGAGAGAGAGAGAGAGAGAGAGAGAGAGAGAGGAGAAAACATGATATACAATGTTCTTGTGGTCAAATAACAGTCGCCTACACAGACAACTCCGCCTTAGTTTATTCTGTTATGTAAACATCAGTTATTTCCCCTGTTAATCTTCTTGCCTCTGTGGAGGGTAGGGTATTACACCTCGATAGGTTGCTCACAGGGCATGCCTCTGTCTAAGGTTCACTTCCTCTAGTCAGATTACCTTCAAGGTATCGGTCTCCATCACCCATAGGTAGGTTTTCTTTCCTAACAAATTTATCGGTTCATTTCTTAACTGATTCAGTGGCAAACAAAAAGTACGTTTGGACCAAACGTTGTGCAGTCAAATAAACAAGTCTAACGTAAATTTCCGTTCACTGAGCATTGAAACTGTGAAAGATACCATGAAACAAAACAAATAACTTGATGAATCCTAGTATATCGATATATCGTCCTTCTGTCCAATGGCAGGTCGCATTTGGCGATATATTTGAACAACTGTATATGTTTCTTTCCTAACAAGTTCGCCTGGGCAGTGGCAGTGTGGCCTGTTCCTTGTCACTTTCATCTGCTGTGGGTTTTCTACTGTGCACATGAGACCTAACCCTTATGAGATCTAAATTCCCAAAATGTCAGGTGTATGAAACAATACAAACAAATGATTTGTAAACATACCCAGCCCTGTACTGGGATTCACATCAGGTAAATTCTAACCCTGAGATCATCAGCATAACCTCCCAGCCTCAACTACCCCATCAGGTAAATTCTAACCCTGAGATCATCAGCATAGCCTCTCAGCCTCAACTACCCCATCAGGTAAATTCTAACCCTGAGATCATCAGTATAACCTCTCAGCCTCAACTACCCCATCAGGTAAATTCTAACCCTGAGATCATCAGCATAGCCTCTCAGCCTCAACTACCCCATCAGGTAAATTCTAACCCTGAGATCATCAGTATAACCTCTCAGCCTCAACTACCCCATCAGGTAAATTCTAACCCTGAGATCATCAGCATAGCCTCTCAGCCTCAGATATCCCATATTTCCCTTCTAACCCTGAGATCATCAGTATAACCTCTCAGCCTCAACTACCCCATCAGGTAAATTCTAACCCTGAGATCATCAGCATAACCTCTCAGCCTCAGATATCCCATATTTCCCTTCTAACCCTGAGATCATCAATATAACCTCTCAGCCTCAGATATCCCATAGTTCCCTTCTAATCCTGAGATCATCAGCATAACCTCTCAGCCTCAGATATCCCATAGTTCCCTTCTAATCCTGAGATCATCAGCATAACCTCTCAGCCTCAGATATCCCATAGTTCCCTTCTAATCCTGAGATCATCAGCATAACCTCTCAGCCTCAGATATCCCATAGTTCCCTTCTAATCCTGAGATCATCAGCATAACCTCTCAGCCTCAGATATCCCATAGTTCCCTTCTAATCTGAGAAGTCTGGCCAACCAATGGAGAATATTTTTGTCTTGTTTGCGTTGAATTCAAGCAGTCCATACACATTACTTCCAGGGTGCTGGACTTAATTTTGCATGTGGATTAGCCTTTAACTATTAATAGTGTCCCTCGCCATCAGGTGAACCCACTCCAACTTCAGAGGCACTTGTAATTTATATCCCCAACTCAAGGACAACAGGTCAACATTTTTGTCCAATGGTCCGGTGGAGGGGTTGAACCCCCCAACTCGGCTTTAGCACACAGGATGTTTAAGAACGTCCATTCTTATCCCTTTGACCACGCTGACCTGCCAATGGAGCGTATGAGAAATTCAAACCATGGTCTCAGCTCTCCTTCTTTCTGCCATGTATCCCTCACTGGAACCTAGAGCCTAAATAACTCACACCCAGCCATCCTATCTTTGTTCTATTTCCTGCAGATCCTTCCATGTCCTCTCTGTATTGTTAATCTGTCTTAATTCTTTGTTTAATTTGCCCACTGGGTTCCAGAGAAATTACAGCCGAGCTGTGGTAGTGTCCAGTTTTCTCAGAGGCCAGAAACCACACATGTGGATGTAGAAGGCAAGAGAAGACACCACATTATCTTCCTATAAATAAATTTAAGCTTGTCTCAAATTCTAAACTGGGGAGTGAAAAGATTAAAAACGTCATGCTAGTCTTCAAACTGAATGAAATAACCTGGGAACTTCATTTGTTTCCCTTTATAACCTGGGGACCTTGGTTGTTTCCCTTAGGGTGTGAGAAACAACCTTGAATCGTAGTTGGTTGTTAAATTACTTTTAAAAGCTTGAATGACACACTACAACATCAAACTACAACATCAAACTACAAACAGATGCATGTGTACATGTTTAATACACTTAAAAAGAAAACCACCCACTATGCTAGTGGTAGATTTTAACACTAAACACTATTAAAATTGCAAATACTCAAAACGTTTTTGAGCTCTATTAATTCCGAGCCATTGAGGTTCTTTGCTGCAGATACAAGCCGTCTCCATTCATCTCTCTGGTTGACCTTCTCTTGTCAGTCGCTGATTCCAAGTGCTTGTAGGTCTGTATATATATATTATCTCTCCACCGTCTTCTTGATCTACCTCGGGGTCTACGGTCATTTATTTCCTGAGTGTAAGCGAGTTTTGTTTCCCTATTATCTTCCATTCTTTCTATATACCCCAGCCATCGCAGAGCTCTATTAATGTAAGCAAAATTACTAAATTAACTTAGTAATTGATTTCTAACATACCAAATACTTAAAATTACAAATATTTACTCAGTACTTTTGAGTGCTGTTGCCCTAAGCACAAACAACATTGTAAATTAAATTTAGTGATTAGTTTCTAACATGCTGAGAATTTTTAACATTGCCAAGAATTTGTTAGACTATTCAGGTCGACCCAGACTTAAATGGGTACGAGGAAATGTCCTTGGAAGTAAAGGCCACCAAGATTATACTGACATCGCCCATCAAGTACCACACAATGTGGGGCTTGCACCATATACACAATAAGGCTCATGACGTGGAAAGGGACTTTCACCTTTTTTATTTATTAATAGGTGTCTTGTTGGTCATTGGTTGAAGTACTCTTGTTTCTTTTAATAGGAGCTGTCATCATTTGGTGGCTAGCATGCCTACTGTTTTCAAACTTTATATTGTCTAGTCTCTCTCTGACATCTACTTCTTTCATTCCTTCTATGAGTGCTAATCAATACTTGTTGATTTATTACTCAGACTGTTCTGATTATACAATTACCAAGAATCACAGCACAATATCTAAAACAAGTTAGAATTACTTCCACCAACACAACATTGAATGGTTAAATTTACAAACAGATCCAGGGAAACACTTGTAACACACTGATAAAATTACCAAGCATGCATATGACATCAAAAAGAATAGACAAAACTAGCAGTGACAATAATCATCCTGTTTACACAATACCATTTTGGGGGTGTGCCATTATGCTCATATGTAATGCGACTGAATAGCTCTCTTGTTTTTAAAAGTTAAGATATCTGAAGTGTTCACCTGACTGTTCTCATACCTTCTTCATACATGACTGCCCACCCCCATACTGCTGGCTATATAAGATGACCCTCGTCGTCATTCTTCCCTTTCTTGGACTCTTGCGATAAGTAGCATCCATTTTTTTGTTTCAAATTTTGGCATTTTTCTCATTTTGCTTATTATGTCTTAATGTAGTCACTGTAGTGTCATCTCCATGTTTTGTATGTGGTTGTGTTTTTTTGTGTTTGTTTGCTGATGAAGGTTTGTCACCTCAACATGCTTTTTTATATTGTTTACTTAAAAAGTTAAGAAAAATTCACTGAGTTAATCATCTGTGTTAATACAACATCAAGATTGTACATTACTACATGATAGATATCCACATTAAGAAACATTCACTGTGCATGCAAAACCATTCAGTTAAACAAGTATACAATATGTGAAAATGTAAGTTGAAACAGATATCAACTGCACAAGAATGCACACCAATCAAGATAACTCTGAATTACCTTATCTGTTTCTAGTAATCTCCCCTGTGATAAATAAATTGTAATTATTACTCAGTGTTATGTAGCTTAACTTTATATGATACCTTTATTACACAATAAACTACAGACATGTTATTGAACAGCAACAACAACAACTTAAAGAAGTATATCTGAACTCTTTATCTGCTCAAATCTATGCTTTGGCATTAGATGTAAACAACTTTACGAAACTGCAGTTTGAGTAAAAGCAGCATAAAAATGGACAACATCAACCAGCATAGGAAAATGCAGACGGACATTAAGTCAGGCTGCCACTGGTATCATCAGCATGGGAACTCTTTACTGGCTACTGAAGAAGGGGTGAGCCATGTGTGAGAATATTCAGAGTGCAATGATACTGATTCTTGATTGCATATTTTATACTTCATATTTCATGCTTATATTTCATACTTCAAATTGTATACTTTATATGTTATACTTCATATTTTATACAAACAGATGTCAATAAAATATTACAGCATGTTCTTTAACATAAGAAAACCCAGGCCATTTTAAAAATAAATAACACTAAACATTTTTTAAAGTAAATAGAGTATTCACAATTTTCATTTCAATAAAAAGTAGGTAAAATATTTTCAGTATGCACAAGAAAAACTTCACAAATTTCTCACAGCAGAAGTAAACATATTTCTATGTAATATACTTTACATTTTTTTAAAGCAATTAATTCTAGCATAGATGTCATTGTGCATGCAACTATTATTGGTGGATTGTTATTGTACTTTCAGCGTACACATAAACAGGCCGAGGACAACTTAGAATTGACTCATTAATTATTCGACCTTAAGTGACAAATAACCAACATAGATGCTGGTCAACTCATTCTAATTTCAACGTGGACTCGGGGGAAGATAGAAAAGAGATCGCCCAGCCTTGTAAAACAGGTACCAAATCATTTCAGAACCTTCTGGTAATTACTGTCCTGCTACTGAGTTGAGTGCGTGGCGCGACACTGTGAGGTGTGAATTTCGTGTGAAATGCTTTAAATCTGCCCAAGGTTGTGGAGCGTGATCTGGATGTTTAGAGAAATGGTGGCTGGCTATGTCCCAGAATTGACCGGTTTTTGTGCCTTATGCAGAAATGTGTGTGTGGCTGCTGGTCTTCTGGTGACTGCCGCTTGCTTTGACGATGAACTGTGTTTTCGTGGAGGACTGTTGTTTTGGCATTCTGGAGACGGCATTATGTGCAGTAAAATGTTGTTTACATCTGCCCGAGGTGTTTTGGCGTGAACTGCATGCTTGAAAAATGGCGTAGCTGGATAGAAAACATCTAGAAACAGAACAACATCTAGAAATATCTGCATGTATGGTGGCTGGTTGTGATGCAGAAGTGACTGGTTTTTTGCCGTATGCAGAAATGTGTGGCTGCTGGTCTTCTAGTGACTGCTGATGATGAACTGTATTTTCTTGGGAGACTTTTGTGTTGGCATTCTGGCGACGGCATTATGTACAGTGACAGGTTTTTTACATCTGTTCGAGGTTGTTTTGTAGTGTGAACTGCATTTCGGAGAAAAAATGGCGTGGCTGGCTAGAAAACATCTAGAAATGGAACATCATCTAGAAATATCGAGACTTTGTAGGCGAACATCTGGTTAGGAAAGTGACTGCCACTTCCATCAAGGATGAACTGTATGTTACGTAGAGGACTTTTGTGGTGACATTCTGGTGGCAGCATTATACACAGTGTGCCTGAGCGGGCTGTTGTTTGTCGAGACTCCTGTCTTTTCCACTTTTCACATGGGGCAGTGAGGAACATTTTATGTGATATTCACTGGCACAGGAATGGAGCATAATGGGGATGACCCATTGCTGTGACCTTGGAACCACGACTAACTATGACCTGGAAAGGAAAGTTAGTGAGCAGAGAAACTGATCACCTTATCCCGTGACCTAGTAAATAACTGACTAACACCATAGGATTAGATTGACCTTTCACCGTTGAGTGCTGGAGCTCTTACCTGTGATGTGGAGATCCCATTCTCACTGGCTATCAACTGTGCGATGTCCTCGTGTGTAGCTTGAACAAACTCCCTGAAGCACACAGAAAGGAGAACGTTATGACAACCTTAGGCACAATTCCACATGCACACGAAGTCAGGCTCAACAACATTGGACATCACAGACATCTCGGGCAGGAAGGTGCATGGGGCAGGAGGGTGCATGGGGCAGGAGGGTGCATGGGGCAGGAGGGTGCATGGGGCAGGAAGGTGCATGGGGATGAGGGTGCATGGGGATGAGGGTGCATGGGGATGAGGGTGCATGGGGATTGAAGGTGCATGGGGCAGGAGGGTGCATGGGGCAGGAGGGTGCATGGGGATTGAAGGTGCATGGGGCATGAGGGTGCATGGGGCAGGAGGGTGCATGGGGCAGGAGGGTGCATGGGGATTGAAGGTGCATGGGGCAGGAGGGTGCATGGGGCAGGAGGGTGCATGGGGCAGGAGGATGCATGGGGCAGGAGGGTGCATGGGGCAGGAGGGTGCATGGGGCAGGAGGGTGCATGGGGCAGGAGGATGCATGGGGCAGGAGGGTGCATGGGGCAGGAGGGTGCATGGGGCAGGAGGGTGCATGGGGCAGGAGGGTGCATGGGGCAGGAGGGTGCATGGGGCAGGAGGGTGCATGGGGCAGGAGGGTGCATGGGGCAGGAGGGTGCATGGGGCAGGAGGGTGCATGGGGCAGGAGGGTGCATGGGGCAGGAGGGTGCATGGGGCAGGAGGATGCATGGGGCAGGAGGGTGCATGGGGCAGGAGGGTGCATGGGGCAGGAGGGTGCATGGGGCAGGAGGGTGCATGGGGCAGGAGGATGCATGGGGCAGGAGGGTGCATGGGGCAGGAGGATGCATGGGGCAGGAGGGTGCATGGGGATTGAAGGTGCATGGGGCATGAGGGTGCATGGGGCAGGAGGGTGCATGGGGCAGGAGGATGCATGGGGCAGGAGGGTGCATGGGGCAGGAGGGTGCATGGGGCAGGAGGGTGCATGGGGCAGGAGGATGCATGGGGCAGGAGGGTGCATGGGGCAGGAGGGTGCATGGGGCAGGAGGGTGCATGGGGATTGAAGGTGCATGGGGCATGAGGGTGCATGGGGCAGGAGGGTGCATGGGGCAGGAGGGTGCATGGGGCAGGAGGGTGCATGGGGATTGAAGGTGCATGGGGCAGGAGGATGCATGGGGCAGGAGGATGCATGGGGCAGGAGGGTGCATGGGGATTGAAGGTGCATGGGGCAGGAGGGTGCATGGGGCAGGAGGGTGCATGGGGCAGGAGGGTGCATGGGGCAGGAGGGTGCATGGGGCAGGAGGGTGCATGGGGCAGGAGGGTGCATGGGGATTGAAGGTGCATGGGGCAGGAGGGTGCATGGGGCAGGAGGGTGCATGGGGCAGGAGGGTGCATGGGGATTGAAGGTGCATGGGGCAGGAGGGTGCATGGGGCAGGAGGGTGCATGGGGCAGGAGGGTGCATGGGGCAGGAGGGTGCATGGGGCAGGAGGATGCATGGGGATTGAAGGTGCATGGGGCATGAGGGTGCATGGGGCAGGAGGGTGCATGGGGCAGGAGGATGCATGGGGCAGGAGGGTGCATGGGGCAGGAGGATGCATGGGGCAGGAGGGTGCATGGGGATTGAAGGTGCATGGGGCATGAGGGTGCATGGGGCAGGAGGATGCATGGGGCAGGAGGGTGCATGGGGATTGAAGGTGCATGGGGCATGAGGGTGCATGGGGCAGGAGGGTGCATGGGGCAGGAGGATGCATGGGGCATGAGGGTGCATGGGGCAGGAGGATGCATGGGGCAGGAGGGTGCATGGGGCAGGAGGGTGCATGGGGCAGGAGGGTGCATGGGGATTGAAGGTGCATGGGGCATGAGGGTGCATGGGGCAGGAGGGTGCATGGGGATTGAAGGTGCATGGGGCATGAGGGTGCATGGGGCAGGAGGGTGCATGGGGCAGGAGGATGCATGGGGCAGGAGGGTGCATGGGGCAGGAGGGTGCATGGGGCAGGAGGGTGCATGGGGATTGAAGGTGCATGGGGCATGAGGGTGCATGGGGCAGGAGGGTGCATGGGGCAGGAGGGTGCATGGGGCAGGAGGGTGCATGGGGATTGAAGGTGCATGGGGCAGGAGGGTGCATGGGGCAGGAGGGTGCATGGGGCAGGAGGGTGCATGGGGCAGGAGGATGCATGGGGATTGAAGGTGCATGGGGCATGAGGGTGCATGGGGCAGGAGGGTGCATGGGGCAGGAGGATGCATGGGGCAGGAGGGTGCATGGGGCAGGAGGATGCATGGGGCAGGAGGATGCATGGGGCATGAGGGTGCATGGGGATTGAAGGTGCATGGGGCATGAGGGTGCATGGGGATTGAAGGTGCATGGGGATTGAAGGTGCATGGGGCATGAGGGTGCATGGGGCAGGAGGGTGCATGGGGCAGGAGGATGCATGGGGCAGGAGGGTGCATGGGGCAGGAGGATGCATGGGGCAGGAGGGTGCATGGGGCATGAGGGTGCATGGGGCAGGAGGGTGCATGGGGCAGGAGGGTGCATGGGGCAGGAGGGTGCATGGGGCAGGAGGATGCATGGGGCAGGAGGATGCATGGGGCAGGAGGGTGCATGGGGATTGAAGGTGCATGGGGCAGGAGGGTGCATGGGGCAGGAGGGTGCATGGGGCAGGAGGGTGCATGGGGCAGGAGGGTGCATGGGGCAGGAGGATGCATGGGGCAGGAGGGTGCATGGGGCATGAGGGTGCATGGGGCAGGAGGATGCATGGGGCAGGAGGGTGCATGGGGCAGGAGGGTGCATGGGGCAGGAGGGTGCATGGGGATTGAAGGTGCATGGGGCATGAGGGTGCATGGGGCAGGAGGGTGCATGGGGCAGGAGGGTGCATGGGGCAGGAGGGTGCATGGGGATTGAAGGTGCATGGGGCAGGAGGGTGCATGGGGCAGGAGGGTGCATGGGGCAGGAGGGTGCATGGGGCAGGAGGATGCATGGGGATTGAAGGTGCATGGGGCATGAGGGTGCATGGGGCAGGAGGGTGCATGGGGCAGGAGGATGCATGGGGCAGGAGGGTGCATGGGGCAGGAGGATGCATGGGGCAGGAGGATGCATGGGGCATGAGGGTGCATGGGGATTGAAGGTGCATGGGGCATGAGGGTGCATGGGGATTGAAGGTGCATGGGGATTGAAGGTGCATGGGGCATGAGGGTGCATGGGGCAGGAGGGTGCATGGGGCAGGAGGATGCATGGGGCAGGAGGGTGCATGGGGCAGGAGGATGCATGGGGCAGGAGGGTGCATGGGGCATGAGGGTGCATGGGGCAGGAGGGTGCATGGGGCAGGAGGGTGCATGGGGCAGGAGGGTGCATGGGGCAGGAGGATGCATGGGGCAGGAGGATGCATGGGGCAGGAGGGTGCATGGGGATTGAAGGTGCATGGGGCATGAGGGTGCATGGGGCAGGAGGGTGCATGGGGCAGGAGGATGCATGGGGCAGGAGGGTGCATGGGGCAGGAGGATGCATGGGGCAGGAGGGTGCATGGGGATTGAAGGTGCATGGGGCATGAGGGTGCATGGGGCAGGAGGATGCATGGGGCAGGAGGGTGCATGGGGATTGAAGGTGCATGGGGCATGAGGGTGCATGGGGCAGGAGGGTGCATGGGGCAGGAGGATGCATGGGGCATGAGGGTGCATGGGGCAGGAGGATGCATGGGGCAGGAGGGTGCATGGGGCAGGAGGGTGCATGGGGCAGGAGGGTGCATGGGGATTGAAGGTGCATGGGGCATGAGGGTGCATGGGGCAGGAGGGTGCATGGGGATTGAAGGTGCATGGGGCATGAGGGTGCATGGGGCAGGAGGGTGCATGGGGCAGGAGGATGCATGGGGCAGGAGGGTGCATGGGGCAGGAGGGTGCATGGGGATTGAAGGTGCATGGGGCATGAGGGTGCATGGGGCAGGAGGGTGCATGGGGCAGGAGGATGCATGGGGCATGAGGGTGCATGGGGCAGGAGGATGCATGGGGCAGGAGGGTGCATGGGGCAGGAGGGTGCATGGGGCAGGAGGGTGCATGGGGATTGAAGGTGCATGGGGCATGAGGGTGCATGGGGCAGGAGGGTGCATGGGGCAGGAGGATGCATGGGGCAGGAGGATGCATGGGGCAGGAGGGTGCATGGGGATTGAAGGTGCATGGGGCAGGAGGGTGCATGGGGCAGGAGGGTGCATGGGGCAGGAGGGTGCATGGGGCAGGAGGGTGCATGGGGCAGGAGGATGCATGGGGCAGGAGGGTGCATGGGGCATGAGGGTGCATGGGGCAGGAGGATGCATGGGGCAGGAGGGTGCATGGGGCAGGAGGGTGCATGGGGCAGGAGGGTGCATGGGGATTGAAGGTGCATGGGGCATGAGGGTGCATGGGGCAGGAGGGTGCATGGGGCAGGAGGGTGCATGGGGCAGGAGGGTGCATGGGGATTGAAGGTGCATGGGGCAGGAGGGTGCATGGGGCAGGAGGGTGCATGGGGCAGGAGGGTGCATGGGGCAGGAGGATGCATGGGGATTGAAGGTGCATGGGGCATGAGGGTGCATGGGGCAGGAGGGTGCATGGGGCAGGAGGATGCATGGGGCAGGAGGGTGCATGGGGCAGGAGGATGCATGGGGCAGGAGGATGCATGGGGCATGAGGGTGCATGGGGATTGAAGGTGCATGGGGCATGAGGGTGCATGGGGATTGAAGGTGCATGGGGATTGAAGGTGCATGGGGCATGAGGGTGCATGGGGCAGGAGGGTGCATGGGGCAGGAGGATGCATGGGGCAGGAGGGTGCATGGGGCAGGAGGATGCATGGGGCAGGAGGGTGCATGGGGCATGAGGGTGCATGGGGCAGGAGGGTGCATGGGGCAGGAGGGTGCATGGGGCAGGAGGGTGCATGGGGCAGGAGGATGCATGGGGCAGGAGGATGCATGGGGCAGGAGGGTGCATGGGGATTGAAGGTGCATGGGGCATGAGGGTGCATGGGGCAGGAGGGTGCATGGGGCAGGAGGATGCATGGGGCAGGAGGGTGCATGGGGCAGGAGGATGCATGGGGCAGGAGGGTGCATGGGGATTGAAGGTGCATGGGGCATGAGGGTGCATGGGGCAGGAGGATGCATGGGGCAGGAGGGTGCATGGGGATTGAAGGTGCATGGGGCATGAGGGTGCATGGGGCAGGAGGGTGCATGGGGCAGGAGGATGCATGGGGCATGAGGGTGCATGGGGCAGGAGGATGCATGGGGCAGGAGGGTGCATGGGGCAGGTGGGTGCATGGGGCAGGAGGGTGCATGGGGATTGAAGGTGCATGGGGCATGAGGGTGCATGGGGCAGGAGGGTGCATGGGGATTGAAGGTGCATGGGGCATGAGGGTGCATGGGGCAGGAGGGTGCATGGGGCAGGAGGATGCATGGGGCAGGAGGGTGCATGGGGCAGGAGGGTGCATGGGGATTGAAGGTGCATGGGGCATGAGGGTGCATGGGGCAGGAGGGTGCATGGGGCAGGAGGATGCATGGGGCATGAGGGTGCATGGGGCAGGAGGATGCATGGGGCAGGAGGGTGCATGGGGCAGGAGGGTGCATGGGGCAGGAGGGTGCATGGGGATTGAAGGTGCATGGGGCATGAGGGTGCATGGGGCAGGAGGGTGCATGGGGATTGAAGGTGCATGGGGCATGAGGGTGCATGGGGCAGGAGGGTGCATGGGGCAGGAGGATGCATGGGGCAGGAGGGTGCATGGGGCAGGAGGGTGCATGGGGCAGGAGGGTGCATGGGGATTGAAGGTGCATGGGGCATGAGGGTGCATGGGGCAGGAGGGTGCATGGGGCAGGAGGGTGCATGGGGCAGGAGGGTGCATGGGGATTGAAGGTGCATGGGGCAGGAGGGTGCATGGGGCAGGAGGATGCATGGGGATTGAAGGTGCATGGGGCATGAGGGTGCATGGGGCAGGAGGGTGCATGGGGCAGGAGGATGCATGGGGCAGGAGGGTGCATGGGGCAGGAGGATGCATGGGGCAGGAGGATGCATGGGGCATGAGGGTGCATGGGGATTGAAGGTGCATGGGGCATGAGGGTGCATGGGGATTGAAGGTGCATGGGGATTGAAGGTGCATGGGGCATGAGGGTGCATGGGGCAGGAGGGTGCATGGGGCAGGAGGATGCATGGGGCAGGAGGGTGCATGGGGCAGGAGGATGCATGGGGCAGGAGGGTGCATGGGGCATGAGGGTGCATGGGGCAGGAGGGTGCATGGGGCAGGAGGGTGCATGGGGCAGGAGGGTGCATGGGGCAGGAGGATGCATGGGGCAGGAGGATGCATGGGGCAGGAGGGTGCATGGGGATTGAAGGTGCATGGGGCAGGAGGGTGCATGGGGCAGGAGGGTGCATGGGGCAGGAGGGTGCATGGGGCAGGAGGGTGCATGGGGCAGGAGGATGCATGGGGCAGGAGGGTGCATGGGGATTGAAGGTGCATGGGGCAGGAGGATGCATGGGGCAGGAGGGTGCATGGGGCAGGAGGGTGCATGGGGCAGGAGGGTGCATGGGGATTGAAGGTGCATGGGGCATGAGGGTGCATGGGGCAGGAGGGTGCATGGGGCAGGAGGGTGCATGGGGCAGGAGGGTGCATGGGGATTGAAGGTGCATGGGGCAGGAGGGTGCATGGGGCAGGAGGGTGCATGGGGCAGGAGGGTGCATGGGGCAGGAGGATGCATGGGGATTGAAGGTGCATGGGGCATGAAGGTGCATGGGGCAGGAGGGTGCATGGGGCAGGAGGATGCATGGGGCAGGAGGGTGCATGGGGCAGGAGGATGCATGGGGCAGGAGGATGCATGGGGCATGAGGGTGCATGGGGATTGAAGGTGCATGGGGCATGAGGGTGCATGGGGATTGAAGGTGCATGGGGATTGAAGGTGCATGGGGCATGAGGGTGCATGGGGCAGGAGGGTGCATGGGGCAGGAGGATGCATGGGGCAGGAGGGTGCATGGGGCAGGAGGATGCATGGGGCAGGAGGGTGCATGGGGCATGAGGGTGCATGGGGCAGGAGGGTGCATGGGGCAGGAGGGTGCATGGGGCAGGAGGGTGCATGGGGCAGGAGGATGCATGGGGCAGGAGGATGCATGGGGCAGGAGGGTGCATGGGGATTGAAGGTGCATGGGGCAGGAGGGTGCATGGGGCAGGAGGGTGCATGGGGCAGGAGGGTGCATGGGGCAGGAGGATGCATGGGGCAGGAGGGTGCATGGGGCATGAGGGTGCATGGGGCAGGAGGGTGCATGGGGCAGGAGGGTGCATGGGGCAGGAGGATGCATGGGGCAGGAGGATGCATGGGGCAGGAGGGTGCATGGGGATTGAAGGTGCATGGGGCAGGAGGGTGCATGGGGCAGGAGGGTGCATGGGGCAGGAGGGTGCATGGGGCAGGAGGGTGCATGGGGCAGGAGGGTGCATGGGGCAGGAGGGTGCATGGGGCAGGAGGGTGCATGGGGCAGGAGGGTGCATGGGGCAGGAGGGTGCATGGGGCAGGAGGGTGCATGGGGATTGAAGGTGCATGGGGCAGGAGGGTGCATGGGGCAGGAGGGTGCATGGGGATTGAAGGTGCATGGGGCAGGAGGGTGCATGGGGCAGGAGGGTGCATGGGGCAGGAGGGTGCATGGGGCATGAGGGTGCATGGGGCAGGAGGGTGCATGGGGCATGAGGGTGCATGGGGCAGGAGGGTGCATGGGGCAGGAGGATGCATGGGGCAGGAGGATGCATGGGGCAGGAGGGTGCATGGGGATTGAAGGTGCATGGGGCAGGAGGGTGCATGGGGCAGGAGGATGCATGGGGCATGAGGGTGCATGGGGCAGGAGGATGCATGGGGCAGGAGGATGCATGGGGCATGAGGATGCATGGGGCAGGAGGGTGCATGGGGCAGGAGGGTGCATGGGGCAGGAGGGTGCATGGGGCAGGAGGATGCATGGGGCAGGAGGGTGCATGGGGCAGGAGGGTGCATGGGGCAGGAGGATGCATGGGGCAGGAGGGTGCATGGGGCAGGAGGATGCATGGGGCAGGAGGGTGCATGGGGATTGAAGGTGCATGGGGCAGGAGGGTGCATGGGGATTGAAGGTGCATGGGGCAGGAGGGTGCATGGGGATTGAAGGTGCATGGGGCAGGAGGGTGCATGGGGCAGGAGGGTGCATGGGACAGGAGGGTGCATGGGGATTGAAGGTGCATGGGGCAGGAGGGTGCATGGGGATTGAAGGTGCATGGGGCAGGAGGGTGCATGGGGCAGGAGGATGCATGGGACAGGAGGGTGCATGGGGATTGAAGGTGCATGGGGCATGAGGGTGCATGGGGCAGGAGGGTGCATGGGGATTGAAGGTGCATGGGGCATGAGGGTGCATGGGGCAGGAGGGTGCATGGGGATTGAAGGTGCATGGGGCAGGAGGATGCATGGGGCAGGAGGGTGCATGGGGATTGAAGGTGCATGGGGCATGAGGGTGCATGGGGCAGGAGGGTGCATGGGGCAGGAGGGTGCATGGGGATTGAAGGTGCATGGGGCATGAGGGTGCATGGGGCAGGAGGATGCATGGGGCAGGAGGGTGCATGGGGATTGAAGGTGCATGGGGCATGAGGGTGCATGGGGCAGGAGGGTGCATGGGGCAGGAGGGTGCATGGGGCAGGAGGATGCATGGGGCAGGAGGGTGCATGGGGCAGGAGGGTGCATGGGGCAGGAGGATGCATGGGGCAGGAGGGTGCATGGGGCAGGAGGATGCATGGGGCAGGAGGGTGCATGGGGATTGAAGGTGCATGGGGCAGGAGGGTGCATGGGGCAGGAGGGTGCATGGGGATTGAAGGTGCATGGGGCAGGAGGATGCATGGGGCAGGAGGGTGCATGGGGATTGAAGGTGCATGGGGCATGAGGGTGCATGGGGCAGGAGGGTGCATGGGGCAGGAGGGTGCATGGGGCAGGAGGGTGCATGGGGCAGGAGGGTGCATGGGGCAGGAGGGTGCATGGGGCAGGAGGGTGCATGGGGCAGGAGGGTGCATGGGGCATGAGGATGCATGGGGCAGGAGGGTGCATGGGGCAGGAGGGTGCATGGGGCAGGAGGATGCATGGGGCAGGAGGGTGCATGGGGCATGAGGATGCATGGGGCAGGAGGGTGCATGGGGCATGAGGATGCATGGGGCAGGAGGGTGCATGGGGCAGGAGGGTGCATGGGGCAGGAGGATGCATGGGGCAGGAGGGTGCATGGGGCATGAGGATGCATGGGGCAGGAGGGTGCATGGGGCAGGAGGGTGCATGGGGATTGAAGGTGCATGGGGCATGAGGGTGCATGGGGCAGGAGGGTGCATGGGGCAGGAGGGTGCATGGGGCATGAGGGTGCATGGGGCAGGAGGATGCATGGGGCAGGAGGGTGCATGGGGATTGAAGGTGCATGGGGCAGGAGGGTGCATGGGGCAGGAGGGTGCATGGGGCAGGAGGGTGCATGGGGATTGAAGGTGCATGGGGCAGGAGGATGCATGGGGCAGGAGGATGCATGGGGCAGGAGGGTGCATGGGGATTGAAGGTGCATGGGGCAGGAGGGTGCATGGGGCAGGAGGGTGCATGGGGCAGGAGGGTGCATGGGGATTGAAGGTGCATGGGGCAGGAGGATGCATGGGGCAGGAGGGTGCATGGGGCAGGAGGGTGCATGGGGATTGAAGGTGCATGGGGCATGAGGGTGCATGGGGCAGGAGGGTGCATGGGGCAGGAGGGTGCATGGGGCATGAGGATGCATGGGGCAGGAGGGTGCATGGGGCATGAGGGTGCATGGGGCAGGAGGGTGCATGGGGCAGGAGGGTGCATGGGGCAGGAGGATGCATGGGTCAGGAGGGTGCATGGGGATTGAAGGTGCATGGGGCAGGAGGGTGCATGGGGCAGGAGGGTGCATGGGGCAGGAGGGTGCATGGGGCATGAGGATGCATGGGGCAGGAGGGTGCATGGGGCATGAGGGTGCATGGGGCAGGAGGGTGCATGGGGCAGGAGGGTGCATGGGGCAGGAGGATGCATGGGGCAGGAGGGTGCATGGGGATTGAAGGTGCATGGGGCAGGAGGGTGCATGGGGCAGGAGGGTGCATGGGGATTGAAGGTGCATGGGGCATGAGGGTGCATGGGGCAGGAGGGTGCATGGGGCAGGAGGGTGCATGGGGCAGGAGGGTGCATGGGGCATGAGGATGCATGGGGCAGGAGGGTGCATGGGGCATGAGGGTGCATGGGGCAGGAGGGTGCATGGGGCAGGAGGGTGCATGGGGCAGGAGGATGCATGGGTCAGGAGGATGCATGGGGCAGGAGGGTGCATGGGGCAGGAGGATGCATGGGGCAGGAGGATGCATGGGGCAGGAGGGTGCATGGGGATTGAAGGTGCATGGGGCAGGAGGGTGCATGGGGCAGGAGGATGCATGGGGCATGAGGGTGCATGGGGCAGGAGGATGCATGGGGCAGGAGGATGCATGGGGCATGAGGATGCATGGGGCAGGAGGGTGCATGGGGCAGGAGGGTGCATGGGGCAGGAGGGTGCATGGGGCAGGAGGATGCATGGGGCAGGAGGGTGCATGGGGATTTAAGGTGCATGGGGCAGGAGGGTGCATGGGGCAGGAGGGTGCATGGGACAGGAGGGTGCATGGGGATTGAAGGTGCATGGGGCAGGAGGATGCATGGGGCAGGAGGGTGCATGGGGATTGAAGGTGCATGGGGCAGGAGGGTGCATGGGGCAGGAGGGTGCATGGGGCAGGAGGGTGCATGGGGATTGAAGGTGCATGGGGCATGAGGGTGCATGGGGCAGGAGGGTGCATGGGGCAGGAGGGTGCATGGGGCAGGAGGGTGCATGGGGCAGGAGGGTGCATGGGGCAGGAGGGTGCATGGGGCATGAGGATGCATGGGGCAGGAGGGTGCATGGGGCAGGAGGGTGCATGGGGCAGGAGGATGCATGGGGCAGGAGGGTGCATGGGGCATGAGGATGCATGGGGCAGGAGGGTGCATGGGGCATGAGGATGCATGGGGCAGGAGGGTGCATGGGGCAGGAGGGTGCATGGGGCAGGAGGATGCATGGGGCAGGAGGGTGCATGGGGCATGAGGATGCATGGGGCAGGAGGGTGCATGGGGCAGGAGGGTGCATGGGGATTGAAGGTGCATGGGGCATGAGGGTGCATGGGGCAGGAGGATGCATGGGGCAGGAGGGTGCATGGGGATTGAAGGTGCATGGGGCAGGAGGGTGCATGGGGCAGGAGGGTGCATGGGGCAGGAGGGTGCATGGGGATTGAAGGTGCATGGGGCAGGAGGATGCATGGGGCAGGAGGATGCATGGGGATTGAAGGTGCATGGGGCAGGAGGGTGCATGGGGCAGGAGGGTGCATGGGGCAGGAGGGTGCATGGGGCAGGAGGGTGCATGGGGATTGAAGGTGCATGGGGCAGGAGGGTGCATGGGGCAGGAGGGTGCATGGGGCAGGAGGGTGCATGGGGATTGAAGGTGCATGGGGCAGGAGGGTGCATGGGGCAGGAGGGTGCATGGGGCAGGAGGGTGCATGGGGCAGGAGGGTGCATGGGGCAGGAGGGTGCATGGGGCAGGAGGGTGCATGGGGCAGGAGGGTGCATGGGGCATGAGGGTGCATGGGGCAGGAGGATGCATGGGGCATGAGGGTGCATGGGGCAGGAGGATGCATGGGGCAGGAGGGTGCATGGGGCAGGAGGGTGCATGGGGCAGGAGGGTGCATGGGGCAGGAGGGTGCATGGGGCAGGAGGGTGCATGGGGCAGGAGGATGCATGGGGCAGGAGGGTGCATGGGGATTGAAGGTGCATGGGGCATGAGGGTGCATGGGGCAGGAGGGTGCATGGGGCAGGAGGGTGCATGGGGCAGGAGGATGCATGGGGCAGGAGGATGCATGGGGCAGGAGGATGCATGGGGCAGGAGGGTGCATGGGGATTGAAGGTGCATGGGGCAGGAGGGTGCATGGGGCAGGAGGGTGCATGGGGATTGAAGGTGCATGGGGCAGGAGGGTGCATGGGGCAGGAGGATGCATGGGGCAGGAGGATGCATGGGGCAGGAGGATGCATGGGCAGGAGGATGCATGGGGCAGGAGGGTGCATGGGGCAGGAGGGTGCATGGGGCAGGAGGATGCATGGGGCAGGAGGGTGCATGGGGCAGGAGGGTGCATGGGGCAGGAGGGTGCATGGGGCAGGAGGGTGCATGGGGCAGGAGGATGCATGGGGCATGAGGGTGCATGGGGCAGGAGGATGCATGGGGCAGGAGGGTGCATGGGGCAGGAGGGTGCATGGGGCAGGAGGATGCATGGGGCAGGAGGATGCATGGGGCAGGAGGATGCATGGGGCAGGAGGGTGCATGGGGCAGGAGGATGCATGGGGCAGGAGGGTGCATGGGGATTGAAGGTGCATGGGGCAGGAGGATGCATGGGGCAGGAGGATGCATGGGGATTGAAGGTGCATGGGGCAGGAGGATGCATGGGGCAGGAGGATGCATGGGGCAGGAGGATGCATGGGGCAGGAGGGTGCATGGGGATTGAATGTGCATGGGGCAGGAGGATGCATGGGGCAGGAGGGTGCATGGGGCAGGAGGATGCATGGGGATTGAAGGTGCATGGGGCAGGAGGATGCATGGGGCAGGAGGATGCATGGGGATTGAAGGTGCATGGGGCAGGAGGATGCATGGGGCAGGAGGGTGCATGGGGCAGGAGGATGCATGGGGATTGAAGGTGCATGGGGCAGGAGGGTGCATGGGGCAGGAGGATGCATGGGGCAGGAGGATGCATGGGGATTGAAGGTGCATGGGGCAGGAGGATGCATGGGGCAGGAGGGTGCATGGGGCAGGAGGATGCATGGGGATTGAAGGTGCATGGGGCAGGAGGATGCATGGGGATTGAAGGTGCATGGGGCAGGAGGATGCATGGGGCAGGAGGGTGCATGGGGCAGGAGGATGCATGGGGATTGAAGGTGCATGGGGCAGGAGGATGCATGGGGCAGGAGGATGCATGGGGCAGGAGGATGCATGGGGATTGAAGGTGCATGGGGCAGGAGGGTGCATGGGGCAGGAGGATGCATGGGGCAGGAGGATGCATGGGGCAGGAGGATGCATGGGGATTGAAGGTGCATGGGGCAGGAGGGTGCATGGGGCAGGAGGATGCATGGGGCAGGAGGATGCATGGGGCAGGAGGATGCATGGGGCAGGAGGATGCATGGGGCAGGAGGATGCATGGGGCAGGAGGATGCATGGGGCAGGAGGATGCATGGGGCAGGAGGATGCATGGGGCAGGAGGATGCATGGGGCAGGAGGATGCATGGGGCAGGAGGATGCATGGGGCAGGAGGATGCATGGGGCAGGAGGATGCATGGGGCAGGAGGGTGCATGGGGCAGGAGGATGCATGGGGATTGAAGGTGCATGGGGCAGGAGGGTGCATGGGGCAGGAGGATGCATGGGGCAGGAGGATGCATGGGGATTGAAGATGCATGGGGCAGGAGGATGCATGGGGCAGGAGGGTGCATGGGGCAGGAGGGTGCATGGGGCAGGAGGATGCATGGGGCAGGAGGATGCATGGGGCAGGAGGATGCATGGGGCAGGAGGATGCATGGGGATTGAAGGTGCATGGGGCAGGAGGATGCATGGGGCAGGAGGGTGCATGGGGCAGGAGGGTGCATGGGGATTGAAGGTGCATGGGGCAGGAGGATGCATGGGGCAGGAGGATGCATGGGGCAGGAGGATGCATGGGGATTGAAGGTGCATGGGGCAGGAGGATGCATGGGGCAGGAGGGTGCATGGGGCAGGAGGATGCATGGGGATTGAAGGTGCATGGGGCAGGAGGATGCATGGGGCAGGAGGGTGCATGGGGCAGGAGGATGCATGGGGCAGGAGGGTGCATGGGGCAGGAGGGTGCATGGGGCAGGAGGATGCATGGGGATTGAAGGTGCATGGGGCAGGAGGATGCATGGGGATTGAAGGTGCATGGGGCAGGAGGATGCATGAGGCAGGAGGATGCATGGGGCAGGAGGGTGCATGGGGCAGGAGGATGCATGGGGATTGAAGGTGCATGGGGCAGGAGGATGCATGGGGCAGGAGGATGCATGGGGATTGAAGGTGCATGGGGCAGGAGGATGCATGGGGCAGGAGGGTGCATGGGGATTGAAGGTGCATGGGGCAGGAGGGTGCATGGGGCAGGAGGGTGCATGGGGCAGGAGGGTGCATGGGGCAGGAGGATGCATGGGGATTGAAGGTGCATGGGGCAGGAGGGTGCATGGGGCAGGAGGATGCATGGGGCAGGAGGGTGCATGGGGCAGGAGGATGCATGGGGCAGGAGGATGCATGGGGATTGAAGCTGCATGGGGCAGGAGGATGCATGGGGATTGAAGGTGCATGGGGCAGGAGGATGCATGGGGATTGAAGGTGCATGGGGCAGGAGGATGCATGGGGCAGGAGGATGCATGGGGCAGGAGGATGCATGGGGCAGGAGGATGCATGGGGCAGGAGGATGCATGGGGATTGAAGGTGCATGGGGCAGGAGGATGCATGGGGCAGGAGGATGCATGGGGCAGGAGGATGCATGGGGCAGGAGGATGCATGGGGCAGGAGGATGCATGGGGCAGGAGGATGCATGGGGCAGGAGGATGCATGGGGCAGGAGGATGCATGGGGATTGAAGGTGCATGGGGCAGGAGGATGCATGGGGCAGGAGGATGCATGGGGCAGGAGGATGCATGGGGCAGGAGGGTGCATGGGGCAGGAGGGTGCATGGGGCAGGAGGGTGCATGGGGCAGGAGGATGCATGGGGCAGGAGGGTGCATGGGGCAGGAGGATGCATGGGGCAGGAGGATGCATGGGGCAGGAGGGTGCATGGGGCAGGAGGATGCATGGGGCAGGAGGATGCATGGGGATTGAAGGTGCATGGGGCAGGAGGATGCATGGGGCAGGAGGATGCATGGGGCAGCAGGATGCATGGGGCAGGAGGATGCATGGGGCAGGAGGATGCATGGGGCAGGAGGATGCATGGGGCAGGAGGATGCATGGGGCAGGAGGGTGCATGGGGCAGGAGGGTGCATGGGGATTGAAGGTGCATGGGGCATGAGGATGCATGGGGCAGGAGGATGCATGGGGCAGGAGGGTGCATGGGGCAGGAGGGTGCATGGGGCAGGAGGGTGCATGGGGCAGGAGGGTGCATGGGGCAGGAGGGTGCATGGGGCAGGAGGGTGCATGGGGCAGGAGGGTGCATGGGGCAGGAGGATGCATGGGGCAGGAGGGTGCATGGGGCAGGAGGATGCATGGGGATTGAAGGTGCATGGGGCATGAGGATGCATGGGGCAGGAGGATGCATGGGGCAGGAGGATGCATGGGGCAGGAGGGTGCATGGGGCAGGAGGGTGCATGGGGCAGGAGGGTGCATGGGGATTGAAGGTGCATGGGGCATGAGGATGCATGGGGCAGGAGGATGCATGGGGCAGGAGGATGCATGGGGCAGGAGGGTGCATGGGGCAGGAGGGTGCATGGGGCAGGAGGGTGCATGGGGATTGAAGGTGCATGGGGCATGAGGATGCATGGGGCAGGAGGATGCATGGGGCAGGAGGATGCATGGGGCAGGAGGGTGCATGGGGCAGGAGGATGCATGGGGCAGGAGGATGCATGGGGCAGGAGGGTGCATGGGGCAGGAGGGTGCATGGGGCAGGAGGGTGCATGGGGATTGAAGGTGCATGGGGCATGAGGATGCATGGGGCAGGAGGATGCATGGGGCAGGAGGATGCATGGGGCAGGAGGGTGCATGGGGCAGGAGGGTGCATGGGGCAGGAGGGTGCATGGGGCAGGAGGGTGCATGGGGCAGGAGGGTGCATGGGGCAGGAGGGTGCATGGGGCAGGAGGATGCATGGGGCAGGAGGGTGCATGGGGCAGGAGGGTGCATGGGGCAGGAGGGTGCATGGGGCAGGAGGGTGCATGGGGCATGAGGATGCATGGGGCAGGAGGATGCATGGGGCAGGAGGATGCATGGGGCAGGAGGATGCATGGGGCAGGAGGGTGCATGGGGATTGAAGGTGCATGGGGCAGGAGGGTGCATGGGGATTGAAGGTGCATGGGGCAGGAGGGTGCATGGGGATTGAAGGTGCATGGGGCAGGAGGATGCATGGGGCAGGAGGGTGCATGGGGCAGGAGGGTGCATGGGGCAGGAGGGTGCATGGGGCAGGAGGGTGCATGGGGCAGGAGGGTGCATGGGGCAGGAGGGTGCATGGGGCAGGAGGGTGCATGGGGCAGGAGGGTGCATGGGGCAGGAGGGTGCATGGGGCAGGAGGATGCATGGGGCAGGAGGGTGCATGGGGATTGAAGGTGCATGGGGCAGGAGGGTGCATGGGGATTGAAGGTGCATGGGGCATGAGGATGCATGGGGCAGGAGGATGCATGGGGCAGGAGGATGCATGGGGCAGGAGGATGCATGGGGCAGGAGGGTGCATGGGGCAGGAGGGTGCATGGGGCAGGAGGGTGCATGGGGCAGGAGGGTGCATGGGGCAGGAGGATGCATGGGGCAGGAGGGTGCATGGGGCAGGAGGGTGCATGGGGCAGGAGGGTGCATGGGGCAGGAGGGTGCATGGGGCAGGAGGGTGCATGGGGCAGGAGGGTGCATGGGGATTGAAGGTGCATGGGGCATGAGGATGCATGGGGCAGGAGGATGCATGGGGCAGGAGGATGCATGGGGCAGGAGGGTGCATGGGGCAGGAGGGTGCATGGGGCAGGAGGGTGCATGGGGATTGAAGGTGCATGGGGCATGAGGATGCATGGGGCAGGAGGATGCATGGGGCAGGAGGATGCATGGGGCAGGAGGGTGCATGGGGCAGGAGGATGCATGGGGCAGGAGGATGCATGGGGCAGGAGGGTGCATGGGGCAGGAGGGTGCATGGGGCAGGAGGGTGCATGGGGATTGAAGGTGCATGGGGCATGAGGATGCATGGGGCAGGAGGATGCATGGGGCAGGAGGATGCATGGGGCAGGAGGGTGCATGGGGCAGGAGGGTGCATGGGGCAGGAGGGTGCATGGGGCAGGAGGGTGCATGGGGCAGGAGGGTGCATGGGGCAGGAGGGTGCATGGGGCAGGAGGATGCATGGGGCAGGAGGGTGCATGGGGCAGGAGGGTGCATGGGGCAGGAGGGTGCATGGGGCAGGAGGGTGCATGGGGCAGGAGGGTGCATGGGGCAGGAGGGTGCATGGGGCAGGAGGGTGCATGGGGCAGGAGGGTGCATGGGGCAGGAGGGTGCATGGGGCAGGAGGGTGCATGGGGCAGGAGGGTGCATGGGGCATGAGGGTGCATGGGGCAGGAGGGTGCATGGGGCAGGAGGGTGCATGGGGCAGGAGGGTGCATGGGGCAGGAGGGTGCATGGGGCAGGAGGGTGCATGGGGCAGGAGGGTGCATGGGGCAGGAGGGTGCATGGGGCAGGAGGATGCATGGGGCAGGAGGATGCATGGGGCAGGAGGATGCATGGGGCAGGAGGATGCATGGGGATTGAAGGTGCATGGGGCAGGAGGATGCATGGGGCAGGAGGATGCATGGGGCAGGAGGGTGCATGGGGATTGAAGGTGCATGGGGCAGGAGGATGCATGGGGCAGGAGGGTGCATGGGGATTGAAGGTGCATGGGGCAGGAGGATGCATGGGGCATGAGGGTGCATGGGGCAGGAGGATGCATGGGGCAGGAGGGTGCATGGGGATTGAAGGTGCATGGGGCAGGAGGATGCATGGGGCAGGAGGGTGCATGGGGCAGGAGGGTGCATGGGGCAGGAGGGTGCATGGGGCAGGAGGGTGCATGGGGCAGGAGGGTGCATGGGGCAGGAGGGTGCATGGGGATTGAAGGTGCATGGGGCATGAGGATGCATGGGGCAGGAGGATGCATGGGGCAGGAGGATGCATGGGGCAGGAGGATGCATGGGGATTGAAGGTGCATGGGGCAGGAGGATGCATGGGGCAGGAGGATGCATGGGGCAGGAGGATGCATGGGGCAGGAGGATGCATGGGGATTGAAGGTGCATGGGGCAGGAGGGTGCATGGGGATTGAAGGTGCATGGGGCAGGAGGGTGCATGGGGATTGAAGGTGCATGGGGCATGAGGATGCATGGGGCAGGAGGATGCATGGGGCAGGAGGATGCATGGGGCAGGAGGGTGCATGGGGATTGAAGGTGCATGGGGCAGGAGGATGCATGGGGCAGGAGGATGCATGGGGCAGGAGGGTGCATGGGGCAGGAGGATGCATGGGGCAGGAGGGTGCATGGGGCAGGAGGATGCATGGGGCAGGAGGGTGCATGGGGATTGAAGGTGCATGGGGCAGGAGGATGCATGGGGCAGGAGGATGCATGGGGCAGGAGGGTGCATGGGGCAGGAGGATGCATGGGGCAGGAGGGTGCATGGGGCAGGAGGGTGCATGGGGATTGAAGGTGCATGGGGCAGGAGGGTGCATGGGGATTGAAGGTGCATGGGGCAGGAGGGTGCATGGGGCAGGAGGATGCATGGGGCAGGAGGGTGCATGGGGATTGAAGGTGCATGGGGCAGGAGGATGCATGGGGCAGGAGGGTGCATGGGGATTGAAGGTGCATGGGGCAGGAGGATGCATGGGGCAGGAGGGTGCATGGGGATTGAAGGTGCATGGGGCAGGAGGGTGCATGGGGATTGAAGGTGCATGGGGCAGGAGGATGCATGGGGCAGGAGGATGCATGGGGCAGGAGGGTGCATGGGGCAGGAGGATGCATGGGGCAGGAGGGTGCATGGGGCAGGAGGATGCATGGGGCAGGAGGGTGCATGGGGCAGGAGGGTGCATGGGGCAGGAGGGTGCATGGGGCAGGAGGGTGCATGGGGCAGGAGGGTGCATGGGGCAGGAGGGTGCATGGGGCAGGAGGGTGCATGGGGCAGGAGGGTGCATGGGGCAGGAGGGTGCATGGGGCAGGAGGATGCATGGGGCAGGAGGGTGCATGGGGATTGAAGGTGCATGGGGCAGGAGGGTGCATGGGGATTGAAGGTGCATGGGGCATGAGGATGCATGGGGCAGGAGGATGCATGGGGCAGGAGGATGCATGGGGCAGGAGGATGCATGGGGCAGGAGGGTGCATGGGGCAGGAGGGTGCATGGGGCAGGAGGGTGCATGGGGCAGGAGGGTGCATGGGGCAGGAGGATGCATGGGGCAGGAGGGTGCATGGGGCAGGAGGGTGCATGGGGCAGGAGGGTGCATGGGGCAGGAGGGTGCATGGGGCAGGAGGGTGCATGGGGCATGAGGGTGCATGGGGCAGGAGGGTGCATGGGGCAGGAGGGTGCATGGGGCAGGAGGGTGCATGGGGCAGGAGGGTGCATGGGGCAGGAGGGTGCATGGGGCAGGAGGGTGCATGGGGCAGGAGGGTGCATGGGGCAGGAGGGTGCATGGGGCAGGAGGGTGCATGGGGCAGGAGGGTGCATGGGGCAGGAGGGTGCATGGGGCAGGAGGGTGCATGGGGCAGGAGGGTGCATGGGGCAGGAGGGTGCATGGGGCAGGAGGGTGCATGGGGCAGGAGGGTGCATGGGGCAGGAGGGTGCATAAGGTGGGAGTGTGCACGAGGTGGGAGGATGCATGAGGCGAGAGGTGCATGAGGCAGGAGAAATGACAAAAGGTCAAAAAATATTGTCAATGGGTCATGATGATTTTTTTTTTTTGTTAGCTCGCTTTTAAACTCAAGCGTAGTCCTCACTAAACTGAATTTTGTGTGTGGATTAGTTTTCCCTATTACCAGTATCTCTCCCCATCAGGTGAACCCACTCCGATTTCTGCGGTATCTGTAATTTATGTCCCCAAGTCAAGGAAAAGAAGTCAATAGTTTAGTCCAACTGACCGGTGTGATGGCTGCTACCTCACAATAAGCACACCGGAAGTTTAAGGGCTAGCGTTCTTATTCATTCGGCCATGCTGACCGCCAGGCAGGTAATGATAACGAGTGACATCCTGCATAGGACACTGCTGCATGATGATGATGTGATGATGATGATGATGTGATGATGATGATGATGTGATGATGATGTGATGATGATGATGTGATGATGATGATGATGATGTGATGACGATGATGATGATATGATGTGGTGATGATGTGACGATGATATGATGTGGTGATGATGATTATATGATGTGATATGATGTGGTGGTGATGGTGATATGATGATGATGACATTATGTGGTGATGATAATTATATGATGTGGTGATGATGATGGTGTGATGAATGTATGATGTGGTGATAATGATATGATGTGGTGATGTTGTGATAATGATGTGATGTGGTAATGATGTGATGTGGTGGTTATGATGATATGATGTGGCAGTGGTCGTGACGCACTGATGATGGTGATATGTGGTGATGATAATGATATGATCATAATGATATGATGATGATATTATGATGATGATGATTTGACAAGGACGAAGTAATGTAATATCAGCCTGTGACAGAGGTCAATTTGCAATCGGACAAAACAGCGAAATGAAACTAACTCATACATGTGTACATCATAGAAGTTCGCAGACTGGATCCTAATTCTTAGTCAAACAGAATGAACAGACATCCAGGGATATCCATTTTATGTTTGCTCGACTCATTCAATTAATTCACATTCCAGTCAGAACTGTAAGGTTGTTTGTCTAAGTCGGGAGATCCCCAATCTGGGTTTTTGGACACGTAAAAAGACATGAAAGTTTAGAAAAGAGGAAGGTCGCAACGTAGGTGGATTCAAGATGTCATAGATGATTTACACATGGGAGCAACAGAGGCAAGGACATCTGGGTCATGATAGAGAGACATTTCGAAAGACTTGTGGGGGAGAAGTTATGCACACGACAAAGCTCCTAAACATTCTAATGTATATAGAGAAAGGTGTGTTTAAGTTCCTAAACATCCTAAGATACATGGAGAAAAATGTATCGCCTAAGTTTCTAAACACTCAAAGATACACGGAGAAAAGTGTAACGCTTTAAGTTCTTAAACACTCTATGATACATGGAGAAAGGTGTATCGTCTAAGTTCCTAAACATTCTAAGATACATGGAGAAAAGTGTATCTTCTAAGTTCCTAAACATTCTAAGATACATGGAGAAAAGTGTATCTTCTAAGTTCCTAAACATTTTAAGATAAATGGAGAAAAGTGTATCTTCTAAGTTCCTAAACATTTTAAGATAAATGGAGAAAAGTGTATCGTCTAGGTTCCTAAACATTTTAAGATAAATGGAGAAAAGTGTATCGTCTAGGTTCCTAAACATTTTAAGATAAATGGAGAAAAGTGTATCGTCTAGGTTCCTAAACATTCTAGATACATGGAGAAAAGTGTATCCTCTAAGTTCCTAAACATCCTAAGATACATGGAGAAAAATGTATCCAGAATAAAATAAAGTGGGGGGGGGGGGTGGCAGACGACCCGTCATAGATTCCTAAACATCCGAAAATAGGAATGGCAAGGCAACCAAATAAAACATCTCTCGTGGGAATAAACTACATAAAATCCTACCATCCACACCATTCGGGCTACAAACAAACATGGTGGATATTTTAACATCGTCAACTGTACGTTTAAGGCGGGTCTGGGGACACATTGTTACATTCATGGAAATCTGATCACGGATTTAGCTCAAGCCGGCTAAAAAATGTTGCTCTGAAAACAGATCTGCGGACACATTCGACATTCCTAGACGGCTTAACTCAAACATGTTCGAATGTGGACATGTGGGCGGAGGTTCTGAACTTGTGTGTCCCACCAGCCACTGGGCTCTGCACATATCTTAAACGGGATATACTAGAAGTGGTGGCGTGTACATCTCTAAGCCCGATTCAGACTCAAAACTTCTGTCCTGTGTCGTCCAGTGGAGCATCGACCCTCAACCAGCTCATGCCAAGACGCCATATCATTTGCTGTCTCCCCACAGCTCTCTACATGACTCGTTATATTCATCATCATCATCATCATCCACTTTTGTCAACAAGCGCCGTGGGGAGAAATAACTGGTGCTCCGGTGTCCAATGGGTGGCACTTGATAGTGTCATTCCGTGTGATTGTACAATGTCTTTGATGTCGTTAATCCATTTTCTTCTCGGGTGTCCTCTTGTTTTTGTAGCAGATGTTCTTTTATGTAGGGCCAATGAGGGTAGTTGATTGTGTTGCACTCTAACGAGATTGCCAAACCGTTTGATCGTTTTTGTCTTTCAATAAATGGGACATAAGGTGTTGATCACATTGTCTGTCTGATAACACAATTTCTTATTTGATCTCGGATAGTTAAGTTGGCAGCTTTTCTTGAGCATCACAACTCGCAGGTGTTGATTTTGCAAGCGTGAGTTGGATTAGCAGCATAGGGTTGGTGTCAAATTGCTATTTATTATCTGTCGCTTTGCGTTCAGAAAGCAATGGCAAACTACTGAAGGTAAACTTGACAAGAAATCACAAACAGCCACATAATTCTGGGGTTGACTGTGACGTCCTGTAAAAGATATCATATGCAGCTATGCCTTACTCCCTATACAATTAAAGTTGCGTTAATATTACCTACAATTAGTGAGACATGGTTTCTGAGCCAAATGTGAATATCTTGCACGGCCGGATTAACTAACAATGATTGCTTGGAACAGGCTAACAAAAGAAGAACAATATACACAACTAAACGAACGCGGCAGTGTTCTTTGGTGATACCATGAGGAAAGATCAGTATATCTTATCTTCAGTTTATTGAACAAGTGGCATTTCCGCCTGTTATGTACTGTTGAAGTCTGAAGATTACGACTTGTTCACTTCTGTTGATTTGGTAATATGCATCATCTTTCTGGTGGCCTGGATGCTCTGATTTCCACTTGGTTCTATAATTGCTTTTGATAAATCTCTTTGTCTCATAATAAATTATGTCTATTCTTCCCTCTTCCTTTGTCAATCTGTCAGACTCTCCATTACCAGGTATATCGTATTGTGAAGGGATCCATTGTATTTCAACTCTTCTGGATTTCTTACATGGGATCTATAGTGGCGACAGATAAAAAATGCTGGCTGTCATATGCAGCCAGCCATCTATGTGGAGATAGATAAGTGCTCTTGTCTGTATTTGGTCGCCGTACCCGTTGGACGCCACAAGTTAAGAGCCCTTGGAGCCAAATGTAATCCTGCATTAGGTAACGTTGCCAGGTCGGGGGGGGGGGGGGCTGTTTGAACATGTCGCTTGAACGTGAACTGTCAACTAGCAGTGTCAGGACATTTTCTTTCATCTCACGTCGGTTCTTCTTCTTCTTCGCCCTATCCTATCCTACTTTCTCTCTCCCTCTCTCTCTCTCCCTCTCCTCTCTGATAGGCAGTGAATCTATGAGAGGAAAGAAAGAAGAAGGGTGGAATGTCAGACGGACCTGCGTGCCCAAATCTTAACCGTTTGAAAATAAAGATTTTTCGTTCGTTCTCTCCCCCCCCCCCCTCTCTCTCTCCTTCATTCTGTAACTTTATCCTTATCTCTCTCTCTTTCTCGGTCTCAATTTTCTTTCTCCCCTCTCTACCTGTCTCTCCATCCCTGTATACTTGTTTCCTCTTGGTCTCTCTCTCTCTCTCTCTCTCTCTATATATATATATATATATATATATATATATATATATATATATATATATATATATATATTCCCTCTGTCTTTCTATCTACTTGTCTCTCCATCTCTGCCTACGTTTCCATGTAGCTTTACGTACCTTCATCCCCAGCTCTCCACCAACCTACCTACCCACCAACCTACCCACCAACCTACCTACCCACCAACCTACCTACCCACCAACCAACCTACCCACCAACCTACCTACCCACCAACCTACCTACCCACCAACCTATCTACCCAAACATGCCAGTCGAAGGCATAAATGGCTGGTTCGGGTGTTCCTGTAGCTTTCTCTTTGTCCTATCATCTGTGTCCTCTGATAGTTGCCTCCGTTGTCCACACACCCATCTTATTTTCAACAGTAGCTGGCGAACACGAATACACACACACACACATGACAAACAAGACATACATACACACAACACACACACAAGATACACGCACATGACACACAAGACATGCATACAAGACAGATATACACACAACACACACACAAGACACACTTCTATTTCGGACAGAGCAAGGAAAAGACCGCTGAACGTTGACTCACCCGAGGCCCTGCCTCACACTGGCAAACACCATCATGGCCCGCTTGGGACTGGGCACCTTGGGCAGTTTGGGAGCCTTTCGGAACGAAGGCAGCCTCATGTGGAGCTTTCTGTAGCCCCGCGGGTTCCTCCTCATGGTCTCTCCCAGAACTGTAGACGACGAGGCGGGCCAGGTGTTGGAAGATATAGACAACCCGCCAAAGGATTGACTTCTGGACACGGAAGCTCCTCCATATCTGGGCGTTTCTCGAGCGGCAGACGCGATGTTGCTGGTGCTACTACTGATGTAACTGTGCTGATGTCGTGGGCTGTGGAGCTGTGGGATGCGGTCGACTAGGACTCTGCTGCCGTTGATGGAGCTCAGCGGGGAGAAACTGACGTTGCTGTTGTAGCTGGGGATGCTGTTGATGCTGACACTGCGGTTGATGCTGGTTCTGGAGCGGATGTCGCCGTTGCGGTGGGGGGTGATCAGTAGACGCGTCATGGGTACGGCTGAATCTGTGGAGGCAAAATGATATAGAGTTAACTCCCGTTGCAGATTTATATCCCTTTATATGCATTGAGAGTCTGCGGCCCACAGGACAGAAGAAAGAGGGGGAACCCCAACAACTCACGGAGAAAGAAGTAGAAATAGAAATGAATGTTATGGGAGGGGATTGCACGGGATAGATACGGATAGAAGGATTTGGAGTGATATACACACACAGACACACAAATAAAACACACACACACAAATAAAACACACGAACAAGATATACACAAACAGGACACACAAACAAGATACACACGTAACAAGACACACATGCACACACTTACGTGTGTGTTATATTGATCTTTAATGTGGTGTTTATCCATCAAGAATGATGATACCCATTAATTTCATCCAGTGTGGTTGAAAGTGTTAGCCGTGAGTTCTAAGATGGCTGGTAAGGCCTATTTTGGCTCGAAATGTTCTTTGACAATGTGGACAAAGATTGTTTGACGTTCTAGGAGGAGGGTCTCCTGCGGTATTTTTTTTTTTGTCGTTATTTTTCCCCCCACAGCGCTTACTGTCCTGTTTGCTTCACGAATGACTATACCCTTGCGTAATGGTGTACGCTACGAATTTCGGTCTTTGGTAGCAGTCTGCCATGTGTCGTTGTGATCTATAATGTATACCTAATGACTCATATGGTTGAGAATCCTTTTACGAATTACCATATAATATATATAGTTAAGCATTCATGTTTTATTTAATTTAACATGGGTATTTTTCAACATATATGTTGGGCATCAGACCGGTGTTTGGTGTGCGAGGTCAGTACTGGAACTTTCCATCTGTGGAGATTCATTCATCTACAGAGAGGAATATTAGGATGTACCCGGGTCAAGACTGCCAATTCCATTGACGATGAACTGTATTTTTCGTGGAGGACTTTTGTTTTGGCATTATAGCGGATGGCTGGATGGCTTGGCCTTTTGGCATGGTCGAGACAGAAACACGGAGCTGATCCACGACTCTGGTGATAGAGTGAGATGGCAGAACATGACCACCTACGCTTACCGGCATGGCACATGATGGATGGATGGATTCTAGCGGCGGCATTATGCGCAGTGTACCCGTGCGGGCTGTTGGCTTGCTGAAACTCCTGTCTTTTCCGCTTTTCACATTGGGCAGTGAGGAGCATTTTGTGTGATATTCACTGGCACAAGGACGGAGCATAATGGGGACGACCTGTTGCCGTGAAGTTGGGACCGCGACTAACTAACTCAGGTCAAGATTCAGCACAGCACAGAATAGTTCCCCCCCCCCCCCCCCCGAGATAATCTGTGCCTCATCATCTAAAGGCTCAAATCCAGGGCCAAAATGGTACAGAATTGGTTAAACAACCCTAAACAAACCCGCGGTCTGTGTTACTAATTCTGGCTCACGGCTCTCATTGTTACAGGGTCGAGGTCACAACACACAGGCGACTTGTAAGGCTTTGCGTCTCGGTGGACAGGACACGCTCGACTGCGCTTTCAGAGGTCAGGCAAGGGCATGTGAGGAATCAATAATGCTGGACATATTTGAGGGAGTTGTTTTTGTTTTCCTTCTTGTTCTTTCGTGCGCATGAAATTTGTCTTTATCTGCAATGTTATTTCTTGTATGAATCTAACAATTTTCTTTAAGTTCACTCGGTGGTAATAAGGTTTATCTTCTGTTGTTTCTCTAGGCCACTAAGTTTGCCTAAATATGTTTATTGTTGGCAGTCTTGGAGTAATTAATTGATCTGCTGTCTGCTACTCCAATCCACATGCGCACATGACTGATTCGTCAGTCTTCAATTGTGTATACATGTCGTTGCGTAATCTATTGTGTCCTGACTGACAAGCTGGTGGCAGTTAACCGATACACGGAAGGGGAGAAAGAGAGCGTAGGAAGGAGGCAGAGCAGGGCCATACACATGCAGACAAACACACAGAAACACACATACAGACAGGTGAACAGGCAAGATATATATATAAACATTTTGAACGAGGTTATAAACTATAAAAACAGATGGCTGTGGAAATGTGGTTTCTGAGGAAAATGCAAAGAATACCATGGGCAGACAGAAAGATCAATGAACAAGTCCTTCAAGAAACAAATGAAGATCGTAAACTGATTAGAATCATTAGACGTTGACAGTCAAAATTTTTTGGACATGTTATGAGAAGAAATGAATTGGAGAACTTAGTCACGACTGGCAAGATCGAGGGGAAGAGACCAAGGGGAAGACCGAGAAGTAAATACCTGGATGGCTTGGCCACGTGGCATGGTCGAGACAGGAACACAGAGCTGATCTACGACTCTGGTGATCGAGTGAGATGGTAGAACATGACCGTCCACGCTTATCGGCATGACACATGATGGATGGATAAAAACAGATAACATATCACAAACGAGTGAGAGAGAAAAAGAGAGCGAAAGAGACAGTGAGCGAGAGAGAGAGAGAGAGAGAGAGAGAGGGGGGGGGAGGTGAGAGAGTGAGAGAAAAAGAGAGAGGGGGACAATTCGTGACCGCCGTGTGCCATGGAAGTGAGGGAACGAAATGTTCTATGCCGTTGGAGATGGCCAGATATGGAAACGCATCATCTCACACGCCAGAAAGATTGTGGTACAGAACGATAAACGGGGGAGAATAGACAAACGTAGACAGACAAGCGAACACCTTCTGGTGAGCTGCTAAACTAAATTAAGTTACGGAGACTGGTGGGAAAAGCATACAGGCGTGCCACGCACAAATCCTGCACAATGGGATAATCCGTTGATAATACGTTGTCAGCTATTAACATTTGTCTCCTGCTCAATTCTAGAAGTTGATTGCACTTTGTGTGTTCACAAGAGATAGATGCGACGACTGCTGCGGTTGGCAGAAGTGTCAACCCGCCGTCTTTGTTTGAATGACTGCTTTACCTACAACAAAAGAAACGCCGAGTCAATAGCCAGGAAGCTGACCTACTTTGCTATTCTATTCATCAGTAGAGGAGGTATGGTCGTGGAGGAATAAATCAGTGGCGTATCGGCAGGGGATACGCCACTGCATGTTGTTTTACCCAGGGTTGGAGACATTAGGTAGTTGTGTGTATCTGATTGTGGAGAACATCGCACAATTAGTTTAATGAGTGACGTGACTACAATACTAATGAGAATTATAATAAGAATAAAATTAAATAACATAAAAAAAGAAATTGGAGATGAGGAGTTTGGAATTATGGAAGAGAAATGCACAAACAACGCCATATAAATGTTAAGAACATTAACGGAAAGAAAAACAAATGACTGAAATGAAGAGAGATCTGTACTTGCGCTGCATTGTCTACACTAAGGCATTTGGTAAGGGACACACGTAGAAATGATTACAACGTTGAAAATTTTAACACTGATGGTACAGATATAAGAATTATAAAGAACATGTATTGGCAACAAAGAGCAGCCAAAAGAACTGACAACCAACTGTGAACTTTTCAATACATTAAACAAGATATTGGACAGAGTTGTGTACTATCACCTGATCTTTTTTCCCTATATAGTGAAAATATTTTCAGGAATGTGGAAGATATAAATGGAATCAGCATTGGAGGACGAAACATCAATAACATTAGATATGCAGATGATACAGTATTGATTGCAGACAATGCACAAGATCTACAACAATTAGTAGACGCAGTTGTTGAACACAGTGAGCAGCTGGGGTTGGAATTAAATTGTAAGAAGACACAGGTTATGGTCGTCACTAGGAAGAACGAAGTACCACAATGTAATATACAAGTAAATGGGAATATTCTTCAACAAGTGAATCGGTACAATTATCTCGGAACAGTCATAGCATCTGATGGGAGATGCCTTGAAGAGATTAGAACAAGAATCGCCATGGCGAAAGTAGCCTTTAGCAAGATGAAAAACATTCTGACCAATAAAAAGATGTCAATTGAAACGAGAAAAAGAGTGTTGAGGGGATACATAGAGCCTGTTCTTTTGTATGGATGTGAAACTTGGACAATGATCAGTCAAGCTGAAAAACATCTGATGGCTGCAGAAATGTGGTTTCTGGGGAAAATGCAAAGAATACCATGGACAGACAGAAAAACCAATGACTAGGTACTACAGGTGACAAATGAAAATCGTAAATTGATTAGAGAAATTAGACGTAGACAGTCAAAATTTTTTGGACATGTTATGAGAAGAAATGGATTGGAGAACTTGGTGACAACTGGCAAGATCGAAGGGAACAGACCAAGAGGAAAAAACCTGCATGGCTTGGCCACGTGGCATGGTCGAGACAGGAACACGGAGCTGATCCACGACTCTGGTGATCGGGTGAGATGGCAGAACATGACCGCCCACGCTTACCGGCATGGCACGTGATGGATGGATGGAATAACAGCAGGTGAAAGATGTATTTTTTTTCCGCTTTCCGCATATCCCTTACAGGACATCGCTGTCAACATCAGAATCTTTCAGCTGATTGTTGATCTCTTGGCAAGATTACGCTCAGTAGTTTGAACGATGTATTAAGGAAGTTAAATGTAGAATAGCCCAGGCAAATGCAGCATTTCATAAGATGAGGAACATTCTCTGAAATTTATCTTTCTTAACTGAGGTGAGGACAAGAGTTCTTAAGAGTTATATTGAGCCAATCCTGATGTACGGAAGTGAATCACAGACAATTAACAGTCAAGTGAGAATTATGAGGAAGCGGCGGATATGTGGATTTATAGAAGACTGGCGAGGACGCAGTGTGCACATAGAAGATATCTTGAAATAAGTTAACTCACAAAGAGAATTGATTACTCGCATCACAATAGGACAGTTCATTGTCATTACTTTTCATCCCCCTGTCTCAGACAGTTGTTACGTTTTATTCCCGTCTCAGACAGTTATTACTTGTTATCAACACTGTCTCAGTCTGTTATTACTTTTTATCCCATTGTCTCAAACAGTTATTACATTTTATCCCCCTGTCTCAGACAGTTAGTATAACTTCCTCTCAGTTACTACACGAGTCTGACAGCTGTCGGGTACAACAATAACTGGGTCAAACAGATTTAAAGATACTGGTTGGTAACACTATGTGTACATTATATTTAATCTTCAGAATAACGACTTTCTGCGGTGTAAGCGTGGCCTCCAATATTCAAGCCACAGGAGGCCTAACATTTAACAAGTGATAATGGGCTGCCAATATGTTGACGTCTCCGTCGTAGTAGTAGTAGTAGTAGTAGTAGTAGTAGTAGTAGTAGTAGTAGTAGTAGTAGTAGTAGTAGTAGTAGTAGTAGTAGTAACAGTGGTAATATAATAAGTAGCAGCAGCAGCAGTAGTAGTAGTAGTAGTAATAGTAGTAATAGTAGTAGTAGTAGTAGTAGTAGTAGTAGTAGTAGTAGTAGTAGTAGTAGTAGTAGTAGTAACAGTGGTAATAGAATTAGTAGCAGCAGCAGCAGTAGTAGTAGTAGTAGTAGTAGTAGTAGTAGTAGTAGTAGTAGTAGTAGTAGTAGTAGTAGTAGTAGTAGTAGTAGTAGTAGTAGTAGTAGTAGTAGTAGCGGTAGTAGTAGTACGGCAATAATAATGATGAACAAGCCTAGTGTAGAATGTAGAACTTGTCCCAACCTGCATGATAAATTATCCATACTTCGCCAGACCTCCAACCTCGTGATTTGCCCTTCTCATTTTGAGTAGTAGTAGTAGTAATAATAATAATAATAATAATAATAATAATAATAATAATAAAGGAAACATGTAATGAAGAGAAGAGACCCGTGACGTACTAATTATACATGGAACGAAGTCGTTAATAAGGAAAATCAATAATAATAATAATAATACGGCGCAAACACGATGTATATAAGAAGATGACTATGATGATTAAGAAGAAGAATATCAATTGGGGAAACCTCTGAGTCCTTCAAGACAATTAATAAATAAATGCACAGGCATTGTTTGGTGTTCATAGAAGTAGGGGTAAGAATTAGAGACTAGAGGACGCACTGGACAATATAAACAGGTTACCGACCGGGATTCGAACCTGTCATCTCCAAATTATTTATTAAGTAGAAGAATAGTGCGGAGAACACATTAGACAAGAGAAATCGGCACGCCGGAATTCCAGAATCCTCGTGTCCCTACATACGGAACACATGGATATACCTCTGACCATCAGAAGCTTCGTCCCCGTGTAAGCAAAATTCCCATCGTCTTCACGAAGATAAGACGAAACATCTCTACAAGAATATTTAAAGCAGAAATATATCAACTTACCAGTTTGGTGCAAATGTGATTTAACCCGGCAATCGTACGTAGGCATTCTGTGGTTATATTCCAAGCAATATATGCAGGTGAATTTACTCCTTGTATTATTAGCGCGTATGCTATTTTTAGTACCGGAGATACCTAGTTAAAATATGCAGCGATCACAAGCCACTGGGTTTCTCATACGGGTGGCATGTCATGGGGTGTTTCGGGGACTGGCCAGGGCTTAGGTTACCCGAAACTCCGTGCCTGGAAAAGTGACTCGGCCGGTGATTGGCCAGAATGTGATAACAAACTAGGGCTGTATGAATAACGTTAATCAGAGCGAGACTTGAGGTGTACTGGCTGGTGTCGCCGCTAGGTGGGGTGTATCGATTTCGTGTGCGGGTTATGCTTGGAGTCTATTATTCTCTTTTTTTTTTTATTGTCCCAGTGTAGACTTATGAGGTGTAGTCACATAGTTGGTAGCGCAAAAACTTACCAGGACATGGGCTTGAGTTCATGATAATATAAATGGACATTGCCACTGATTGAGTCATACACGACAGAATAGAAGCTAAGTGACGGAGAATTGAGTCACACGCGTGATAGGATAGAAGCAAAGTCACAGATACCTTGAGAAATAAATATACATGTAGTATTAGACACTCACAACAGTGGGAATAGAATGGTATGACAGAATCACCAATGTAGATAGAGCTCACGGACACAACTCAACAAATTCAAGTGAACCATGAGGTGGGAGAAAGACACGGGCGCAGGGTAGGATACACACTGAGAACACATGAGGACAATATAACTAGACACTCTCTTGTCTAGGACCCACAAGATAGGACACACACTGAGAAAATCTGAGGACAATATAACTAGACACTCTCTTGTCTGGGACTCACAAGATAGGAAACACACTGAGAACACCTGAGGACAATATAACTAGACACTCTCTTGTCTGGAAGCCACAAGATAGGAAACACACTGGGAAAACATGAGGACAATATAACCAGACACTCTCTTGTCTGGAACCTACAAGATAGGACACACTGATAAAATCTGAGGACAATATAATTAGACACACTCTTGTCTAGGACCCACAAGATAGGACAGACACTGAGAAAACCTGGGGACAATATAACTAGACACTCTCTTGTCTGGGACTCACAAGATAGGACACACACTGAGAAAACCTGAGGACAATACAACTGGATACTCTCTTGTCTGGGACCCACAAGATAGGACACACACTGAGGAAACCTGAGGACAATACAACTGGACACTGTCTTGTCTGGAAGCAACAAAATAGGACACACAATGTGAAAACCTGAGGACAATACAACTAGACACTCTCTTGTCTGGAACACACAAGGCAAAGGAAATGGCGGGGGTCGTAAAAGTACTTGAAGAAAAGGAGTACAGACAAAGATGAATAATACTAGGAAGACATGGAGGGGGGGGGGGGGCATGATGTAACCTAAGATATGACAACTTGGCGAGGTTTGGTTGGGGACCTATTCCTCAATGGGGGTGTAATAGGACAGAAGAAGAAGAAGACAGACAGTCAACGGAACTGGAGAAAAGGAGTAGAGATTAGAAGACACACTAATAATATAACTACCGAAAACTATGGTGACCACGCAGGGACTCGAACCTGTAGGCTACACGTGGTGACGACAGCGACACGCTATATGAACAAGTGTACTACGCATGACCAAATAACTTAAAATCTATCTCCACTGAAGTGAATGAGTGGCAATCTTCAGTCTCCGCACAGGCTAAACAGACTGGCACCTTACCGCCTTGGCAGACGATAGTTTGTAAAATGGAATTATACCTCTTCATAGCACATAGCCTGGGCTGAGTTTAGAGACCACGTGTTGCCCATGCAGCAAAGAACACAGGCTGAATTACCACTTAATATGCACGTAGGAGATGTTCATGAATGTAACTGTTTAAATGGTTAAATAACAGTTAAACATTTGTAGCGGGAGTGTCCAATGTATTCAGAACAGTAAAACAAATAATTTTGGTCTATACCCGCTCCTTCCGAGGAGAAAATTTGGTGATGTCAACTACAGGGTGTATCTTTAATGACTGCGCAGTTTTTAAAAATATTGCCGTTCCAAGTTTTGTATTTACCTATTATGTTGCATGAACTCCTCAGTAGATAAATCCAAAACTTGGAACGGTAATATTTTCAAAAACTGCACAGTCATTAAAAATACACCTTATACCTCAACTTGGCTGCTGCTTTCTGTAAATAACTTCCGGTTGACGTCTGAAGGTGTGCAAACACGATGAAAAAAAAAATGGACGGGTTTGATTCAGTAATTTACAGACAGGAGATGGCGAGAAACAAACAGATGTGTTTGAAAGACTGTGCTGGCAACATTTAGTATCACCACTGAGCCTTGTGTCAGTGAATACAAGTAATATGTCTCGCAGCAGTTTCACCCCGTGAGTCTGTGATGTGTTCATAAATAAATACACGCGTAAGATTTAGAGACTAGAGGACGCACTAGACAACATAAAAGTTTATATTTATTTTAGTTTAGTTTAGTCGACGTATCAACATCATGGCACACGGGTGTAACCTATAAGTGCTCCGTTCTACTCCTAATTCAAGTCCTAGTCCTGATAATCTCAGCTCAGTGCACGAACTCCGTAGCACCGGCGAGGATCCTGAAATACTTTGGGTAGATTTTTAACTCGAAAGTTTGCCCGGGCAGCGCCGTTAGGCTACTCTTTTTCTATTTCCAACTACAAAGGTAGTTTTTTTTTTTTTTTTTACATGTACAACGATACATGCGTTGTGTTACTGGAAGTCCATGTGAACAAATCCCGGCCCTCATCGGGGCTTGAACCCGGGCCCTCCAGCACTCGAGGCGGACATCATACCTCGAGACCACTCACAAATGTGATGTGATAGGGCCATGACATTTTGTAGACCTGGATGCACGGAGCAATGTGAGGCCAGACTTTCCTTGACTTAGCAAGACGAAGCAGCCAGCCATCGAACCCTATCCGACCGCACTCATAACATTATCAGAGCAGCTCCAATCAACTAGCACATTAACGCGCCCGCTCAGGTGATGCATGTCCTCAGGGTTGTACCATAAAGAGCTGTAGTAATAAAACTCTACTGTCCACGCAATTGCCACCCGGCGTTCAGGCGGGATATTGTGTTGACACTTCAGCTCAGGGTTGTCCCATAAAGAGCTGTAGTAATAAAACTCGACTGTCCACGCAATTGCCACCCGGCGTTCAGGCGGGATATTGTGTTGACACTTCAGCTCAGGGTTGTCCCATAAAGAGCTGTAGTAATAAAACTCGACTGTCCACGCAATTGCCACCCGGCGTTCAGGCGGGATATTGTGTTGACACTTCAGCTCAGGGTTGTCCCATAAAGAGCTGTAGTA
Organism: Cepaea hortensis; assembly: GCA_963921405.1. Classification (NCBI taxonomy): domain Eukaryota; kingdom Metazoa; phylum Mollusca; class Gastropoda; order Stylommatophora; family Helicidae; genus Cepaea; species Cepaea hortensis. The sequence goes on from OY992892.1 coordinate 12,155,566, forward strand.
ATAAAACTCTACTGTCCACGCAATTGCCACCCGGCGTTCAGGCGGGATATTGTGTTGACACTTCAGCTCAGGGTTGTCCCATAAAGAGCTGTAGTAATAAAACTCTACTGTCCACGCAATTGCCACCCGGCGTTCAGGCGGGATATTGTGTTGACACTTCAGCTCAGGGTTGTCCCATAAAGAGCTGTAGTAATAAAACTCTACTGTCCACGCAATTGCCACCCGGCGTTCAGGCGGGATATTGTGTTGACACTTCAGCTCAGGGTTGTCCCATAAAGAGCTGTAGTAATAAAACTCGACTGTCCACGCAATTGCCACGCGGCGTTCAGGCGGGATATTGTGTTGACACTTCAGCTCAGGGTTGTCCCATAAAGAGCTGTAGTAATAAAACTCGACTGTCCACGCAATTGCCACCCGGCGTTCAGGCGGGATATTGTGTTGACACTTCAGCTCAGGGTTGTCCCATAAAGAGCTGTAGTAATAAAACTCGACTGTCCACGCAATTGCCACGCGGCGTTCAGGCGGGATATTGTGTTGACACTTCAGCTCAGGGTTGTACCATAAAGAGCTGTAGTAATAAAACTCTACTGTCCACGCAATTGCCACGCGGCGTTCAGGCGGGATATTGTGTTGACACTTCAGCTCAGGGTTGTACCATAAAGAGCTGTAGTAATAAAACTCTACTGTCCACGCAATTGCCACGCGGCGTTCAGGCGGGATATTGTGTTGACACTTCAGCTCAGGGTTGTACCATAAAGAGCTGTAGTAATAAAATTCGACTGTCCACGCAATTGCCACCCGGCGTTCAGGCGGGATATTGTGTTGACACTTCAGCTCAGGGTTGTACCATAAAGAGCTGTAGTAATAAAACTCGACTGTCCACGCAATTGCCACGCGGCGTTCAGACGGGATATTGTGTTGACACTTCAGCTCAGGGTTGTACCATAAAGAGCTGTAGTAATAAAACTCGACTGTCCACGCAATTGCCACCCGGCGTTCAGGCGGGATATTGTGTTGACACTTCAGCTCAGGGTTGTACCATAAAGAGCTGTAGTAATAAAACTCTACTGTCCACGCAATTGCCACGCGGCGTTCAGGCGGGATATTGTGTTGACACTTCAGCTCAGGGTTGTACCATAAAGAGCTGTAGTAATAAAACTCGACTGTCCACGCAATTGCCACCCGGCGTTCAGGCGGGATATTGTGTTGACACTTCAGCTCAGGGTTGTACCATAAAGAGCTGTAGTAATAAAACTCTACTGTCCACGCAATAGCCACCCGGCGTTCAGGCGGGATATTGTGTTGACACTTCAGCTCAGGGTTGTACCATAAAGAGCTGTAGTAATAAAACTCGACTGTCCACGCAATTGCCACCAGGCGTTCAGGCGGGATATTGTGTTGACACTTCAGCTCAGGGTTGTACCATAAAGAGCTGTAGTAATAAAACTCGACTGTCCACGCAATTGCCACCCGGCGTTCAGGCGGGATATTGTGTTGACACTTTAGCTCAGGGTTGTCCCATAAAGAGCTGTAGTAATAAAACTCGACTGTCCACGCAATTGCCACCCGGCGTTCAGGCGGGATATTGTGTTGACACTTCAGCTCAGGGTTGTACCATAAAGAGCTGTAGTAATAAAACTCTACTGTCCACGCAATTGCCACCCGGCGTTCAGGCGGGATATTGTGTTGACACTTCAGCTCAGGGTTGTACCATAAAGAGCTGTAGTAATAAAACTCTACTGTCCACGCAATTGCCACCAGGCGTTCAGGCGGGATATTGTGTTGACACTTCAGCTCAGGGTTGTCCCATAAAGAGCTGTAGTAATAAAACTCGACTGTCCACGCAATTGCCACCAGGCGTTCAGGCGGGATATTGTGTTGACACTTCAGCTCAGGGTTGTCCCATAAAGAGCTGTAGTAATAAAACTCTACTGTCCACGCAATTGCCACCCGGCGTTCAGGCGGGATATTGTGTTGACACTTCAGCTCAGGGTTGTCCCATAAAGAGCTGTAGTAATAAAACTCGACTGTCCACGCAATTGCTACGCGGCGTTCAGGCGGGATATTGTGTTGACACTTCAGCTCAGATAGCGTATCGCGGATTAAACCCCAGGCACACGCGGTTGTACCGGAGCAGTATTCTAATCCCACGGCCACCTGCCTCAATATATGTAAATAGCCTGTACACGGCGTGGCGGTTGTTGGGGCAAGCGGGCTTTATTCCACAAACTGGAATACCCTGGCTACGGATACCAGAAATGGTGGACAGGCAATCAAGGCAAAGATCTTCTTAAAAAATGCAGCATGTTCTTTGCAGAAAGTTGTGATCAGTCCAAGGTTGATCTTCTAGGCAATACACGTTCAGCAGTTTGCCATTGCGTTCTGAAAGAGAAGTTAACATTTCAAACTAATTGAATGCCAGTGTAGGGATTGAATCTGCTACATCGCCATCGCCAAAGACAACTAGCCAATAAACATTCCCATATGTATGGTACGTTATATCTTCCTTAGGTATTTATAATGCTCGTGTTAAACATTGCCTCAGTGAGTCATGTATTATCGATTATTTTTCATTCGTTTTAATGCTTACTGTTCTTTTGTTGTCAAAGATTAGCTTCTTAAGTGATGTTGGATGAAAGAATGTATGATGAGAGGAAATAGAGAAGGGCAGAATGTCAGTCGGGCCTGCGTGCCCAATTCTTTACCCTTTGAAAATAAAGGTTGTTCGTTCGTTCGTTTGGTGCACCGGAAGTTTAAGAGGGAGTGGTCCATAGCAAATACTACCATTGAGGTGTGTAGAGTCAAGCCTGTTCTTCCAGTAACGAAGCCTCCCGTAGCAGTTCTTTCTCATAAACACCACTAAGGGTGATTTGAAGCTGGGGCCTTGCGTTATTTTCATACTGTGGTATGGGTGCCGGTTGTTCAGAAAGCAATGGCAAACTACTGAACGTAAACTTGCCAAGAAATAACATACAGCAAAAAATGCTGGGGTTGACTGTGAAATCCTGTAGAGGATATGCAACTAAATTTGTGTTTACGGTGAACGTGGTCAAAGTATTTTAGTTACCGAGTCGTGATGGTACTGAGAAGCCAGTTTTGATGTATGGTACAACAAATTAGGTTAAATAAATGCACACTTTAGTAGAAAGAACGGAGGTTGGTAGGCAGGCAAAGAGCACAATGAAATTACAGACATTGGTTAGAAATATGGTACAAGCTTTTCAAGTATAGGTTCGTAAGCAACGGCTTGGACATTGAACAAGCAATTATAACGTCGAACCATAGGCCTTGGAGATGTGGATATACAGGAAAATATGTCGCATTTCATGGAGAAAAAAAAATCAAATACAGAGGTTCTAGAAAAACTGGAAATGAAAAGAGAGTTGATGACAGAAATAGAAAAAAAGATGCAAGTGAAATATTTCAGCCACGTTAAAAGACATAACACTCTTATAAAAAAAACATACTGGAGAGTAAGGTTGAAGGCATGCGAGCAAGAGGTAGCCAAAGATGCAAGTGGGGAGATTACATCAAGATATCCACGAACAGCAAGCAGTCTGACAGAATGTACAATCAAGGCGAGAGACAAGACAGTGTTGGAGATCCATTGCAACCAACCTTCATTGTGAAGACGGCACCTGATTGACTCAGATAAGTAGGCAGGCAGGGGTGTAGATGGGTATGTTCAAACGCATGCAAGAATAACGTTGATAAACAAACAATGAGACATAATATTCTTTGTGTTTGGTGTAGTGATGTAAAACCTACCAACAGAATACAGTCGGCTTCTCCTAGTCAAAGGCGGAAACGATGGGTAGGACCGAAAGCTGGTAATCAGCGGCGTCGTCGTCCTGGACTCTTGGGGTGCATTCGTGATGTTTAAGTACACGGGCACCACGGGTGTGGGTATCAGCTTGACCAGCACTGACGGTCGCGGCAGTGTACTGACCAATGACGGTCCAGGCAATGTACTGACCAATGACGGTCCAGGCAATGTACTGACCAATGACGGTCCAGGCAATGTACTGACCAATGACGGTCCAGGCAATGTACTGACCAATGACGGTCCAGGCAATGTACTGACGGCATCGGTCAGTCTGTCCACTGACGGTCGAGGCAACATACTGGCTGCATCTGCCACTCTATAGGTGAAGCTACGGCTCCGTCGGCACTCCAGCAGCATGGTGTTGTTGTTGTTGTTGGTAGTGGTGGTGGTGGTGGTGGTAGTAGTAGTAGTGGTGCGTGGAATAGAACAGAATGTGTGGAACAGCTGGTCCAGTAGTTAGGGCACCATACGGTGATCAGTTACTGCGTATGTGACCAAAACAAATCCAGTTGCTTTTATTGTTCCAGTCTCAGTTATTACTTATACACAACTACCGTACACACGGACTTATTTGTTACTTTAACTCCTTCGGTGCAAAGTTACTACGCGGCCACACGGTCTTAGTTGTTACTTAACTCCTTCAGTAGCAATGTTATTACTTGAAGTAATTATCGTTTCTATCTGGTCTATAGTCTACACGTAGTCTCCAGAAATGTAGTCAACAGGTAAGACCAGGCGGGAGCTAAAGCAGCAATGAAGTTACGAATGACAAAATAACCATTCACAACAAACTCGTCGCACTGTTCTTTACATCGGCTGTAAAACACCAAAGTTGTAGGAAATAATCACAAATTAACTGATTAAGTCTCATGGGATGATTCATCGTCTTAATCTACTTCCGCTATCTGCCAAGGTCTTATATACAATAATTTCTTATGCAACACCATTTAATTTGATAAATAATAGATTATGTATGCTACCATATATACAACTTTTAGGTCATAACTGTGACACACCTCTACTGCCTATTTTCTGCCATCCATTTTTGTTTGATTTACACCTACTTATTGTTTCGCACTGAATCTATTAACCCGCACAAGAAGGTAGCAAAACCATCGACTCACTTCAGCGCGTGTGGGTACAAACAAACACATTCATATGCGCTGTTTGGCGCTCATAGACGTAGAAGGAAGAAGGAGAGACCAAAGAAAACAAAAAAATAAATAAATAAAAATAAAAATGGAAAACTTTAGTCACCCCCATAGGGATTCGAACCTGTCACCTCCAAATGAAAGCGACTAGTTGCGGGAACAAGTGTACATCGACGCATGACCGACTAAACACCCCTTAATAAGGTGTCTCTTGTAGTCGTGTTTTAGTAAAGCTCACAATCTACTTCTCGTTTTTTTTGGGTGATTCATTCATTGCCTTTTTAAGCTTTACTGCAGTTCCCCTCATTCCTGTTTACTATTGTCCGTTCCCTTGAACTGCTACTATATATTTCACGTTTCGTCTTCGTTGTCTGTCATAGTGTGTTTCATGTAGGTTTGTGTTGGTTTGTATTTGTTTGTCCTGTGCTGACGAAGGCTTTGGCCGCAACGTCCAGTTTGTCTCTTGTAGTCGTGTTTTAGTAAAGCTCACAATCTACTTCTCGTTTTTTTTGGGTGATTCATTCATTGCCTTAATAAGGTGTCTTCATTAGCCAACATACACCTGAACCCACAATTATGGAATATGGAATGAATTTGTATCTAACCATTGAGATAGTACGATAGGTCTCAAAAGTGTATATTAAGCCAGCATAAATCAAATAATAAAGACACAAACACGGCAAACCGTAATGATGTGTTAAGTAAATTCATCATCATCATCATGTGCCGTGCCCATAAGCGTGGGCGGTCATGTTTAGCCATCTCATCATCATCGCCAGAGTCGTGGATCAGTTCAGTGTTCTTGTCTCGACCAAACAACGAGAATCCAGGTATTTACTTCTCTGCCTTACCCTTGTTCTCTACCCCTCAATCTTGCCAGTTGTCACCAAGTTCTCCAATTCATTTCTTCTCATAACGTGTCTAAAATAATTGTGACAATCTACGTATAATTTCTCTAATCAGTTTACGGTTTTCATTTGATTCTTCTAGGACTTGGGTCCAGTATATTAACTAACGCTTAAAAGAGTGATATGTATGTTCGAATATAGTCAGCATCAACACGAACAATAATCCCTACCCAGCGAGTTTACTTCTCGAGCTCAGTCACAAAATTATGGGCGTATCTTCATATCCCCAATGTAAACAACAAAACAAAAACCCAAAGAAGGAATAATAACAAAATATAAACAAGTAGACATGGCGAAATGAAAGACAACAGATATATATGCCAACGTTTCGACCCGTTTTTATCAGGGAACACACATCCCCGATATTGTTGTCATGGAAACGGCTGCGGTGTCCGTGGCTTGAGGTTAGTGATACGTAGTTCCACAACTCATCAACACACCGAGACCAGCGTTCGAAATCAGAGATTGGCGATTTGGAAGCAGATCGTTTCTCGTTGATTTAGATTATGTGAGGCTTCGACCGTTGAGAAATCAATGGCAAGCTACAGACATTGCCCAGTGATTCGAAAACAATCAATAAATGATGGGTGTGACTGCAACGTCCTGTAAAGGATATGCAACTAAGTGACATGGAAACATAAAGTGAGACATGTCAACATGATAAGGATGCTTGAAGATCTACAAATTGATGGGAAAGACCTTAGACTTGTAAAAAACATATATTGGAAACAACAAGCTGCCATAAGAGTTGATAATGAAGTAAGCCAATATCAGCCTATTAAGAGAGGTGTGAGACAGGGATGTGTAATGTCTCCAGATCTGTTTTCCCTGTACAGTGAAAATATTTTCAGAAATATTGAAAATATGGAAGGAATCAACATTGGGGGACGATGCATCAATAACATTAGATATGCAGATGATACAGTCTTGATTGCAGACAATGAACAGGACCTGCAAAATTTAGTAGATGCGGTTGTTACACACAGTGAACAACTAGGGTTAGAATTAAATTGTAAAAAGACACAGATTATGGTCGTCACTAAGAAGAACGAAATACCACAGTGTAATATACAAGTAAATGGGAATATTCTTCAACAAGTGAATAGGTACAATTACCTCGGAACAGTAATAACATCTGATGGGAGATGCCTTGAAGAGATTAGAACAAGAATCGCCATGGCAAAAGTAGCCTTTAGCAAGATGAAAAACATACTGACCAATAAAAAGATGTCAATTGAAACGAGAAAAAGAGTGTTGAGATGCTACATAGAACCTGTACTTTTATATGGATGTGAAGCTTGGACAATGAGCAGCCAGGCTGAAAAACATCTGATGGCTGTAGAAATGTGGTTTCTGAGGAAAATGCAAAGAATACCATGGACAGCCAGAAAGACCAATGAACAAGTCCTTCAAGAAACAAATGAAGATCGTAAACTGATCAGAGACATTAGACGTAGACAGTCACAATTTTTTGGGCATGTTATGAGAAGAAATGATTTGGAGAACTTGGTGACAACTGGTAAGATCGAGGGGAACAGACCAAGGGGAAGACCTAGAAACAAGTATCTGGATGGCTTGGCCTTGTGGCATGGTCGAGACAGAAACACGGAACTGATCCACGACTCTGTTGATCGAGTGAGATGGCAGAACATGACCGCCCACGCTTACCGGCATGGCACATGATGGATGGATGGATGGACATGGAAACGGCATGTTTTACTCCGTTCACAGAAATTATAACAATCTATTACCACGTTCACAGAAATTATAACAATCTATTATCCCGTTCACAGAAATTATAACAATTAGAAAAGTCGTTCTACAATCTTGTAATATCACACAAGGAATCCATAAGAACGCTGACTCCAAAATTTGGGAAGTTTACAAGAAAATATGCCTAAATCCTGGCAACTGGAGAATTCCGTTAATCTTTGTATCACACAAGGTAAACCTACATCAAGTTACGAAACCAGAGCGGATAACAGTTTCTATGTAACGCAAAGAACTTTCATCTGAAAACTGCGACGGAAACTCCAGCAAAGTGCATAAAAGTAACTTAGTTTAGTGGTAATGTGTGGGATATCTCCGCCCCTCGGGCTTGCCCCAAGAGGTTTATTGAATGAGATTCTATACACGTCTACGGGATGGTTGTTAGCCTAAAGTAGGCCTCTGGATGTTTACTCGATTCCCACGTTTAACGAAAAGACGCTATGACCTTTTATGGAAGATTCAGTGGTAAGGCTAAGGTAAATACGGGAATCAAGCCAGTTCACTTACTTACAGGCACATATTGATAAAATTGGACACATATTTGAAGAGGACCAAACCAAACAATATATAAAGCCCCTTTCGAGTTGCTTAAAAAGGGCAATTACTTTTATAAGGTGAAGTATGCAGATCTGAATTTCCCAAGGCCGTGCCTGGCAAACATTGATGCGTTTATTTGAAGAAAATAGAAACGTTTTTAGGCAAATGCATTCCTGCGTCCGAATAATCTTTCTGTGGCATATAAGTAATTTGGATGCTCTGTGGGCTTCTTGCTTATTTTTTTTTTTTCGCTCGCTTGCTTTTTATTTCAAGCGATTCCGTGCACGTGCCACTACTAGTGAATGCTCTGGGCTGAATTTTGCACAATGGTTAGCCTTCCCTATTACCAGTGTTCCATTAGGGGAACCCGCTCCGACTTCTGATGTGCTTGTAATTTACATCCTCAAGTCAATGACGAGAATTCAACATTTTAGTACAACTGACCGGTGTAGGGGTTACATCCGCTACCTCGGCATCAGCATACCGGAAGTTTGAGAGCCAGAGCTCTTGCCTATTCCGCCATGCTAACCCTAGTTTCTTGCTTCTATTCTTATAATCCGTGCCGTGTGGCCTTGGTCATCGTCAGGGGTTGAAACAGCTAGGCGCCCGATCGCCATGGCGTCTGAACACTTTTACCTGGCGCCTAAGTTTTTAAATTATGATGTTTAATGTTTAAAAATGCTTAACTGATTCAGTGCCCAAAAAAAAAAAAAGGCTTGGACCAAACAAATGAATAAGTTTTATAATGTAAGTTATCGTTCACCGAGCATTTAAAGTGCAGAAGATACCGCGAAACAAAACAATAACACGATGACCATAGTATGGCAATATATCGTTCTTCTTTCCAAATGGGAGGTCACATTTTGCGATATATTATCCTTTCCAATTCCAATTTTTTAGAAGAATGGCCCCGTTCAACCGTCGACTGTATCGATTTCGTTATAGTTGGGGCCCTTATGTTGTATCTCGTTCTTCTTCTTTCATAAATGGAGACGCTTATATCTGCTTCCTTGAAAATGTTTGAATGGCTGTAACTGTGTTCGTTTCATCCTTGTGGTTTGCAGGTCCACGAGGCCGAATGGGTAAGAATGCGTGTTCTTAAACATCCGGTATGCTGATGCCGAGGTTAGCGGTTCAACCCCTATATCGGACAGCTGGACTGAAATTTTGACCTGGGAAGAAGAAAATACTACAATGTAATATACGAGTAGATGGGCAGATTAATAGGTACAGTTATCTCGGTACAGTCATAACATCTGATGGGAGATGCCTTGAAGAGATTAGAACAAGAATTGCCATTGCGAAGGTAGCCAATTGCAAGATGAAAAACATACTCACCAATAAAAAGATATCAACTGAAACGAGAAAAAGAGTGTTGAAGTGCTACATAGAACCTGTACTTTTGTATGGATGTGAAGCGTGGACAATAAGCAGTCAAGCTGAAAAACATCTGATGGTTGTGGAAATGTGGTTTCTGAGAAAAATGCAAAGAATACCATGGACAGACGGAAAAACCAATGAACAAGTCCTTGAAGAAACAAATGAAGATCGTAAACTGATTAGAGACATTAGACGTAGACAGTCAAAATTGTTTGGGCATGTTATGAGAAGAAATGAATTGGAGAACTTGGTGACAACTGGGAAGGTCGAAGGGAAGAGACCAAGGGGAAGACCGAGAAGTAAATACCCGGATAGCTTGGCCACGTGGCATAGTCGAGACAAGAACACGGAGCTGATCCACGACTCTGGTGATCGAGTGAGATGGCAAAACATGACCGCCCATTCTTATCGGCATGGCACATGATGGATGGATGGACCGTATATGTTTCTGTGTGATTGCTCCCGTGTATGGAGAAATCAGAACGATAAACGCGCCATTATTCACTGTTGCATCATGGCAAGCTGGCTTGTGATTTTTGCAGACTATGTGACGAACTGAGTTACCAACGCAGTTCCTAATCCCGCTTACCGTGGTCGAAACACAGCTGTGGGAAATTTGGAAGCAGACCGACTGGCACTGTTTTTTATACAATGGAATGAGTGCCGGTGGTTCAGAAAGCAATGACAAACTGGACGTAAAGAATCACAAACAGCCAAAATATGAGGTTGACGGCGACGTCCTGTAAAAGATATGCAACTAACTTTTTGTAACATTAACGTTGAAACAACAGATTCACCCGCAGTAAATTAACTTTTATTTGCAGACCATCAGGGCCTGTTTTAAAGCTACGAGGGCAGACTGTTAACATCATATTTGTAAACTGAGTTCAATATGCAGCAGATACAATATGAGTATAAATACAGCCAAAACCGAAGTAATGCAACTGAGCAGATCTCCTGGTCCACTAAGTATACAGATAAATGGCACATCTCTGAAACAAGTTAAAGAATTCAAATATCGTGGAAGTATGATCACAGAAAATGGCAGAATAGACAGAAAAATCGAAATCAGATATCAAAAAGCAAGTGTGCTTAAATATCAGCTATCACCCTTACTGAAACATCCAAACATACGTATGTCAGCAAAACAACAGATAATAAATAGCATATTCACACCAACCCTATACTACCAATGTCAAACTCGGACATGATTTAAATCACACTTACGAATAATCAATACCTGTGAGATGATGTGCTTGAGGAAAGCTGCCAACTTAACTATCTGAGACCTAATAAGAAATGATGTTATCAGACAGACAGTGGGATCAACACCTTGCGCCACATATATTAAAATACGGAAGAAAAAATGGTTTGACTATATCGTTGGAATACAATACCATCAATTACAAGCACATCAAAGATCTTCTGCGAGAACAAGAGGACGCCAAGAAGAAAATGGATTGACGACATCAAAGACATTGTACAATCACACGGAATGACACCTCCCATCGGGCGCTGGAGCGCAAATTATGCCTGCCTACGACGTTTGGCAGCAAAAGCAGATGATGATGATAAAGTCGCTTAGAAGTCGACAGGGTCAACTTCATTGCACCGTGTTTTATCCCATATGGCTCAGTCTCTTTTCGCAGATCGGAAAGCATCGCACAAAGCACGAACTCCGTAGCTCCAGCGACGACCTCAGGAGTCTCCGAAAAAATGCACTTGTGAACCGAAGGACGCGGCCCGGAATCAAACCCACATCCTTCGGAGCCCGAGTCAAACGGCTTGACAACTTCGCCACGGAGACTCCCCGATGATGATGATGATGAACGTTACAGGAAAATGTCTTATACCCCGGACGTTCAGTAACCAGAGTCATGCATCCTGTTTTAGATCGAGGCTCATCTTCCAATACGCCACGAATACCCAACATGGCCATGACATCAATGTGTGCGAGTTTGCGTCGGTATTGTGTTGTACGACCACTACCAACTGTAGACCTAACAAATCCGTCTTCTGAACTGACCGGCGCAAGCATAGAAACAGTATCCTCTTACAGAATTCTTCTTAGGCTAACACGGATGATGATGATGATAAAGCTAGCAAAGATAGCGTTCAGTGTTTGTTGTGTTTTTGTGTATGGATCATCATTGGCATCATCATTGGCACCTTGCCGTCTTCACAGACGATAGTTTGTGCTTTAAAAAGGCATAATAACTTTTAACTATGGCGGTAGCGAGTGTGACTGATAAGGCCAATTTGCGCTGTAAATGTCCGTTCACAGTGGGTGCATGTGAACACGTGGTCATTTCCACCATCATGCACCATCTTACGTCTCAAACGCTTGGTGTGTGACTTTTCTGCAATAATTTTCTCCTTTGACTTTATTCCATTTCTGATATTTGCCCTCCATGCAACACGTTCAGCGGCGACTTGCTCCCAATGTGCATTATCAATGCCTGTATCAATCATGTCCCGCTTACACACATCTTTGTATCGCAGTAGAGGTCGACCCTGAGATCTCTTACCCATCTGTAATTCACCAAAAAAAGATATCCTTTGGTATTCTACCATCATCCATCCTCCTAAGATGTCCTATCCATCTAAGTCTACGAAGACTGAGCATGGAATAAACTGTCACACAACCTGATCTTTCCAATACTTCAGTATTTGTGATTTTGTCTTGCCACTTGTATGGATCAATGATGGTGACAACGCTATCAAAGATGGCGTTTACTGTGCTGTGTGGATGTATGAGAGAGAGAGAGAGAGAGAGGGGGGGGGGGGAGAGAGACAGATAGATAAAGAAAGACAGAGAGACACACACACACACGCACAGAGAGGGGGGGGAGAGAGACAGATAGATAAAGAAAGACAGAGAGATAAAGACAGAGAGAGAGAGAGACAGAGAGAGAGAGAGAAAGAGAGAGAGAGAGAGAGAGAGAGAGAGAGAGAGAGAGAGAGAGAGAGAGAGAGAGAGAGAGACAATCAGACAGACAGACAGAGAATCTATGAACTATGATGAAAACGCTAGCAATGATGGCGTTTATATTATTACGGTGATTTGGTTTTGTGTGTGTGTGTGTGTGTTAATCCACGATGATGATGACGCTTGCAAGGATGTTTGTTTATTGATATTTTTGTGTGTGGATCCACCGGAAGCCTGAGTTTTAACACAGACACAAAGGTGTTTAAGTTGTCTGGACCTAAAAAAAAGACTTGCACCTCTTGGAGCGAGGTTGTGACTAGAACCTCCCCTTCTGACCCGATTCCAAGATGCCATCGCCACGGGAACTGTGTTACAAAAATCTCTTTCCCTATCCAAACTTAGAAACGGGTGAAGTGTGTAATCTGGCACTGGAATTTCATATCGTCAAAGAGGCGCATTACAATCATTCTATCTTGGACATATAATAACAGATGATGGCAGAAGTGAAACAGAAATCATAAAGAGAATAGGAATGGCCAAAAATGCTTTGAACGCCATGAAATCAGTATACACATCTAGAGAGATTAATAACGCATTTAAAATGCGAATTGTCAAATGCTACTGTATGACGCGGAAGCCTGGACGTTGAACAAGCAACTAGAAAGTCGTATAGAAGCCCTGGAGATGTGGATATACAGACGAATATGTCGTATTTCATGGAAACATAAACAATCAAATGCAGAGGTTCTAGAACAACTGGGAATGGAGAGAGAGTTGAAAGAAATGAGGCAGGTGAAATATTTCGGCCACGTTAAAAGACATGATACTCTTATACAAAAGTACAAACCATACTGGAAGGCAAGGTTGAGGGCAAGCGAGCAAGAGGTAGACAACGATACAAGTGAGAAAAAAAAAAAGTCGCTTAAAAGTCGACAGGGTCGACTTCATTGCACCGGGTTTTATCCCATATGGCTCGGTCTCTTTCCGCAGCACGGAAAGCGTCGCACAAAGCACGAACTCCGTAGCTTTTAGCGACGACCCACCAGGAGTCTCCGAAACATTTGACTCGTAAACCGAAGGACGCGGCCGGGAATCGAACCCACAACCTTCGAGGCACGAGTCAAACGGCTTGACCACTTCGCCACAGAGACTCCCAAAGTGAGATACAAGTGAGAAGATAACATCAAGAGATGGACGAACATCAGCCTGACAGAATGTACAGTCAAGGCGAGAGACAGTGTTGGAGTTCCATTGCAGCCAACCTTCATTGTGGAGACGGCACCTGATTGAAGAATGAAAACATTGTAACCAGGCCATGACACCACGAAGCACATAACACGGTAATTATATTTATTGTTGGCGTTTCATGGCTTTGAATGCAAGCGTCGTCCATACACGTGCTTCGACTTCTAGTGCAGCATTGGGCTTATTGTTGCGTGTGGATTAGCTTTCCTTATTACCAGTGTCCTTCGCCATCTAGTGAACCAACTCCGACTTCAGGGGTACTTGTAATTTACCCCCCCCCCCCCCCACTCCCAGTCAAGAACTTTGAAAAACGAAAAGTCAACATTTTAGTCCAACTGATCAGTGTAGGGGTTGAAACCGCTTCTTCGGCATCAGCACACCGGATGTTTAAGTAGGAGAGTTCTTATCCAGTTGACTATACTAACCTCACTATGATGATAATGATGATGATTAAGCTAGCTTAGTAATTTAAAAGTAATTAACATGGTTCTCTACTTACCAACACGTGTAGTAGGTAAATTCATTTTGCCACAATACTCCACAAAACAGCATGAAATAAACAACTGGTTAATATATCTTCCTTGGCTAGTCCTTTGGCATTCAATTCACATCAAGAAAACAATAAAATGTACAAGTAATTTGTTTAGTATCTCCCGTCTCTAGACGCCGGACAAACAATTCAAGTGGAGAAAACAGCGCGACACTTTCAAGCGCTGTTGAAAACTCTCTGTGGCTGGTCGCCGGACATAAACACACATCGGCGACGTCACGCCAGACACGGGTCAAGACTCACACAGGTGCGTCTATTGTTATGGAAACCGGACAGAAACTGGCCTGGACAGGCGCGAACAATGGACAGGTACGAGACAGTTGTTGCAACAACACAGACCCGACGTAAGTCGGTCAGCGTAGCGCTGGGCCAGCGGTTCTCACAATGTGGGGGAGAGCAGTTCCAAACATTAAGCGAACACATGAGAATAGTGTAATTGGAAAGATCTGTGTCTGTAATCTACAGGGATAAAGAAGCAGATTAAGACAAGAAAACGCAAGGAGAAGAGAATTAGAAACAGAAAAATAAAAGGACTCTAAGAGGCCAGAGGATCGACTTCATTGCACCGGGTTTTATCCCATATGGCTCAATCTTTTCCCCCAGGGCGGGCTGCCGACAGCATCTCACAAAGCATGAACTCCGTAGCTCCAGTGACGACCCCCAGGAGTTTCCGAGAAAATTGAACCGAAGGATATAACCCGGGATCAAACCCACAACTTTCAGAGCGCGAGACAGGAGAAGCAGAGCTGGGGGGGGGGGGGGGGAGGACATGGGCAGAGCTTGAGGGGAGAACATGGGCAGAGCTGTCTGGGGAGGACATGGGCAGAGCTGTCTGGGGAGGACATGGGCAGAGCTGTCTGGGGAGGACATGGGCAGAGCTGTCTGGGGAGGACATGGGCAGAGCTGTCTGGGGAGGACATGGGCAGAGCTGTCTGGGGAGGACATGGGTAGAGCTGCAGGGGTGGGGGAGGACATGGGCAGAGCTGCTACAGGGGAGGACATGGGCAGAGCTGCTACAGGGGAGGACATGGGCAGAGCTGCTACAGGGGAGGACATGGGCAGAGCTGGAGGGGAGGACATGGGCAGAGCTGGAGGGGAGGACATGGGCAGAGCTGGAGGGGAGGACATGGGCAGAGCTGCTACAGGGGAAGACATGGGCAGAGCTGCTACAGGGGAAGATATGGGCAGAGCTGGAGGGGAGGACATGGGCAGAGCTGGAGGGGAGTACATGGGCAGAGCTGCTACAGGGGAAGACATGGGCAGAGCTGCTACAGGGGAAGACATGGGCAGAGCTGGAGGGGAGTACATGGGCAGAGCTGCTACAGGGGAAGACATGGGCAGAGCTGCTACAGGGGAGGACATGGGCAGAGCTGGAGGGGAAGACATGGGCAGAGCTGGAGGGGAGTACATGGGCAGATCTGGAGGGGAGTACATGGGCAGAGCTGGAGGGGAGGACATGGGCAGAGCTGCTACAGGGGAAGACATGGGCAGAGCTGGAGGGGAAGACATGGGCAGAGCTGGAGGGGAGTACATGGGCAGATCTGGAGGGGAGTACATGGGCAGAGCTGCTACAGGGGAAGACATGGGCAGAGCTGGAGGGGAAGACATGGGCAGAGCTGGAGGGGAGTACATGGGCAGAGCTGCTACAGGGGAAGACATGGGCAGAGCTGGAGGCGAGTACATGGGCAGAGCTGTCTGGGGAGGTCATGGGTAGAGCTGCAGGGGTGGGGGAGGACATGGGCAGAGCTGGAGGGGAGGACATGGGCAGAGCTGCTACAGGGGAAGACATGGGCAGAGCTGCTACAGGGGAAG
Source organism: Cepaea hortensis (assembly GCA_963921405.1). Lineage (NCBI taxonomy): Eukaryota > Metazoa > Mollusca > Gastropoda > Stylommatophora > Helicidae > Cepaea > Cepaea hortensis. The sequence continues at coordinate 12,171,674 of OY992892.1, forward strand.
ACATGGGCAGAGCTGGAGGGGAGGACATGGGCAGAGCTGTCTGGGGAGGACATGGGTAGAGCTGGAGGGGAGGACATGGGCAGAGCTGGAGGGGAGGACATGGGCAGAGCTGCTACAGGGGAGGACATGGGCAGAGCTGGAGGGGAGGACATGGGCAGAGCTGTCTGGGGAAGACATGGGCAGAGCTGCTACAGGGGAGGACATGGGCAGAGCTGGAGGGGAGGACATGGGCAGAGCTGTCTGGGGAGGACATGGGTAGAGCTGCAGGGGTGGGGGAGGACATGGGCAGAGCTGGAGGGGAGGACATGGGCAGAGCTGCTACAGGGGAGGACATGGGCAGAGCTGGAGGGGAGGACATGGGCAGAGCTGCTACAGGGGAGGACATGGGCAGAACTGCTACAGGGGAGGACATGGGCAGAGCTGCTACAGGGGAGGACATGGGCAGAGCTGGAGGGGAGGACATGGGCAGAGCTGGAGGGGAGGACATGGGCAGAGCTGCTACAGGGGAGGACATGGGCAGAGCTGGAGGGGAGGACATGGGCAGAGCTGCTACATGGGGAGACATGGGCAGAGCTGGAGGGGAGGACATGGGCAGAGCTGCTACAGGGGAGGACATGGGCAGAGCTGGAGGGGAGGACATGGGCAGAGCTGCTACAGGGGAGGACATGGGCAGAGCTGCTACAGGGGAGACATGGGCAGAGCTGGAGGGGAGGACATGGGCAGAGCTGCTACAGGGGAGGACATGGGCAGAGCTGCTACAGGGGAGGACATGGGCAGAGCTGCTACAGGGGAGGACATGGGCAGAGCTGCTACAGGGGAAGACATGGGCAGAGCTGCTACAGGGGAAGACATGGGCAGAGCTGGAGGGGAGGACATGGGCAGAGCTGCTGGAGGGGAGGACAAGGGCAGAGCTGCTACAGGGGAGGACATGGGCAGAGCTGCTACAGGGGAAGACATGGGCAGAGCTGCTACAGGGGAGGATATGGGCAGAGCTGGAGGGGAGGACATGGGCAGAGCTGCTACATGGGAAGACATGGGCAGAGCTGCTGGAGGGGAGGACATGGGCAGAGCTGCTACAGGGGAAGACATGGGCAGAGCTGCTGGAGGGGAGGACATGGGCAGAGCTGCTGGAGGGGAGGACATGGGCAGAGCTGGAGGGGAGGACATGGGCAGAGCTGGAGGGGAGGACATGGGCAGAGCTGCTGGAGGGGAGGACAAGGGCAGAGCTGCTGGAGGGGAGGACATGGGCAGAGCTGCTACAGGGGAAGACATGGGCAGAGCTGGAGGGTAAGACATGGGCAGAGCTGCTTGCTTGCTTGTGTTCGTTGGCTTGAGCTCCAACGCGAAGTCCTGTATGTCGGATGAAGACATCCTGCTGTCCAACATCAGTGTGATGTCATACAGGACCTGAGGTTTGCGTGAGTATCCGTTGTCCCATGCCTGGCTTATTGGTGTGAAGATTGGTGGTTCCTCGCCGTACAGGCAGACACTCTCCGACTTCGGAGGAGTGGGCAGAGTGGAGGGGAGGACATGGGCAGAGCTGCCAGGTGATGACATGGGCAGAGCTGCTGGGGGGGGGGAGGACATGGGCAGAGCTGCAGGGGAGGGAGGACATGGGCAGAGCTGCAGGGGAGGACATGGACAGAGCTGCAGGGGAGGACATGGGCAGAGCTGGAGGGGAGGACATGGGCAGAGCTGGAGGGGAGGACATGGGCAGAGCTGGAGGGGAGGACATGGGCAGAGCTGCAGGAGATAGCTGAGGATAGCAGGGCTCGGGTTAAATTAGTTGAGGACCCATACATGTTGGTCAATGGCACTCCGAAGCCAGGGGTTCGGAACCAACTGACCACTGGAACTTTAAAATAGGTTCACGAGCAAGGACACTGCATTGCCAATTGGTTTGACCCCACCGTGCTCGGCCTCTTTTGGCAGAACGACAAGCCGCCTACTGAGAGTACCGCACAGAGCACTAACTCCTGAGTTCTAACGACGAACCCTAGGAGTGTCAGGAAAAATTGAGCACTTGGTCTGAACATCGCAGTTTGGAAACGAACTCGGCACCTTCAGCGTGAGAGGCAGACGGCTTAACCACGTCACAATGGAGACCTGCTCACACCCCCCCCCCCCCCCACGAAAAAAAAAACAAAAAAAAAAACAAACTTAAAACAAATATTTTCGGGCTGTTTGTGATTTACTAATCAAGTTTACGTTCAGTAGTTTGCCATTGTTGTCTGAAACGACCCACGCTTATACAATTGTATTAAACCCAGCGCAAGGCGGTCTGCTTTGAAATCGCCTGCAGCTGTGTTTGGAACGCGGTATACGGGCTTGCGAACAGCTTTCGTAACACCATCGTCGCAGCGCCGATATGGTGGTTATAGCAAATATACATGGGATAAGTAAGTAAGGAAGCCAATATTTTGGACAACAATCATCTTCAAATTAATATTTTATTTATGGCTGACTCAAATCACAGGATTATTAATCTGAGCCTGGTGATTGACCCTAATATAACTTCTCTTCTGATGATGAAGGGGTATGGTTAATGCTAGAATGGAAAGGAAGATATGACAGGTTTAGCCAAAGGGTAGGGAACTGACTTGATCCTAGACAATACTGCTCACTATCAACGGGGTAAACTGCAGGAAGGGGGTTAGTCACCGGCGCTGGGACTTTAGCTACTCCGCCCCCTCGGCGCCTTATGGCATCTGCGGAAGACAACAACAGGAACGACAACGACAACAGCAGCAGCAACAACAACAACAACAGAAGCAGCAACGACAACAGCAGCAGCAGCAGCAACAACAACGGCAGCAGCAGGAACAACAACAACAACAACAACAAGCCATTTGTACGAGGCTGGGTTGATTTCTAAGCAGTACAAATTAATCCTGCTTCTCCTGGCGCCTGAACCGCGACTACTGTCCAGGCAGTCAAGTGCACTAACTACTGTGTCACCACGGCTTCAAGCCATCACGTGATCATCTAAAATGGGAGCCGAGTTGCGTGGTGGCTCTCCCGCCAACTTAGTGGTCATGGTTCGATTCGCAGCTGGGCAAACTCAGATTTAAACACAACAAATATTGACCTGTTCCCCCCGGGTAGTCTCAGCCTAAAAGTGATACCAAGAATGTCTTGGAGAGTAAAGGCAGCAGTTGTGATACCGACCACATCAGCCACGAGTGCCGGTTTGTCTACAAAGATATGGATCTAGCACCACATGACTGATACTTTTTTTTCGCATATCCTTTACAGGACGTTGCAGTCAACACCAGCATTTTTCAGCTGCTGTTGATGTCTTGGCAAGTTTTACGTTCAGTAGTTTGCCATTGTTTCTCCGTAATCCCGTATACTCTCGTAAGTATCGTGACGTGCGCGAGAATCGGTGGCGGTTCTTTCCGCGTCGGTAACTTAGGGGTATGTGAGCCGGTCGCTCAGAAAACAATGGCAAACTACTGAGCGTAATCTTGCCAAGAAATCAACAACCAGCTGAAAGATGCGATGTTCGGTAAAGGATATGCGAACCAAAACAAAAAAAAGTTTGCCATTGTTTTCTGAACGACCGGCTCACATGCCGCCGTAAGTAACCAACTCAACGCGATCCGCTGCCGAATATCGCGCAGCTGCGTTTCGTACAAGATAATACTTTTTTAAGCGTGTAAAATAGTGCTTTCCTTATAGTTAAAGTTATTAACTTTTAAAATGGCGAAATAATTCATCTAATTTTGCAAACACTCACACATAGACGAATGCGCCATCTACTTTTCATTCAAGCAAAGCATTTTGATTGTCCACGGATCATTTTATATAGAATTACACAGTACGAAATCTGCTAATACATCAAATACTGCTGACATGACAGAGTGCAGCTTGGAAAGCACTAAATAGAATTCTATTGTACAGAACAAACTACAAATTATTGAATCTCGGCGAACCGTTAAAAACTGCATTACGTCCATGGAATGTTAGGAAGCAATTCAACACAACGAGTGACAAGATACGGTTTTGAGTTATGAGGTCTAGCTTTTTTTCTCCGCTTGAAATTACAAAAGGCACGCCATCATTGGTAACCAAAGCAACATAGGGCCACTGTTTGAGCAAATGGGCTCAATAAAATGGAGGCTTGTAGACATCGCAAAACGACATTACGAAAATGTCATGGCCTTGTGTTACAGAGAAGTGAGATTGAAACAAAGATGATGTGGTCATATTAATAAAGTTCACAAAGGTTAGGGGCGAGCAATGTGTGGGTGATGACTCGTCATGATTGGTCGTTACTTTAGGGTTCCAAACAGACCGTGGTCAAAATTGGAAAGAGGCGGAAATTTTGGCGGGTCCTCGACGTATAGCACAGACGTGTGATCTCTTGTCGCCGAGCTAGCAAACAGCAAAACAGCAGCATATTTTGTGTGTTGAGATTTCGAGGTCGGGATTGTGGTGTCAGATCGGGAGACAGTAAGGCTAATGGTATTTGGTGTGAAGGTGTCGGTCCTGAGAAAACAGAGGACCACTGGTCAAAACACAAGTGTTGTAGCACCTTTCCGAAGGTAATCCTATCCGCAGACTAGGTTTCCAGTCTGGATAACGTTGAGAAGATCGCCAAGCCTCTCCGCAGATGTGTAAAAGCTCACATGCCAGTACTGCATGCCCTGCTGGGTCATGTCCTTGGAGAGGGGAAGGAGACATCCGCAACACAGTTCCCGAGCAAAATATATTTCGATATCAGGCCGGGAGCAAAGTCTCTATAGACAAGGATAAGAAGTAGAAACACGAAGATCCACTAGACAATAGAAGTAGAAATAATCATATACACACACCAGCATGTGAACTTGTGTCTTCATCATCTTTTTCTTTCGGTCACTTGAAATTTGTCCACATATGTTGTCTCTTGTATGAACTTCACTTGTTTTTTTTTTGTTTTGTTTTGTTTAGTTCAGTCAGTGGTTCATGCGGTTTATCTTCCACTGCTGTTTCTCTAGGCAAGAAGGTTTGCCTAGATATGTCGTAATCTGGGCAGTCTTGGAGTATGTGATCTGCTGTCTGCGACGTCAATCCACATATTCACCAATCTTGAAGCTTGTATACATGTGGTTGCGTAATCTGTTGTGTCCCGTGGATTTTGTGAATTGCTGGTTAAACGGCAACGTAGGCGTATTTTGTCTGCGAGACCTTCTTATTTGAAGGTTGCGGGTTTGAATCATGTGTGTCCATAGCTGTTATGTTCTTTATTGTATAGTTTGGCAATTACTAAAATTTAATTGGACGGAAACGTGCACAAACAGATCCATCAAGCACGAACTCACGCTGGAGACGATTACACTATTATAAGATAAACGAAAAAGAGGGAGACTACTCAGATTCTGTGCCAAACAGTAGGTTTGACCAAACACAAATGGATGGCGGAATGGCAGATACGGGAAATCGCTTAAGACGATTAATCATCTCACGGCATATAATCAGATAAAACACGGAGAAGAGAATTAGAAAAAGGAGGTTAACAGTCAAGAAGATCGACTTCAATGCAGCGAGAGATAGGACGGTCTGGCATACGTTGGTTGGGGGTTTACTGAATAATCAATGTAAGAAGCAACATCACTGCAGTTGGTACACCCCCACACAAACTCGCTCTCCTCCTCAAAAGCTACCAAATTGTTTTGTTGTGATTATTTCAGTTAGCAATTTGATAAAAGTCCGCCTGGTATGTCAGGCTTGGAGTATCGGCCAGACCATCTACTCACTTCCTGAGAAAGGGACAATGCTGTAATGGGAGATAATGGGAAGAAGAAGATGGGAGGGGTGGGGGGGGGGAAGAAGAAAGGGGGGATGTAGGAGGAGGGAGAAGAAGAAGGGAATGAAGGAAGAGGAGGAAGGAAGAGGGGGAAGGAAGTGAAGGAAGGAGGAGGAGGAAGAAGAAGAAAAAGAGACGAAGAAGAAGAGCTATTTTACGGAATGTAGCTGTTACAACTACTTTGTGTGTTTATAGCTCTATAGCTTTGAGAAGTATTTTCTCTAGTTTGTGTATAGTTCTTAATCTTTTATAACTATTTAGTCTAGTCTCTCTATTGATCTATAATCATTTAATACTTTATACAGTGGATATATAGTTCTGTAGCTTTTATAACTATTTTCTCTAGTTTGTTAAAATTTAGTCTAGTTAACATTTGCAGATGATATTCTTGCATATAGGCAGGGGAGAGATAGGGAGCAAACAGCCCAGGACATACAGGCAACAGTAGACAAAGTGATTGACTGGTGCACTGAAATGAGTGCTGTCATCAACCCGGAAAAGGCGGCGGTGTTGTGGTGCTCTCTGGACAACAGGATTGTGAGAGATGATACCCCAAGCCTCGCGATAGATGGTAGAAGCGTCAACAGAGAGAACAAACTGAAGTATCTGGGAATCACATTTGACAGGAGTCTGTCCTTCAAGGACCATGTGGAGTCGGTTGTGACAAGATCTCAAAAGGGACTCGATGCACTTAAAACTATGGCTGCAATTGACTCAGCGCAGAGAATGCTTTTCACACTATACCAGCACTTGATCCTCTCAGTGATTGATTATGGACTAGGACTGCTCACTGTCTCAAAGAGTCAGCTGGTGAAATTAGAGCGCATACAGAATGAAGCGATGCGGGTCATTCTGGGATGGACCAGAGACACCACAGTAGTGTGTATGCGTTACATCCTTGGTCTGCTGACTGTTGCTGGTAGGCACAAGGTGATGCAGGCGAAGGCATACCTCAGAGTAGTTGCTGACACAGATCACCCGTTGCATGAGGCACTGGACACAGTTAAGGTTCAGCGACTGATAAGAGGGAAATCATGGATGGCTCAGGTGGAGGATACGATCAGACAGGTGTGCATCTTAGAGAACATCAGGCGAGGAGAGGAATGGGTCAGAGTGCCAGCGGAGCAGTCAGACTTGTGCAGAGTTATAATCACACTGAGCCGGGAGTGCAGGGAGTGGCCAGCAGGGGTTACGGAAGTGGAATTCAGTAACTAATTCAGGATAATGCTCGCCCGGGTGATGTGATTATATACACAGGTGGTTCGGTGTTGAGAGGCAGGAGAAGTGCCTGGGGGTTCATAGCAAAAGCTAATTGTCGCCGTTTGGTGCAGGAGAGCCTGGCATATGATACCACAACATCTAGATTAAGAATGGAGGTGGAAGCGATCAGTTCAGCTTTCCGCTGGATGGAGAATACGATACACACAAATATCGTGATTGTAACTGACTCAGAAAGCATGTTGACTAGGGTGAGGACAGGCAAGCTTCGTGCAGAGTGGCTTGCTTCGTTTCGGAAGTCACGGGTGACAAGCATTGTCTGGATCTTTTCTCCGGGGCATGCTGGTGTGCTGGGGAATGAACAGGCGGACAGATTGGCTGGCTCTGCAAAACTTGGTGGAGTATTGATGCATGATTAGGAAGACATGGTTGCGGCCTTGTGGGAGCACTTGTACATCTCGGAGGAGCAAATGGATCACCATGGTCTGGCAAGAGTGCGACAGCGAGGGGTGACGAGCGGATCTGGCCGACGATCGACGCTCAGAGGAAAGGCGAGACTGACATATAATCAGATTGCTACTGGTACTATTAGTGTTGGAACTCTTCGCTGGCTGCTGAGGATGGGGATGGAGCGCTTATGGGAATGCCCCGAATGCTGTGATGTCGGTTCCTAAATCAATCAATCAATCTCTAATTTGTGTATAGTTCTTAATCTTTTAAAACTATTTTATGTGCCAGCCAGCTCCAAGGATTAATTACACAGTGCCGAATATCAAAGTGAATGGTCATAGATTAAGTGTTGTGGACATATTCACCTATCTTGGCAGCACTGTGTCACAAGCTGCCACAATTGATGACGAAGTGAATGCAAGAATCTCCAAGGCCAGCGCGGCCTTTGGCAGACTGTACAAGAATGTATGGGACAGAAATGGAATAAGCCTGCAATTAAAGCTGAAAGGCTACAAAGCAGTCGTATTATTCACATTGCTATATGTTTGTGAAACCTGGACTGTTTACAGCGACATGCTGGGAAAATAACCACTTCCACACAGTCTGCCTTAAGAAGCTATTGAAGATTAAATGGCAAGATAAGATCCCAGACACTGAAGTCCTAGAAAGAGAGTCCATGGCCAGTATCCACACTATGCTAATGAAGAACCAGATTCACTGGGCTGGTCACTGGACTCGTATGCCAGATCACAGGCTCCCTAAACGAATTATTTACGGCGAGCTGCGTTGTGGTAAATGCTCCCAATTCTGTCAGAGGAAACGCTTTAAAGATTCTCTGAAGACCTCACTAAAAGCTTTTGGAATTCATCACGACTTCGGAGACTGCTGCCTAAGACCGAAATTCGTGGCGTACATCATTACACAAGGTTGCAGTAACTTGTGAAGAAAACAGGATTGCAAGAGCTGTGGAAAAAAGGCTGGAAAAAAAAAAAAAAAACACTGCAGGAGATCTTCCTCCTGGAAAGACAAAGAATATTTCGAGCCAAAATAGGCCTTACCAGCCATCTTAGAACTCAGGGCTCCATACTTTCAATCCCACTGGATGAAATGAATGGTCATTATCATTCTTGGTGGACAAATAACATAACTGTTTAGTCTAGTCTCTGTATTGATCTATAGCATTTATAACTTTATATATTGGATGTATAGTTCTGTAGCTTTTATAACTATTTCCTCTAATTTGTGTATAGTTCCTAATCTTTTATAACTATTTAGTCTAGTCTCTGTCTTGGTCTATATAATTTTTAACTTCATCTAGTCGAAGTATAGTTCTGTAACTTTTATAACTTTATCTAGTGGATGTATAGTTCTCGAGCATTTATAAAATTATCTTGTGGATGTGTAATTCTGTAGCTTTTGTAATTATATCTAGTAGGTATGTGGCATTGTAGCATTTTTAACTATATCTAGTGAGTGTATAGTTCTATAGCGTTTATATATATCCGATACAGTGTTTCTGAACCGGTGGGGACCCCCCCCCCCTCAGGGGTGGGGGGGGAGGGATTTTAGGGCTTCGGGGGGGGGGGGGAATTAAGATTATTTCAAGATCGCGTTAATACAAGAACAGATTATTTGCTATTGTTTTTCTCTCCACACTTTACAGTTCTGTACTTCTCGCCCTTCTTAAATTCGTTTTATAACGTAAATTAGACCCACAAATCACGTTTTATGTAGACATCTAGACTTGTTCTAGTGTGTACTATTAAATTTAGCTTTCATTTTTACGTATACTGTGTAGGGGCGGGGGGATTTATAGGGAGGATATACGAAAATGGGGTGGGGAGGGGGGGGGGGAATGACATTATGAACATATGGTGAAGGGGTGCACCTTATATATATAAGGGGCGTTCATTTGAGATCCTTTCGTGCCACATGGCGCGTACTTACGTACGTTGAACATGATCATGTCATAGTCATGTGATAAGTACTGACCAATGAATAAAAGAGCAAGGGCTTATCGTCCCATGATGCCCAGATTCTGTTTCTGTCCGTTGAGAAAATGGCCGGGTTGATACCAAATCCGTCAAAAGAAGCTTATAGAGCGGTGATTCAGTGTCTTTCATTTGAAGGATTTCGACCAGTGGATATTCATCGAAGAATGCAGGCATCGTACGGTAACAAATGTGTGTCGAAGACAATAGTGACAGACTGGGCACGAATGATTCGGAAAGGACGTCAGTTCACGGCAGATCTTCGATGGCTTGTTCAAGCGCATATTGTTGCAACAGGGAAAAAAACCATCGCCAAAATTGGTGCAGCAGTACAGATGAACCGTTGTCGAAACATACGTTCACTAGCGAAATAATTTGATGTGTCAATTGGGACAATTCAAAAGGTCGTTCGTAAGAAACTGCAATATCAGAAGGTGTGTTCAGTGGGTACCACGGATGTTGCCCGACCACCAAAAAGAGGAACGCATGGGATGGTGTTTGAACCACTTGCTGCGTTACAGAGTGGAGGGTGATGCATTTCTCTTCCGCATAGTGGCAGGCGATGAATCACGGTGACACCACTTTGAGCCGAGCAGCAAAAGAGAGAGCATGAAATGAAAGCATGCTGGATCACCAAAAGCCAAAATATTCAAGGTACAGGTTTCCGCTGGTAAGGTTATGCTGAGCGCATTTTTTTTTAAACCATGAAAGGCTATTGTTTTCCGACTTTAAAGAACCTGGTGTCAACATCAACTCTACTCACTACTTGCAAACACTAGATAATCTGCAAAAAGCTATCAAGAATAAACGAACCGGTATGTTTTCTTGCGGTGTGATTTTGTTGCACGATAATGCTCGTCCGCATGTCGCAAAGATTGTGCAGGAAGCATTAGCAAAGAAGAAATGGGAAATTCTGCAACATCCAGCCTATAGTCGTGATTTGTCACCATGTGATTTTCATTTGTTTGGACTTCTTAAAAAAAAGCTCTCAATTGGCAATGATTTCACACAGATGCAGACGTAACGAACGCGGTTAACACTTGGTTCAGTGAGCAACCACAATCTTTTTTAATATCCATTTTAATTAATCCTAATATTATGGGTGTATACTTCTATAGCCGGTCTCCCTGGACGAGGAGTTAGCAGCTTTTTCCGTAACCCCGAATACTCTAGTGGATGACGAAAGCGCACGAGAATTGGAAGCGGTTCGAGTAGCGCCAGTGACTTATGAGAGTATGGAGCCCGTCGCTCAGAAAGCAATGGGAAACTACTGAGCGTAATCTTGCCAAGAAATCAACGGTCAGCTGAAAGATGCTGGTGTTGACAGCGATGTCCTGTAAAGGATATGCAAAACTTATTATTATTATACTTCTATTGCTTTAATATATATCTTTGGGTGTATACTTCTATAGATTTTATATATCTAGTGTGTGAATACTTCATTACATTTTACAACTATTTTGTCTAATGTGATCTTTGATATCCACTTTTGGTACTTATCTGCTCACTTACTGTACATTCTTGTGGCTATTAGCATGCCAGGTTATTCTTCCCCACGACGTTTATAAAACACATCGCTCCGACATTCCAGCTTTACGAACTGCTCATAAAGTTATAGATAATGTGGTGGTGTCCCCATGACTACCGCGTGCATGTGGCTGATTTGTAAACTCTTTCTCTGACAGTACTTCGCGTCTGTCGGAACAAGTGAGTGCCTTGTTCTACAAATGAGTGCCTTGTTCTAATCAGGCGATCACATTGGCACATGCCACGAACTACAAGATTGCTCGTTCGTTCTAGGATTGGTCAGTCGATTCAAGATGTACACTATTTTCAGAGATTCACAGGAGTCGTCGCTGGAGCTACGGAGTTCGTGATCTATGTGAAGCTTTCAGCAGGAAAGAAGACCGAGTCATGTGAGATAGAACACGGTCCAATGAAGTTAATCCTCTGCCTTTAACTTGTAATTATAGTGTTGTTTTTTTCTTTTGCCCCAATATAAACATCCATATCTCAGTAACCAACTGAGGGAAAATTATGAGATGTTCACCCAACAAAAATTTTTTTGTTCTGGAGATTTTACAGCAGATTTCAAAGTTTGTTTATATGCGGTATATAATTTACGGGTCTGAGATGAAATTCATAATTTTAAATGTATTACAGCGTAGCCAGACAATCAGCGCTCAATGTTGAAGATTGTACGTGTTTTGAAGGGATTGGCCGTATGCCAACTCCCCGATTTGTTCAAACTAGGACTGTTCAGAGGTGTCTCAAAATGTGGATTATTTCATGATTAATATGTTGTTGTTTTTTTTTTTTTTTTTTTTTTTTTTTTTTTAAATCTTATCACTTATCGCTAACATTGAAATGTGTGAATATTTTTCAATGGGATTTAATGCGAAATTGTATACTTCAAAGAATCGCTATGACGTTGTACACATATTTTTCTCAAGAAGCTGATCGCAGGAAACTGTTTTATACTATTACAAATTCCGAAAAAAGAACAGTGCATGCATTGGGTTTGAGTAAACGGTAATTTCGTCGATGGGTGCAAGAATCTGGAATTAAACCACCACGCAATAACAAAACGGTAGGTAGAAAGATTATTGTAGACAGCTTTGACAAAGATGTCATAAGGCGAGCTATTATAAAAATCCTGTAAAAAGTCGCTTAAAATTCGACAGGGTCGACTTCATTGCACCGGGTTCTATCCCATATAGCTCGGTCTCTTTCGGCAGCGCGGAAAGCATCGCACAAAGCACGAAGTCCGCAGCTCTAGCGACGACCCACAGAAGTCTCCGAAAAATTTTAACTCGTGAACCGAAGGATGCGGCCTGGAATCGAACCCACGACCTTTGGAGCCCGAGTCAAAAGGCTTGACCACTTCGCCACGGAGCATCCTAAAATTATAAACATTTTGGATTTTATATCCAGGATTATGCAGCATTATAAAAATGCTGGATGCCAAAGAAACAGTGATTGTAAGAAAACTTAGGCTGTGGTTCAGAAATAACAATAACATAGAGCTATCCAAAACAACTTTGTGGAAAATTATAAGGACATTATCTTCACTATTTGAAAGTACAAGGGCGGTAGAAATAATCTTTGCGAGCAACCGCATTTAGGAGCCATGAGAAGCAGATACCTACGTGAAATAAGGGAAATGCGCAAAGAAAATTATGGCATAGTGTGTTTGAATGAAATGTGGATCAATGCACACCACACAAGTGATAAGGAATGGCAATCAGTGGATGGGCAGATAAAGCGATATGTGCCCAGTAGTACAGGACAGCTTTTGGTCATGGCCCATGCTGGTAATACGCATAATGGCTTACAAGAGAATGCTGGGCTCGTGTTCGTATCAAAGCATACAGACAATACCGATTATCATAATAAGATGAATGGTAAAGTATTTAGAGATTGGCTCGAGAATACAGTGCTTCCATCCCTAGATAGACCGTCGTGTCCAATTATGGACAATGCATGATATCAATGTTGTTGCCCAAGAAGACAAAATAACTACAGCATCGAGCACAAAGGGAGCAATAAAGATATGACTCCGAATGGAAAACATACCATTTCCAGAAACGTATTTCTAGCTAGAATTGTTGTCCCTGGTAAAACAGACGCCAAAAAGCAAGAAATATCAAATCGACAAGTTGATAGAAGAGCATCGTCATGGGTGCTTGAGACTTCCGCCGTACCATTCTCATTTTAACCCTGTAGAACTTGTGTGGGCTAAAATTAAAGGACAGGTGGCAGCTGACAATACTATATTCAAATTGTCTGACGTCAGGATACTAATCCAGTCCTCGCTATTAAATATTGATAAAAGTTACTGGAAACATATGAGGACCATGTGTTGAAAGAGGAAGAGGATTATTGGAGAAAGGATGGATTGAATTTTATGCAACCGAGAGCATACTGGAATCGTCCGACACTGATTAAGGTCTGAGCAGATCGCAGACCTTAATCCACGTGCACACCAACTGGGATGTTGTGCTACAAATATTCAGAAGAATTGCAGGCTCTAAACATTACAGCATCAGCATAATGTCAATGGCAACAGTTTGTATTCCACAGTGAAGAATTTTCAATTCCGCAAGCCCTCAGCCGTGACAAACAACTGGTATTGAAAACTCTCTCTCTCTCTCTCTCTCTCTCTCTCTCTCTCTCTCTCTCTCTCTCTCTCTCTCTCTCTCTCTCTCTCTCTCTCTCTCTCCCTCTCTCTCTCTCACTCACTCACTCACTCACACACACACACACACACACACACACACACACACATACACACACTAAACGCATTGAATACCAACAGAAGAGTAATATTGCGGTGGAAACTGGCATATTGTGGCATAACAAGAAACATGAGAGCAAACACGTTGTCAAATTAGGGGACAACACACGTGCATACGAATCAATCTATAAACTTCAATGAAAAGAGGACCAACATCTTGGTCGTTAAGAAGAAAGCCCACTACAGAGACACTGACAACTATTTTCATAGTGCAAAACAGGTAATCATGTTCCGTCTCTGAACGGTAAACAGCAGAGTAGACACTCTTTCACGAAGACTCAAAGCGGGTCTGTCACCCATGTGTACGTGTGAACAAACTACACAGACAGCTGAACAGATCCTTAAAAATGGAAACATGATAACTAAATTGCGGTATCATTTCTGCTCACTCCATACGCACATTAACGCACAGCTATTTGGAAGCTTTCACGAACTGAATATAAAAAGCTAACACGAATACGTGTGTACACATTATTAACCAGCTGCTGAAGAAACAAGAAGGAAATGAAAAAAAAGGTAAGAAATATATTTCTTCTACTTTCCTGTCAATTTACAAATTATTTACCCCATGCCTCTGTAAATTCTCTGTCTTTACTAATATTACACATTGCACCCCTCTCGGGATTCTCCGTGGTGAAGTGGTCAAGCTGTCTGACTCGGGCTCCGAAGGTTGTATGTTCGATTCCGGGCGGCGTCCTTCATTTCACGAGTGCATTTTTTCGGAGACTCCTGAGGGTCGTCGCTGGAACTACGGAGTTCGTGCTTTGTGCGACGCTTTCCGCGCTGCGGAAAGAAACTGAGCCAAATGGAATAAAAACCCGGTGCAATTCAACCGACCCTGTCGATATTAAGCTACTTCTTTCATTGCACTCACTTCCATACGAATCCGGATACGCCTTGTGTGTCATCTGAACTGGCGGGGCTTTCATTACTTAAACATAAATTTGTTAGCGAGGAATCACTAGTTTTTCAGCAAAATATCAAAGAAATGTCGCCGCTTTCTATGATTTAAGGTGCTTTTGGACCTATTAAAGACATATTCCTTGGGTGGGGGTAAATATAAGACAGCTGAAAAAATTTCATAACTATGCAACAGCTTTCAAAATAATTGATCCTGAATGAAGGCATTCTTTTCGGGACATACTATAAGAGAAGTCATCCACTTATTCTGTGCCGCTATCCACATATTAGTTTACTTTAGTTAGTTTAGTCGTTGGATCAACATCACGGCACACGGTTTAACCCATAAGTGCTCCGTTTTCCTCCTAACTCAAACCTGAGTCTGGAGAAACTCAGCTCAATGCACGAAGTCCGTTGCATCGGCGAGGATCCTGAAATACTTTGGGTAGATTTTAAACACTAAATTTTGCCCGGGCAGCGCCATTAGGCTACTCTTTTTCGATTTCCAACTTCCAAGGGATTTTTTACGTGCGCAACAATATACACGGGCGTCTGATCTCACTACCCAGAGAACAGGGGAAATTTTATTACTGGAAGTCCTGGTGGATTTTTTAAACACATCCCGGTCCTCACCGGGGCCTGAACCCGGGACCTCCAGCACTCGAGGCGGACACCATAACTAGAGACCACTCAGCCCCCCCACTTATCCACATATTCCAGTGGATACTCGATCTCCTGTTATGCAATTATTCTCGTGGATACTCGGTTTCCTGTTATCCACTTATTCGGGTGGATACTAGATCTCCTGTTGTCCACTTATTCTGGTGGATACTCGATCTCCTTCCTTCACTGAGCGAGGTCCGCTTCCCACCTCTAGCATGTACAGCAGTGAGGTTTCCGTTAAGTGAGCTTAGCCTGAGTTCTACTGAGATTAATACTGTAACATTTAATTATCCTCACACAAACATAGAGGTTGGATTGAGCGAAAGGTTAATAGCGCTCGCTATTAATTTTCCTGTGTGTTGATTACGAAGTATTACAGGGTGTATTGTTAATGAGGGTGCAGTGTTTGAAAATACTGCCGGTCCATGTTTCGTATTCACCCTCTGTAAAGTTCATGCAACATTATAGGTAAATACAAAACTTGGACCGGCAATATTTTCAAACACTGCACAGTCATTAAAAGCACACACTGTAGGGCCATTCCCTACCCTGGACAGTTAAATTTAAATGTTGACTTCTCGTTCGGAAAGGGTTGACAAACTATTAAACATAAAATTTCAAAGAAATTCAACCTGGGGTTGATCGCAAAGTCCTGCAAAGGACATTCAATATGTACAACAACAACAACAACAACAACAACAACAACAACAACAACAACAACAACAACAACAACAACAACAACAACAACAACAACAACCAAGAAAAGAACACACAAACAGACTTACCTCTACGTTGAAAACTCTATTAAGCCACAATCCACACTGAAGGTAAACTGTTGCCGGTGACGTTTTCACAAATTCCGAAGAAACAAAAGCCCGAGGATTAACAACAAGTGAAGTGAGCTGGTAGTGTCCCAAGTGAAGAAGACGACGACCGTGTCAACTGTAGACCTGGCGCGAAGATTGTAGCGGATTAGGACAGATGACCCTTGCTCATGGCGTTCCCGGCCTGGACTCGATGTTTGCCGAGTGGTCAGTCTCTGTGTTTGAGGATAAACTTGGAACTATAACTGGCGGGCTGGAGGTGACAACCGGAAATGGATCAGACTGAGATGTGCGCGTGATTCGAGCGTTGTTTTGGGAGAAATATAAAAATAATCTCACATCTAAAGCAATGTTTGTTCCCCCCTACCTCGTTCGATTTGAGCTCGAGCGTAGTCCGTACTGGACTGATGTTTGCGTGTGGGCCAGTTGTCCCTATTAGTGTCCCTCGCCATCAGGCGAACCCCTAAGATTTCTTAGGTACAGTACCTGTTGCCGTGTGTTGCCGGGGCCCATAAGGGAAGCGAAGAATAGTAACACTGTTGCCTTCCACGCATGTCGTAAGACGCGACTAAGGTGACTTGGGCTGAGACTTAGTCTACAGTCTATTGGGACTTCCGGTCCCCAACATGGCGGATAGGCATTTAAACCGTTAAGGCCTCTGGAGTGTTTACGCTTGTGGCTACGGTTTGCATTCGCAATTTCCTCATGTTGGACTGGTAGTGCATGGTTCCGTCTTCCTGCTACTGAGTGAGTGCGTGGCGCGACACTGTGAGCTGAAGTATGGAACGATGGCGGCCGCTATTTCTGAATTGACTGATTTTTCTTTTCGGTTCACAAGTGCATTTTTCAGGAGACTCCTGGGAGTCATCGCTGGAGCTACAGAGTTCGTGCTTTGTGCGACACTTTCGGCGGATCGTCTTGCGAAAAGAGACCAAGCCATATGGGATAAAACCCGAGCAAATGAAGTCTTTCTGGAGGACCTCTGTATTGGCATTCTGGTGGTGGCATTATGCACAGTGTACCTGTGCGGGAGGTTGGCTTGCCGATACTCCTGTCTATTTCATGCTCACAGCGGGCAGTGAGGAGCATTTTGTGTGTTATTCACTGGCACAGGAACGGAGCATAATGGGGATGACCCGTTGCCGTGAAGTTGGAACCGCGACTAACTAACTAATAAAGTACAGTATTTGTAATTTACGTCTCCAAGTCAAGGACAGAATGTTTCCGTGGCGAAGACTGTACGGACGCGGTTCGTGATTCCGCATACCGGCGTTAGAAACACAGCTGCGCACTATTTGACAGCAGACCGCATTGCGCTAGGTTTTTTTTTTAACGAAACGGTATGAATGCCGGTCGTTCAGAAAGCAAAAGCAAACTACTGAACGTAAACTTGTCAAGACATCAACAACAGCAAAACATGCTGGTGTTGACTGCAAACGTCATGTAAAGGGATTTGCAACTAACTAAGTCAAGGACGAAAAGTCAATAATTAAGTCAAATAGACCGGTGTAAAGCAATGTAATTTAGATAGTAGGTGTTGTAATCAGTGGTGGTGTGCCAGCGGGTTACCTTGCCCTATGGCAAGTGGGCCAAATGTGCCCCCGATGAAGTGGGTCCCCTTAACTGATTCAGTTTTGTTTGGTTTAGTCAACATCACGGCACACGGGTGTAACCTATAAGTGCTCCGTTCTACTCCTAACTCAAGCCTGAGTCTGGAGAATCTCAGCTCAGTGCACGAACTCCGTAGCACGGTGAGGGTCCTAAAATACTTAGGGTAGATTTTGAACTCGAAATTTTGCCCTGGCAGCGCCGTTAAGCTAATCTTTTTCGATTTCTGAACGAAACAAGCGATTTTTTACGTTCTCATCAATACATACGGGCGTCCGATCTCACTACCCAGAGATCAGGGGACATTTTGTTACTAGAAGTCCACGTGAAACAATCCCGGCCCTCACTGGGGCTTGAACCCGGGACCTGCAGCACTCGAGGCAGACACCATACTTCGAGACCACTCAGTCCCCACTTATTCAGTGCGGAATGATAATATATCGCCATATTAGCGTAATCGCTTCGTTTTAAAAAAAATTTTTGTTTCTTGATGTTTTCCGTAATTTCAATGTTCAGTGAACGGACATTTACATGCAATTAATAATACTTGTTCCTTTGATTGTGTACCAGGCTTGAGCAAAACCTACGTCTTGATTTGTATCAGTGAATTAGTTAAATTATAGATAACATGTTACAGATGCTAATGATCCTTTTGTCCTGGCAACCAGTATTCATAGACCCAGTCCGCCACTGATTGTATAGGGCAGTGGTTCTTAACCTTTTTTGGCCCATGCACCCCTTCACCATATGTTCAGAATGTCACCCCCCCCCCTCGTATTTCCTCCCTATTAATCCCCCCCCCCGCCCAACACAGTATACGTAAAAATTGAAGCTACTTTTAATAACACATACTAGAACAAGTCTAGACGTCTACAAAAACGTAATTTGAAGGTGTACTTACGTTATAAAACGAATTTCAGAAGAGCGAGAAGCACAGAACCGTAAAGTATGAGGGGGAAAACAATATCAAGTAATCAGTTCTTGTATTAATGCGATCTGGAAATAATCTTAATTCTCCCCACACACAACCCCCCCCCCCCCCCCCACGGAAACTCTAAAATCCCCCTCCCCCCTTAGGGGGGGGGAGGGGGGATTCCCCACCTGTTGAGAACCACTGGTATAGGGTATATATTTTTTTTATGCCTGTGGGGGTTTTTGAAAATATTGCCGTTCCAAGTTTTGTATTCACCCTCTGTGGAGTTCATGCAACATAAAAGGTAAATACAAAACTGGAACGGCAATATTATCAAAAACTCCACAGTCATTAAAAATACACCCTTTAGTAAACTAGGGATATCAGTCCAACCACAAGCAACATTTCACATGAACACTTTTTTGCACAATGTATGTTTGTTTGTGACTTGGTGACAACTGGTAAGATCGAGGGGAACAGACCAAGGGGAGGACCTAGAAGCAAATACCTGGATGGCGTGGCCTTGTGGCATGGTCGAGACAGAAACACAGATTGATCCACGACTCTGGTGATCGAGTGAGATGGCAGAACATGACCGCCCACACTTACCGGCATGGCACATGATGGATGGATGGATGTTTGTAGAGGCAAGAAAACATGTTCTTAACAGATGCTGTGCAAAACAAAACGTAAACTTGGACCAAACCAAAATGGATGGTTGTATTATGTGTCTATTGTCTCATGTCTGTTGTCTCATTTGTTTGTTGTCCTATATGTCTTTTGTCCCACATGTTTGTTTCCCCATATGTCTTTTGTCCCGCATGTTTTTTAACTTATATGTCTGTTGTCCCATATGTCTTCTGTCTTATATGTCTGTTGTCTCGTATGTTTGTTGTATCAACGGATCCCTTTTGCGATGACAAATCTGTCCTTGTCTGCTTGAGTCAGTCGTTGCTGTAGTGTGTTGGGTAATGGTCATTGTGGTTTCCACTTGTTCAACATGGGTGTTATCTGCGAGTGGTTGGGGGGGGGGGAGAAAAGGGATAATACACAGACAAGCAGACAGATAGACAGACGGATGAATGGACGGACGGATAGACAGAAAGAAAGACAGACAGATAGAAATGTTGTTCCCCCCATCATTATCCATTTAATGAAACCAACCAAATATTTGACAATGGGCGCTGGCAAGGGAGGGAATTAAACAGCGGACTAGGTAGTTTTCCGCGCCGTTTTAAGCTCAATCGGATTTGGTGGCGGACTATTTTTGGGACATTTTGTTGTCTGCAAACAGTGATCACAGAGACACATGCACACCCACACCAAGAGATTCATTAACATTCGCGGCTGGGAAAGTAGAGTACCGCCTCAAGCTAGCAAGGATGTTTGTTTTCTTCGTAGGCGTATCCACAAATATTGTTTGTTGTTGCAAATTTTCAGCATCATGTATAGAACAATGGCAGCTGTTTGCTACTACTTTCAGCTCAGTAGCGGCGCCAAAAGACGCATGTAGAACTGTCATCATTATCATGTGCCACACGGTCATTCTCGCCATCTCACACGATCACCAGAGTCATGGATTAATTGACGAAATAAGATTTTCCAGGCATCTGCAAAGAAGGTAGTTTGCCGTGGCTTTCCTTTTTAGCAGTGACCAAACTGGTCGATGACCATAGTCATTGTCTCCAAAAAAGAGATCCTCTGCCTGCCGTCATGAAATTGGAGAGCATAACCTACAGCTATCTAGATTGATGTTTTCAGCAAACCTTGCCTCTTCCAAGTCTTGCTCTTCAGTCCCTTCCATCACCTGCACCCCTGGCGTAACTTAACCCTGATCGAGGGGGGGGGGGGGTCTAAACGGGTGTCCAATAAGCTAGCATAAGAAAGGAGGTACCTTTCTACTCCTTTGATAGGACCCCTATCCCGCCGCCCAATTCACTTCCCCGTAAGCTTGCTCAGATTGTCCTTCCCAAGCAAACGGCATTAAACAGAAAGTTCAGTGTCTCAGGAGTAATTGAACTAACAGAACACATTAATTAAAAGGTATTGACTGACACGTTTAAACAGGAAGCGTTCGTTGTCTCGGATGGCTGTGTGAGGTGCACCAAAATGGGATCTTCCCAGCCAACGTGAGTTAGCGAGGCAGGCGTTTCGAGAATGTAACCGCATCGTGCAGCCAGGGTCGTGGTTTGAGCGGGCAAAAGAGCAAAATTTTTACGACCGTTCGACAAAGTCTCGATAAGCGCCCACTCTCTCTCTCTCGATGAGTAGTAGGCCTGCAATCAGTAAGCTGGTATAGCTTTTTTTTTTTTTTTTCGGTCAGTCCTGCCGGCGTAGCTTGAAAGCTCGTCGGTAGGCGTCCAGTGGTTTTGCATGTATCACCTTCTACCGGGTGGGCGCGCTTTAGCGATGCTACTCTTGGCTTGCGTGTGCGTGAACGTCTATCCTGTCAGTCGCCATGTGCACTTGTGCGCTGGTGAGGCTCAACGGTAAATCGGGAGATCTGTTCGCAACCTAGACGAGCAATATCTTCTGTGGGCAGCTTCTCGCCTCATATGCGTGTGGTCTGTTCTGGCGGTCAGTCCGTCTTCGGCGAAGGAAATCCTGTGGATCCTATCAGTAATCATACGCTCATTGCTTGTCGCTACGCTTGTCTTAAAACTGAAAATTAAAGGAATTGACGGAAGGGCCGTTTGCGCGAGGCTCTCGAGAGCCAATATATACAGGGATAACTGGCCGTGGCAGCCTAACGTCCACTGTACTATATACAGGGATAACTGGCCGTGGCAGCCTAACGTCCACTGTACTATATACAGGGATAACTGGCCGTGGCAGCCTAACGTTCACTGCATGTGTGTCCGTCTTCCAGTCGTCTTGCCATGCTCGCCAGTGGAGCCAGATGGACACAGACGAGAGAGCGGGGACGACGGAGCTGCGCGACCACTACCTCGCTATATAAAACTAAAGCGCAAGTCATTCGTTCCTCATCAAAAGATGCAGTGTAATGAATGGTCCTCGTCATTCATGATGGACGAACATCGCAGACAGGAAGGTGAAAGAAGTCGATATTAGGAGGCTGAATAGACAAAAGAAAAATGAAGAATGAAAAGTAACACCCGAATGAAGGCATGCTCGAAGCCTAACATCTCTCCATCTCTCTTTTAAAATAAAGTTTGTTCGTTCGTTCGTTCGTTCCAACTGTAGTCACCAGGTCCAGCAATGAGTAGTCTGTCTACCTCTCTCTCTCTCCAACTGTAGTCACCAGGTCCAGCAGTAAGTAGTCTATCTACCTCTCTCGTAGGAGATTGTGTGGGTTGGGGGATGGGTGTGTAATGGGTGTGGGGGATGAGTGTGGGGGGGGGGGGTCTGTGAATGGGATATGTTTGTGTGGGTGGGAGTGTGGATGGGGTAAATGTGAGTGGGTGGAGGATGTATGTGTGGGTGGTGAGGATGTTTGTAGGTGGGGGATGTGTGTGTGGGTGAGAGATGTGTGGGCGGGGATGTGTATGAGGAATGCATGTGAGGGATGTGTGTGTGTGTGTGTGTGTGTGTGTGGGGATGTGTTTATGGGTGGAGTTTTGTGTGGGAAGGGAGATGTGTGAGAGGTGGGGGAGGTGTGGGATGTGCAGGTGGATGACGGATGTATGTGAGGATGGGGGATGTGTGTTTGGCTGGGTGGTTGGGGTGTGTGTGGGTGGGAGGGTATATGAGAGATGCATATGTTGATGAGCGGGTGGGTGATGTGTGGGTGTGATTGCCCACAGTAGGTGCATGTGAAAACATGGTCATTTCCACCATTTTGCACCATCTTACGTCTCTCACGCTCTGTGTGTGCTTTATCTGCAATCATTTTCTCCTTTGTCTTTATTCCATTTCTGATAGTTGCCCTCCATGCAACACGTTCAGCGGCGACGTGTTCCCATTGATGCATTATCAATGCCTGTATCAATCATGTCCCGCTTACACACATCTTTGTATCGTAGTAGAGGCCGACCCTGAGATCTCCTACCCATCTGTAATTCACCAAAAAAGATGTCCTTTGGTATTCTACCATCATCCATCCTCCTAACGTGTCCTATCCATCTAAGTCTACGAAGACTGAGCATGGAATACACCGCCACACAACCTGATCTTTCCAATACTTCAGTATTTGTGATTTTGTCTTGCCACTTAATACCAAGTATTCTTCGCAGACACCGCATATGAAAGCTGTTTAAACGTTTCTCTTGGCGTGAGTAAGTTGTCCAGGTTTCACTGCCATAAAGAAGAGTACTAAGGACACAGGCTTGGTAGACGAGGACTTTTGTTTTGGCAGCAAGCTTCCTGTTCTCCCTGACTCTTTTTGCTAACATGTTCATTGTTGTTGCTGCCTTACCAATCCTGATGTTGATTTCCTGATCGAGGGATAATTTGCTAATTACCTCTGATCCTAGATATGTAAAATGGTCTACTATCTCCAGTTCGGCGTCGTCAATAAAGATTGATGGTACATCATGTGCACCTTGTGACATAATCTGTGTCTTCTTTTTGTTAATTGTTAAACCAAATTCAGAACAAGCATTGGAGAATGATGATAGTAGATGTTGTAATTCTTCCTCAGAGTGGGTCGTAATCGAAGCATCATCCGCAA
Source organism: Cepaea hortensis (assembly GCA_963921405.1). Classification (NCBI taxonomy): domain Eukaryota; kingdom Metazoa; phylum Mollusca; class Gastropoda; order Stylommatophora; family Helicidae; genus Cepaea; species Cepaea hortensis. Next base: position 12,194,956 of record OY992892.1, read on the forward strand.
AAAGCAACTCTCTGATAAGTACCCTGCTAATTTTGGTCTTGGCCTTCAATCTCTGAGCATTATAGAGGCCACCATCTGAGCGTGAGTGAATGTATATACCATCATCCTGATCACGAAAAGCATATTTCAGCAGAAGTGAAAAGTATATTCCAAAGAGGGTGGGGGATAGTACACAACCTTGCTTAACTCCACTCTTGATTTCAAACTCTTCTGAAGTTGAGCCATCAAACTTGATTATACCCTTCATGCCTGTGTGGAACGATTCCACAATGGACAGAAGAGTTGGTGGGCAGCCAATCTTCTTTAGTGCTTTGAACGGACCCTCACGACTGACCAAATCGAATGCCTTTGTGAGGTCGATGAAGGCAATAAACAGTGGCTGATTTTGTTCCCAGCATTTTTCTTGCATCTGTCGCAATGAGAATATCATATCAATTGTAGACCGGTTCTTACGGAAGCCGCACTGTGATTCGGGGTAGACTTGATCTCCCAGGACTTGAAGTCTGTGCAGGACAATTATGGCAAATACTTTCCCAACAATACACAGAAGTGAGATACCCCTATAGTTGTTACAGTCGCTCCGATCTCCCTTGTTCTTGTACAGCGTTATGATGTTTGAATCTTTGAAATCCTGTGGGACTTGTCCTTCTCGCCAGCATAGCTCTATTAGCTGGTGGATCTGTAGAGCGAGTGTGTCTTGCCCACTCCTGATTACCTCTATTGGAATCCCATCCTTACCTGGAGCCTTGCCAGATGCAAGCTCATTTATAGCACACTTAACTTCTGTTATATTGGGAAGTGTGTCCAGGTGGTCAAGAGTTGGCAGGGCCTCTATGGCGTTGAGGGCATCATCCACTAGCTTGGTCTCACTTGAGTAAAGCTCTAAATAGTGCTCGACCCATCTATCCATCTGCTGTTTCTTATCAGTGATGATTTCTCCAGTCAAGGTTTTCACCGGTGCACTTCTTTTGATCATTGAACCACAGGTTTTCTTTATCCCTTCATACATGCTTCTGATGTTTCCCTTACCACTTGCGATTTGAATGGACTCACGTAACTTGATCCAATAGTCATTCGCACACTGCCTGGCAGCCTTTTGTACATCCTTCCTCGCTTGCTTCAGCTCACTCAGAGTGTTACGCGTTGGTCTTTCCTTGTTTCTTAAGAGAGCTATCTTCTTTTTATCAATCAAGGGCTGCAGTATCTGGCTGTTTGCCGCATTCCAGTCCTGCCTCTTATGATTCACAGTGCCGTAAACCCCTACCGCTGTTTTATAAATAGTTTCCTTAAGTTTACTCCATTTATCATTTACTATACAATTTTCTGATGTATCATTGAAAGCGTCTTCAAGTTGCTGTTGAAATTCAAAGCACTTTCCAGGATCGTGAGTGTTAGTAATATTAATCCTGGGGCTAGACTTGTGTTTAGCTGTGTAGATTCTCTTTGGTCTCAGTCTACCCCTTGCAACAACCAAAGAATGATCTGTATCAGTCAGCACTGTCGTAACTTCGAGTTAATGATGTATGGTTCAGATGTTGTCTCCGTGTGATAATGAAGTCCAGCTGATGCCAATGGCTGGATCTTGGATGTTTCCATGTGACCTTATGCATCTCTTTTGTTTTAAAAAAGGAGTTTGTAATACATAGGTCATTTCTAGTGCAATGCTCCAGCAGCCTTTGCCCATTATCATTCATGCGACCGATGTTGTATTTTCCAAGGCACACTGGCCATGAATTCGAGTCCTAGCCCACACGAGCATTGAAATCACCGAGCATATAAATGTAGTCGGATTTTGGAACTGCCTTGATCGCAGAGTCTAGCTGCTCATAGAACGTATCCTTGACATCATCAGAGGAAGCGAGTGTCGGTGCATATGCAGTGAGAATGGTGGCAAAACCACAAGAGGTTGCCAAGCGCAGTGATAATAATCTTTCATTATCTCCAGCTGGGATATCAATTATTCCCAGTAGCGAATTCTTCACTGCAAAGCCCACACCATGTTGCCTTTATTCTGCCTGCCCTCTTCCCTTCCAAAAAAAGGTGTAATTGTTTTCCCTGAGTGACCCTTCCCCAGCGAGGCGAGTCTCCTGCAGGCCAGCAATATCAATGTTAAGACGATTGAGTTCAGCATCAATCACATCCGTTTTTCTCACATCGTCAATATTTGTCAAGTCAGTGGAAAATCCTGGACACGTGGTTCTCACGTTCCAGGTTGCAAGCCGTAGCTTGAGGTTTCTATTCTTTTTATTAGTACCTGGTGCATTGGTTTTACAGCCTGCAAATCAGATTTTGTCCTAGCCCCAAGCACCCATTGAAGCAGGCAGGCTGTGGCGGATCAGCACCCAATTGGCTGGGGGGTGCCCAGCTTGAGGCGGGCGGTAGCTGATCAGTGACATCTTAGGTGTCTCCCACCGTCAGAGGCAACGCGTGGCGCCCCATGTCTACGCCAACTGACAAGGACTTATAACCCGTAACAGTTGCCTCTCGCTTTGATTCCGAGACCGGTTAAGACCAGGGATGGAGTTATTGCCTCTCCATAGCACAAAGCCTGGGCTAAAATAAAGAAACCATGTGTTGCCCATGCAGCATGATCCCTCTCTCGGCCTGCCTAGTTCACTCCAGAGGAAAGTTGACACCTATAATCTGGAACAAGACAAGCTGCAGAAGCTGCCGGATCAGCAAAGCATTGCTCTAACTGCCCGCCTGTCGGAGCTTCGATCCTAGACCAGCTGCCAACCAAGGCTTAGGGCCTGGTCTGCCCTGCCATGACTTATTTTGTCTTTGGGTTGCATTTCCTCGCACCAGGATAAGGCTAGTCCCCTCCCAATTGCGCTCTTCCGCCCGATGCCGTTGGCACAATGTGGGGTGTCGGGTGTGGTAAGCGCCGCCCACCATTCGGCGCTGACAGAAAGCAGGTAGTACCGTCTCTACTGTCATACGGTAGCTCAGGCATATCTGACTAAGACCTGACTATAATACAATATATATATTATATATGGCAAATTGTTACAAAACAGACAGCACATGTGCCATGTAACAACTCGTATAGGGAGGACATGAATAGTCAATAGAAACAGGCAAGGACATAATGAAAAGGAGAATAGAGTTAATCTCTACGAGAGCCTGATACAAGGGAGACAAGGCGAATAAAGTGAAAACCATTTGGCAGTATAAAAACAGAGTGAACTCTAAAGGTTAAGAGTTCACCGGATCACGTGACACGAAGCCGGTGACACGGACCGGAGGAAGGAACGCATTCAGTTAAACCAAGGTTGTTGTGTGAGAAGGACGCAAGACATGTTTGCAGCTAGTTGAAATCAACAAAGAAGCCAAGTTAACAGTGCTATCAGTTGAGCACAGATGTTGGGCGTCGAATTATAACATTACAGACTGGGCGAAGATGATGGCAGTTTAAAGTGATTCACGTTTCGTCTGCCGACCGACCTGTTGTAGTAACTCCAGCAAAATGGCGAGCTGACTGTCGTAAATTGGCCCATAATTAACATTTAACATTTATATTGTAGGAGTGGTTTGAGAAAGTGCTTCTTCTAGACGATTGGGCTGACACAAGTTATATAGTTAGTTAATTAGTAAGACCAGCAAATTCGAAACTAAATCTATGGCGCCCTCTACCCTCGTCTGTTATTTGAGCATTAGGGCGGCGAATGACTGGCTGATAACACTATGAATAAACTCGTTGTTTGCACAAGGACACTAAGTTGTGACTCTCTTCCACGTCCTGCATGTGATGGTTTTCCGTGTTGGTGTCCAGCATCAGTAACGAGCCAGTACAAAGTTGATGTATGGCACTCTTGGGTGGCTCTTAGACACGAAAAACAGGACGAAAAACAACAACAGTGAAGGTCACCTTCGACGCCATGACTGATTGTAAATTGAAATAACAGGCTTTCATTTTCAAAGGATGCAAAGTAACAATAGCAACAGCTGGTCACACACAACAATTATTATCAAGATGAACAACCTTGGCTGTGACCATGTTTGTGTCGTCAGTACTGTGATAGGTTATGCTACAAATGACTACCACTCAAGATCAGTCTTCTGCTGAATTGAATTAATCGGGACCGTCAACAGAAGCTTAACGCTCATAGTGTCCAAGAATACAAACATTATCTGGCCGTAGGAAATTACCGCCAAAAATAAGAAAATAGAACAGCGGAGAAGCCTCATCATCTAAAGGGAAGAAAAGTAATCGACAGCAGTACACAGTTCGTACATTGACATTGATAATCAACACATCGATGATGAAATTCCTCGAAAAACAATCAAATGGAGTCAGGATACAATATGAGTAGTATGCAAGGTGTCAACACCGCATCATTTGAGGATCAGGAGTCAAACTTTCAAAATTTTCTGGAATCAATTCGCAAGCAGTCCTAAAGCCAGGAGAGAGGTACCGAACCACCACAGACAGTCAACGTCAACGCCGGACTCATAGACAGGCCAGTCAAATTGTCTGTTTGTGATTGTTTTCATTTTGTCCAGTTGTTCAGACTAGTTTTGTTCGGGCACTTTCCTCCATGGAGTGTATGTCTACGTATTAAGTGTTAGCGGGTGGTTGGTTGGGTTATCTTTGTGCATGAATACTATTTAAACACAAAGGTACGTTCTCTTCTAAGCGGTAGCCGAATTATCTGTGATAATTATTCTATAAATGTGACTGTTGCATAGAAAGCTGTATTGTTTGGTTATCGTTGCGTATATCCGTCGTGTCTATACGTTTTCAGTGTCTCTTTCCATAGTGCAAATCAATATTGTCTGCGTTATATTTAGTAAATATTTAAGATAAGAGTTATTGTTGTCCCGTGTTATTGAATAGTATCGACAGTGTAACAACACAACAGTGTTACACACCCACAGCATCAAAGGTTGCAGGGTAATTCACACCAACTTAAGACATAGAACACCTCCTGTCTACAGAGAAACCTTCCAAGAAGAACAAGTAATATCTTGCTAAATATCTCAGTGGAATTGGACACAATTACACCACCTTCTGCACACTTTCACAACCAATTGGTGCATACACATTTACATACATTTGTATTTAATTAAGTAAACAACACACAAACTAGCCATGTCACTTCAAGATTTCCTAGCCATGGGCAAGGAATGTGGGTTGGTAAATCCTGACATCTTGACATGGGCTGAGAAAAAGGAGAGTGAGTTACAGGCACAGCAGCGAGATGAGAGAGTGGCAGCCAGGGAGGCAGAGAGAGAGAGAAGCCAGAGAAGCTCTAGAGAGACAAATAGACAAAGAACTTACTCTAGAGAGAGAGAAAATAAAGAGAGAGAGAGAGAGAGTTTGATCTAGAAAAGGAGAAATTACAACAAGAAAAAGACAAGTTAGTCTTTGAAAAGGATAAGCTGGCAGCCGAGTTAGTATTGAAAGAAAAAGAAATAGAGGGAAATTTAAAAGTGAAAACACTCGAGAAAGATAGAGAGGGTGAAATAGCCCAAGCTAAATTAGTAGCGAAAACTTTGGACCCCATTAAAAGATACCAGGGCATCATCAGGAACTTTTCCCAAGGCGATTCCATATCAGCCTGGGTAACAAACTTTGAGGTTCTTATGAATCATTATAAGGTGCCGGTCGAAGAGTGGGCAATACTCTTCCATCGACATTTAACCCTCGAACCTTTGAAGGTCGTAGAGGTCGTACCTGAGAACCTCAGAACAAATTATCAATACATCAAAGAACGGGTATTAGCGCATTTTGCTCTCAACCAAGCAGGTTTGCGTACAGTATATAAGGCTCTGGCACCGAAGGCAAATCAGACCTTCTTAGATTATGCTTCGGAAACACAATCAATTTTTGACAAATGGCTAAAGTCAGCCGATGTAGGCTCTGACTTCAATAAATTAAGAGACCTCATGTTGAGGGACAAGTTAATATCATCTGTGCCAGAAGCCATGTTCACGTTCCTGATCGAGAATAAATGTACATCATTGCCTGAAATGGAGTCCAAAGGCGAAGCCCATTACAATGCCCACGTGGATATTTTTGCAGAGGTGGCACAACCTGATTTAGCTATAGGGGCGGCTGCCAGATTCTCTTGTCAAAGATACAACAGTGCAGCAAATGGAGGTCAACCATATCCTCAACAGTGGAGAGGTAGAGGGTCATACTTTACAAGAAACAATCCGCAAAGAGATCCACATAAGACCAAAAAGGGGTATATAGTGCAATGCCCACATTGTAAGAGACAAGACGGGTCGCTTGAAATGTGCGACAAGAACCCGAACTATTACTCTTACATTAAAAATTTAACAGCGCAGAGAATAAACAAATATGCCCACTACAAAGACAACTTCAAATGTTTTGTATGTAATAGTTTCGGGCATATAGCCAGGCAGTGCAAAATAAGACAGGGGTATAAAGAAGCCAGCACTGCTTATGTAATCACCAGTAGCGACGCTGACGAGTTTGAAGACACGATTGCACTAACAGTAGAGACAGTCCCTGACAACACACAGTGCGACACTTGTAGAGACTTTCACGAACACGGCAACCTAGTGTGTGACCATAGCGTGCAGATACATGAAGCTAATGCCGTTAGTATCCAAAATGACACCCTCAAGGTTCACCAAGCATGGGTTAATGGATCACCAACAACGTGTGTCAAAGATACTGGCGCATCCATAGTAGGGGTAGACCAGAGACTAGTAGATAGGAAAGACTACACAGGCAGTAGTGTTACCTGCAGAACGTTTGGAGGAACAGTAGAGATATATGATATCGCATGGGTCTCCATAAAATGTCCCTATTATGAAGGAAGACTCTGCGCAGCGGTACTGCCTAGCCCATGTGCATGTTTGATGATTGGTAACATCCCACATGTAATAGATTGTACTGAAGAAGAAGCAATACAGTGGGAAATGAGGTTTATGCCAACTAACGCAGGTACGTGAAGGCAACTCAAAGGTATAGAAGAGAAAGATGAACAGGTCACACCACAGGTTACCATGACTGACACAAATACAGACAACAGACAACAATCACTAACATTGACAAAAGACTGTGCTGCACAACATAAACACGACATAACATTATGACCAGATTTCTACCAAGTTAACTCATCCAGACAGGATAAGCAAGGTACTGGCACAAGCTATAAGTCTCGCATAACGGAGCTAATTCCTTATCCGGGTCAACAGACAGTGTTCACTCTAAATGAAATCATCACAATGAACCAACAAATAACACAGAAATATAAATTAAAACTCACAACATCAGCCAAGACTAAATTAAATTTTATTGATAAACAACAAATAAATTCAATAACACCCCAGGCACAAAAGACCAATGCCATATTCATAATACACATTATTATAATAATAACTTTAAACATTACAGATCCATATCATCACATATAGACAGAACACTACAATCAGAACGCAATACAATGTTTAACAACAGCTAACACACATAACATCACAATGTAAATACAACAAATCACAAAACATCGACACTTTACTATATATGTATTCGACAATTTTTGATGTTAATACTGACATTGATATGCATTTTGATAGGTGTGTATACACTCACCTCAGCGTCTACAATGGTGAATATAAGTAGGTACATAAACATGAATATACAGGCACAAAATATCACCTAGAGAGTCGGTAAAGAGGATAAGAGTATTGAATATCAAAGGGTCAAAGAGAAAAGGAACAGAGAAACTATGTCGAGCCTACACAGCTAGAATAAAGAAACCTAGAGAGATACTAAGGCAGCAAACCCCCACATCTCAAATATGATGATCATGGTACCATCAAACGGTAAAACATATTGACAAGACATCAGAGACAACAGAGAGAAATATGATTATTTCATTTAAAGCTTATATTGTAGATGAACATCAAGAGATATAACTACAACAGATTCAAGTATCAAGCATAAGATTAAAAACAAAACAAAATTTTCGTTTAATGTTAAATGAACAAGCTGTAAACATTCTTGTCTACAAATTTCCTACCAACATACAGATTTCTGCAGCTTCAGTTCCCCCTTATTTCTACAGATTCAGCTCCAACACACTTCTGCAGATACAACTCTCACACAAAAGAAACAAGCCGGCACTTTCTCTTTTAAAGCCTTACACTTTCAAACAGTAGAGAGCTTCTACTACACTCATAACAATTACCAACTCAGTCTACCGGATTTATCCTAATGGATTCATCACACTTGAAGCTATCCATTAGGACATTGATTCATCTCCTCTTGAGATTGCAATGTGTATACACCTGTATCACACAAAGTATGAGTGTTCTGTTCTTGGCAGCAAAAGGCAAAGACAGCCCCACCTGTAGATAATGCCATTGAGGTGTAAACTGTTAGGACTTAACATATTCTAGGCAATGGCATCATGAGATGGGTTGACCAGTTACAATTCTTGCTGCCTTTTCTTTCCAGAAAACTTAAAGAAAATTCTGAAAATTACCCTGTACTTATATTTGAGGCTTAATCAACCCCAAAAATATACTGGTTTGAAACAATCCACTGCTGCAGACTGAACCTGGGCCAATGTCTTGGCAAGCAGGTAAGCTAACCACTAAGCTACAGAGGGTGTTGTGGATACAAATAAAGGACCCCTCTTTCCATCACATGGCATAGTGGGTTCATGGTGCTAGAAGTTAAAGCATCCGATGTACTACCTAGAGATCTGGTTGGAAGTACAACATCCTCATTTTTCTGTTTCTGTAAAACATTATTTACAACTGGATTTAGACCATGCATATTTCAAGTTAGAGATAGATGCCATACCTCCAAGGTTCATTCTACAGAAACTTAGCACCATCATAAAAGCGATGAGCAGACAACTAGCAGTACTGGGATAACAACAAATTCTCTTATTTAAAACAGACTTCCTGAATGTAAGACTAAAAACCATTAAAAGAAGGGGGAGGGGTGAAGTGGCTTAGCAGTACGACATTCACATCAAACTCCAATGTGGATTGGATGGATATTATTAATAAGATATGAAACAAGATGGTATTCTAGCATTGCTGAAATTCTCTTACTATGGTCTATGGGAGGAGATTGGAGTACTTGCGGTGGTAGGTATGCATGTGCAATGAACGTGATTCTTTACAAACCTTGTTTAATCAACTAAACAAACAAAATCAGTAACACAGTCTCTAGCAACATTTAAAATGCCGAAACATCTAAATAAAACTATTAATAGTAATTTAACAGGCGCCATCTTGTTTGCAACTGGGCTCATGGTTGCGGCTGTCATGCCTGTAAATGTTGAAACAGCAACACTTTATTAACAGCAAACATCCTACCACAAGAACACATATAAAGTTTATAGGAAACATAACACTCAAACTAATAGATAGACAGTGCAGAAAACACACCACAACAAACAGGCGAATTTCAAAGGATAAAAAGCAAACAAATTATTGCGTGCATGGTCTCGCCAGCATGCTGGCCTGTGAGTACGAGTAACCGGGCCCTTCATGGTACTCGCAAGGACAAGCTTCCCAATTGCTTGGGGAAAACCCTCGCTCAGCTGTACTCCTCGACCTCTGGTCTGACACAATTGTGTCTCCTTGTGAGACTATTAATAGCGCTCGGTGTCTCTCCTGTCTGGTGTCTCCCTACTAGTCTAGTGTTAACTCCTATCGCCTCTGTAAGGCATTATTGGAGATCTTGACAGGGTCCCCTCCTCTCTGTGAAGTGTTACTTCCCTTTCACTCATGTTTGTAACACTTCTTGGTCACAAAGAAAAATTGGTTGCTCCAATTTTGTCAAATCTCCAATAAGTTATAACTTTCTAGTTTGGGGATAAGACAACTGTCTTCTTCATTCAATCATAGTGCTTTATCTTTTCACCTGGCTAATTAAGTAGCCTGTGTATCCGTATAGTTGGCTTTATAGATATCTTTGGGAATTGTTTTGGACCGGAACCGCTGTCTTCTGACTTATGTCCTGGCTTCCGTCGTTTGACCCTATGTCGTTTGACTTTCACCTATTGACTTATGTCTTGACCTGTCCTCAAATTGCCCGAAATGACAATACCCGTACAAGTTGACTCTATTATGAGTACAACACATGAGCACAAAGTGTTCATGTTCCCATTAATATCCCCTCCAACTCTATACACACAGTTCTACTGTTCACCTTCTCGCTTCCGCTTGTGAAAAGCCATATTCACTGTTACATTTAGGTTTCTACGAAGTTATTGTGTCCCCTGAGGTTAAAGTTGTTGTTCTTTGAAATGAATGGTGTGTGCAACTTTTATGTGTTTGTTTTCCTGTTTCTTTGCGTGTTTTCTAATAAACTACAGTGTACTTAACTCTCTAACATGTGTATGCGTTAGTGTACTAAATGTGTGTGTTCCTTCGAGCGCCGCAAATCGGTCTATTGTGGTTACAAACGTTCGTTAATATTATTTGTGACCACAACTCCACTTTCTGAAGCTCAAAGTACGTTCTCTATATACTCTATTAAAGTGTGGCAGTAACACACATAAAAACTCGACAACACATTGGTTACACAGATGACACAGACAAGTCAAATAAGACTTTTGCAGTGGTGGAAAAATTTTCCCGCTGTCTTTCTCTCTCGCTCTCTTTCTTTCAATGTTTACTAAGTTTTTTCATTTTCCCCTCGCATTTATTCTTCTTGCATACATCTTTCATACACTTTCATACTATTCTTTCACTCACCCATTCTCTCGTCATTAAAATATGTTTCATAGCATCAACTACATAAACATTATATATACAATAAACGATTGGCTGAATTTTAACAATAATCACGCCAAATGACTGTGCGTTTTGTTTGCACGCGTCATGTCTATACATAATATACATAGTTATGAGGATGGTATGTTACCAATCCTGTCATAGTAACTTCCGTAATTTGGTGTGCTGACCTAAATTACCCTCAAGGGAAATAATCTAATAAGTACTTTCATTTAAGTGAATTGGGTTAATTACCTTAAAGTTATTTGTGAAAAAGATGATATTAATTCCTAAATGGTTGGGTTAGTTTTGAAATGATATTTTAGATAAATGGATGTATAAATGGTTATGATTATATGATAATAAACTAATATAAGATCTAACAATTGTGTTCCTATAATTGGTGTTCTACTACATGGGTTATTAATTAAATGATGGTGATTTCTAACTAACAAATAAGAAAATAAAGTTATATATGCATTTACACAATGTGCAATTGAATAATTAACAGAAAAATGAAGTTATAGGTACTGTTAATAAAATAATAATATACATATATCACAGTTACATTTCTATATCTAATTACACTAAGTCGACGTCCTCCTCTGCGTTGTGAAGATGGAGCAATCCTCTTTGTAGACTATTATAACATAGTTCATTTCGGCAAAGTCTCTTATGCTCTCCTTCAAGGATAGTGTATAAATATAGTTCCCTACTACATTATGTAGGTTCATAGCTAACACTTGAATGTTCCTCTAGCTTATGCGTGTGTCAGCGCATGTTAATTCTGCGTCTGTTTGTTACACTTCTTATAGCACTGTTATATTGACACAGATTATATATTTGGCGAATGATAACGCACTTACGATGTGTCCTAATCACCACATACGGCACTGAGTTATCTAACATTGCAGTGTCACTGTTTCTGGTGGTGTATGGTCGATCCCTTCCTGCAAATCAGGTATTTGAATGGATGATGGACAACTCAAAATGTCTGCAACCGTATTTAATCTCCCTTTTAAGTGCTGGATGGTAAACGTGTAATTTTGGAGAATCAAAGCCCACCTGTAAATTCTATTGTTGGTAGGAAGTCCAGACTGCATCACAGACAACGGAGAGTTATCGGATTGGATTACAAACTGTGCTCCTGCCAAAAATCTATGAAACTTTCTCACGCAATAGATCAAACTGAGGCCCTCCAATTCTGATGCTGAGTATTTTGATTCAGCAGGAGTAATCTTGCGACTTACGTACATTACGGGGTGGAACGTCCCGTCGTAGAACTGTCCTAGTATCCCAGATATGGATATGGCACTCGCATATGTGCGTAAGAAATAAGTGAGTTTTGGATTAGGCATACGAAGGATAGGTGGAACGCTGAAAAGATGTTTCAATTTTGATAAAGCACTAATTAATCCTGCATCTTTTACAGATAACTTAGCCGAAGCTTTTAAGATGTTAGAAAAAACACCGGTGATTTCTGCCAGATTTGAAATGAAGTTACTATAGTAGTTCACTAAACCGAGTAAACTTCGGACCTGTTTCTTGGTCGTTGGCATTGTCAAATTCAGAATCTTAGTGACGATTCTGTCATCAGTTTTTAGTTGGCCCCTGCAGATGGTATGACCCAGGAAGTCAATTTGTTCCATGCCCAACTCTACTTTGGACGGCTTCGCTGTGAGCCCAAACAATCGCAACCTGTCGAAGACTTGTCGAAGTTTCAGTAGGTGTGTTGTCCAGTCTTCCGTATGGATGCAAATGTCATCTATATAAGTCGAAATACTGGTCGCAATCGCGTTTACCGTAGGAACTGGTAATTCCATCTCGTCCAATACTGTTGTGCTGCTAGCTGTGTGTGTTGTTACCTGGCTAAGTGTGTTTGCGTTGTCGCTGTCGTGTGTCGCCCTACCTAGTGAAGTTGAGTTATGTATGTCTGTCGTCTCATGGCTTGGTGTTGGTGCAATTTGTTCGTCTGTCTGTTGTTCTTGTTGTAAAAAGTATGGTTTCAGTATGTTGATATGAAATATCTCTAAGTGTCCTTTTATCGATATTTCATGATCCGCACCTGATCTTTTGCGTTCAACGTTGAGAGGCCCTTGGCACGATGTTAGTACCATATTATGTTTATCAGGCAGTCGAATCACAACTCTCTGGTTTGGTTTAAGGTGAATCGTTTTAGTACCCTTGTTTGGATAGTTGTGGTTTCCATTACTCGACACCTGCATTAGGGGTCCAGCAATATCGACCGCTATACTCTCACGTGGTCTAGATGCTATTACTGACCGTTGCACTTCGGCCTTTACATGCTTTTTCTTTCGTACCCGATGTTGACAAACAGTACAAGAGCGACAGAAAGATTTTATGTCCGAACAGAATTTCGGCCAGTAAAATTGTGATAGAATTCTGGCTCGCGTTTTATGGTAGGCCAAATGTCCAGCAAACGGTAATTCATGTGCGCATTTTAGCACATTTTGTCGGTATGTTACAGGTAACACCGTCTGCTGAATTTCATGGTTATTATATGTATAATAACGCATGAGAATTCCGTTAACCTTTTTAAAGTATCAGGAAGAATTTTTAGACACTTTCTTTCGCTCACACAACAAGTTAAAATATGGTGTGATTGTTTGGTCGGTGCTTTGTGCCTCGATCAACTTTTGTCGATTAGTGTTGGTATCTGCACCACTTTGTGTTAATAGCTGTAGCATTTCATTTTGTAAGACAGTATAGTTTGTTTCTGTATCTGACTTAGTTACAGCGTTGGCCATGTGTGTCTCTTTCCAGGCTTTTATGTTGTCGTCTGTACATTCTTTCAATGCATCTAGGCATCCCAAAATAAGATCCGTACATGGATCTTGGAGGATAGCGCACGTAAATGTGCCGGTAAGGAACGGGGTATTGATATGCGCCTTTGCCAGTGGATATTTCTCGATGGTTCCAGAGAAAGTACGGCATTTGAATAATTCACCCGTATAATCTTCTGGTCTAGCAAGTTCTCTCCTTAAACCCAGTAGAGTGCTCCCGCTATCAACTAAACATTGGCATGGTTTCCCATTGACCAGTGCATCGTAGAACTTAAGTTTACCTCTGGAGGCACATGCTGCATTAGCGTCTTCATTTGAACATGATATTACGTGTCCACATTTCAATCTCCCCTCCGCATGAAACTGCTGGCATACTTTACATGTCTTAAAGTCTAAAATATCGGTTACTGATGATACACTCTGACATTCATTCGTTGGCAACACATTCACAAGTTCTGGATCAATCTCACTCTCATCGTCTGATGATGTATCGATGAGTGCTGCATTGTTTGCCTTCATTCTCTGTCTCCCAAGACACCTATTGCTATAGTGGCCATAACTTGAACAAAAATAACATTTTACAGCACGTTTAAAGGATGATCTTTTGCTCTCTTGCTTCTTTAACACTGCTTCTAGGTGTGACGGATATGTGGGGTTCTTATCACACATCGAATAAGTTGGATGGAAAAGATTGCAATAATTACATCGAGGTGGTTTCTGATATGGTTTGTCCTTTTTACGGTAATCTTTCTGGTCGTAGGATCTATCAGGAACTTTATTTGCAAAAGCTGTAATTTCTGTGTCATGTGATGTAGTTTTAAATATGTCCCGATTAGATGAAAAATAAGCTGACCCCCGTTTCTCTAATTGTTGGATGGACTCAATATATGACTGTTGTAAGAACTTTGCAAAAGGGGTAGGCACTGTAGAAACGACTTTGTCCATTACCATTAGCTCTTCTAGTTTTTCATAGCTGTTACCTACTTTAGCAGCTCTAGTCCACTTTTTAAATGTGCTCTGTACGTTAGAAATGTAGTCTAAGAAAGTTTCAGTTGCTTTTGGCTTAATCTGTGATAATTGAATTTGGTACCCAGTAGCGTCTAAAAGGAAATGTTGCATTATCCTATCGTGTATGTACTGGTAATTGTTTATAAGATCTGTAGGTATGGATTCTATTACTTTTAAAGGCTCCCCACTCAGGTTCCTCATGTAAATCATTGCCCAATCTTCTAAAGGTATTTTCTGTGTTTTTAGTTGGAACTCTATGTTTTCAGTCCATGCGCTGATTGAATCACCTACACTGTATGGTTTGATAAGGCCCTTGTACTTACTAAATTTGTTCTGTTCTTCTTGGCTCTTTTGTTTGCTAGAGGCTATCTGTCTGTTAGAATCTACCTCCATTTCCTTCATCTTTAGTTTGGTAGCCTCCTCGACCTCTTTCAATTCTTTTTGATGTTGCCTTTCTAATGCTCTTTCATCTCTCTCTAAAGCAGCCTTCTTTTCCATGCGAGCTATTTCTTCTTTATAATTTTGATCCGCCCATTTTTCTAGCTTATCTCCAGTGTGACCCATTGCGATGCCCGCCTGGATACATTCATTTAGTGACGCCATTTTGTGGCGTAATGTTAGTTCACAATGATAATACAATAATATTCACCCAATAGTTTATAATAATGTGTTAGTAAGTGTACATCTTTTACTGAAAAGGAAGATGCATGATTAAGTTAGAGCATACCAAAATATTCGGAAAATATACTCATCTAATTCTTTGGAAAGAACGGTACTTGGGATGTTCTACCGCTGTCTTTCACACTTACACACTGGTGTGACTTGACAGTACAAGGGCTGCTTCTGGTTAGTAGAGCAGCAAAAATTAGACACACGCTTAAGTTGTCAATACAAGTTCATATTTCATTATATTTCATCAAATATTTCATATTTCAATAAGTTGTCATTACGAGCTCATATTTCATGCGAATGATGAACGAAAATGTGATAGATAGTGATAAATGGTATTAATGGATGAATGATATGATCGTCTGAATGATTGTTAGATGATAAGTGAGATGATTAGTCGTATGGCCGTCGATGTCGTCTTGTCTTCGCTGTTTGACTCTGGCGTACCTTCGTTCTAGGCTGTAGTTCGTCGCTAATCTATTTACTGACTTCGTAGAATGGTGACATTGATGGCTGTCTCACGTGCAATGAAATGTACACGGTGGTTACGATGGTAATGTTCACTGATGATTTTATACATTTCAATTGCTTTTAGTATAATCACACACTTTCTAATTAATATTGGTAGAATTTCATACTTTACCGATTTAATTTGGCTCAATTGTGGTCCACACTCCACAAATTGGTGATCGTATAATTTACCAAAGAAAATTATCTATGGCATGTATTGAAACAAATTTGCATTACTCTGAAATATATCACACAGCAATGATGTTGAATCGTGCAATGAACTGATGCTGGTTCAGAATTTTGTAATATCAATCGATAGCTAGCGTTCGTTCAGTGGTTTATACTACCACTCGCCTGCTGGCGTTAACTGTTCGTTGAATATTACAACACATGCCTGCTATGACTGCTCCGAAGCGTTGATTCACTGTAATCTGACAGCAATTGTGCTGCTGGCGTTGGTTCACTGTGTTCTGACACCAATCGGGGTCTTGGCGTTGGTTCACTATATTCTGACACCAATCGGGGTCTTGCCTGTCAGCGACTTGTGCGCTGCAGATTCTCAGGACTCCCCTACTTTCGCACCGCACGAAATAACAACTCGTGACATTTGCGAAAGGAATGCAATTTATTCAGAGCCGACATTTGAATGGCTCTACGAGCGTTATACTTCATAATCATTATACAACATGAATGCATTGACGTGATGATAGATGATGCTAGTATTTCACAATCTAAATGAACAGCCCTATGTTTGCCTATTGCCTAGAAACTATAGCATTGGTCAAGGATACGTCTGCTCTCTCTACCGTCTCCAGTCGGTCTGTCCACACGCTACCCATTCCGTGGACAAGCACGGACACTCTTCTCCGTGCAGTAGCTATTATTGCGTGCATGGTCTCGCCAGCACGCTGGCCTGTGAGTACGAGTAACCGGGCCCTTCACGGTACTCGCAAGGACAAGCTTCCCAATTGCTTGGGGAAAACCCTCGCTCAGCTGTACCCCTCGACCTCTGGTCTGACACAATTGTGTCTCCTTGTGAGACTATTAATAGCGCTCGGTGTCTCTCCTGTCTGGTGTCTCCCTACTAGTCTAGTGTTAACTCCTATCGCCTCTGTAAGGCATTATTGGAGATCTTGACAGAAAGGCATGCTGATAAAGGCAGTGAAACAAAAAGAGACATGAGTAAAATATGGCTACGATTAAAATAAAAACAACGCTCTTTAACCGTCCTGGGGAGAGGGGATACTGAAGGCAAGCAAGCAAGAATCAGACAGCATTACAAGTAGGGGGATAACATCAAGAGATGGACGAGCAGGACAAGAGAAGAAAGTGTTGTGGGTTTATTATAGTAATCTTGATTGTGGAGACGGCCCTTGGCAGACTAGATTTATTGATACTAAATAATAAAGTTTGTGTGCTTGCCTTTCCGGTTTTGTTCTTTCTATTTAGTTAGTCGACAGATCATCCTCATTGCACATAGAACCATTCAGCCCATAAGTGCTTGGATCCTCTCCTTAGTAAATCCTGCAGCGTGTAGCGGCTAACGACACCAGTTCTGTGTTGATTTATTAATCTTATTTCGCTTCCTACATAATGCTCTTGTTTGGCCACACATCTTTTAACTTGCTGTTCTCGCAGTCTGACCATGATCGTAGATTCACAGTCATCACTTAGTGATTTGTTCTTTAATCTGTTTAACTACATGCAATATACAATTGGTTGTTTCAATTAAAACTGTAGGCAACGTTTATACTCCATATGTTATGAGTTAGTTTATACACAATATTATTTCAATCACATTCTTGGTGTCAAATCAGGGCATTTCCTCACATTTCATGAGCCTTTTATGCCCACACAAGGCCTTTCAGTCCAATGTAGGATGTGTCCTCTTCCGCTCTTTATCCTCCTTGGAAAGTATAGGTCCTCAACCAAACTACACGCAGCCGTCCTATCTGTTGCTATCTCCTGCAGCTCTCTCCATGCCCTTCCAATATTATTCATCTCTGTAATTCTCTTCTCCATATGATTTTGGCTCTCCTTATATGTTATTTGCCTTGTGGGTTCCAGACAAGTTAAAAGTTAGTTGCATATCTGCCACACGTCGTTCTTGATGATAAGTTCAATGTTCTTGATGATCTTTGCGTGATATTGTCGTGTGATGGTCGTTGTCTTGGTAACGATACTACTGGAGTGTCAATTGAGCTATCTAACTGTCTCTTAATCCAACTCACCCCAACAGTGCACCTTCACCAGTCATGAAACGAGATTGAGTTGGCGCACATAATCCTTTATTCCAGAAATAAGACGGACAGACGGAACATGTTTATACATCCAGAAATAATGTAATCCATAGAATATAAATATCCTCCTCACAATTTAACCAGCACACATCACTGACTACTCACGGCCTGCTGAATCTCAAATTCACAAGACATTTAGTCCAACTACTATGCACGGCTGGATCTCCCACAATACAACACACACATTGGGTCGGAGCCTCTGCTCTCTATGTAACCCACTCTGGGTTTTAGGACTGCCTTTACCGCTCGGAGAATCACACAACACCGTTCTCCGTGGACTACCGACTCCTTCGGTATCTCAAACTCAACTCCCTGAAGTCCCTTGACTTCACACACAAATACACTATCTCTCGCCCCATCCCCCTAGGGGTTTTTCCTCTACCCTCACTATTTTATTTCTCAGGACTGGCTGTTTTCTCATAGCCAGGTCAGTCACTTTACTGTCTCCCACTTTCATCTCCATTCTTTCTCATGCCCAGTCACTCAACTCAATGTCAATGACCCAGGCTTATGTCAATATCCTTTACAGGATGTTGCAGTTAACCCGATCATTTTTTGGCTGTTTGTGATTTCTTGGCAAGTTTACATTCAGTAGTTTGCCATTGCTTTCTGAACGACCAGCACTCATACCATTGTATGGTAACCAACCCAAGGCAGTCTGCTGCCCAAAAAACGCCCGCAGCTGTGTTTCAAATGTGGGATTGCAGATTGTGTCCATAACTCCTTCGCCATGGAGCCAGTTCCAGACAAGAGAGTGTCTAAATATTGTCCTCAGGTTTTGTCAATGTGTGTCATATCCAGCATCTTCTTCTCATTTCTTGGTTCAATGGAATTTGTTTAGCTCTCTCCTAGAGCTCCACGTTGGTGATTCTATGTCAACCTTTCCAACCCTGCTAATGATCTAGTGATTCAATCATGATTTCCGGTGACCAATATTTTCGTTTTATTTGAGGCCGACATTGCACATTCTATATTTCTAACTTCTGGGGCTGGGTTTGACAGTATGTTTAAATGACCCCATCCCATTTTTCTAATTTGTTCAGTGAATCTTTAGGCTGGGTTTGACAGTATGTTTACATGACCCCCATCTCATTTTGCAAATTTGTTCATTGATTCTTTAGGCTTTCCTATTTTTCGGATAGCTCCACAGAGAGCATAAATCTTGTAGGCTCCAGGAATTCTGTCTCTGGTTTCATCCTCCTTTTATATGTTTATTTGAATTGAGGCACGTTCTTAGCAATAATAATACATTATTTTTTAGAAGGCCTGGTTAGACTGCGATCATCCGGAGTTTTTTTTTTTTCGGATGTGAGCGTGAGAATGAAAGAGCGGGGTGATGTGAGAGCGAAAATGAAAGAGTGGGGTAAGGTGACAGTGAGAATGAGAATAAAAGAGTGGGGTGAGGTGAGAATGAAAAAGTAGGGTGAGGTGAGAATGAGAATGAAAGAGTAGGGTGAGGTGAGAGTGAGAATGAAAAGAGTGGGGTGAGGTAACAGTGAGAATGAAAGAGTGGAGTGAGAATGAAAAAGTGGAGTGAGAGTGAGAATGAAAGAGTGGAGTGATGTGAGAGTGAGAATGAAAGAGTGGAGTGATAGTGAGAATGAAAAAGTGGAGTGAGGTGAGAGTGACAATGAAAGAGTGGAGTAATGTAAGGTTGAGAATGAAAAGAGTGAGGTGAGAATGGGGTGATGTGAGAATGAAAGAGAGGGGTGAGGTGAGAATAAGAATGAAAGAGTGAGGTGAGAATGGGGTGATGTGAGAATGAAAGAGTGGGATGATGTGAGAGTGAGAATGAAAGAGTGGGGTGAGGTGAGAATGAAAGAGTGGGATGATGTGAGAGTGAGAATGAAAGAGTGGGGTGAGGTGAGAATGAAAGAGTAGGATGAGGTGAGGTGAGAATGAAAGAGTAGGATGAGGTGAGCGGGAGAATGAAAGAGCGGGGTGATGTGAGAGTGAGAATGAAAGAGTGGGGCAAGGTGACAGTGAGAATGAGAATAAAAGAGTGAGGTGAGAATGAAAGAGTGGGGTTATGTGAGAGGAGAATGAAAGAGTGAGGTTATGTGAGAATGAGTGAGGTGAGAGTGAGAATGAAAGAGCGGAATGATGTGAGAGTGAGAATGATAGAGTGGAGTGAGGTGAGAGAGAGAATGAAAGAGTGGGTTGAGGTAAGAGGAAGAATGAAAGAGTGGGGTGAGGTGACAGTGAGAATGAAAGAGTGGAATGGTGTGAGAGTGAGAATGAAAGAGTGGGGTGATGTGAGAATAAAAGGGTGGGGTGAGGTGAAAGTGAGAATGAAAGAGTGGGGTGTTGTGAGAATAAAAGGGTGGGGTGAGGTGAAAGTGAGAATGAAAGAGTGGGGTGATGTGAGAATAAAAGGGTGGGGTGAGGTGAAAGTGAGAATGAAAGAGTGGGGTGTTGTGAGAATGAAATAGTAAGGTGATGTGAGAATGAAAGAGTAGGGTGAGGGGAGTGTGAGAATGAACGAGTGAGGTGAGATGAGAATGAAAGAGTGGGATGATGTGAGCATGAGAATGAAAGAGCGGGGTGATGTGAGCATGAGAATGAAAGAGCGGGGTGATGTGAGCATGAGAATGAAAGAGCGGGGTGATGTAAGAGTGACAGTGAAAGAGTGGGGTAAGGTGACAGTGAGAATGAGAATAAAAGAGTGGGGTGAGATGAGAGTGAGAATGAAAGAGTAGTGTGAGGTGAGAATGAGAATGAAAAGAGAGGTGAGAGTGAGAATGAAAGAGTGGAGTGAGAATGAAAGAGTGGAGTGAGATGACAGTGAGAATGAAAGAGTGGGGAGATGTGGTGAGATTGAGAATGGAAAGAGTGGAGTGATGGGAGAGTGAGAATGAAAAGAGTGGGGTGATGTGACAGTGAGAATGAAATAGTGGAGTGAGGTGAGAGTGAGAATGAAAGAGTGGGGGTGATGTGACAGTGAGAATGAAATAGTGGAGTGAGGTGAGAGTGAGAATGAAAGAGTGGATGTGATGTGACAGTGAGAATGAAATAGTGGAGTGAGGTGAGAGTGAGAATGAAAGAGTGGGGTGATGTGAGGGTGAGAATCAAAAAAGTGAGGTGAGAATGAAAGAGTGGGGGTGAGGTGAAAATGAGAATGAAAAAGTGGGGTGATGTGAGAGGAGAATGAAAGAGTGAGGTAATGTGGGAATGAAAAAAGTGAGGTGAGGTGAGAATGAAAGAGTGGGGTGAGGTGAGAATGAGAATGAAAGAGCAGGATGATGTGAGCGGGAGAATGAAAGAGCGGGGTGATGTGAGAGGAAAATGAAAGAGTGAGGTTATGTGAGAATGAGTGAGGTGAGAGTGAGAATGAAAGAGTGGAGTGATGTGAGAGTGAGAATGATAGCGTGGAGTGAGGTGAGAGAGAGAATGAAAGAGTGGGTTGAGGTAAGAGGAAGAATGAAAGAGTGGGGTGAGGTGACAATGAGAATGAAAAAGTGGAATGGTGTGAGAGTGAGAATGAAAGAGTGGGGTGATGTGAGAATAAAAGGGTGGGGTGAGGTGAATGTGAGAATGAAAGAGTGGGGTGATGTGAGAGTGAGGATGAAATAGTAGGGTGATGTGGGAATGAAAGAGTAGGATGAGGGGAGAGTGAGAATGAAAGAGTAGGGTGAGGGGAGTGTGAGAATGAACGAGTGAGGTGAGATGAGAATGAAAGAGTGGGATGATGTGAGCATGAGAATGAAAGAGCGGGGTGATGTGAGCATGAGAATGAAAGAGCGGGGTGATGTAAGAGTGACAGTGAAAGAGTGGGGTAAGGTGACAGTGAGAATGAGAATAAAAGAGTGAGGTGAGGTGAGAGTGAGAATGAAAGAGTAGGGTGAGGTGAGAATGAGAATGAAAAGAGAGGTGAGAGTGAGAATGAAAGAGTGGAGTGAGAATGAAAGAGTGGAGTGAGATGACAGTGAGAATGAAAGAGTGGGGAGATGTGGTGAGATTGAGAATGGAAAAAGTGGAGTGATGGGAGAGTGAGAATGAAAAGAGTGGGGTGATGTGACAGTGAGAATGAAATAGTGGAGTGAGGTGAGAGTGAGAATGAAAGAGTGGGGTGATGTGACAGTGAGAATGAAATAGTGGAGTGAGGTGAGAGTGAGAATGAAAGAGTGGGGTGATGTGAGGGTGAGAATCAAAAAAGTGAGGTGAGAATGAAAGAGTGGGGTGAGGTGAAAATGAGAATGAAAAAGTGGGGTGATATGAGAGGAGAATGAAAGAGTGAGGTAATGTGGGAATGAAAGAGTGAGGTGAGAGTGAGAATGAAAGAGTGGGGTGAGGTGAGGGTGAGAATGAAAAAAGTGAGGTGAGAATGAAAGAGTGGGGTGAGGTCAAAATGAGAATGAAAAAGTGGGGTGATATGAGAGGAGGTAATGTGGGAATGAAAGAGTGAGGTGAGAGTGAGAATGAAAGAGTGGGGTAAGCTTAGAGTGAGAATGTTAGAGTGAAGTGAGGTGAGAGTGAGAATGAAAGAATTGGTTGAGGTGAGAGGAAGAATGAAAGAGTGGAGTGATAAAAGAAATTATCTACCCCCCCCCCCCCCCCCCAAAAAAAAATAAAAAAAAATAAACTACACTCACCATTTAATTTGCAAGTTAATTTTTCCTGGCCCTCAGTGATGGAAATTTACTGGGACTCTTGCTTCTGGACTTAGATCGAGAGCCGGATCTAGATGTAGCACGAGGCAGCCTTAATGTTTCTGTGATGCACACGCCGGTAACATATGGCACTCCCACAATGTTTGACTCAGGCTGTTGTTTTGGAGGCACATATGCGTGCTCGCGTTTCGTCTGTCCTAATCCCTTGACAACCTTCAGGAGCTCTTGAATTACTGTGGAGAGCTGATGCAAGTAATAGCATGCTCCAAACAAGAGCAGGCATTTGATGAAATCTAAAATGGCGTCGACGTGTTCCATGTTTGTTGTGTGTGTCGTATCGTCGTGTTTCTTTTCTTGTTAAACAAGTATCTAGAAACGGTGCAAACAACATCTATAAATATCTCACTACCTAGAGACACCCACACACATTTCCCCACCCACACACACACACATCCTCACACACCAAGAAGAAGAAGAAGAAGAAGAAGAAGAAGAAGAAGAAGAAGGAGGAGGAGGAGGAGGAGGAGGAGGAGAAGAAGAAGAAGAAGAAGAAGAAGAAGAAGAAGAAGAAGAAGAAGAAGAAGAAGAAGAAGAAGAAGAAGAAGAAGAAGCCACACACACATACCCCCGCCAACCCACACAGGAGGTAAAGGTAGTCATTGGGAAGTCTACCTCAATGGCCACCTTTAGGACAGTTGTTTTAGAGTGGGTGGAATTGATGGTAGCGTGCAACATGTTGGGATGTTTCATGGGTTGACCTGCACGATGGGTGATGTGCAGAGATTAGGGAATATTACGTGTAGAACTTCTACTTATGTTTGGGGAGGGGGTGTGTACAAAAAGTGTGTGTTTTCTAGATGTAATGTGTATGGTAGGTTGTTTGCTGGTGTGTCCATTGTGAACTTTAATTGCAATTTATTTAATTTATTTTTGACTGGTCTTGCCATTGTTATTTTATTGTTGTCGTTGACAATCTGTCGGGGGCAAAAAGAAAATCCTAACCTGCACAGTTCGCGGCGACTGCACTAGCCAGGCGGCCTTAATTCCTCAGGCTAAAAGACCCCTCTGCCATACACCGCAAGGTACTATATTGGCAGTAAATGACAGTTGACAATCTGTGAGATATTTCGTGAATATAATATTACAGAAGCTCAAATGGGTGAGGTTCTATAAAATATATCTATATATGGTAGATACGGGTTTGAAATTGCAAGTTGTCTAGAGGCATCCTCAAGAGGATGGATAGTCATTCCCGCAAAACTCTTTAGAGGAACCATGTAAGATTGGCTCACGAATGCCCACTGTGAGAAAATTAGACCTAAGTTTCAGTTTCAACACAGAATTTTTAAGAAAGATGATTCCTCTTTCAGGCTATAGAGAGCTTTCTTAGCTAGATCTTCAAAGAGAGACTTTGCTTTCTCTTAGATAGCCATCTTGCTCACAGACATATACCATTCGTTCTTGTCTTCAACCCAGACGGCAAATAGTGCTTCCATGTTCTCCATAAGAGTACTTTTGGTACGAGTGATCTTGGAAGCACCCAAAGGAGTTACGTTTTTAGCACCCGCTTTGATTTTGTCAGCACCTGCACGAATTGTCCTTACCGTGGTTGGAGGTAAACCATGGACTTTACCGATATCAACAGCCCGATCGCCAGCATCAAAACGACGTAACACATCTAACTTTACCTCAAGAGTAACATTTTTAATGGTTCTCTTACAACCAGACACACAATCAGCATTTACGGTGCGCATTGAACGCAAGATTATGGGTGATTACACCATAACATCCTGGAATAACGCACTGCACAAAATGTAAAATGGGGACGTTAACACAGCTTAGCAACACAGGTGACGGCGTTTTATCGGAACGTAGCGACGTAAAGTGAAGTTATGTCCCATTGTGATAACGATGTTACAGCGAAAAGACGTAAACCGAAGCGACGTATAGCGGGGCCTTCCAGTATTGCGTTGTGTTGTTTTGCTGGGTAGAGTGTTCTGTCCATAAAAGAGCTAGATTTAATTTTAATTTTTTTTTACGTACTCCAAGCTAGTGGGTGCACAAAACGAATGGTTTTGCGTCACCTTTATTGTTGACTTGTGTTCATGAGATGACAATTGCACTGTTGGGGTATGTTGTTTTACGGGTTGTGCGGGGATCGCATGGGGGTCCTGTTATATAGGTATATAGTTGGTATAGCTCAGGGATTTTTACAGAGAAGAGTGAGAAGTTGGAGTATTTATGTAATTAAGGGTAGTGATAAATTAAGTGTGAGCTGGTAAAGCTCAGAGATTCTACAGAGAAGAATACGGAGCCGGAGTTAATATTTATAATCACGGGTAGTAATACATTATGTGTGAGCTGGAATAGTTCAAGAGGTTTGTATAGAAGTAAAGTGCTAATAAAGTACACAAACGACGGATAGTGATATAGAGTGTTTGAGCGACTATGGCTCAGGATTTCTACGGAAGAGTAGGAAAGAAATAATGAATTGTTATTATATGTTTTCTCCCACCATTGTAAGGGGATTTGGTGAAACTTTCGCTATATTTATTGCTACGCAATTTTTTTTTTTTTTTTTTTTGGTGTTCTGAAGAATTATTGTTGTGTTTTTACCAAACCGGTTGTTGTAAACTTTTCGTTGCTTCAGAAGTGACTAGTCACAATGATATTAAATGACCAGGTAGTCTATGAGTCGAGAGATTTGAAAGCGTTTTTGTTTAAGACTTCTCTACAAAAAGTATCAAAATGGGATATGTGGGAATCTTAACAGAATAGGATATGCGACATATAGGGAGACTGGGGAGAAATGGACATAGGGGAGAAATGGACCACCCCCTCTCTGGCCCCTGGCTGTGATGCAATGAAAGTGAAACCATAATAAGTTTGTTTTCCACATCAAACATAGTCCGAATTTTTCATTTGCCATCGACTTCCCGCACAGGTCGTTCCCACGCAAAGTTTGAAAAATTTTCTGCACTAAAGTTTCTTTTTCCAGTTCCAGACACCATCGTAAAGCAGACGCATAGTCAGGAATCAGGACAAGGTAATTACGTTAATATCTTTATTTACTTGTTATTTAAGAGTTCATATTAAAAATATAGCATATAATATTAGATTTAAGAGACTTTATGGCTGAATAGTTTAATACATTGATGGGGGAGAAATGGACCGGTTCATTTCTCCCCATGGTTCATTTCTCCCCATAGAAGAAATTGACAAGACAGTCTGTTGTTATTAAAAGTGTTGAAGATTGCATTCGAATATCAGCATTATTGATTCTTTTTAATACTGGGGTCTAAATCTAGACCAATAAAACTGTTAACAAATTTGATTTCAGTGATTTATTAAAGATGCACACCAATCGTGCTATGATCAGTATTTCTTTGCAAATGATAGGCCTACCATTCTAAATGTTATATAATTCTGTCACTCTTTTGTTTCAGATGCCAAGATTGTACATCAGAAACACCAACAAGGGTCTCGTTACGGAGGAACGTATGAGAGAAGCTGTTAATGCTGTGAAAAATGGAATGAAAGTGAGAAAAGCTGCAAGGGAGTACGGCATTGCTCGCTCTACCCTCAATAACAATCTTACAAAAGACAGAGAAGGAAATGGTCTGCCTACTAGACTCGTACCAAATTATAGGCATAGCCTTGTTTTCACAGCTAAGCAAGAAGCTGATTATGCTAGTTACTTGAAAGATTGTGCAAGAATGTTCCATGGACTCACAACTAAAAACGTTCGTATTTTGGCGTACGAGATGGCGAAAGTCAATAACATTGCACATCCTTTAACCTGGGATGAGCAAATGATGGCAGGGAATGACTGGCTTTGTGGATTTTTGCGACGGAATCCCGAGCTGACCATAAGGCAACCTGAGGCAACATCTCTGGCTAGAGCTACAGCTTTCAACAAACATAATATTTGCACCTTCTTCAACATTGTGAAGGAAACCATTACAAAACTAAATGTGAGTGGAGCTCAAATCTACAATTTGGATGAGTCAGGTCTGACCACTGTACAGAAAGTGCCAAAAGTAATTGCCCCACGAGGAGTGAAGCAAATAGGCCAGTGACATCGAGAGAAATAGGAAAACTGGTCACAATCTGTTGCATTGTGTCAGCTGCGGGTCACATTATCCCTCCAGTTTTTGTGATTCCCATAAAAAAATTTTAAGAATTGTATGCTTGCTGGAGCACCTGAAGGTTCCCTTGGCCTTGTGAATGAATCAGGTTGGATGACCCGTGATAATTTCGTCAAAGTTATAAATCACTTCATTAAGCATTCAAGACCTTCCAAAGACTTCCCTTTGATTTTGATCTTGGACAATCACGATTCCCACATTTCATTTGAATCACTTGAACTGTGCAAGAAAAACAACATTCATGTGATCACGTTGCCACCACACACCTCATCTAAAACTCAGCCCTTGGACCGTTCAGTTTTTGGACCCATGAAGTCGGTCTACAACAATGCGTGTGATTCATGGATGATGAAAAATGTTGGGACACCACTGACAATCTATCAAGTTGAAAATCTAGGAGGCCACGCTTTTCTTAAAGCGGCAACTCCCATTAACATTCAATCAGGCTTTGCAGTGTCAGGTATTTGGCCCTTTAACGAAGATGTTTTTACAGAAGATGATTTTATGCCTTCAGAAATAACGAACAGGCCCATCAGCAAGGACAGTGAAAATGCCACTTTAGAAAGCAATGAACAGACAGGATCAGCATCTCCACATTGTGGTACCAGCACAGATCAAACTGCACAAGAATTTCATGAAAATCAGAAAGAGTAATGTTGAGAACCTTGTAGATGACTTGCAGGAAATATCAGGGAGTCTTCAACATAAAGCTACTTCTTCCTTTATTTCGCCTCATGTTTTCAGAGGACTACCAAAAGCTGGTCCGCGAAAAGATTCAAATAATATGAGGAAAAGAGGAAAAACTATGCTGGCTACTTCTACGCCAGAAATGGATCGAATTAGGGAAAGAGCGGTGATGAAAGAAAAGGCAGCAAAAGTTCCACCCAAAAAGGCAAAGAGACAGCTGCTGAAAGAACTTGATGTTGATTCAGATCCAGAAACTGACATTTAGTTTTGTGATGACACAGATTCTGATGTTTCATTTGGTGAAAATGAGGAGTGTACGGTTAGCTTGACTGGTGTGCGTGAGGTTTTTGAAGGCCAGTGTGTGCTATGTAAATATGGAACAAAGAAGACGTGTGTTTACTATGTAGGAATTTTAAGGGGAGACATTGATGATGATGGTGATGTTGAGGTAGAGTTCTTGCGCAAGAGTGAGAAGGTTGCTGGTAAATTTGTTAAGCCTAAGGTAGAAGATGTCGCCAGTGTCTCAATTACATGTATTAAAACACAGCTTACTAGATCTACAATCACTGGAACCACTTCTAGGACCAAAGATGGCTATGTCTTCAAAGAAAGTCTTGCAGGCATAAATGTTCGATAAAACTTTATATTAGATTAATATATCATATTAAACTTTTTTACTGTCGCTTAAAATAATAAAAGAAACTGCAAATATCCTTTTAATGATTATTTATTTGTTATAGCAATATGGATGAGTTGTTGCTGCTTCTTTTTAAAAAAGGTCCATTTCTCCCCACTATGGTCCATTACTCCCCACGTGCTGGTCCATTTCACCCCAATGGTGGTCCATTTCTCCCCATGTTCATATACATTTTTGAAATGCATTTTGTAAAGAATCCATATAGAAATAGATTGCTAAATGTTTTCCCCTTTTAAAATAAATGAATGTACAACATTTTAGTCATGGTTTTGTTATGTTTCGATAAAATCTGTTCCGGTGATGAGCAAAAATTGAAAACTACAAAATTGCTGGTCCATTTCTCCCCAGTCTCCAGATGCCTCTATGCCTACAGATCGCACTATACTAATGATGGGTTCAAGAAGGGGAGGATGGATTTATGTTGGATCCTCGGGGTGACAGAAAACACCCATAGGAAAATCCATGAAGAACATCAAGTTATACCTAATTAAAACAGACAAAGAAATGAGAGAAAGGTACAATGTTACTGGAAGGAGCAGATATAAGGCCGTGGAGATAATACAGACTATTGATAAACAACGGGACATGTTGCGGGAATCAGTCCAACAGACACCACAAGAAATCATCCCACATAAACAGAACTGCAACACAAAAGAAAAACATAAACAAAAGAAATAGATGATAGATGAAATTTTGCAGTTGATGGATGAAAGAAGAAAGAAAAAGCAAGATAAAGAAGAATATAATCCGTCCATCATGTGCCATGCCGATAAGCGTGGGCGGCCATGATTCGTCATTTCACTCGATCACCAGAGTCGTGGATCAGCTCAGTGTTCTTGTCTCGACCATGTCAGGTGGTCAAGCCATCCAGGTATTTACTTCTCTGTCTTCCCCTTGTTCTCTTCCCCTCGATCTTGCCAGTTGTCACCAAGTTCTCCAATTTATTTCTTCCAATAACATGTCCAAACATTTTTGACTGGCTACGTCTAATTTCTCTAATAAATTTACGATTTTCATTTGTTTCTTATAGTACTTGGTCAATGGTTTTTATGTCTGTAGGCATCACGTGGGTAGCATTAAATGTCCTGGAAAGTAAAGGCGACAGACATACGATTGACCACTGTCCCATTGAATGGCGATTGGTCTATAAAATATGAAGCCATCACTATGTATCCAATACGCCTCAGAGTGTGTAGAAGTGTCCCATACTTTATTTTGACTGTTTTAGAAAGAATTTTTCTCTGGTCCTTACCCGCCAAATACGGGGTTGAACTTAAAGTCTCAGTGTCAGCCTATGTGAGTTACGGTGAACGCACGTTCACCACGCACCTATAATGTCTACGTACACTATGTACCCGTCACATAGTTTGGAAAATGTATACACCATAACAGTTATGCGCCAGCACATCGACAATAGTATCGTATAACATTGACCAAGTGGTAAAATATTACAAGTGAAGCATACTACAACAGTAGGAAATATGCATAAAGAACGCTATTCATAATAATAGCAGAACAAAACATTCACCCTGGTGTGTTATATTTTTAACACATATGTACTTTACGTATATCAATATTATAATATAAATATGCATAGAAACTAATCCTAGTATAACATTTTTTATTCCCACTTATGTGGAAAGAGTAATCAGAAACATAGCAGCACAACTACCCATAACAAAATGAGAAAATATTACTCTTATCGAAGTGACAAACACAGGGAACACGACATGAAAGTCCACAGATATAGAAACTGTTGTTACTTAGCTGAATAGTTACTAGAAAATAAAATTCTTAGAAAATTATAGACAGCTTAAGAATCGAGACTTAACGACGTATGGTTTAAAATCGCTTTACCCGATTCTTACAAAAGACGATCTAATGGCAGTTCCGATTCAATATGTAGAAAGGAAAAATAAAAGCTTTCCACGGCGCTCAGCCGGCTTTATCAGCCGTGGTTAGAATCATAATGGTAATGGAGGATTCTAAGTCAATCCTCATATATGGCCATCGATTAACCTGGTTATCGGAGCCCAACCAAACTGGCACTCACTGACACCTAACAGCCTAATTTGTATAAATACATAATCATCCAGTACCTTGCCGGCTGGCGTGGGTTATCATTCTTCTCCACAAATTACGATATCCGACGTCATGGATCATTCGTGTGTTAACTCCCTTCCATGCTATGACAAAAGAATATTCTCACACTGTCTTCCTCTATCTCTATTTCCGCAAATCTTTTCGGCTGTCACAACATGTTCCAGTTTTTTGTCTTCTCATAATGTGTCCAAAAACGATGACTGTCTCTTTCTGATGTTTGTGATTAGTTGTCTTTGCAACTCAGCTTCCTTTAAAGCGTTCAGATTGCTCTTTTTGGCTGTCCAATTAATTTTCAGCATTCTTCTATAAAACCAAATTCCCATGGTTTTCCCGCCAGTTTACTAACTGTCCAGGATTTGCAGCCGTATGGTAAAACTGGTTCTATGTAACATATATAAACTATTTTTTTTTTCTAATTTTCAAGGACAGTGACACAGAACGTTCTTCATTTGATAGAAGGCAGTTTTTGCTCGTCCTATTCTGTTCTTCATGGAGGAGTCCAGAGAGAAAGATTAAAAACCAGACAGATTACATCCTGATTAGCAGAAGGTTTCGAAATGCGCTAACAGTCGTAAAAACAGTTCCCAATGCAGACTGTTACAGTGATCACAGATTAATTATAAGCACACTGAAGGGTAAAGTTAAAGAAAGTCAAGTATACTACCGCAAACACTAAATATGATTTGTGCAAATCGAAAACTGACAAAGAAATACAAGATAATTCTAACAAAGAAGAAACGAACAAATTTGATATATTGTCTGATCTAGAGATCCTATTTCAAGATGTGCATGATCAATGGGAAATGTTGAAGAATTCAATCAGTTTAGCTGCAGAAAAAAACTATTGCGAAATTAAAGGAAGTGGGTCGTCAGACATGGATGACTGAAGAAATTTTACAGCTAATGGAAACAAGAAGACAGAACAAAAATAATCCAGCCAAATATGAAGAAATTCACAGAAAAGTCAGAACATTATGTAAGGAGGCAAAAGAAGCATGGCTCGAAACAAATTGCATAGAAATTGAAAAACAACACAACAGTAAAGATACAAACTAATGCACAGAAGAATTCGGGAGCTTACTAATCAAAGAACACATACATCAGCAGGCTGCCTAAAGACAAAAGATGGAAATCATAATAGAAAAAGATCAGATTTTACATGTATGGTCAGAATATGTGAAATACCTTATGATGATAACAGGGAAGAACAGTATGATATTCAATATAATAATGAAGGACCATCAATTTTGAAGATGGAGGTTCAGAATGCTCTTAACCATATGAAATCTGGCAAGACCCCCGGTTCAGACAGCATCACATCAGAAATGATTAATGCTTTACAAGAATACGGAATAGATAAAGTTACCAACCTCCTGAATACCATATATGATACTAGAGATATACCTCATGAATTATGTAATTCTTTATATATTGCAGTCCTAAAGAAATCAGGAGCCTTGGAATGTGATCAACATCGATCAATTTGTATGAGTCACACCACGAAGATTTTGCTAAGAATTATCATGCAAAGAGTTAGGAAGAAAATACAATCTGAAATAGGAAACAATGTGGGTTTGTAGAAGGCTAGGGTACAGTAAATGATGTGTACATACTGAGAACAGTAATTGAACGTTCTATAGAAGTAAACAAAGATCTACACCTCTGCTCTATTGACTACACAAAGGCTTTCGATAAAGTGAGACATGTGGACATGATAAGGATGCTTGAAGATCTACAAATTTATGGCAAAGACATAAGACATGTAACAAACATATATTGGAAACAACAAGATGCCATAAGAATTGATAATGAAGTAGGTCAATCTCAGCCTATTAAGAGAGTTGTGAGACCGGGATGTGTAATGTCTCCAGAACTTTTTTCCATGTAAAGTGAAAATATTTTCAGAAATATAGAAGATATGGAAGGAATTAGCACCGGGGGACCATACATCAATAACATAGGATATGCAGATGATACAGTCTTGATTGCAGACAATGAACAGGACCTGCAAAATTTGGTAGATGGGGTTGTTGCATACAGCGAACAACTAGAGTTAGAATTGAATTGTAAGAATACACAGATTATGGTCGTCACTGGGAAGGAAGAAATACCACAATGTAATATACAAGTAAATGGGAATATTCTTAAACAATCCATCTATCCATCATGTGCCATTAAACATCCATCTTGAGCAAGTGAATCGATACAGCTATCTCGGAGCAGTCATAAAATCTGATGGGAGATGCCTTGAAGAGATTAGAACTAGAATTGCCATGGCGAAGTTGGCCTTTTGCAAGATGAAAAACTTACTGACCAATAAAAAGATATCAATTGAAGCGAGAAAAAGAGTGTTGAAGTGCTACATAGAACATGTACTTTTGCATGGATGTGAAGCGTGGACAATGAGCAGTCAAGCTGAAAATCAGCTGATGGCAGTGGAAATGTGGTTTCTGAGGAAAATGCAAAGAATACTATAGACAGACAGAAAAACCAATGAACAAGTCCTTCAAGAAACAAATGAAGATCGTAAACTGATTAGAGACATTAGACGTAGACAGTCAAATTTTTCTGGGCATGTTATGAGAAGACTTGGAATCAACGACTGGCAAGAGAAGGTCGACCAGAGAGACGAATGGAGACGGATTGTATTTGCAGCAAAGAACCTCAATGGCTCGGAACGCTGAAGAAGAAGAAGATGTTATGAGAAGAAATGAATTGGAGAACTTGGTGACAACTGGCAAGATCGAAGGGAGGAGACCAAAGGGAAGACCAAGATTTAAATACCTGGATGGCTTGGCCACGTGGCATGGTCGAGACAGAAACGCTTACTGGCATGACACATGATGGATGGATGGATTTTAGGCCTGACCAACCTGGAAGCCCAAGTAACATTTTAAAACAGCTGCTTCGATGGGGATTCGAACAGACAAGGCTTATCAGCCAGCGCGCTAGCCACTGTACCACCACGGCCACCTGACATCCAATAAGAGTAGGAAAAATAACTATATTGTTGAGAATTCCTAGTGAAAATAAATCCTACAAAGACTGTTCATATCAGATGACAACATTGTCTTTCCCTGAAGGAACAAGTGTACTTCCACGCAAGAACAACTAGACACCTCTAAAAATGTGTCTTCATTAGTCTCGTCTCCTCAGCTGAACACACACTTCTACTTCTATGAGTGCCGATTAGTGCTTGTGAAATAAAGCAAGAAACAAATTCGCAGCTATGGAAAAGCGTCCACGTCGACCGAGAAGTAACTTGATTATGCTGTTGAACAGCGATCACTACATGTGCAGAAAGGGAGAAATATACTCATAAATATTTATAAACATTCATACAGTGCACGGGAAATAAGTACATATAAGAGGACACACTTAAAAGGGAAATTGAAAACTGTATGCACACAGGGGTTCGATCCAGTTTCATACATGTGACGGCAACGCTTCACTGAACGATAAGTCTTCTTCGATTCAATAACAGCTGGACATCTTTGTTCAGTCCATGTCCTTTTCAGGACGCTGCCATCAACTCCAACCCCAGGTTTATTTTCTGGGCAAATTTACGCTCTGTAGTTTGCCACTGCTTTCTGAATGAGAAATCAAAGTCGAAATCCAACTGACTTGTGTAAATGTTGACATCCTTAATCTGCCATCAGCGCACCGGTAGTTTAAGCCTCGCAGATGCGCAGATTGCCTTACATATGTGTAATCACGAGCCAGCTTTACATCCCCGTTCACCCAACAACTATTTCTTCTATCAGGGACTATGTAAACATGTGAATGTATTTCGCGCGAGCACAATCTTGGCGAATCTACAATATATATCATCTGTCTGGTGGGTCGGATGCCCTGATTCTCGCTTAGTTCTATAACTTCTTCTGATAAATCTCTTGGCCTCACCAATCAATCAATCAATCAATCAATCAATCAATCAATCAATCAATCAATCCTATCAATCAGGTGGCGTCTCCACAATGAAGGTTGACTGTAATGGATCTCCAACACTGTCTGTCTCTCCCATTGATAACACATAAGTATCAATTGGGGAACCATTTAAGGCCACTAAGATAGTTAATAAATAAATACACATGTATTGTTTGGCGCTCATAGAAATAGGCGACAGAATTAGAGACTAGCGGACGCACCAGACAACATAAACATTGAAAGCTATAGCTACCGACTGGGATTCGAACCTGTCACCTGCAAATGAATGCAGTGCCTCGCTTCAGGAGCAAATGTACTTCGACACATGACCAACTAGACACCCCTAAACAAAATGTTTCATCATTAGCCATGTATAACATCTACATGAACCCACAACTATATAATTCGTATCGAACCATTGATATAGCTCTCAGACTATAGGTTTCAGAATTTTATAATAAATTAGCATAAGTCAAATTTAAAGCTTAGTTACCGACAGGGAACTGTACCTGTCATCTCACCTTGATTGTATTTTCCTCAGAAGATCGCTCTACGTGAAGAAAACAAGCAGTTTCGTGGTATATTTACGCAAATTGTGGGCGCTTTATATAACTTGGTCTCAAAGATGGCCTCCCGGTAACCCTGCCACTGCGCCATGTAAACGTCATTAATTCTTGTGCACATAAATTATTGTGATATACAACGGCAACTCCCGTTTTGCAGGTGTGCAATATGCAGCACAGATGGATATTAATATTTTCCATTCAATGAAATATGACCGCATATACTATTTTGAATATTGATTAAATGAATAAAAAATAAATTGTTCCGAAGCAGTTTCTTGCCGTGTGTGTGTGTTATTTGATAGCGTCATGACATTGTGTAGGTTTGGATGCACGGCGAAATATGTGGCTAATCTTTTCCTCACTTTCGCAGAGGAAGAGCGCAGGAGTCGATGCCACGTCCGTCCATGCTCACCGACTGTAACCAATGGCGTCCATTTTAAATGTGATCTAGAACTCGGTGTAGTTCAGTGTCAATTACATAAAATATGGCACGAAAACTCGCGAATTTCAGAAGTCGGCGTGTTGTAAATAATCCTATTACAAAACAAGGAAACATATTTGCAGGTTTCTGAATTTTTCAGAATATATGCTTCAACTGTCCCTGTTTAATAAAGTGATATTCGACAAAGTTACTTTTCTAACGACTTTTGTCGTTCATCTTAAAACAGGAAGTGTCGTTTAATTGTATAAATCGTTACACTGCTTAACCAAATACTGTTACATACCTCACAGATAAAGACAGTAGATCAATTCTGCTGATGTCAATACGAATGACAACAATTAAGAGCTCCTTTCCAAGTATGGAGACATAATAGATATAGGGTGTTAGCCTCATATCATAGATCAGTCTGCAACCTGGTGGGTGATGTGGTCATTATATCGTCGGCCGCGTTTACTTCCCATGTTCTGTTGTATATCCACCCGACGTGGTAGAGGGGCTTGCATGATCCAATGACCCCGAGAGCTATGCCGATGGTAGCTGAGCTAGTGATTGGGTCTCCTATGTCTGACAGGTCAAGGGATAGGTAATAGAAGAAGAGAGACACACACCTGCTACTATTTAGGTAGACTGGGGACACTCAAACACAGGGAAAGCAAACCTGAAAATGATAGTCGAAGTTGAAGTACTGGATCATAGACTTGACAAAACAGTAAACACAACTCACTTAATGATATAATGATTTCACTTCCCATGGAAATTCCGGATACCCATTTTAGACTTTGTCCACCTGGGAGAGCAGATTAATACAAGAATAACCCGCCTCAGTGGGTGTTCGAACACATGACCACCTTATTGGTAGGCAAGCAAGCTAGTCACCTCGCCACCACGGCTCCTGTCAATTGTAGAGTCAACAATTATTGCATTGTATTTAGCCAACTCGATTTCAGGTATTAAATTTGATAAAACCTTAGTTGATAAGTATTCAGTCAAGTCAGTTTGTATATCAGGTTTGAAATATGGTGAATTTTGATTCCTCAATAATAAATCTTATCCCAGT
Source organism: Cepaea hortensis (assembly GCA_963921405.1). Taxonomy (NCBI): domain Eukaryota; kingdom Metazoa; phylum Mollusca; class Gastropoda; order Stylommatophora; family Helicidae; genus Cepaea; species Cepaea hortensis. The sequence continues at coordinate 12,231,197 of OY992892.1, forward strand.
AAAATATCATTTTGGCAAATACTTTAACAAGTTGCAGGAAATATCTTCATAACTATTTGGTGGACCTAAACCTTGATTCTCGATGACCACGAAATGCGTGCGAAAACTCAACGTAAACGCCCAGAAAGACTTTTTTTTTTTAAAATCGTATCAGTGAACTAGTAATAACACGACTTAGAAACAATAAAGCAACTGGGGCTGATGGAATTGCTGTTGAATTTATAAACGCAGTCGGCCACGCATTACATCTAAAGCTATACGAACTAATAATAAAAATCTGGAGGAAGAAGAATTACCCCATGACTGGAAAGAGTCATTATTGATACCTATCTTTAAGAAAGGAAATAAGTTCCAATGTGAAAATTATAGAGGAATACCACTCCTATCCACAAGCTATAAGATACTATCCGCAGTATTACTAAATAGACTAAAACCATATTCAGAAGACATATTAGGTGACTACCAGGAGGGTTTAAGACAAAACAGATCAACAATTTTTTTTTTTTTTGCATATCCTTTACAGGACATCGCTGTCAACACCAGCATCTTTCAGCTGTATGTTGATTTCTTGGCAAGATTACGCTCAGTAGTTTGCCATTGCTTTCTGAGCGGTTTCTCACATACCCCGTAAGTTACCGATGCGATTCGAATCACTGCTGATTCTCACCGTCATCACGTTACCGACGAGAGTATACGAGATTACGGAGAAAAGTCATAACCTCTAAACCACGAAGCCGGCAGATCAACAATAGATCAGATATTTATCTTACGACAAATGGCCGAGACAAATTGGGAATATAAAAGAGATCTCCATATAATTTTTGTGGATTTTAAAAAGGCTTATGATAGTGTCCATAGGAATATTCTATGAAATGCTATGCAGGAATTTGGAATACCAAGGAAGTTAATCAACATGACCAGATTATGCATGGAAGATACTTATAATATAGTAACATATAAAGGCAGGAAATCAGACCCTTTCCAAATAACATCTGGCTTGAAACAGGGTGATGCACTATCGCCGCTACTCTTCAATCTGGCTCTAGAGAAAGTTGTAAGGAAGGTAAAGAAAGACTGTGAAATTGGAGGAACATCCAGACTGCTTGGTTACGCAGATGATATAGATATTATAGGGGAAAATGAACAAAAGACAGTGGAAATATTGACTCACTTAAAGGAAAAAGCTCAACAAATGGGACTGGTTATCAACCAGGATAAGACAGAATATATGGCAATTTCAAGAGAAGGAACAGCAAAAGACTCTGGCCACATCCAAATAGATAATAAGACCATTAAAGAACAGAAACATACAAATATCTGGGTACAATCTTCAACTGCTCCAACATCATAAGGGAAGAAATACAAGCTATAATCAACTCTGGAAATAAGATATACTATGTTCTACAACATCTGCTAAAGTCAAATGTGCTATCTCGTAACATCAAGATCACAATTTAAAAAACACTGATCAGACCAGTTGTGCTGTATGGCTCTGAAACCTGGAGTACAACTAAAGGAGACGAAGCCTTGTTACAAACCTTTGAGAACAAAGTTTTAAGACGCATCTTTGGGCCCATTAGGGATACACAAAGTGGAGAATGGAAAAGAAGAAGCAACAAAGACATTTATGATCTGTTTAAGTCCCCGCTAATCACTGGTAACATGAAAGCTAATAGGCTGCAATGGCTGGGGCATATAGAAAGAATGGAAGATAATAGGGAAACAAAACTCGCTTACACTCGAGAAATAAATGACTGTAGACCCCGAGGTAGACCAAGAAGACGGTGGAGAGATAATATACATACAGACCTACAAGCACTTGGAATCAACGACTGGCAAGAGAGGGTCCACCAGAGAGACGAATGGAGACGGCTTGTATCTGCAGCAAAGAACCTCAAATGGCTCGGAATGCTGAAGAGGAAGAAGAAGATCCGTGAACTAGACGACACTTTTCATAAATTGGATTTAATTTTAGAGATAGTTCCCCTTGTCATCTTTGGAAGTTAAAACAAATTAAACTTTGTACACAACTTAGAATATTCGATTTGTAACGTTAAATTAGTACTACTGTATGAACCAGAAACATGGAGAACAACCAAAATGCTAAACAAATAAATTGCAAACACTTACTAATTCATGCCTGTGCAAAAAAGAAGAAATAAAGTGGAGAGAACAAATAGCAGTGAACCAAGAGGTGAAAACAAATAAACTGGTGCTGAGTAAACTTGAGAATAGTATAATTAGAAAAGACTTAGCCTGGAACCCACAGGGCAAAAGGAACAGAGGAAGGCTGTCAGGGTCTTAAACTTGGCTCGCTAACCTAACACATGTGAGACAGTACAAGTACAACGTGATTTGACGTAAGACTCAACGACACACCGTTCAATGGATTTATTCACATATCAAATACAGAACGATGATCACAACAATATATATGTAATACTTCAATGCACTTACATCTACCATACAGCTCACAAGTCTAACACTCAGGATGTTCAGACACTCGACTTTCAGCACAGAAAACCACACAACGCCTTTCTCTCATCATGCGTCCGTCCAAGTCCGTGTCCCAGAGCTGTCTGCCGCTAGTTCGCCACTCGCCTCCCATCTCAGGTGGCGTCACGAGGCATGCGTGCGTTTAGCGTCGTCCTGGCCTGACCGCTGGTCGCTCGTCAGCCAGCAATCTTGCAGGCCGGTAACTACCACTCGCCTGGCGGCGTAACGAAGTTGCTGCATCCCTGCTGGGAGCTAAGTCGCCTGGCGGGCGTAACGACGTCACTGCATCACTGTACCCTTTCTGGACTCTGACACGCTCCCCCGGCAAATTCATGAAAGATGTCATCTTTCATGTATAATATATGTACATACTGGGTTAATATTCTAACCTTGTCAGAGTCTACCCTTCTATTGTTATATACATTGGTATCAACATACAAATATACACATATGTCATAGAAATATATAAGGAATGGAAGTTGCATTCAACGACATGTGGTGTTCAACCTTTAACACATGTCAGGTTTCATCCTCTCGATGGCTGATTACCTTAATTGCATTAATGACCCAGTCAGATCGGTAGTTCCAGCTTCACGCATCTACCTCGCAGCATTAAAAAAAAAAACGTAATAATATGGTTCTTGAAACAAAAACCATCTAGCTAGACCGAAATGCGGCTGTTTATAAGTCGCATAAAACGCTCAAAACCTGACCTTATTTGGCCAGTAGCTCTTGTGTTGGTCTGCAATGTCGGCAACCCTCTGCCATGCCCAGTAGATGGCTACCTGTTGTGTCAATAATCTGGCAACACTTGGCTATTTATACACAACACATTAGAATATACATTTCAAATTATGGCCCTTTGTGAATTGATGTAATAACAAATAAATGAAAGGGAAATAATTTTCACATTAATGAAATACAATAATTTACAATCATTATTCTATTTCTTAGCGTCATTGCTTGACGTTTATTCATATTAACGAGAAAAAGTCGGTAATATGAATACATTAATCAAGATATGATTCTAAGATTACACTACAGAAATATATAAACACACAATTCGTGTATTTAACTTTGTTGATCCCTAAAGATTTTAGAATCGTCATAGTTTTTAAAATTTTTATTTGTCGTCTGCTAATTTTGCTCTAAATTTCTAACCAATCCGGAAGTACACACGAACACTAAAATCAGCTGATGTTTAAGCCTGCAGAACACACTTGTTCCGGTCTGATGTAGTTGTTCTTTGTAATGTAATGGAATGGTGTATGGTCTGCATCTTATGGGTGTGTTTGATGTGAGTGTGATATGATGCTGTACTAATTCTGTTTGTCCTGGGTTGTTGGAAAAGATGGTGTTGTACTGTTGTATAAGCTGTTTGCAACTGTTTGTCTCTGCTTGAGTTAACTTTGGGTTGATTTTGATCTCCTTCAAGCAGTTTGTCGTGTCTAATGCAGGTGTTGGAATCTCGTCACTAACATCGTCGTCTTCGTGATCTATTATCACTGTACAAGCTGTCGTATCGTCTTGTTCGTTGTCTCTGTTGTGGTATGGTCTTAGCATATTTATGTGAAATATTTTGTGTTTGTCTTTTATTTGGATTTCGTAATCTACAGGTGAAATCTGTCTCGTCACTTTAAAAGGTCCCTGCCAAGAATCAGTCAATAAGTGTCTGTCACTAGGTAGTAGAAGAAGAACGTCCTGTCCAGGTGTCAACGTTATTGTCCTGTTACCTTTGTCAGCATACTGTCTATAAGTAGCACCAGATAATTTTAGTGCATTCTTTGCAATAGTACAAGATTTGATGATTCTTTCACGCACTGATGTAACATATACGTATGATGATATGGGTTTAAGTACTGGAGTAGAGTCAGTTAACATTTGGTGATAAATAGTCAATGGGCCCCGTGGTTTGGCACCATAGATAAGTTCAAAAGGAGAGAAACCGGTACTAGAATGTGGTACCTCGCGATAAGCAAAAAGAATAGCTGGTAGATATACATCCCAGTTATTGGGGTGCTCTTGTGTTACTTTTGCAAGCATGTGCTTTAGATCCCCGTTAAATTTTTCTATTACTCCACTAGAGTGAGGATGGTACGGGGAATTGAAACATTGCTTCACTCCCAACATTTTGGTGAAAGCTTGGGTAGATGCGGCAATAAACTGAGTGCCCCTATCAGATTGGATAGTATCTGGAAAACCTATCCGAGAAAATATATGGAAGAACACTTCCATTATATCATTGGCAGTAATGTTCTTTAGCGGAATAGCTTCTGGCCAGCGACTACATTGATCAATGACAGTTAGAATATATTTATTCCCTCTAGTTGTTGTATGATTAAGAGGGCCCACTATGTCGACAGATAGTTTTTCAAACGGTCGACTGGCTAAGTCAGTAACTTGCAACTTTGCCTGTGGGTGTTTACCTTTTTTTACCAGTTTCTGGCAGGTGTCACAACTTCTGCAATATTCTTTAATGTCATTGCAAAATTTTGGCCAATGAAACTGTGTCAGTAACCTTGATCTGGTCTTAACGTATGCCATATGCCCTGCAAGAGGTATATCGTGGGCAAGATGTAAGGCTTGCTTGCGATAATTAGTTGGCAAAACAGTTTGCTCTGTTGTATTGTCACCTCTGGTATAGTACCTGGTGAGTATATCATTTTTCACAGCAAAATGCCATTTTGCATTCTTGGTTACCTTTGGCTTTTGGCCGATCAGGTTAAAGTATTTTGACAATGAAGGATCAGCTTTTTGAGCTGTTACAAACGTTTCCTTCATAGTGTTAGTAGGTAGTGATACTGGGCTAAGCATTTGTATAGCCTCAGTTTGATTATTTTCATCTTGCACTCTAGCAGTAGATCTAGTTACTGCGTTCACACATTCAATGATATCAGATGGTGATGGAACAATGTTATCAATGATGTCATGAGAACTTAGTGCTACATTAGCTACCATACATTCAATAGGTGGTGTGACATTTTCAATGATGACATTGGATGGTGATGTTATGTTATCATCAATACACATAGATGTAATGTCATGAGGTTTATCATTCACCTCTGGTAAATTTTCAATAATTACATCACACACTGGGTTTGTTAATGCAGCGCACTTTACTTTCCCAGTGAGGAAAGGTGTTTTAATATATGCCCATGCTAATGGGTATTTCTCAATATTGCCTGAGAATGTTCTGCATGTTACGTGCCTGCCTGTATAGTCTGTAGGCATTATGAACGTTCTCTTCAGACCAATAAGTGAACTGCCCGTGTCACGAAGGACTGTAGCAGACTTGCCATTCACATATCCGTGATGGACGATTATCTTGCCTTTTGAATCTACTACCAAATTAGCTTCTTCATTGGCAATAGGGATGGCGTGACCGCATGTTAAAATACCATCTTCATAAAAGGTGTTACAAACAGAACATTTATTTGCGCTAAACATGTCAAAAGCCTGTGCTGAGTTCACAGGATGTTTCTCTGGCTGTTCTTCATCTGAAGACGAACTATCAAACAAGGCGGCATTTGCTTTGTTGGTCATTTGCCTGCCTTTACAATCTTTCCGATGGTGTCCGTACGCCTTACAGAGGAAACATTTACGCAAACTTCTGAAGGATTTACGCTCCTTATCTTGTCTGTTTACCATGTTTAGTAGGTAAGTATGGTATCCAGGGTGCTTATCGCACATTTCATTCTGATGATGTGAAAATTTACAATAAGTACAGTGATTAAACTTCTCAGAGGTAGGCCTATGAGGTTTCTGCCTACTGTAGGGTTTGTCATAGTTAGCCGCTGCTACAAAATTAATGTCAGTAGCTTCAGTGGCAAAACAATGTTTGTTGGCTGTGTAATACGCCGAACCACGTCTCTCAATCTCATCTACACTAGTGCATTCATTCTCTTGCAAAAATTTTGAAAATGCTGATGGAATGGATGAAATGATTTTATCTCTAATGATCAGATCTTCTAGTCTCTGATAATTTTTGTCAATTTTAGCTGCTGAAGTCCATTTGGTAAATATATCTCGGACTAAGCAGAGGTAATCAGAGAACGTTTGAGTCGGTTTTGGGCTCAACTTACTGAATTGTTCTCTGTAACCTGCCTCATCTAACATAAAATGTACCATAATCTTAGATTTCAGATAATGGTAATCTTTTCTGAGGTCTTTGGGGATGGTTTCAATGACTTTAAGAGGTTCCCCTGATAAACTCCTCATATAAACAATATTCCATTCAGACAGTGGAACTTGGTAATGTTCCATTAAAGTTTCAAAATTTTGGGTAAAGGCTGCGATGCAGTCACCCGAGGTATAATTACGTACAATACCTTGATATTTCTTGTACTGGTTTTCTTTCTCCAGTCTCTCAGATTTCTTAGACTCTTTGTTAATGGCAGTCTCAGTGTCAAGTTGTTTCATTTTCAACTGTAACTCCAGTTCTTCTCTCTTACTCTGAGCTGCTATTTCTGCCTTCTTCAGTTCTGTTTCTCGTTCCATTTCTGCTTTCTGTAGTTCACTATCTATCTCAGCTTGCTTTAAGGCTGTTTCTGCCTTCTTAAGTTCACTGTCTATCTCAGCTTGCTTTGCAGCCAGATCTAATTCGGCTTGCTTTGTCTTTGCAGCCAGTTCTGCCTCTGTTTGCTTGGCAGCCCGTTCTGCTGCTCTTTCATCGCGTTCATTAGCTTTCTCCTGTACTAGTAGGTATTCAGAGTATTTATTCTCACTCCATTTTGTTAATTCATCACCTGTCATTTGTAATTTTATCCCCATATCGATGAAATCAAATAATGAAGACATGATGGAAAAATGTCAATGAAATACCAGCCACACAAAATATGTTATAAGTGGTTAGTAATAAACAATTTACAATTGACTTCTATTGACAATACGTGCCTAAAATTGCATCCTTAAAGTAGATAAAAAGAAAAATATACTCAAGTGCCCTGGATGCGGTGAAGAATGGTTGGAAATCGGGCTAGGAACTGTAGGGTCGCTACTTCGAAACACAAATGACCTCTACGGCAAGGTTTCGGATGGTACGGGAAACCTGCTTTGTTTTTGGAGGAAAATAAATTAGCGTCTATTTGTTGGTGTGTGCCTGCTTGTCACTAAGTATTGATTAGGTTTGTATGGCGTTGAGTGTAGTTGTAGGTCGTAAGTTTGTCCGTCAACAATTTTTTTTTTTTCAAAACAAGTTACTTTCTTTCCAAAACTTTTTGCGTTCCACACACTCAATGCACAAAGACAATCTACATGTATCTCAACACTCTACAACATTGATGACACATCACTTACATCAAGATGACATTTAGTAAGGACATAGACATCAAGTTTACAAGATGGCGACAAGGTCAAAATGGCGACAAGATCACAATGTCGACAAGGTCAAAACGGTGACAAGTTTCACAAATCACAAATGTTTTACACGGTTACACGATCAAACAATATGTATGCACTGTACGTTTACAAATAGTCTTACACATGTTTAAATAATGTAGTAATAAATCAAAATGAGCCTTCCACGATCACATTTACATGTACTATAAAGTTTGACAACAATTCTAAGTTCACAAACTCTAGTTTTAAATCGTTAATCACATAAACACGTTCATTTCAAAGCCGGACGAATGCCACCACGTCCACACATGTCAGGGTCTTAAACTTGGCTCGCTAACCTAACACATGTGAGACAGTACAAGTACAACGTGATTTGACGTAAGACTCAACGACACACCGTTCAATGGATTTATTCACATATCAAATACAGAACGATGATCACAACAATATATATGTAATACTTCAATGCACTTACATCTACCATACAGCTCAGAAGTCTAACACTCAGGATGTTCAGACACTCGACTTTCAGCACAGAAAACCACACAACGCCTTTCTCTCATCATGCGTCCGTCCAAGTCCGTGTCCCAGAGCTGTCTGCCGCTAGTTCGCCACTCGCCTCCCACCTCAGGTGGCGTCACGAGGCATGCGTGCGTCTTGCGTCGTCCTTGTCTGACCGCTCGTCAGCCAGCAATCTTGCAGGCCGGTAACTACCACTCGCCTGGCGGCGTAACGAAGTTGCTGCATCCCTGCTGGGAGCTAAGTAGCCTGGCGGGCGTAACGACGTCACTGCATCACTGTACCCTTTCTGGACTCTGACAAAGGCATACAAACTCACGGAGAAAATAAGTAGAAAAACAGAGATGAACAACATGGGAAGGACGCATGGCGTACAAGTTGGCATGGCGGTCTCTCTACACTTCGAGTTTCGTTTGTGCTCTCTGCTTACTCCCTTCTGAGTCAGTCTTTCCAGATATGGAGATTTCGTACAGCTGGACATTTTACCCGATCACATAAAACCTTCACATCAATCATGAAGTAGCTCTCCGCCCAGAGGAATCGCAGCTGATAATGTAGCGTCTTTCGTGTATGTCTTTGTCTATATTTATTTGTTTGTTCTGTTGCTGACGAAGGCTTTGGCCGCAACGTCCATTTTGTGTCTTGTAGTCGTGATCTAGTAAAGCTTACAATCTACATTTCGTTTTTCGGTGATTCATTCATTGCTGATAACTATCAGGCCATTCTAGTGACCTTCCCATCATTCAGACACACTAGAGTGGCAGATACCAAGGTGCCCTACAGATAATTCCCTTGTCTATTGGCGATGTCGTTACCCGATTGGCTGCCTCTGGCGTTAAGTCCCCACAGTAGATGCTGTTCCTTCCTCCGTCGCTAGCAAACTCCGCCACTGCCGCATATCGACCTTCCTGTTACATGTACTCGTAAAAATATTCAATATTACCAGTTGCACTGAAGTCATTACTCTCATTGCCTCCAATCGCAGGACATCTCTGTTCCACGCGGAAATATCTACCGCAGACGCCGGTAAGTTATCGCGGATAAGAATGAACATAGGTGCATTGTAACACTGTAAGGAGCCTAAACGTTTGTGATAAGCTCCTCATATCTCCAGCTGTGATAAATGCCGTGTATTATTGACGGTTTTGCGAGGGATTTAACGTATTGGGAGCTGCATTCTTGTTGGCCTTACCCTGTAGGCCCTACTGTTTTTGTTCCCTGCAGAAGTATTATTACATACAGGACATTGCTTGGGTTGTTTCCCTTTTTAAATTTATCTCAGGAAATATGCGCTGTGTAATGTATTGCTACTGCTAGTACAACCCATGAGACGTTATTAGATTTGCAAGTTAAAGCATTTTCCCCCAAATGGTTTCATTGACCAGTTTCACGCCGTCTATCGAAGATGAAACGACTGAGTTTAAAATAAGGGTTTAAACTAGCGCGGGGTGAAGGATGACTCGTCCTGTTAGTGGCTGCATCATCCGTGGTGTATAATTGACTTCAGCAAACGCGATTTGCATCTATACATGGTCTGTTACCTAATCTATTCCCTCCCTTCAAATCGTTTTGCATTCAACAGATAGAATATGTTTACATCTGATGCAGTTTCAACCATATTTTCTTTCTTACAATTGTCATATGTTTTTACAGTGGCGCACATATTGACAAAATGCAAAATTAAATAGATTTTTATATAAATATCTGGATGGCGTGGCTACATGTTATATAAATATCTGGATGGCGTGGCTACATGTTATATAAATACCTGGATGGCTTGACTATGTGGTGCTCACACACACATCGACTCGACGCGCTATCGAGATCAAGTCGCCTTATCGGTTAACGCAGAGGATGCCTCGCGTTAAAAGTGCTGTACAGAGACATGCGCTATATGCAACCGGGAAAAAGGTAGAGGCGGGGACTGCTAAACCCGTATCTACGAGCAGCAATCCGGCTCTTACACCAGCTGCAGCCGTCCCAGTTGATGAAGAAACCACAACTCAAGCCAGCAGTAGCCGGGAAGTTCCAACCAGCTCCAAAACGATGCAGTCCAATCTACCAGTGACCTCCACACAGGAGGAAACAACAGCAACATCTGAGGACTTCACCGGCAGGATACTGCTCAAACAGACAAGCGTGGGAGAAGCTAAACTGTCGGCGCTACCAACAGACAAGGTAATCAGCATGTTGGAAAACGAGCTGGGAAGACACAGCATCAACCAGCTGCGCAAGACACCCGATAGAGTAGTGGTCTCCATCAATAAAAACCCAAAAACCACAGCACTTATCCAGAAGATAACACAAGAGGAGAAAGCCACCATACAGCTTTACCATGACATAGTATTGGAAGCCGCCCGACACAACATGATGAAACGATGGGTCATTAAACGAGTCAAGACCCATCTCACCAACGACCAGATCAAGGAGATGCTGACAAGGGAGAACAAGAAACTCAAGATCACCAGTGCCGAGAGGATCACCGGAAAGAACAACATCCCCTCCACAGTCGTCATAGTAAAATCGGAGGACCCTCAATACATCAGACTGGACAAGAGAGACCAAGTTCCAGAGCACTACATACCGAGAGTACTGCAGTGCTCTAAGTGTCAGAAGTTCTGGCACACCCGTGCCACCTGCAAGAGAGAGATTGAAGTTTGCAGATACTGCTCTGGACTACATCCATACAGCCAGTGCCAGCACGCAAAGATCGACAAGGACTTCAGGAGGCCTAACAATAACAGAAAATGCGCCAACTGCCTCGGCAACCACGGCGCCAGGTACCTCGGCTGCCCCTGCCACCAAGACAGCAAAGAAGCCATGAAAATCGCCATCAAGTCTAACCTACCATATAAGGAAGCCAGGAGGCAGTACGAGGCGACCAGCCGACTCACCAAAAATGACAAAGCGCAACTGGAAGGCCAACTGAAGGACCTGAGAACACAGTTCAAAACCATGGAGGAAGGAAAAGTCAAGACGCAAGAAACAGCCGCTCAGCGCATCCTGGACGAAACGAAGCAAGTCCAGCAGAAGATTGAGCAGGATGTCGCTCGAATGGCTGCCATAAAGGCTGAGACAGGTGAACAGCTTTCTAACATACAAGATGTGAAACGAAACACAGAAATCACTCTTGATAAGATACTTGAACTGCTCAAGATCCAGACAGCCACACCCGAATCAGAGGATACAAGGGTACAAACAGAAGAAGAAGCAACAGAAGAAGAACGATATTGCTCACCACCAAGATCCGACTGGCGAACGCCGAGAAGATTCGAAGGCAACTCACGACGGGGAAATAGGAGGAACGCCAGGAGAGACGACAACTGGTAAAACTCCCTAAAGGAAACAGCACCATATGACGGGGTGGGTACACAATTACTCCAGGCCTATAAAAGTGCGCGACTCGGTACATGAATAACCTCATCAAGAAAGTAACGAACGCAATTAACCCATCAGAAGCCGGGAAGCTGACAACAAGCAGCCCAAAGTACGAAAGACAGACTTCAAGCTACACCATAAACACCCCTACATAACTAAGTCGAAAATTCGAAGGCTGAATGGGGGTACTTGTACCAGAAAATGGATTGGACTATGTAGTGTATACATACTGGATGGCTTGGCTAAATGGCATATAAATACTTGGATGGTGTGGCTACATGGTATAAACATGCTGGATTGCTTAGCAAGCCTGTCACAGTGTTGGATCTCTAGGGGATATGAATGCGGGTTCAAACAGGCAACAATAACTCCGTTAACTATAATATAGCAATATTTATTGACACTTAGGTATACAGTGCATTGGCGCAGTGGGTTTAACAAGCCCGCACTGATAAGTTGCTTATCACAGAGGTTTAACATCATACATGGCTATAACAAACATTCTATGCAAACTATCTAGCATATGTCTATGACCCTAAATACACATGGGTCTGAACTACTAAGTCCCTCTAAGGCAGGCCCTGTTGCCTCGCCGAAGTCCTGTCTGTCTCTGCCGGTTCACACGTGTCGCAATCCGACACGGGTGGTAACTCTATCCGAGTTCCTCGTGGACCCCGCAATAGGCGGGCCACATCAGTGTCCACGGGACAGTGGACTCACTGACCAGTCCTTCGAGAAGGCTCTGGATTACTCTGGCCTTCGAGTGTCTTACTTCTTTCCCTTGGGCGGGAGTTGTAGCCCTTTGCCCGTGTATATTAACTTATGTTAGTTTACCGTATAATGTGAGGCTGTGACAAACATAGTATATCATATTTTATGTATTATATATATCCTTACAAGGATATGGTTAAGATGCGAATCACAGTGCGGATTTAGACCCAACAAGACCACCATCGATATGATTTTCTCACTCAGGCAGATAAGAGATTTACTGTTCCTACAAATTCAGTTCTGGGCTCAACCTAGCCTCATAAAGATGGGCACCAGAATGTTTTGGAAATTGTCTGGGAACGGAAAAATGATCAGGAAAGAAAATGCCAAGATAGCAAAATACCCTCCCACTCATAATGTCATAGCCTAGAATGTGAAGGTCTAAAACTTCACACTCAATGGCAGTCTCTGCTAAAGGACTTATCTTATTTCTACTTCACACCCGCCATCATCAATTATTAATTGTCCTCATCATTATCGGCCTTGCTGGCTGACGTGGGCTATCTCCAACGCCGTGTATCAATCAGTTCATGTGCTGAATCTTTTCCGTGCAATAACAATACAATGTCAAGAATTTTCTCTCGTTGTCTTCTTCTGTATCTCTCTTTCCACAAATGCTTCCAGTTGTCACATGTTCCAGATTGTGTCTTTTCATAATGTGACCAAGAAATGAAGATTGCCTCTTTTTGATGTTTGATAAGCTGTCTGTGCGACTTAGCCTCCCTAAAAATGCTCAGATTGCTCGTTTTGGCTGTCCAAGCAATTTTCAGCATTCTACTATAAAACACCATCTCCAAATCCCCCAGGTATATTTTTTCACTTGTTTATTAATTTTATGGGATTCACAGCCGTACGTTTGATCTAGTTCTATGAAACACGCAAGAATTCTTTTTGTAACTTCCAATAACAAGTACTTAGTGCATTAAGTGTTCTTCATTTGATAGAATGCGGCATTTTCTTGTCCTATTCTGTTATTTTTTTCTGTAATGCATCTTCCATTTGATGTTACTCTTGTGCCTAGATATTTGAATTTCTGCTAATTGTCTTAGATAAGAAAATCTATTGACTTGTTGAAGTAACTTTCAATTGATTGTAATTTAAAAGAGTGCATTAATACTATCTTTGTTGATAATTATAGTTTTTGAATTCTTTAAATGTATGTCTGATTTCACAAAATATTCTCAGACTCGTTACATTTTACTATACAGTTTAATTTCTTGCAAAGAGGGTATGTCTTCTTGTCTTCTTTATGTGCTTCAAAGTTTTTACACTATTGATACTAACACAGCAGTAATCATCTGAAGACAAAGATGAAACAGAAATAAAAGATAATATCCTTTTAACCCTTATGGATACTGTATAGGATGTATAGTCTCTGAGAACGACCGTGACGCAGTGGTTAGCATGCTTACCTTCCGGTGGTCAAGGGTTTGAATTCGTACTGAACCGCATTTTAAAAATTGGCTTCGACTCCCAGGTCCAGCCACCATAAAATGATTGCCAGTCATTAGTCACCTCTTTACATGTGCCGCCAGCTTTCCGTCATTAAAGTGGCGTTCAGAGATGATATCTGTGTGGCTGATGTCTTGCAGGAGCTGAGATAAAACATCCAGATGGATTTAATCAAACAGAAGGTCTACGACTTCCAGGAGTTCTATGATTGGACCTTCTCAGTGGCTGGTGAGTATGTTGGCATAGAGGTGGAGCTTGTTAGAGGTGAAGCTTGTTCTTCTTCATTCACTCACTCATCCACTCACACATTCACTCACTCACCCACTCACTCACTCGTTCGCTCACTCACTCTTTCGTTCACTCACTCACTCACTCGCTCGCACCCTAATTCAACACTCCCTCACTTACTCACTCACTCACTCACTAACCCACTCACTCACTCATTCGCTCGCTCGCTCGCTCACTCATGCACACACTCGCTCGTTCACTCGCTGGCCAATTCACTCATTCACTCACTCACTCACTCAATACTCACTCACTCACTCACTCACTTCACCCAATAATCACTCACTCATTCACTAACTCACTCACCCATCCACCTTCCCACCAACCACTCACCACCCACCCACGCACTCACTCATTTTGCTTCCCCTCTGTTTACTCATTTTGGTTCCCTGCTGATCCCCCATATGACCAGGGCAATAGATTTACTTAAAGCTTGGAAGTTTGAGATATCTGTGACCTTTATTGCCAAGGTCTCCATTGGTAGACCTACTGAAACAGCGACTGATAATTAGATCCAATGTTATCCCCAGTGCATGAAGTCTCAGATCCATCCATCCATCATGTGCCATGCCGGTAAGCGTGGGCGGTCATGTTCTGCCATCTCACTCGATCACCAGAGTCGTGGATCAGCTCCGTGTTTCTGTCTCGACCATGCCACAAGGCCAAGCCATCCAGGTACTTGCTTCTAGGTCTTCCCCTTGGTCTGTTCCCCTCGATCTTATCAGTTGTCACCAAGTTCTCCAGATCATTTCTTCTCATAACATGCCCAAAAAATTGTGACTGTCTACGTCTAATGTCTCTAATCAGTTTACGATCTTCATTTGTTTCTTGAAGAACTTGTTCATTGGTATTTCTGGCTGTCCATGGTATTCTTGGCATTTTCCTCAGAAACCACATTTCTACAGCCATCAGATGTTTTTCAGCCTGACTGCTCATTGTCCAAGCTTCACATCTATACAAGAGTACAGGTTCTATGTAGCATCTCAACACTCTTTTACTCGTTTCAATTGACATCTTTTTATTGGTCAGTATGTTTTTCATCTTGCTAAAGGCTACTTTTGCCATGGCTATTCTTGTTCTAATCTCTTCAAGGCATCTCCCATCAGATGTTATTACTGTTCCGAGATAATTGTACCTATTCACTTGTTGAAGAATATTCCCATTTACTTGTATATTACATTGTGGTATTTCGTTCTTCCTAGTGACGACCATAATCTGTGTCTTTTTACAATTTAATTCTAACCCTAGTTGTTGACTGTGTGTAACAACCGCATCTACTAAATTGTGCAGGTCCTGTTCATTGTCCGCAATCAAGACTCAGATAATCATCCAATATCTGCATCGACTAACTACAGTTTAATTTGCCTAGTCATTGCCTAGTCTCCCACTCTGAATACCAGTGATTCATCCATCTTTCAGTTCATCTGAAAAACCCCCTTTTTGTCTTCCTAACGCAAATAGGTGTAGGACTTCTTGTTTCTTTTGCATTTAACCCCTTTCTACCTTTATTGCATCTTATTTTGAAGAACCACTAAAACCTATATCAGAGTTGCTTCATTGACTTATTTTAAAACAAGATCCTGGCTTCTCTGTTCAGCTTAGAACAGACTAACTGTCAATTCATTATTCATGAATGAACCTACTTTATTGAGATGTTCTTTTTCCACTCCCGTTGTCAGTCCGGTGCTCTTATAAAATACAGGACCAGAAAAAAAGACACACAAGAATATTACATGATACAAATGTGCAAGGAAGTTGGGGCTTAAGCTTACACTTAACTGAAGAGAATTACTGAAAACGGGGCAGTTAAGGGACATGAGCAGATGATTTCAACACCAGTTTTATGACCGCTGTTTGCTTTTTTGTTTGTCTCCTAAGGTACACTGATTGATGCTGGTTTCTATTCTTATGTCCACATTTTCATTTCATTGTAATGGCTTGCTTACATCCACGGCTTCATAGTATTGCTGTTGTATTATTCCGATTTCATTTAGTTTGTCATCTTCTTGTGCCATTTGTGGCTTAAGCTCAAGTTTGCTTTCTGCAGATGTTTTAAATGGTCAGTGGTTGGTGGGGTCCGTTTGTCCTTCTTATGACACCTTCGTCACAGAGCACTAATCACAACTTTTACCTTTCGCTTATATATGGGCGCCTCTCCACTCCCACCTCCTTCCCGCCTGTCCTACCGCCGGGTGGCTTAACTAATACCCGAGCTTCCGACGGTATTGCCCTTTGATCCCTTGACCATAGGACCGGTTCATACAATCCACTGATAGTTGTCTAACGCGTCAGTCGCTCCAAACAAGGATACAGATTCAGATAAGTACCCTTAATATTGTCATGTAGTGCGTTTCATGTAGTTGTGTCGTTTGTGTTTGTTCTGTGCTGACGAAGGCTTTAGTCGCAGCGTCCAATTTGTTTCTTATAATCGTGTTTTAGTAAAGCTCACAATCTACTTCTCGTTGTGTGTGTGTGTGTGTGTGTGTGTGTGTGTGCATGTGTGCGTGCGTGTGTGTGTGTGGTGTGTGTGTGTGTGTGTGTATGTGTGTGGTGATTCATTCATTGCCATATGCAGTTTATGTTTGCTATCCTGAAATGAACTACAGTGGAACCTCGCTAAACGAGCATAATTCTCCCCAGAACCTTACTCGTAAAGCGAAACACTTGTTAAGCAAAACAGTGTTTTCCCATACAAATTAACGTAAAATACGATAATGCATTCCATGCCGAGAAAATACTCAAAATATTTTGTATAACGTTTATTCAAAGAAAATTATATATACATTGTTAAGGAGCGTGATTCATCTTCCTCTTCTATCGCGGAATGAACAAACCTGGAATGAGAATTCGATTTGTAGAAAAAAATTTAAACAATTAATTTTCAATTTATAATACATACCTAATTCTTTTTTTTACTAGAAAGCAATCTATAGAAATTTGTTTTTGCCGACTCTTCAGAATTTGGTGGAAATGCGACACAGCATTATCATTAAATAAATTAGTAGCTCTCATAGCCACTGTCTTATTAGGGTGATGGTTCTCAATGTACGATGCACCAGTTTCCCATGCTTTTAACATTTCTCTTATTGCGCCATAAGATTGTTGGTTTGCTGTTACCTTCTCCTCCTCCTCGGACAAACTCTCCTCCACAACTTCTTGCTGTGAAACACAATGTAATTCCATAACCTCTTCGATGGTCAGCTCTTGGCTATGCTCTTCCACAAGCTCATCTATATCTTTGTTATCCACCTCCAGTCCCATGATCTTGGCCAAAGACATAATCTCGTAGACTACAGGCTCCACAGGTACTGTCTCAAACCCCTCAAAGTCACATTCGACAACGCTCTCCGGCCAAAGCTTCTTCCAAGCAGAAGTGAGGGTTTTCTTGGTAATCCCTTCCCACGCCTTTTCGATCATCTTGTGGCAGGCAACGATGTGGAAGTGATATTTCCAAAACTCTGAGAGTGAGGTTGGTCACTTCAGTCACCTCAAAGCAAAGCTCGAAGAGCGCTTTAGTGTAGACCTTCTTAAAGTTAGAAATAACCTGCTGATTCTTGCTGTTGCAGACGCAAAATCCGGGACTTCCCCTCCCCGCGTCACTTGTTATGCGAAACGTCGCTCGTTCAGCGAGTAATGTTTTTATAATTTATTTTGCTCGTTATGCGAATTACTCGTTATGCGAGGTGCTCGTTAAGCGTGGTTCCACTGTAGTTCCTAGGACTCACAGTGTGTGTGTGTGTGTGTGTGTGTGTGTGTGCGCGCGCGCTCGCGCGTATGTGTGTGTGTGTGTGGGGGTGTCTTTGCATCAGTTCTATTTGCTTTCTTCTTTCATTTTATAAACACAAAAGCCAAAGCCACAAACAATAGATTGCTGGATTTATTGCTTGACATATTGTGCTGCGTCTCATCAGGTGCATACTGCAGCTGAAATGCTTGAAATATGGATACTTAAAAGTTTAATTTGGCCAAAATATATTTCATCTATTCAGGTCATATGATATATAACTCTGCAGTATTCACCTGATGAGATGCAGTGAAATATATCAGGCAGTAAATCCTAGCAACATATTTATGGTGGCTTCTGTGTTTAAATTCACTAAGGGAATACAGTGTTCTACATTTTTTAGATATTCTTCAGGATAATTTTGCCTTGATCACGGCCAGGTGCGCACGATGTTGCACTGGGCGTTCTTCAGCTCACCCAGTATGTGCTGCACTGCATAGACCCGCAGTTGTTGGGGATACTGATCTCAGTGCAATACATGAATACAGACAAGCAGATTAAATTGATATTTCTGCCATAGAACTTTTGTCACAATTCTGCAGCCTTTCACAAAATGGGTTTCTGGAAAACTGTCAGAATTTTCTGGGGAGATAAAACAGGAGAACGGAAAGGATTCATCCTCACCTAATCATGCTATGGCTTAGCTTTTCAAATTACTGTGGCTGTTACTTTCAGGGCTACCACAGTGATCTGCTATGTCCCCAGTGCTCTTTAATTTATACGCTAGCAAATTCGCAGATATTTAGACACCAGGAATTGGTAGAATTTTGACATTTGCAGATGATGTGGTTTCTGAGGAAAATGCAAAGAATACCATGGACAGACAGAAAAACCAGCGACCAAGTACTACAGGAGACAAATGAAAATCATAAATTGATTAGAGAAATTAGACGTAGACAGTCAAAGATTTTTGGACATGTTATGAGAAGAAATGGATTGGAGAACTTAGTGACAACTGGCAAGATCGAAGGGAACAGACCCAGAGGAAGACCGAGAGGAAAATACCTGGATGGCTTGGCCACATGGCATGGACGAGACAGGAACACTGAGCTGATCCACGACGCTGGTGATCGAGTGAAATGGCGAGTCTTGACCGCACACGCTTTCCGGCATGGCACATGATTGATTGATTGAGATGATGTGCAGGCCAAATGGTACCTGAGAGTTGCTGCGGATAGGGATCACCCCTTGTATGCAGCCATTGATATGGTTAAGGGTAATAGACTAAGGCAAGGCCACGGATGCCACTGGCATACACACACACACACACACACACACACACACACACACACACACACACATGTCACGGGCGCACACACACACACATCATGTGTGTGATCTAGAGACCATCAGTAGTGAAAAAGAGTGGGTTAAAGTACCGGAAGGCATATCGGACTGGCACAATGTAATAGTAACACTGGGTCGTGAGTGCAGAAAATGGGTAGCAGGTCGCACAAAAGTGGAGGTGCAACAATTGATCCAGAGTAACACACACCAAGGTGACATAGTGATCTACACCGATGGGTCAGTGGTTAGAAACAGACGTAGTGGATGGGGTTTCATAGCGAAGGCTAATTGACGATGCTTGAAAAAAGGAGAGTCTGGCATATGAGACTACGACCTCCAGTATAAGAATGGGGGTGGAAGCAGTAACAGTGGCATTCCGTTAGTTAGAAGAGACCACTGCAACATATATTGCATTCATTACGGACTCAAGAAGTATGCTAAGTAAGGTGGAGAAAGGAATGTTTCCTGTGGAATGGCTAACCTCGCTTCATAAGTCACATATTGTGAGAATTGGATGGATTTATTTACCCTGGCTATGCGGGAGTGCTGGGGAAAGAACAGGCTGATAGACTGACAGGGAATGCACCTCTTGGTGGTAGATTACCTATGACACGGGAGAGGTTGTCGAACGCAGGTGGGACCAGGTGGAGAGGGCGTGGAGGAGGGGGGGGGGATTTAGAAAATTTAGTATGTGGAAAGAATGATATTGCGGGGGATCGGCAGCGGTTCTGGAAGAATCTCAAAACTGAGAGGGAGAACTTTCAATCAGATAGCGGTGGGAACGATTAGTAGTATGACTCTTTGCTGGCTTTTGAACAAAGAGACGGAGCGCGCATGGGAATGTCCTGAGTGCAGTGATGTCTATTCTTAGCTCTTTTAGCGGAATATCTTTACCGATCCGTCTCGTCACATATTGTATGTTATTGTAAATGTAATGTACTTATTACTTTTAACATTATTATTATTTGTCTAAGCACGCTTCTGCTGTTGTTATTTTGCAGACCAGCGTGTGGCTGACTGGCCTCTGATGTGGGGGTTCACTCCAACATTGTTTATTGTTTTGCGTATCCTTTTACAGGACTTAGCTGTCAACAGCAGCATCTTTCAGCTGTCTGTTGATCTCTTGGCAAGATTACGCTCAGTAGTTTGCCATTGCTTTCTGAGCGGCCGGCTCAGTATCAGCAAGTCACGAGCGGGGGTCGAACCACCTCAGTTCTCGCTCCGCTGCGAGACTCTGCGTGATAAACGGGATTACAGAGAGAAAGTGTTGTAACCCCACAGCCAGAGAGACCGGCACATTGTTTATTACGGCCCTTTATTTGCTGGCTGTTCACTATGGGCTAAAGGTCATGGAGAAAAGGCTACCTATCAACCTCAATCACACACTGGTTATATATAACTTTGCGTGTGTCCTTATGAATTTGCATATATACACAGAGGTGAGCACTGTAAATCGTTTTGTCCACTCTATCTTTAGATAGCGATCATAAATTTATAATATGTTACTTTCGCCAAAGGCAGCTAAATTGTAAAACAGTTCGATTTGTAATATTCAATGTAAAAATCTACTCTTCAATCTGGCTCTAGAGAAAGTTGTAAGGAAGGTAAAGGAGGAATGTGATATTGGAGGAACATCCAAGCTGCTTGGTTATGCAGATGATATAGATATTATAGGGCAAAGTGAACAAAAGACATTGGAAATATTGACTCACTTAAAGGGAAAAGCCCAACAGATGGGGCTGGTTATCAACCAAGATAAGACAGAATATATGGTAATTTCAAGAGACGGAATGGCTAGAAACTCTGGCCACATACAAATAGATAATATGACCATTAAAAGAACGGAAACATACAAATACCTGGGTACGATCTTCAACTGCTCCAACATCATAAGGGAAGAAATACAAACTAGAATCAACTCTGGAAATAAGATATACTATGCACTACAACATCTACTAAAATCAAAGGCGCTATCTCGTAACACCAAAATCACAATATACAAAACACTGATCAGACCAGTTGTGCTGTATGGCTCTGAAACCTGGAGTACAACGAAAGGAGACGAAGCCTTGTTACAAACCTTTGAGAACAAAATTTTAAGACGCATCTTTGGACCCATTAGGGATACACAAAGTGGAGAGTGGAAAAGAAGAAGTAACAAAGACATTTATGATCTGTTTAAGTCCCCGCTAATCACTGGTATCATGAAGGCTAATAGACTACAA
Organism: Cepaea hortensis; assembly: GCA_963921405.1. Lineage (NCBI taxonomy): Eukaryota > Metazoa > Mollusca > Gastropoda > Stylommatophora > Helicidae > Cepaea > Cepaea hortensis. The sequence continues at coordinate 12,252,731 of OY992892.1, forward strand.
TGGCTGGGGCATATAGAAAGAATGGAAGATAATAGGGAAACAAAACTCGCTTACACTCAGGAAATAAATTACCGTAGACCCCGAGGTAGACCAAGAAGGCGGTGGAGAGATAATACATGTACAGACCTGCAAGCACTTGGAATCAACGACTGGCAAGAGAAGGTCCACCAGAGAGACGAATGGAGACGGATTGTATTTGCAGCAAAGAACCTCAATGGCTCGGAACGCTGAAGAAGAAGAAGAATGTAAAAATCAATATCACTGCACTTATGACATTTACATACACGCTCCGTCTCCCACTTCAAATGTCACTGAAGAGTTCCCATGGTGATTATCCCAGTAGCAAGTTATAGTTAGATGAAAAGTCTGCCTGGTTGTTCATATATGCTTTGAGTCTTGTCCAGACTTACTCCTATCTAGGCCAGCCTTTCCAAATGTTTATACTCTGTTCGGCTATCAGCTACACTCACCACCCAATCCCAGAGAGAACAGTGAGATGCTAAAGCAGCTAAATAGATCCCAAATGGATACTGATCATTAATGACTAAAATGCTACTTTCACCAAACGCAGCTAATGTGAACATAGTGGGGTGGAGTATGATATTCACCTCTGACTTGTGCAGACCTGGTTCGTTGCATGCGGTGGACTATATGGATGTTTATAGAATAAGAAGTGTGGTAGAGTCCCTCCAGATCCTGGAGTAGAGGATCCAACATCAAGTAATCTCGGATGTGGGTGCACAACTCGGAGCTAGTATGTGCATGCCGTGCACATTAAAAAGCCCAACACAGAGTTGAGTTGAGTTGAGTTGAGTTGAGTTGAGTTGAGTTGAGTTGAGTTGAGTCAAGAACCGACATAACTGCACTCAGGACATTCCCATAAGTGCTCAGTCCCCTCGTTTAACAGCCAGCAAAGAGTCATACTACTAATCTTCCCACCGCTATATGATTAAATGTTCTCCTGGTCTTCCCTCTCAGTTTTGATGTACTTCCACAACCCCGTTCCGATCCCCCGCAATCTCAATCTTTCCACATATGGGTTCTCAATCTGTTCCTCCACCTTCTCCACCTGGTCCCACAAGCGCACGACCACCTCCCCCTTGTCCATAGGTAAGATACCACCAAGAGGTGCAGTCCCTGCTAGTCTATCAGCCTGTTCATTCCCCCGTGCACCCGCATGGCCAGGGCAAAATATCCATACAATTCTCACAATCTGTGACCTCTGAAGCGACGAGAGCCATTCCACACGAAACATTCCTTTCTCCACCTTGCTAAGCATATTCTTTGAATCCGTAATGAACACAACATGTGTTGCAGTAGTCTCTTCTAGCCACCGGAATGCCGTTGTGACTGTCTCCACCTCCATTCTCATGCTGGAGGTCGTAGTCTCATATGCCAGGCTCTTCTTTTTCAAGACTCGTCCATTAGCCTTTGCAATAAAGCCCCAGCCACTACGTCTGTTTCTCACCACTGACCCATCGGTGTAGATGACTATGTCACCTTGATGTATGTTGTTCTAGATCAGCTGTTGCTCTTCAAACTCAGTGCGGCCCGCTGCCCATTCTCTGCACTCACGACCCAGTGTTATTATTACATTGTGCCAGTCCGTCATGTCATCCGGAACTTCAACCCACTCTCTTTCACGATTGATGGTCTCTAGACACATCTGACTTATAGAAAGTTCTGCCTGTGCCATCCAGGACCTGCCTCCCAACACAGAATGGTATAGAAAACCTAATAACCTCAACCCAATTGAGTAGTGAAAATCACAACTTGCATCTTAACATAGCAAAAACAAAGATAGTTCATACAGATATAATTACTATGGAGAAAGAAATATATGTTATTGAGGAATAAATTAGAGGTGGTGGCAAATTTGGAATATCTTGGGTCATTGATTACCAACAATGGTGACACAATGAAAGAGATTAAAAGACGAATATCTATTGCTCTTCATTGACTAAAACAACTGAATAAATTATGGAGTGGGACAGACAGAACTACAAAAATTAGAGTTTTAAGAGCATGCAACTCTCCGATTGCAACATACGCCTGTGATGGAGCTTTTTTTTACATAGGACAAAACGGTAGCAAATTAGAATGGAAGGTAGTTTTCCAGAAAACACGCATTCCAACTTACTCTGTATATAGTAAAATTGTGAAAATAAAACAGGTTGCTAACTCAACCCAACTCACAAAAGCTACAAAACTATAAGGAACAGACAAATGTCGATTCTGGGGACGTGTGAGATGTGTATCCAACCAGAGTGTGACAGAGGTAGTTCGCTTCCATCCATGCTGACAGTGATGGAGTGCCTCTGGGTGAGTTCGAGTGCAGTGAAGACATTTCTGTTGCTAGTAACCAATAACTGACGCTTTCTGTTACAGGCAGCTCTGACTTTAAACCATTTTCCTACCTTTATTTTTAACTGTTTCTTCCCATAATTTCCATCAGTATCTTTAAGCTTGTACCTTGTTTGCCTCCTCCAGATGCCCCCGCTTCTTCTGCTTCTAATTCTCCCTTTGCTGCTTCTGCGCTCTCACTTTTGTCTCTTTTATAAAATAAACAATGTGTCTTATGTTCCCCTTGTCACCATACAGTTTTTCTTTTAATGGTTCTGGGTTAGACCATGGTGTCACTGTGAACATCTCATGCTGCTGACAATCTTGGGGGACAGCACTGTTCCACTGTTCATCCTCTCCACATCTACATACATCAGTTGTCCGTTTTAAAAGAAATAGTAAACCAAAAACATGCAGATATCAATAATAATACTTTGCCAACAATGCATACATTTCTCCTTCCAGTTGTTTATTTCCTCATGGAAACTAGGCTACAGCTATTCGTGTCAACCAGTTAGCTACACACATGACCCGTACGAGATGAGAGTAAGTACATGCATATTTCAATGTTCATTCACACTATACTTTGTGGACAAATAGGAAGATAAGGAGAGAAGATTCCTGATATCCTGTAATAATGGAGTGGGAGAGAACTAGTTCATGAACTGATACATTCTGTTGGAGAGGAGTCTCCAAGGTTAAGAAGTTACATCGTCTGCTTCACGCTCTGGAGGTTGTGGGTTCGATTCAGGACTTCATTATTCGGTTCACAGGTGAAATGTTCTCAGAGGCTCCTGGGAGTCATCCTGGAGATACGGAGTCCGTGCTTTGTATGACGCTTTCAGCAGGTCGCCTTATGGAAAGATACCGAGATCAACGGGATAGTACCCGGAGTAATGAAGTTGAACCTCTTGCCTTTTAAAATGTACACATTTATTTTGTTGGAGATCACCAACTGTGTCACAGAGTTACTGTCTTCAAACATTATCTGAAGTAGCAATGGACACTTCAGCTTAGTTGTAACACAAAATATTTGAACAGAATACTTACTTTGGAAAATATTATGTGCTGATGGCGGTTGAAATGTGCAAATATTGACTTTGTTGTAAAATGGATGCAACAAAATTGTGTTTTACTTAATATGTTGTTCAGTCCCTCTGGATTATAATTGTAATAACTAGTGTATGTTGTAACATAGAGAGAAAATGCTGAATGGTTTGACAGTGCACAGAAGACGATTGGTGGACAAATTTATCAAGAACACAGAAAATAGATTTTATGGAGCTACATGACTTGTCTGTGCCACTCAGCTTGACACTTCAGGATGATAATAATTACGTTATGGACAGACCAGAACAGGTCATTATTCTGTGCCTCAGAACAGGACACAATAGATTCCATCCATCATGTGCCATGCCGGTAAGCGTGGGCGGTCATGTTCTGCCATCTCACTCGATCACCAGAGTCGTGGATCAGCTTCGTGTTTCTGTCTCGACCATGCCACAAGGCAAAGCCATCCAGGTACTTGCTTCTAGGTCTTCCCCTTGGTCTGTTCCCCTCGATCTTACCAGTTGTCACCAAATTCTGTAATCCATTTCTTCTCATAACATGCCCAAAAAATTTTGACTGTCTACGTCTAATTTCTCTAATCAATTTACGATCTTCATTTGTTTCTTGAAGGACTTGTTCATTGGTCTTTCTGGCTGTCCATGGTATTCTTTGCATTTTCCTCAGAAACCACATCTCTACAGCCATCAGATGTTTTTCAGTCTGACTGCTCATTGCTCTGTCTCGACCATGCCACAAGGCCAAGCCATCCAGGTACTTGCTTCTAGGTCTTCCCCTTGGTCTGTTCCCCTCGATCTTACCAGTTGTCACCAAATTCTCCAATCCATTTCTTCTCATAACATGCCCAAAACATTTTGACTGTCTACGTCTAATTTCTCTAATCAATTTACGATCTTCATTTGTTTCTTGAAGGACTTGTTCATTGGTCTTTCTGGCTGTCCATGGTATTCTTTGCATTTTCCTCAGAAACCACATCTCTACAGCCATCAGATGTTTTTCAGCCTGACTGCTCATTGTCTACGCTTCACATCCATATAAAAGTACAGGTTCAATGTAGCATCTTAACACTCTTTTTCTCGTTTCAATTGACATCTTTTTATTGGTCAATATGTTTTTCATCTTGCTAAAGGCTACTTTTGCCATGGCGATTCTTGTTCTAATCTCTTCAAGGCATCTCCCATCAGATGTTATTACTGTTCCGAGATAATTGTACCTGCTCACTTGTTGAAGAATATTCCCATTTACTTGTATATTACATTGTGGTATTTCGTCCTTCCTAGTGACGACCATAATCTGTGTCTTCATACAATTTAATTCTAACCCTAGTTGTACACTGTGTGTAACAATCGCATCTACTAAATTTTGCAGGTCCTGTTCATTGTCTGCAATCAAGACTGTATCATCTGATCTGCATATCTAATGTTATTGATGCATAGTCCCCCAATGTTGATTCCTTCCATATCTTCAATATTTCTGAAAATACTTTCACTGTACAGAGAAAACAGATCTGGAGACATTACACATCCCTGTCTCACACCCCTTTTAATAGGCTGATATTGGCTTACTTCATTATCAACTCTTATGGCAGCTTGTTGTTTCCAATATATGTTTTTTTACAAGTCTAAGATCTTTTCCATCAATTTGTAGATCTTCAAGCATCCTTATCATGTTGACATGTCTCACTTTATCAAAAGCCTTTGTATAGTCAATAAAGCAAAGGTGTAGATCTTTGTTTACTTCTATAGAACGTTCGATTATGTTTCTCAGTATATACACAGCATTTACTGTACCCTTGCCTTCCACAATAGATTACGCAACCACATATATACAAAATTCAAGATTGGTGATTCAGCCATGTGCACATGTGGTTTGGCGTTGCAGACAGCAGAACACATACTCCAGGATTGCCCAAACTACAACATATCCAGGAAAACCTTCTGGCCTAGAGAGACAACAGTGGAAGATAAACTCTATGGACCGCTGAGTGAACTAAAAAAGACAGTTAGATTCATACAAGAGACAACATTGCAGTTATAGACATATTTCACGCGAACGAAAGAAGAAGAAGAAGAAGAAGAAGAAGAAGAAGAAGAAGAAGAAGAAGAAGAAGAAGAAGAAGAAGAAGAAGAAGAATTGTTATTTCAGATAATGCTTTTATATAAATTTATTTATTCATGATGTTCACTCAGTTATGATATTCATATTTGCCTCTTCACAGGGATGCATAATGTTATACTTTTAATATCTCATGTGGTGTAGGTTATATAACCATGCCATGACTGGCTTAAGAACAACTAAAACAGTTACCAATACACTACAAGCACTCATTAATTGTTGCCTACAGAGAGCAGAAGGACTGAAATGCTATGACTGAATCACCGATGTGGGCTCATGGGAAGAGCTAAATAAATAACAGTGAATCAAGAGGTGAAGAAAAGACACTGGCTCTGGATACACAGTGATTACAACCTGTCAAAAGTACAACTAAAACTTATCTTATGTTGGATCCTCACCATTGCGACTTTGTGTACTGTGCTGTGACTCCTTGTGTGAGCTTTATGAGGAGATTAAATTACTAATGGTGATTTTCATGTGCAATCAAAGTGACCCTTGACTAAAACCGTATTACATTAATGGTTTTCTCTTGACCAAAACCAAAATACATTAATGGTTTTATACTTCACCAAAGCCAAAATACATTAGTAGTTTTCTCTTGATCAAAGCCAAAATACATTAATGGTATCCCTTATACATACCGGCTCTATGGTGAAGGGGTTATGAATGCAATATGTAAGCCCGCAAACCGCAATCGAAACAGCTGCGGGTGATTTGGAAGCAGACCGCCCTGCATGGGTTCCCATACAAAAGTATGAGTGTCAGTCGTTCAGAAAACAATGGCAAACTACTAAACGTAAACTTGTCAAGAAATCACAAATAGCCAAAAATGCTTGAGTTGATTGCGACGTCCTGTAAAGGATATGCACTTTTTTTTTTTTTTATTATTCAAGGACGAAATTGATTGTATTTTTAACAGTGAATATTATTATTATTATCTGTTTAGATCTGCAGATAAGAACTTATCGTTTTGAACACTGTCTTTTATTTTGTGTTTTTCAACAGATAGCACAAGCGCTATGGTGGTTCTACTTTTCAAAATGTGTGGAAATGTTAGATACAATATTCTTCATTTTGCGAAAGAAGAACAGCCAAGTGAGCTTTCTGCATGTCTACCATCACGCAACCATGTTCCCAATTTGGTATATTGGTGTCAAGTGGGTGGCAGGAGGACAAAGTAAGTTTACATCTTAACTTCTGTTGTGAATCTTTGTAATTAATCTTCTCCAGCGCTGATGCCATGAGTTTTGAAGTGCCAAGAACAAACTTGTTTCTCTGGAAGAAAGGGTGTTGCTTCCGTACAGGGGAGTCTAATCTCTTGTTCTTTAGACAGACTGAAATCATGTCAAGGAAAACGTTATGGCACCTCGAAATAGGAGGAATGGGTTTATAGAAGGCAAGGGTACAGTAAATGCTGTGTATATGCTGAGAATATTAACTGAACGTTCTATAGAAGTAAACGACCTAAATCTTTGCTTTCTTGACTACACAAGGGCTTTCGATAAAGTAAGACACTTCAACATGATAGAGATGCTTGCAGATCTACATATTGATGGGAAAGACATTAGAATTTTAAAAAACACATACATTGGAAACAACAAGCTGCCTTAAGGATTGATAATGAAGTAGATCAATATCAGCTTGTTAAGAGAGGTGTGAGACAGGGATGTGTAATGTCTCCAGATCTTTTTTCCCTGTACGGTGAACATATTTTCAGAAATGTACAAGATATGAAATGAATTATTATTTGAGCAAGAAACATCAATACTATTAGATATGCAGATGATACAATATTGATGGCGGACAATGAACAGGATCTGCAACATTTAGTAGACGCGTTTGTTACGCACAGTGAACAACTAAGATTAGAATTAAATTGTAAGAAGAGACAGATTATGGTCGTTACTAGGAAGAACGAAATACCACAATGTAATATACAAGTAAATAGGGATATTCTTGAATAAGTGAATCGGTACAATTATCTCCGAACAGTCATAACATATGGTGGGAGATGCCTTGAAAAAATTACAACAAGAATCGCCATGGCGAAGGTAGCCTTTTGCTAGATGACAAACATACTGACCAATAAAAAGATGTCAATTGCCAAGGAAAAAAAAGTGTTGAGGTGCCTGTACTTTTGTATGGATGTGAAGCGTGGACAATGAACAGTCAAGCTGAAAAAACATCTTATGGCTTGGCTGTGGAAATGTGGTTTCTGATGAGAATGCAAATAATACCATGGACAGACAGAAAAACGAATGACCAAGTCCAAAAGAAACAAATGAAAATCGTAAACTGATGAGAGAAATTAAACGTAGACGGTCAAAATGTTTTAGGCATGTTATGAGAAGAAATAAATTGGAGAACTTGGTGACAACTGGCAAGATCGAAGGGAAGAGAACAAGGGGAAGACAGAGAAGTAAATACCTGGATGGCTTGACCACGTGGCATGGTAAAGACAAGAACACAGAGCTGATCCACGACTCTGGTGATCGAGTGAAATGGCGAATCATGACCGCCCACGCTTATCGACATGGCACATGATGGATGGAAGACTATTCATGAACTGTGTTATTTACTGACCGTATTTATGTTGATAGTTGAGAACGTGAAAAGAAGAAGACGACATATATTCTGGCTCGTTGAATTTCTTGCACCTTGATAAGTGTAGTTTCTTTGATAAGTTGGTTTTCTCGCATTTGATAACTTTCTTGTCGCTCGAATAGATGAATTTATTGCGTTTTTATCGGGTGAATTTCTTGCATCGTGATAACTTGAATTTCTTGCACCTCGATAAGTTTAATCTATTGCACCTTAATAAGTGTAATTGCTTGCTCATTAAATAAATTGAATATTTTTTTGCACCTTAATAGGTGTAATTTCTTACAACTTGATCAGTTTAATTTCTTGCACCTTGATAAGTTTAATTTCTTGCACCTTGACTGGTAATTTTCTTTTAGTTTGTCAAATTAATATTATTTCACTTTGTTAAATATTATTTCACTTTGTACAATTAATATTCTTTAACTTTATACAATTAATATTCTTTCCCTTTGTCCAATTAATATTCTTTCACTTTGAACAATTATTTTTTTTTTTTTTTTGCTTTGAACAATTAGTATTCTTTCACATTGTACAGTTAATATTATTTCACTTTGTACAATTAATTGTAAAATTAATTAATTAAAATTTAATTGTTAACTTTTGAAAAATTAACGATTAATTAATCGTTAATATCGATTAAAGCAAAACATTTATAGTCACATAACTCACATTATAGTCGTATTTGTCAAAAATTGAAATAACACTGGATTGTCTTGTTCATATATCATCTAATAACCAGCTATGCAAATAGACGAGTATGTTGACAGTATTTGGTTCAAGTGACGAGCCCGTCTTATTAACAATATAACCAGCAGAGCTGAACAATCGTTCACATGGAACTGAGGTAGCCGGTATGCACAGAATGGTCTTGGCAAGGAATGCCAATTTTGGATATCGATGTTCATTAAGTTTCCACCATTGTAAAGGGTCAATCGATTCAGCAACTTTCTTATCCATTTCAGACTCAATTAGCTTAATACGCTTTTCATTTGGTTCACATATGGTTTCATTGTCAATGTCAGTATCATTCGTTGCAGCAGTCTCCATCTGCTCATCATGAACATTAACTGCTATTTGTTGTTCAATACGTGACCAAGTTCGTTCTTTTGCATCTTTTGACAAACACTTCAGGTATTTGTAGCGTGGATCAAGTGCTGTTGCAATCTGTTGTATTTCAATACTTGTCATATTAGCTACACGTTCACTGAAGTCATTAATACATGCTGCCTTAAATTTAGCTAGGTAGCCCGGATCATCACCGCGTACAGTCATATGCTTTGTCAAAGATTACAGTCATATGCTTTGTCAACGATGATAGCTGTGGCAATACACAGTTACATGAAACATCATCTTGACCGCCAAGCAGGAATGTGGTCTCACAGAATAAGTCCAAAACTTTGACATATTTCGAACTCATCTCCCAATTCGAATTTGACAGTTTTGTACCTTTTTGTTGCTTCTTTTCGTCTGACATGTAGGCAGTTAGTGCTTCTCTGACCTGTAGAAGACTCTGTAGCATAATGAAAATACTGTTTCATTTTGTTGGTACATTTTGCTGCAGCTTACACAATGGTGACTCAGTACAATTTTGCAACTCGGTTGTGTTTGCAACACTATGTTTAAAATGTCCGACAATTTTTCGTCATCCGGTTCATTTGTATAAGTGATGGGAGAAAAGTTTTCGCTTAATCGTTAACGAAAATTAATCGTTAAAAAAATTAACGATTAATCGATTAATTAATCGTTAACTTCCGCAGCCCTACGTACAGTTAATATTTTGCACTTATTTCAAATACAGTGACGGCGATTAATCGTTATATTCATAATCTTTTGCACAATTTCAGTTCAGTCTCTTATATTTTCATAAGCTTAATCTTTTGCATCTTGATCGGTTTAATCTCTGGCACTTTAGACAATGCATCTTTTTCACAGTGAATATGTGAATCTGTTGTATATTTATCGGTTTAATTTATTTCATGTTGTTTGTTGTATCTCTGGTACTTTATCCAGTTGTTTGTTTGTTTGTTTGTTTTTTGTTTTGCAAGCTGATCTGCTGAATCTCTGACACTTTGTATACTTTGAATAATGAAAACTTAATCAATATATTGCACAATTTATTGCCTGGCAATTATTTCGCTGTATCTTGTTAGGTGCATACTTGAGAAACAAAGTTCAATATATAATGAATGAATCCTTTCATTTTTACATGAACATAACACATTGTCATATGTTTCATTGCCACCACGGTTTAATGTTTTATTTATTTTGGTTGAAAGGGTTCATTACTCTGCTTCAAAATATTTTGAACGTTATTTTTGTAGTATTCATCTGATGAGATACAGCGAAATAATCCAGGCAATAAATTATGAAATATATTGTTTGCGGCTTCATCAGTCAAATTCACAATGGAAACAAAATATTTGTATATGAATACAGTATAATATATGGGTACCATTTTAGTCAAATTCACAGTGGGAAAACATGATTGTCAACTGTAGGAGTAAAGGCAGCTGGTGTGATGCTGGCCACGTCACCCGAGGGCTGATTGGTCTATACAAAATATGGTTCTAGCACTGAATGCCCGATGTGCATCTGACAGTTACCGAGGTCAAGTAGACAGATTACATCATAGCAACATTGTTTGACTGTGTAAAATCAAATCAGAGTGAAGGTTTTATGGATGTGTGCACCTCCATAGAATCAAATCATGGTGCACTTTTTATGGCCCAGTGTTCATCTCTATAGAATCACATCATGGTGTAGTTTTTGTGCCTCAGTGTGCACCTCTGTAGAATCAACTCAGAGTGCAGGTTTTATGGCTCAGTGTTCACCTCTATAGAATCAAATCAGGGTGCAGCTCTGAACATTGTCTGTGAGTGTTTGATAATAAAATCCCTAAATCCTGTGGAGGAAACATGCCAAACTCAGGCCTAATCCCAGCCAGTCTACGTGCTGTGCTGGTTACATCCTAATGTTCCTCTCTGCAGTTGTGAAGTTCGATTACCAGTCTGCACTCTCCGTTGGTTTCTGAGTTGGCGAGGTGAGGGAGAGCTCTACAAGACAATCTCTATGGAGATGTTACTGGGAGGAAAATCTCTACCCAACCTCACTCCAACAGATGGTACTGGGAGGGAACTCTCTACACCAGTGATTCTCAACCGGTGGGGAATTCCCCCCTAGGGGGGAACTTTAGAGTTTCCAGGGGGGTGGGGGGTATTAAGATGATTTCAAGATCGCGTTAATACAAGAACTGATTACTTGATATTGTTTTTCCCTTCATACTGTACGGCTCTGTACGTCTCACCCTTCTAAAATTCAATTTATAAAGTAAGTAGACCCACAAATCATGTTTTATGTGGACGTCTAGACTTGTGTTAGTATGTGCTATTAAATTTAGCTTCCATTATTAAGTATACTGTGTAGGAGCGGGGGCGGGATTTTTAGGTAGGAAATACGAAAGGGGGGGGGGATGACGTTCTGAAAATATGGTCAAGGGGGGCACGGGCCAAAAAGGTTGAGAACCACTGCTCTACACCAACCTCACTCCAGATGGTAGTGGGAGGAAACTCTCTACCCAAACCTCACTCCAACAGATGGTACTGGGAGGAAACTCTCTACCCCAACCTCACTCCAACAGATGGTACTGGTAGGGAACTCTCTATACCAACCTCACTCCAGATGGTACTGGGAGGAAACTCTCTACCCCAACCTCACTCCAACAGATGGTACTGGGAGGGAACTCTCTACACCAACCTTACTCCTGATGGTACTGGGAGGAAACTCTCTACCCAACCTTACTCTCACAGATGATACTGGGAGGAAACTCTATACCCCAACCTCACTCTCACCGATGGTACTGGGAGGAGACTCTCTACCCCAACCTCACTCCAACAGATGCAAGCCCTTGTCAGGACTCAAATAATCTGAATGTCAATGCATCGGGCTCACGGATAAAATGCAGTCTTCCAGAGGATTCATCAATCAACCAGCCAAGATGGATCAGTGCGTCAGATGATTGCTGCCAACCTCCATTGCAGAGGTGGCACTGCATGATGATAGTGAAATTTTAATTTATATTTACTTGTTTATACTAATGGGCAAATATCTATTTTTGTTTATTTATTTTGTTTTTGGTAAAAATATCCTATAGCAGAAATCTGCAATAGGTATGTGAAGTGCTGGGTTCATGCATGTTCACGACCTGATTTCATGGAGGAACAGTCTTTCCCTCCCATAGTGAATGTCAAGAGCTGATGACATCAGACCATGCCTCTATGCCAATTATCAGAGTAACATCCTAGCCAGTTCACCGTACAGATGTGATGTATAGATCAAGTCAAGAACACTCTTAACCAACATGGACACAACACTAAAAGGCAACACATCTGGCCTGGGAGTGCAAGCTTTGACTTCCCACACCACTGCACTGCACCCTTTAGAAGATAGATAGTATCCACCTGGAGCTAGATAATAAACAACTAACATGTAGACATAACTCACTAAACATAACTGACATGTTCGTCATAACTCAGAGTGGGACACTCTGGTCTCAGATCACACTTTCCCCAAATGCGGCTCAGAGGCTGCCATTTGCACTTTTGGGACACCATAGCAGACTCCACGGCACATACTGCAAGATTGCCCAGAATTTGCAAGAGAATGAAAATCTGGTGCACAGGGGAGTCCTTCAAGACAATTTGTATGAGACTTGCGAATATTCCAGGGGCACTTTCCTTTTCAATTACTACATTATTCATTCATAGAAGCTCAAAATGTAAGCTGATAAAAGATTCAATAGCATGCCTTGCAAGGTGAAATACATTGTCCGTATAAACAATTCATTAGCTTGGAAATAACAGTAATGGAAGGTTACTGGAAGATGAAGCAGGAACAACAAATTTGAAAGTGGACAAAGACATTGCAGATACCGTAGACATGATGGTGTATGAGGCAGATACCGTGGGCATGATGGTGTATGAGGTAGATACCGTGGGCATGATGGTGTATGAGGTAGATATCTTAGGCATGATGGTGTATGAGGTAGATACCGTAGACATGATGGTGTATGAGGCAGATACCGTAGACATGATGGTGTATGAGGCAGATATCTAGGGCATGATGGTGTATGAGGTAGATACCGTAGACATGATGGTGTATGGGGTAGATATCTAGGGCATGATGGTGTATGAGGCAGATACCGTAGACATGATGGTGTATGGGGTAGATATCTAGGGCATGATGGTGTATGAGGCAGATACCGTAGACATGATGGTGTATGAGGCAGATATCTAGGGCATGATGGTGTATGAGGTAGATACCGTAGACATGATGGTGTATGGGGTAGATATCTAGGGCATGATGGTGTATGAGGCAGATACCGTAGACATGATGGTGTATGAGGTAGATACCGTAGACATGATGGTGTATGAGGCAGATACCGTAGACATGATGGTGTATGAGGCAGATATCTAGGGCATGATGGTGTATGAGGTAGATACCGTAGACATGATGGTGTATGAGGTAGATACCGTAGACATGATGGTGTATGAGGCAGATATCTAGGGCATGATGGTGTATGAGGTAGATACCGTAGACATGATGGTGTATGAGGCATATACCGTAGACATGATGGTGTATGAGGCAGATACCGTAGACATGATGGTGTATGAGGTAGATACCGTAGACATGATGGTGTATGAGACAGATATCTAGGGCATGATGGTGTATGAGGTAGATACCGTAGACATGATGGTGTATGAGGTAGATACCGTAGACATGATGGTGTATGAGGTAGATACCGTAGACATGATGGTGTATGAGGCAGATACCTTGGGCATGATGGTGTATGAGGTAGATACCGTAGACATGATGGTGTATGAGGCAGATACCGTAGACATGATGGTGTATGAGGCAGATACCGTAGACATGATGGTGTATCAGGTAGATACCTTGGGCATGATGGTGTATGAGGTAGATACCGTAGACATGATGGTGTATGAGGTAGATACCGTAGACATGATGGTGTATGGGGTAGATACCGTAGACATGATGGTGTATGAGGTAGATACCGTAGACATGATGGTGTATGAGGTAGATACCGTAGACATGATGGTGTATGAGGCAGATACCGTAGACATGATGGTGTATGAGGTAGATACCGTAGACATGATGGTGTATGAGGTAGATACCGTAGACATGATGGTGTATGAGGCAGATACCGTAGACATGATGGTGTATGAGGTAGATACCGTAGACATGATGGTGTATGAGGCAGATATCTAGGGCATGATGGTGTATGAGGTAGATACCGTAGACATGATGGTGTATGAGGCAGATACCGTAGACATGATGGTGTATGAGGTAGATACCGTAGACATGATGGTGTATGAGGTAGATACCGTAGACATGATGGTGTATGAGGTAGATACCGTAGACATGATGGTGTATGAGGTAGATACCGTAGACATGATGGTGTATGAGGTAGATACCGTAGACATGATGGTGTATGAGGTAGATACCGTAGACATGATGGTGTATGAGGTAGATACCGTAGACATGATGGTGTATGAGGTAGATACCGTAGACATGATGGTGTATGAGGCAGATACCGTAGACATGATGGTGTATGAGGCAGATACCGTAGACATGATGGTGTATGAGGCAGATACCGTAGACATGATGGTGTATGAGGTAGATACCGTAGACATGATGGTGTATGAGGTAGATACCGTAGACATGATGGTGTATGAGGTAGATACCGTAGACATGATGGTGTATGAGGTAGATACCGTAGACATGATGGTGTATGAGGTAGATACCGTAGACATGATGGTGTATGAGGCAGATACCGTAGACATGATGGTGTATGAGGTAGATACCGTAGACATGATGGTGTATGAGGTAGATACCGTAGACATGATGGTGTATGAGGTAGATACCGTAGACATGATGGTGTATGAGGCAGATACCGTAGACATGATGGTGTATGAGGTAGATACCGTAGACATGATGGTGTATGAGGCAGATACCGTAGACATGATGGTGTATGAGGTAGATACCGTAGACATGATGGTGTATGAGGTAGATACCGTAGACATGATGGTGTATGAGGTAGATACCGTAGACATGATGGTGTATGAGGTAGATACCGTAGACATGATGGTGTATGAGGCAGATACCGTAGACATGATGGTGTATGAGGTAGATATCGTAGACATGATGGTGTATGAGGTAGATACCGTAGACATGATGGTGTATGAGGTAGATACCGTAGACATGATGGTGTATGAGGCAGATACCGTAGACATGATGGTGTATGAGGTAGATACCGTAAACATGATGGTGTATGAGGCAGATACCGTAGACATGATGGTGTATCAGGTAGATACCTTGGGCATGATGGTGTATGAGGTAGATACCGTAGACATGATGGTGTATGAGGTAGATACCGTAGACATGATGGTGTATGAGGCAGATATCTAGGGCATGATGGTGTATGAGGTAGATACCGTAGACATGATGGTGTATGAGGCAGATACCGTAGACATGATGGTGTATGAGGCAGATACCGTAGACATGATGGTGTATGAGGTAGATACCGTAGACATGATGGTGTATGAGGCAGATATCTAGGGCATGATGGTGTATGAGGTAGATACCGTAGACATGATGGTGTATGAGGTAGATACCGTAGACATGATGGTGTATGAGGCAGATATCTAGGGCATGATGGTGTATGAGGTAGATACCGTAGACATGATGGTGTATGAGGCAGATACCGTAGACATGATGGTGTATGAGGCAGATACCGTAGACATGATGGTGTATGAGGTAGATACCGTAGACATGATGGTGTATGAGGCAGATATCTAGGGCATGATGGTGTATGAGGTAGATACCGTAGACATGATGGTGTATGAGGCAGATACCGTAAACATGATGGTGTATGAGGCAGATACCGTAGACATGATGGTGTATGAGGTAGATACCGTAGACATGATGGTGTATGAGGCAGATACCGTAGACATGATGGTGTATGAGGTAGATATCTAGGGCATGATGGTGTATGAGGCAGATACCGTAGACATGATGGTGTATGAGGTAGATACCGTAGACATGATGGTGTATGAGGCAGATACCGTAGACATGATGGTGTATGAGGCAGATACCGTAAACATGATGGTGTATGAGGTAGATACCGTAGACATGATGGTGTATGAGGTAGATACCGTAGACATGATGGTGTATGAGGCAGATATCTAGGGCATGATGGTGTATGAGGTAGATACCGTAGACATGATGGTGTATGAGGTAGATACCGTAGACATGATGGTGTATGAGGCAGATATCTAGGGCATGATGGTGTATGAGGTAGATACCGTAGACATGATGGTGTATGAGGCAGATACCGTAGACATGATGGTGTATGAGGCAGATACCGTAGACATGATGGTGTATGAGGTAGATACCGTAGACATGA
The DNA here is from genome assembly GCA_963921405.1 of Cepaea hortensis. Taxonomy (NCBI): domain Eukaryota; kingdom Metazoa; phylum Mollusca; class Gastropoda; order Stylommatophora; family Helicidae; genus Cepaea; species Cepaea hortensis. Next base: position 12,269,340 of record OY992892.1, read on the forward strand.
TGGTGTATGAGGCAGATATCTAGGGCATGATGGTGTATGAGGTAGATACCGTAGACATGATGGTGTATGAGGCAGATACCGTAAACATGATGGTGTATGAGGCAGATACCGTAGACATGATGGTGTATGAGGTAGATACCGTAGACATGATGGTGTATGAGGCAGATACCGTAGACATGATGGTGTATGAGGTAGATATCTAGGGCATGATGGTGTATGAGGCAGATACCGTAGACATGATGGTGTATGAGGTAGATACCGTAGACATGATGGTGTATGAGGCAGATACCGTAGACATGATGGTGTATGAGGCAGATACCGTAAACATGATGGTGTATGAGGTAGATACCGTAGACATGATGGTGTATGAGGTAGATACCGTAGACATGATGGTGTATGAGGTAGATACCGTAGACATGATGGTGTATCAGGTAGATACCTTGGGCATGATGGTTTATGAGGTAGATACCGTAGACATGATGGTGTATGAGGCAGATACCGTAGACATGATGGTGTATCAGGTAGATACCTTGGGCATGATGGTGTATGAGGTAGATACCGTAGACATGATGGTGTATGAGGTAGATACCGTAGACATGATGGTGTATGAGGTAGATACCGTAGACATGATGGTGTATGAGGTAGATACCGTAAACATGATGGTATATGAGGCAGATACCTTGGGCATGATGGTGTATGAGGTAGATACCGTAGACATGATGGTGTATGAGGTAGATACCGTAGACATGATGGTGTATGAGGTAGATACCGTAGACATGATGGTGTATGAGGTAGATACCGTAGACATGATGGTGTATGAGGTAGATACCGTAGACATGATGGTGTATGAGGTAGATACCGTAGACATGATGGTGTATGAGGCAGATACCTTAGGCATGATGGTGTATGAGGCAGATACCGTAGACATGATGGTGTATGAGGTAGATACCGTAGAAATGATGGTGTATGAGGTAGATACCGTAGACATGATGGTGTATGAGGCAGATACCTTGGGCATGATGGTGTATGAGGTAGATACCGTAGACATGATGGTGTATGAGGTAGATACCGTAGACATGATGGTGTATGAGGTAGATACCGTAGACATGATGGTGTATGAGGTAGATACCGTAGACATGATGGTGTATGAGGCAGATACCTTGGGCATGATGGTGTATGAGGCAGATACCTTAGGCATGATGGTGTATGAGGCAGATACCGTAGACATGATGGTGTATGAGGCAGATACCGTAGACATGATGGTGTTTGAGGTAGATACCGTAGACATGATGGTGTATGAGGCAGATACCGTAGACATGATGGTGTATGAGGCAGATACCGTAGACATGATGGTGTATGAGGTAGATACCGTAGACATGATGGTGTATGAGGTAGATACCGTAGACATGATGGTGTATGAGGCAGATACCGTAGACATGATGGTGTATGATGTAGATACCGTAGACATGATGGTGTATGATGTAGATACCGTAGACATGATGGTGTATAATGTAGATACCGTAGACATGATGGTGTATGAGGCAGATACCGTAGACATGATGGTGTATGAGGCAGATACCGTAGACATGATGGTGTATGAGGCAGATACCGTAGACATGATGGTGTATGAGGCAGATACCTTGGGCATGATGGTGTATGAGGCAGATACCGTAGACATGATGGTGTATGATGTAGATACCGTAGACATGATGGTGTATGAGGCAGATACCTTGGGCATGATGGTGTATGAGGCAGATATCTAGGGCATGATGGTGTATGAGGCAGATACCGTAGACATGATGGTGTATGAGGCAGATGCCTTGGGCATGATGGTGTATGAGGCAGATACCGTAGACATGATGGTGTATGAGGTAGATATCTAGGGCATGATGGTGTATGAGGCAGATACCGTAGACATGATGGTGTATGAGGTAGATATCTAGGGCATGATGGTGTATGAGGCAGATATCTAGGGCATGATGGTGTATGAGGTAGATACCGTAGACATGATGGTGTATGAGGTAGATACCTTGGGCATGTTGGTGTATGATGTAGATACTGTAGACATGATGGTGTATGATGTAGATACCGTAGACATGATGGTGTATGAGGCAGATACCGTAGACATGATGGTGTATGAGGTAGATACCGTAGACATGATGGTGTATGATGTAGATACCGTAGACATGATGGTGTATGAGGCAGATACCGTAGACATGATGGTGTATTATGTAGATACCGTAGACATGATGGTGTATGATGTAAATACCGTAGACATGATGGTGTATGATGTAGATACCGTAGACATGATGGTGTATGATGTAAATACCGTAGACATGATGGTGTATGATGTAGATACCGTAGACATGATGGTGTATGATGTAAATACCGTAGACATGATGGTGTATGATGTAGATACCGTAGACATGATGGTGTATGAGGCAGATACCGTAGACATGATGGTGTATGAGGCAGATACCGTAGACATGATGGTGTATCAGGTAGATACCTTGGGCATGATGGTGTATGAGGTAGATACCGTAGACATGATGGTGTATGAGGCAGATACCGTAGACATGATGGTGTATGAGGCAGATACCGTAGACATGATGGTGTATCAGGTAGATACCTTGGGCATGATGGTGTATGAGGTAGATACCGTAGACATGATGGTGTATGAGGTAGATACCGTAGACATGATGGTGTATGGGGTAGATACCGTAGACATGATGGTGTATGAGGTAGATACCGTAGACATGATGGTGTATGAGGTAGATACCGTAGACATGATGGTGTATGAGGCAGATACCGTAGACATGATGGTGTATGAGGTAGATACCGTAGACATGATGGTGTATGAGGTAGATACCGTAGACATGATGGTGTATGAGGCAGATACCGTAGACATGATGGTGTATGAGGTAGATACCGTAGACATGATGGTGTATGAGGCAGATATCTAGGGCATGATGGTGTATGAGGTAGATACCGTAGACATGATGGTGTATGAGGCAGATACCGTAGACATGATGGTGTATGAGGTAGATACCGTAGACATGATGGTGTATGAGGTAGATACCGTAGACATGATGGTGTATAATGTAGATACCGTAGACATGATGGTGTATGAGGCAGATACCGTAGACATGATGGTGTATGAGGCAGATACCGTAGACATGATGGTGTATGAGGCAGATACCGTAGACATGATGGTGTATGAGGCAGATACCTTGGGCATGATGGTGTATGAGGCAGATACCGTAGACATGATGGTGTATGATGTAGATACCGTAGACATGATGGTGTATGAGGCAGATACCTTGGGCATGATGGTGTATGAGGCAGATATCTAGGGCATGATGGTGTATGAGGCAGATACCGTAGACATGATGGTGTATGAGGCAGATGCCTTGGGCATGATGGTGTATGAGGCAGATACCGTAGACATGATGGTGTATGAGGTAGATATCTAGGGCATGATGGTGTATGAGGCAGATACCGTAGACATGATGGTGTATGAGGTAGATATCTAGGGCATGATGGTGTATGAGGCAGATATCTAGGGCATGATGGTGTATGAGGTAGATACCGTAGACATGATGGTGTATGAGGTAGATACCTTGGGCATGTTGGTGTATGATGTAGATACTGTAGACATGATGGTGTATGATGTAGATACCGTAGACATGATGGTGTATGAGGCAGATACCGTAGACATGATGGTGTATGAGGTAGATACCGTAGACATGATGGTGTATGATGTAGATACCGTAGACATGATGGTGTATGAGGCAGATACCGTAGACATGATGGTGTATTATGTAGATACCGTAGACATGATGGTGTATGATGTAAATACCGTAGACATGATGGTGTATGATGTAGATACCGTAGACATGATGGTGTATGATGTAAATACCGTAGACATGATGGTGTATGATGTAGATACCGTAGACATGATGGTGTATGATGTAAATACCGTAGACATGATGGTGTATGATGTAGATACCGTAGACATGATGGTGTATGAGGCAGATACCGTAGACATGATGGTGTATGAGGCAGATACCGTAGACATGATGGTGTATCAGGTAGATACCTTGGGCATGATGGTGTATGAGGTAGATACCGTAGACATGATGGTGTATGAGGTAGATACCGTAGACATGATGGTGTATGGGGTAGATACCGTAGACATGATGGTGTATGAGGTAGATACCGTAGACATGATGGTGTATGAGGTAGATACCGTAGACATGATGGTGTATGAGGCAGATACCGTAGACATGATGGTGTATGAGGTAGATACCGTAGACATGATGGTGTATGAGGTAGATACCGTAGACATGATGGTGTATGAGGCAGATACCGTAGACATGATGGTGTATGAGGTAGATACCGTAGACATGATGGTGTATGAGGCAGATATCTAGGGCATGATGGTGTATGAGGTAGATACCGTAGACATGATGGTGTATGAGGCAGATACCGTAGACATGATGGTGTATGAGGTAGATACCGTAGACATGATGGTGTATGAGGTAGATACCGTAGACATGATGGTGTATGAGGTAGATACCGTAGACATGATGGTGTATGAGGTAGATACCGTAGACATGATGGTGTATGAGGTAGATACCGTAGACATGATGGTGTATGAGGTAGATACCGTAGACATGATGGTGTATGAGGTAGATACCGTAGACATGATGGTGTATGAGGTAGATACCGTAGACATGATGGTGTATGAGGCAGATACCGTAGACATGATGGTGTATGAGGCAGATACCGTAGACATGATGGTGTATGAGGCAGATACCGTAGACATGATGGTGTATGAGGTAGATACCGTAGACATGATGGTGTATGAGGTAGATACCGTAGACATGATGGTGTATGAGGTAGATACCGTAGACATGATGGTGTATGAGGTAGATACCGTAGACATGATGGTGTATGAGGTAGATACCGTAGACATGATGGTGTATGAGGCAGATACCGTAGACATGATGGTGTATGAGGTAGATACCGTAGACATGATGGTGTATGAGGTAGATACCGTAGACATGATGGTGTATGAGGTAGATACCGTAGACATGATGGTGTATGAGGCAGATACCGTAGACATGATGGTGTATGAGGTAGATACCGTAGACATGATGGTGTATGAGGCAGATACCGTAGACATGATGGTGTATGAGGTAGATACCGTAGACATGATGGTGTATGAGGTAGATACCGTAGACATGATGGTGTATGAGGTAGATACCGTAGACATGATGGTGTATGAGGTAGATACCGTAGACATGATGGTGTATGAGGCAGATACCGTAGACATGATGGTGTATGAGGTAGATATCGTAGACATGATGGTGTATGAGGTAGATACCGTAGACATGATGGTGTATGAGGTAGATACCGTAGACATGATGTTGTATGAGGCAGATACCGTAGACATGATGGTGTATGAGGTAGATACCGTAAACATGATGGTGTATGAGGCAGATACCGTAGACATGATGGTGTATCAGGTAGATACCTTGGGCATGATGGTGTATGAGGTAGATACCGTAGACATGATGGTGTATGAGGTAGATACCGTAGACATGATGGTGTATGAGGCAGATATCTAGGGCATGATGGTGTATGAGGTAGATACCGTAGACATGATGGTGTATGAGGCAGATACCGTAGACATGATGGTGTATGAGGCAGATACCGTAGACATGATGGTGTATGAGGTAGATACCGTAGACATGATGGTGTATGAGGCAGATATCTAGGGCATGATGGTGTATGAGGTAGATACCGTAGACATGATGGTGTATGAGGTAGATACCGTAGACATGATGGTGTATGAGGCAGATATCTAGGGCATGATGGTGTATGAGGTAGATACCGTAGACATGATGGTGTATGAGGCAGATACCGTAGACATGATGGTGTATGAGGCAGATACCGTAGACATGATGGTGTATGAGGTAGATACCGTAGACATGATGGTGTATGAGGCAGATATCTAGGGCATGATGGTGTATGAGGTAGATACCGTAGACATGATGGTGTATGAGGCAGATACCGTAAACATGATGGTGTATGAGGCAGATACCGTAGACATGATGGTGTATGAGGTAGATACCGTAGACATGATGGTGTATGAGGCAGATACCGTAGACATGATGGTGTATGAGGTAGATATCTAGGGCATGATGGTGTATGAGGCAGATACCGTAGACATGATGGTGTATGAGGTAGATACCGTAGACATGATGGTGTATGAGGCAGATACCGTAGACATGATGGTGTATGAGGCAGATACCGTAAACATGATGGTGTATGAGGTAGATACCGTAGACATGATGGTGTATGAGGTAGATACCGTAGACATGATGGTGTATGAGGCAGATATCTAGGGCATGATGGTGTATGAGGTAGATACCGTAGACATGATGGTGTATGAGGTAGATACCGTAGACATGATGGTGTATGAGGCAGATATCTAGGGCATGATTGTGTATGAGGTAGATACCGTAGACATGATGGTGTATGAGGCAGATACCGTAGACATGATGGTGTATGAGGCAGATACCGTAGACATGATGGTGTATGAGGTAGATACCGTAGACATGATGGTGTATGAGGCAGATATCTAGGGCATGATGGTGTATGAGGTAGATACCGTAGACATGATGGTGTATGAGGCAGATACCGTAAACATGATGGTGTATGAGGCAGATACCGTAGACATGATGGTGTATGAGGTAGATACCGTAGACATGATGGTGTATGAGGCAGATACCGTAGACATGATGGTGTATGAGGTAGATATCTAGGGCATGATGGTGTATGAGGCAGATACCGTAGACATGATGGTGTATGAGGTAGATACCGTAGACATGATGGTGTATGAGGCAGATACCGTAGACATGATGGTGTATGAGGCAGATACCGTAAACATGATGGTGTATGAGGTAGATACCGTAGACATGATGGTGTATGAGGTAGATACCGTAGACATGATGGTGTATGAGGTAGATACCGTAGACATGATGGTGTATCAGGTAGATACCTTGGGCATGATGGTTTATGAGGTAGATACCGTAGACATGATGGTGTATGAGGCAGATACCGTAGACATGATGGTGTATCAGGTAGATACCTTGGGCATGATGGTGTATGAGGTAGATACCGTAGACATGATGGTGTATGAGGTAGATACCGTAGACATGATGGTGTATGAGGTAGATACCGTAGACATGATGGTGTATGAGGTAGATACCGTAAACATGATGGTATATGAGGCAGATACCTTGGGCATGATGGTGTATGAGGTAGATACCGTAGACATGATGGTGTATGAGGTAGATACCGTAGACATGATGGTGTATGAGGTAGATACCGTAGACATGATGGTGTATGAGGTAGATACCGTAGACATGATGGTGTATGAGGTAGATACCGTAGACATGATGGTGTATGAGGCAGATACCTTGGGCATGATGGTGTATGAGGCAGATACCGTAGACATGATGGTGTATGAGGTAGATACCGTAGAAATGATGGTGTATGAGGTAGATACCGTAGACATGATGGTGTATGAGGCAGATACCTTGGGCATGATGGTGTATGAGGTAGATACCGTAGACATGATGGTGTATGAGGTAGATACCGTAGACATGATGGTGTATGAGGTAGATACCGTAGACATGATGGTGTATGAGGTAGATACCGTAGACATGATGGTGTATGAGGCAGATACCTTGGGCATGATGGTGTATGAGGCAGATACCTTAGGCATGATGGTGTATGAGGCAGATACCGTAGACATGATGGTGTATGAGGCAGATACCGTAGACATGATGGTGTTTGAGGTAGATACCGTAGACATGATGGTGTATGAGGCAGATACCGTAGACATGATGGTGTATGAGGCAGATACCGTAGACATGATGGTGTATGAGGTAGATACCGTAGACATGATGGTGTATGAGGTAGATACCGTAGACATGATGGTGTATGAGGCAGATACCGTAGACATGATGGTGTATGATGTAGATACCGTAGACATGATGGTGTATGATGTAGATACCGTAGACATGATGGTGTATAATGTAGATACCGTAGACATGATGGTGTATGAGGCAGATACCGTAGACATGATGGTGTATGAGGCAGATACCGTAGACATGATGGTGTATGAGGCAGATACCGTAGACATGATGGTGTATGAGGCAGATACCTTGGGCATGATGGTGTATGAGGCAGATACCGTAGACATGATGGTGTATGATGTAGATACCGTAGACATGATGGTGTATGAGGCAGATACCTTGGGCATGATGGTGTATGAGGCAGATATCTAGGGCATGATGGTGTATGAGGCAGATACCGTAGACATGATGGTGTATGAGGCAGATGCCTTGGGCATGATGGTGTATGAGGCAGATACCGTAGACATGATGGTGTATGAGGTAGATATCTAGGGCATGATGGTGTATGAGGCAGATACCGTAGACATGATGGTGTATGAGGTAGATATCTAGGGCATGATGGTGTATGAGGCAGATATCTAGGGCATGATGGTGTATGAGGTAGATACCGTAGACATGATGGTGTATGAGGTAGATACCTTGGGCATGTTGGTGTATGATGTAGATACTGTAGACATGATGGTGTATGATGTAGATACCGTAGACATGATGGTGTATGAGGCAGATACCGTAGACATGATGGTGTATGAGGTAGATACCGTAGACATGATGGTGTATGATGTAGATACCGTAGACATGATGGTGTATGAGGCAGATACCGTAGACATGATGGTGTATTATGTAGATACCGTAGACATGATGGTGTATGATGTAAATACCGTAGACATGATGGTGTATGATGTAGATACCGTAGACATGATGGTGTATGATGTAAATACCGTAGACATGATGGTGTATGATGTAGATACCGTAGACATGATGGTGTATGATGTAAATACCGTAGACATGATGGTGTATGATGTAGATACCGTAGACATGATGGTGTATGAGGCAGATACCGTAGACATGATGGTGTATGAGGCAGATACCGTAGACATGATGGTGTATCAGGTAGATACCTTGGCATGATGGTGTATGATGTAGATACCGTAGACATGATGGTGTATGATGTAGATACCGTAGACATGATGGTGTATGATGTAGATACCGTAGACATGATGGTGTATGATGTAGATACCGTAGACATGATGGTGTATGAGGCAGATACCGTAGACATGATGGTGTATGATGTAGATACCGTAGACATGATGGTGTATGAGGTAGATACCGTAGACATGATGATGTATGAGGCAGATGCCTTGGGCATGATGGTGTATGAGGCAGATACCGTAGACATGATGGTGTATGAGGTAGATATCTAGGGCATGATGGTGTATGAGGCAGATACCGTAGACATGATGGTGTATGAGGTAGATATCTAGGGCATGATGGTGTATGAGGCAGATATCTAGGGCATGATGGTGTATGAGGTAGATACCGTAGACATGATGGTGTATGAGGTAGATACCTTGGGCATGTTGGTGTATGATGTAGATACTGTAGACATGATGGTGTATGATGTAGATACCGTAGACATGATGGTGTATGAGGCAGATACCGTAGACATGATGGTGTATGAGGTAGATACCGTAGACATGATGGTGTATGATGTAGATACCGTAGACATGATGGTGTATGAGGCAGATACCGTAGACATGATGGTGTATTATGTAGATACCGTAGACATGATGGTGTATGATGTAAATACCGTAGACATGATGGTGTATGATGTAGATACCGTAGACATGATGGTGTATGATGTAAATACCGTAGACATGATGGTGTATGATGTAGATACCGTAGACATGATGGTGTATGATGTAAATACCGTAGACATGATGGTGTATGATGTAGATACCGTAGACATGATGGTGTATGAGGCAGATACCGTAGACATGATGGTGTATGAGGCAGATACCGTAGACATGATGGTGTATCAGGTAGATACCTTGGGCATGATGGTGTATGATGTAGATACCGTAGACATGATGGTGTATGATGTAGATACCGTAGACATGATGGTGTATGATGTAGATACCGTAGACATGATGGTGTATGATGTAGATACCGTAGACATGATGGTGTATGAGGCAGATACCGTAGACATGATGGTGTATGATGTAGATACCGTAGACATGATGGTGTATGAGGTAGATACCGTAGACATGATGGTGTATGAGGCAGATATCTAGGGCATGATGGTGTATGAGGCAGATACCGTAGACATGATGGTGTATGAGGTAGATACCGTAGACATGATGGTGTATGAGGTAGATACCGTAGACATGATGGTGTATGAGGCAGATATCTAGGGCATGATGGTGTATGAGGTAGATACCGTAGACATGATGGTGTATGAGGCAGATACCGTAGACATGATGGTGTATGAGGCAGATACCGTAGACATGATGGTGTATGATGTAGATACCGTAGACATGATGGTGTATGAGGCAGATACCTTGGGCATGATGGTGTATGAGGTAGATACCTTGGGCATGATAGTGTATGAGGTAGATACCTTGGGCATGATAGTGTACGAGGCAATAGAAGTGGTAAGAGATGGGCAGGCCAGGATGAGAGTCATGTTCTTCAAAGTCTTGCTACATGATGGTGACGTCTTGTGCATGTCCCATACTAGATTAGACTTACAGCAAACCATCGCTGAAGACGTAGAACTTAATTAATGTAATGAAAACATTTTTTCAACACAATTACTTACAAGAAAAGGCACCTGCATAAAAATATCACACAATCTTGAGCATAACCTACGATGGGTAGCGTTGTGATGTTCTGTTGTGATAATTTGATGTGTCCAGTGTGTGCCGCGTGGTTACACACCCGCTTCACACGCGTGATCCGGGACTGTTTCCGGATCCGGTCAGGGATATGCACTACTGACGAGCTCAAACGAGGGCGAAACTCGAGTCTAGTGCTTCCATATTGACGTGGATAGGCCTTAGGTTCATAACAGAATGCGATCTGCGTTGCCAGTAGTGGGTTGTGCTCAATATTTACATTTGTTATAATTTTCACCAATAATTTCAGCTATGATCAATTCATTCATTCATGTCATCATGTACACGTACTATGGCGTTTCTGCAATGGTACCAAAGTATCAGAAATTCTTATGGTGGAAGCGCTACCTTACAAGACTTCAGCTGGTCAGTGGTCATTGTGTGTCTCGGCATTTTTCTCTTATAGACAATTAATCACTATAAATACCAGAATCTGAGTCTACACGTGAAGCAGTTAAGTACCATTAATGCCAGCATATAAGACTACACTTGAAATGTTTTAGAACCATATATCTCAACATATAAGACTACCCTTGAATCAGTTAACTACAATATATGACAACATATAAGCTTATGCTTGAAACAGTTAACTACAATATATGACAACATATAAGCTTATGCTTGAAACAGTTAACTACAATATATGACAACATATAAGCTTATGCTTGAAACAGTTAGGTACAATATATCTTAATATATAAGACTACCCTTGAAACAATTAAGTACCATATATACCAACATTTAAGACTACACTTGAAACAGTTAAGTACCATACTTGCCAGCATATAAAACTACACTTGAAATAGTTAAGTACCTCATATTCAAACATGAAAAACCACCCTTGAAACAATTAAGTGCCATTCATGCCAAAATATAAGATTACCGTTGAAACAATTAAGTTACATACATGTCAATGTATAGGGTGTATTTTGAATGACTGTGGGGCTTTTTAAAATATTGACGTTCCAAGTTTTGTATTCACCCTCTGTGAACTCATGCAACATAAAAGATAAATGCAAAACTTGGAACGGCAATATTTCAACAACAAAAAACCACAGTTATTCAAAATACACCCTGTTCAAGAATGCCTTGCAACAATTAAGTATAATTTATGTTAATACACAAAAAATATCTTGGAACAAGTAATATACAAGACTAGCTTGCAACAAATAATATACAAGACTAGCTTGGAACAATTAATTTTTTTTGCATATCCCTTACAGGACGTTGCAGTCAACATCAGCATTTTCCAGCTGCTGTTGATGTACTAGGCAAGATTACGCTCGGTAGTTTGCCATTGCTTTCTGAGCGACCGGCTTATATACCCCGTAAGTTACCACCGCGGTGAAAACCCCTACCGACTCTCGCACAGGTTACGTTACGAGAATATACGGGATCACGGAGAAATGACTACAAACATGGAAATAACACGTTAAATAATGACTACAACCATGGAAATAACATATTGAATAATTGCTACAACCAAATACCTTTCCTTGACTCAGTCTGTACCAAGCAATTAGCAATGCATTGAACAAACAAACCATTATTTTCTGGATTCGTCCTATATTGTGTAAATGATCATACATTCATTAGTCACATTCAGTTAAAGAACACGTCAGATTGTTGCTCTTGTGAGGAAATCGATGTATGGATTGCTTGGTGTAGAATATATTTGACATGTTTTCGGTTATCCCTTTGATAATTCCTTGTGCACTAGTAAGCAGGTAAGCAGAACGTATGCTTGCACATAGAAGATACTTTAGAAGATCCTGGTGAAACACATCCTGCATGATCTGAATTTCCTGAAGTGTTTTATGTTGAATGATAAGAGATAATATAATGATTCGAGCTGGCATATGGTTATATAATAGTTCACCTGTAGTTTGCAGCCCGTTGTGGTCCTTGGTTGTTTTCCTGTTTGCACCTCATGATCAATATGAATTGGAAACAAATAGGTATATTAAGCTCCTGCGAAAAGAAACGTACTAAACATCAACACGTTGCACATACCTTACAAGGAGATCCATCGTATCGCGAAATACAGGTGAAAATCCGAAATCAGAAGCACTCAATAAATATATAAAATGAATAATAAAATAAAATAAAATAAAATACACACAAACGCGTACAATACGAAACACAGGACGGCCGATGTTTCGATTCTCAGAATCTTTGTCAAGGACAGGACACCACAGATAGCTAACACAACGAAAGACAGCAAACAAAGAAAAAACACAACTACTCCGATGCCGTGTGGGAAAGAAAAGTTGGCTTTGCCAGCTGCGAAGGCGCTCGTTGGCTGCAGAGTTTAAGTTAAGTATAGGGAAACAAAACTCGCTTACACTCAGGAAATAAATGACCGTAGACCCGAGGTAGGCCAAGAAGGCGGTGGAGAGATAATACATGTACAGACCTACAAGCACTTGGAATCAACGACTGGCAAGAGAAGGTCCACCAGAGAGACGAATGGAGACGGATTGTATTTGCAGCAAAGAACCTCAATGGCTCGGAACGCTGAAGAAGAAGAAAAAGATAGAGGGTTGCCTGGTAGGATTTAAGTAGTCAGAAATATGCGAACAGTCTGCTATGAAAATATAGGGGTGTAGGGACAGGTAGGTATAAATATAGGGGGGGGGGGCAGGACAGCATAGTAATAGATAGTGTAAACAATTGGGGAAGATGGCACAGTTATACCATAGCGTCCACAACATTATTGATACCTGCTGGATGGATGCATCCTAGATTGTTGATTATTCATACGTTATTCAATGATAAAGTAAATCATGTAGTTCCAAATATGTGTCCCCAGAGTTCACTTCAGTTCCTGGTGTGGTATTTTTATTTATCCCTGCTTTTTCTTGTTTGCGAAATATGTTGTGTAAATATAGATTGATATTATTTTATGCCCATAGGTTGTATTATAGTCCGTTTACATTTCTCTACCCCCATATAAAAATGTATATCTCAGTAACAAATTGAGGGAAAATTATGAGATTTAGCATATAGCCTTATCATTATGTCCACCCAACAAAAAAAATTTTGTTCTGGAATTGTACAGCAGATTTCAATGTTTATTTATACACGGTAGACATCTGATGGCTGTGGAAATATGGTTTGTGAGGAAAATGCAAAGAATACCACGGACAGACAGAAAAACCAATGACCAAGTACTACAATAAACAAATGAAATCGTAAATTGATTAGAGAGATTAGACGTAGAGAGTCAGCATTTTTTGGACATGTTATAAGAAGAAATAAATTTGTAGAACTTGGTGACAACTGGCAAGATCGAGTGGAAGAGAACAAGGGGAAGACAGAGAAGTAAATACCTAGATGGCTTGACCACGTGGCATGGTCAAGACAGGAACACTGAGCTGATCCACGACTCTGGTGATCGAGTGAAATGGCGAATCATGACCGCCCACGCTTACCGGCATAGCACACGATGGATGGGTGGATAAAATTTACGGATCAGTGATTAAGTCCACAATATGAAATGTATTACATCTTCACACGGAAACACCAGCGTTCAGTAGTTAATATTCTCGTGCTGCACGAGAATGACATTATGACAAGAATCTCACGTAGTGAAATGGGAGTGTTCAGAGGTGTCGTCAATAATTCTATCTATAGTGGGTACTTTCATGATTATTTTATAAATCTTATCATGCATCGCTACTATCTCAATGTGTGAATATTGTTGAATGGGATTGAATGTGACATTATTTTGTATACTTCAAAGCATCGCTATGAAGTTGTACACATATTTTTGTCAAGAAACTGATCGCAGGAAACTGTTTTATACTATTACATAACCCGAGAAAAGAACAATTGCGTTTGAATAAACTGTCATTTCGTCGATAGCTGCAAGAATCTGGAATGAAACCACAACGCAATAAGCAAACGGTAGGTAGAAAGGCAAGTGTTGAAGCTTTGACAAGGATGTCATAAGGCCAGCTATTATAAAAATGAGGTGTCAGGTCTTAGTCAGATATGACTGAGCTGCCGTATAACAGTAGACGGTACTACCTGGTTTCTGTTAGCGCCGAACGTTGGGCGGCGCTTACCAAACCCGACACCCCACATTGTGCCAACGGCTTCTGGCGGAAGAGTGCAACTGGGAGGGTACAAGCCTTACCCTGGTGCGAGGAAATGCAACCTAAAGACAAAATGTCATGGCAGGGCAGACCAGGCCCTAAGCCTTGGTTGGCGGCTGGTTTAGGATCGAAGCTCCGACAGGCGGACAGTTAGAGCATTGCTTTGCCGATCCGGCAGCCTCTGCAGCTTGTCTTGTTCCAGATGTAGGGGTATTACCTTTCCTCTGGAGTGAACTAGGCAGGCCGAGAGACGGATCATGCTGCATGGGCAACACATGATCTCTCTATTTTAGCCCAGGCGTTGTGCTATGGAGAGGCAATAACTCCATCCCTGGTCTTAACTGGTCTCGGAATCAAAGCGAGAGGCAACTGTTACGGGTTATAAGTCCCTGTCAATTGGAGTAGACATGGGGCGCCACGCGTTGCCTCTGACGGTGGGAGACACCTACAGGTGTCACTGATCAGCTACCGCCCGCTCAAGCTGGGCATCCCCCAGCCAATTGGGTGCTGATCCGCCACAGTCTGCCTGCTTCAATGGGTGCTTGGAGCTAGAACAAAATCCGAATCGCAGGCTGTAAAACCAATGCAATAGGTACTAATTTAAAAAAAAAAAAAATAGAAACCTCAAGCTACGGCTTGCAACCTGGAACGTAAGAACCATGTGTCCAGGATTTTCCACTGACTTGACCAATATTGACGATGTGAGAAAAACGGCTGTGATTGATGCCGAACTCAATCGTCTTAACATTGATATTGCTGGCCTGCAGGAGACTCGCCTCGCTGAGGAAGGGTCACTCAGGGAAAACAACTACACCTTTTTCTGGAAGGGTAAAGGGCAGGCAGAAAAAAGGCAACACGGTGTGGGCTTTGCAGTGAAGAATTCGCTACTGGGAATGATTGAAATTCCAGCAGGAGGAAATGAAAGACTATTATCCCTGCGCTTGGCAACCTCTTGTGGTTTTGCCACCATTATTACTACATATGCACCGACACTCGATTCCTCTGATTATGTGAAGGATTCGTTCTATTATGAGTTAGACTCCGTGATCAAGGCAGTTCCAAAATCTGACTTCATTTATATGCTCGGTGATTTCAATGCTCGTGTGGCCTCGAATTCATGGCCAGTGTGCCTTGGAAAATACAACATCGGTCGCATGAATGAAAATGGGCAAAGACTGCTGGAGCATTGCACTAGAAATCACCTATGTATTACAAACTCCTTTTTTAAAACAAAAGAGCTGCATAAGGTCACATGGAAACATCCAAGATCCGGCCATTGGCACCAGCTGGACTTCATCATCACACGGAGACAACATCTGAACCATATATAATTGACTCGAAGTTACCACAGAGCTGAGTGTAATGCGGATCATGCTTTGGTTGTTGCAAGGGTTAGACTGAGACCAAAGAGAATCTACACAGCTAAACACAAATCTAGCCCCAGGATTAATACTATTAACACTCACGATCCTGAAAAGTGCTTTCAGTCTCAACGGCAACTTGAAAACGCTTTCACTGATACACCAGAAAATTGTACAGTAAATGAAAAGTGGGGTCAACTTAAGGAAACTCTTTATAAAACTGCAGTTGGGGTTTACGGCATTGTGGATCATAAGAGGCAGGACTGGTTTGCGGCAAACAGCTATATTCTGCAGCCCTTGATTGATAAGAAGAAGATAGCTCTCTTAAGAAACAAGGAAAGACCAACGCGAAACACTCTGAGTGAGCTAAGGCAAGCTAGGAAGGATGTGCAGAAGGCTGCCAGGCAGTGTGCAAATAATTATAGGATCAAGTTATGTGAGTCAATTCAAATCGCAAGTGATAAGGGAAACATCAGAAGCATGTATTAAGGAATAAAGAAAGCCTGTTGTCCAGTGATCAAAAGAAGTGCACCATTGAAAACCTTGACTGGAGAAATCATTACTGATAAGAAACAGCAGATGGACAGATGGGTAGAGCACTATTTGGAGCTTTACTGAAGTGAGTCCAAACTAGCGGATGATGCCCTCAACGCCATAGAGGCTCTACCAACTCTTGACCACCTGGACACACTTCCCACCATAACAGAAGTTAGGTGTGCTATAAATGAACTTGCATCTGGCAAGGCTCCAAGTAAGGATGGGATTCCAATAGAGATTATCAGGAGTGGGCAAGACACACTCTCTCTACAGATCCACAAGCTAATAGAGCTATGCTGGCGAGAAGGACATGTCCCACAGGATTTCAAAAATTCAAGCATCATAACACTGTACAAGAACAAGGGCGATCGGAGCGACTGCAACAACTATAGGGGTATCTCACTTCTGTGTATTGTTGGAAATGTATTTGCCAGAATTGTTCTGCGCAGACTTCAAGTCCTGGGAGATCAAGTCTACCCCGAATCACAGTGTGGCTTTTGACAGAACCGGTCTACCATTGGTATGGTATTCTCATTGCGACAAATGCAAGAAAAATGTCGTGAACAGAAACAACCACTGTTTATTGCCTTCATCGACCTCACAAAGGCATTTGATTTGGTCAGTCGTGAGAGTCTGTTCAAGGCACTAAAGAAGATTGGCTGCCCACAAACTCTTCTGTGCATTGTGGAATCGTTCCACGCAGGCATGACGGGTATAATCAAGTTTGATGGTGCAACTTCTGAAGAGTTTGAAATCAAGAGTGGAGTTAAGCAAGGTTGTGTACTAGCTCCCACCCTCTTTGGAATATACTTTTCACTTCTACTGAAATATGCCTTTCGTGATCAGGATGGTGGTATATACATTCACCCACGCTCAGATGGCGGCCTCTACAATGCTCAGAGATTGAAGGCCAAGACCACAATTAGGAGAGTACTGCGTTTTGCAGATGATGATGCAGTTACGACTCACTCTGAGGAAGAATTGCAATGTCTTCTATCTGCATTCTCCAATGCTTGTTCTGAATTTGGTTTAACAATTAGCAAAAAGAAGACACAGATTATGTCACAAAGTGCACATGGGGTACCCATCAATCTTTATTGACGACGCCGAACTAGAGATGGTAGACCATTTTACATATCTAGGATCAGTGGAAAATAGCACATTATCCCTAGATCAGGAAATCAACATCCGGATTGGCAAGGCAGCAACAACAATGAACAGGTTAAGAAAAAGAGTTTGGGGGAACAGGAAGCTTACTGCCAAAACAAAAGTCCTTGTCTATCAAGCCTGTGTCCTTAGTACTCTTCTTTATGGCAGTGAAACCTTGACAACTTACTCACACCAAGAGAAACGTTTAAACAGCTTTCATATGCGGTGTCTGCGAAGAATTCTGGGTATTAAGTGGCAAGACAAAATCACAAATACTGAAGTATTGGAAAGATCAGGTTGTGTGACGGTTTATTCCATGCTCAGTCTTCGTAGACTTAGATGGATAGGACATCTTAAGAGGATGGATGATGGTAGAATACCAAAGGACATTTTTTGGTGTGAATTACAGATGGGTAAGAGATCTCAGGGTCGGCCTCTACTACGATACAAAGATGTGTGTAAGCGAGACATGATTGATATAGGCATTGATAATGCACATTGGGAGCAAGTCGCCGCTGAACGTGTTGCATGGAGGGCAACTATCAGAAATGGAATAATGACAAAGGAGAAAATTATTGCAGATAAGTCACACACCGAGCGTGTGAGGCGTAAGTTGGTGCATGCTGGTGGAAATGACCACGTGTTCACATGCACCCACTGTGAACGGACATTTACAGCGCGAATTGGCCTTATCAGTCACATTCGCTACCGCCATAGGTAAAAGTTATTATGCCTTTGATTAATTGATTGATTGATTTAGGAACCGACATTGTCAGTTACAATCACAATGTATGTATGTATCGTGTTCTCTATCCAGCGGAAAGCTGCACTGACCGCCTCCACCTCCATTCTTAAGCTAGATGTTGTGTTATAATACGCCAGGCTCTCCTGCACCAAATGCCGACCATTAGCTTCTGCCAAGAACCCCCAGGCACTTCTCCTACCTCTCAACACCGACCCATCCGTGTAGATAATCACATCACCCGGGCGAGAATTATCCTGAATTAGTTGCTGAATTTCCACTTCTGTGGTCCCTGCTGGCCACTCCCTGCACTCCCGGCTCAATGTGATTATAACTCTGCACAAGTCTGACTCCTCGGCTGGCACTCTGTCCCATTCCTCTCCTCGCCTGATGTTCTCCAAGGGGCACACCTATCTGATCGTATCCTCCGCCTGAGTCATCCATGATTTCCGTCTTATCAGTCTCTGACCCTTAACTACGACCAGCGCCGCATGTAACGGGTGATCTGTGTCTGCAGCTACTCTGAGGTATGCCTTCGCCTGCATCACCTTTTGCCTACCAGCAACAGTAGGCAGACCAAGGATGTAACGCATACACACTACTGGAGTATCTCTGATGCATCCCAGAATCACCCGCATAGCTTCGTTCTGTATGCGCTCTAATTTGTCCAGCTGACTCTTTGAGACAATGAGCAGTTCTAGTCCATAATCAATCACTGAGAGGATCAAGTGCTGGTATAGTGTGAAGAGCATTCTCCGCTCTGTGTCCATTGCAGCCATAGTTTTAAGTGCATTGAGTTCCTTTTGAGATCTTGTCACAACCGTCTCCACATGGTCCTTGAAGGACAGACTCCTGTCAAATGTGATTCCCAGATACTTCAGTTTGTTCTCTCTGTTGACGCTTCTATAGTCTGTCCGGAAATTTATGCCGTCATTCAAGATCAATTATTTTGAAAACTATCTGTTGCATCGTTATGAAATTTTTCCAGCCGTCTTATATTTACCCCCACCCAAGGAATATGTCTTTGATAGGTCCAAAAACAACTTAAATCATTAAAAGCGGCATCATTCCTTTGATGTTTTGCTTAACAACTAGTGATTTCTTGTTAAAAAAGTTATGTTTACGGTAATGAGGACCTGCAAATCCAGATGACAAACAAAGGCGTATCTGGATTCGTATGGGAGTGGGTGCAATCAAAGAAGTAGCTTACAGTCGACAAAATCGGCTGCATTGCACCGGGTTTTTATCCCATATGGCTCAGTTTCTTTCCGCAGCGCGGAAAGCGTCGCACAAAGCACGAACTCCGTAGCTCCAGCGACGACCCTCGGCAGTCTCCGAATAAAATGAATGACGCGGCCCGGACAGACAGACAGAACGGTAGGTAGGTAGGTAGATAGGTAGGCAGAAAGATAGGTGGATGGATGGCTGGCTGGCTGGCTGAGTGGGTGGATCGGTCGGTTGGTGGGTCGGTCGGTCGGTGGGTGGGTGGGTGGGTCGGCAGACAGGCAGGCAGACAGACAGATAGATTAGATAGATAGATAGATAGATAGATAGATAGATAGATAGATAGATAGATAGATAGATAGATAGATAGATATCGGTAGGTCGGTCGGTCTGTCAGTGGGTGGGTGGTCGGGCAGGCAGACAGACAGACAGATAGATTAGATAGATAGGACAGACAGATAGATTAGATTAGATTAGATAGATAGATAGATAGATAGATAGATAGATATCGGTAGGTCGGTCTGTCGGTGGGTGGGTGGTCGGGCCGGCAGGCAGGCTGATAGATAGATAGATGGATGGATGGATGGATGGATAGATAGATAGATAGATGGATGGATGGATGGATGGATGTATCCGGATGGATGGATGGATGGATATCGGTCGGTCGGTCGGTCGGTCGGTCGGTCGGTCGGTCGGTCGGTCGGTTGGTGGGTGGGTGGGCCGGCAGGCAGGCAGACAGACAGACAGATTAGATAGATAGATAGATAGATAGATAGATAGATATCTGTCGGTCGGTCGTTATGTGGGTGGGTGGGCCGGCAGGCAGGCAGACAGGCAGACAGACAGACAGACAGACAGACAGATAGATAGATAGATAGATAGATAGATAGATAGATAGATAGATAGATAGATAGATAGATATCGGTACGTCAGTCGGTTGGTCGGTGGGTGGGTGGGCCGGCAGGCAGACAGGCAGGCAGGCAGACAGACAGATAGATAGATAGATTAGATAGATAGATAGATAGATAGATAGATAGATAGATATCAGTAGGTCGGTCGGTCTGTCGGTGGGTGGGTGGTCGGGCCGGCAGGCATGCAGGCAGATAGATAGATAGATAGATAGATAGATAGATAGATAGATGATAGATAGATAGATGATAGATAGATAGATAGATGATAGATAGATGATAGATAGATAGATAGATAGATAGATATTTGTCGGTCGGTCGGTCGGTCGGTATGTGGGTGGGTGGGTCGGCAGGCAGACAGACAGACAGACAGATAGAGTAGATAGATTAGATAGATTAGATAGATAGATAGATAGATAGATAGATAGATAGATAGATAGATAGATAGATAGATAGATAGATAGATATTTGTCGGTCGGTCGGTCGGTCGGTATGTGGGTGGGTGGGCCGGCAGGCAGGCAGACAGGCAGACAGACAGACAGACAGACAGACAGACAGACAGATAGATAGATAGATAGATAGATAGATAGATAGATAGATAGATAGATATCGGTACGTCAGTCGGTTGGTCGGTGGGTGGGTGGGCCGGCAGGCAGACAGGCAGGCAGGCAGACAGACAGATAGATAGATAGATTAGATAGATAGATAGATAGATAGATAGATAGATAGATATCAGTAGGTCGGTCGGTCTGTCGGTGGGTGGGTGGTCGGGCCGGCAGGCATGCAGGCAGATAGATAGATAGATAGATAGATAGATAGATAGATAGATAGATAGATAGATAGATGATAGATAGATAGATGATAGATAGATAGATGATAGATAGATAGATAGATGATAGATAGATGATAGATAGATAGATAGATAGATAGATAGATAGATAGATAGATATTTGTCGGTCGGTCGGTCGGTATGTGGGTGGGTGGGTCGGCAGGCAGACAGACAGACAGACAGATAGAGTAGATAGATTAGATAAATTAGATAGATAGATAGATAGATAGATAGATAGATAGATAGATAGATAGATAGATATCGGTAGGTCGGTCGGTCTGTCGGTGGGTGGGTGGTCGGGCTGGCAGGCAGGCAGATAGATAGATAGATAGATAGATAGATAGATAGATAGATAGATAGATAGATAGATAGATAGATAGATAGATAGATAGATAGATAGATAGATAGATAGATAGAATCGGTGGGTCGGTCGGTCGGTGGATGGGTCAGCCGACCGGCAGGCATTCAGACAGACAGACAGACAGGCAGGCAGGCAGACAGACAGACAGACAGACAGATAGATAGATAGATTGATTGATTGATTGATTGATTGATTGATTTCCACCAGAAACCGGGCCTTGTCAGCTAGTTTATTTATATAATCACGTTTCATGAAAAAACCCACATTTGGAGACACCTCTGAATCTTCGCGCTGTTTGTTTGAAAACGAAAGTCACGTGAAAATTTTGAATAATGTGGGTCGAGTCTTGGTGAAACTGTAAAACTGTTAAAATCATGGACGTAATCTTTAAGTCATTATTAATATACCGTATATAAGCTAACTTTAAAATCTGCTGTAAAATCTCCAGAACAAAAATTTTTTTGTTGGGTGGACATAATGATAACGTTATATACTAAATCTCATCATTTTATCTCAGCCCGTTACTGAGATATTGAATTTTATATTGAGGCAACCAAAAAAAAACACACTATACCATCTATCGTGAGGCTTGGGGCATCATCTCTCACAATCTTGTTGTCCAGAGAGCACCACAACACAGCCGTCTTTTCCGGGTGGATGACAGCACTCATTTCAGTGCACCAGTCAATCACTTTGTCTACTGTCACCTGTAGCTCCTGGGCTGTTTGATCCCTATTTCTCCCCTGCCTGTATGCAAGAATATAATCTGCAAATGTTAGAATTCTTCCAACCCCTGGTGCTTCTAGGTATGCAATCTTGCTCGTATACACATTAAAGAGCACCGGTGAGATTGCAGATCCCTGTGGCAGTCCCGGGGTTAAAATATGTGGCTCTAAGGTCCATGCACCCAGACGGAGAGCAACCTGACGAGAATGCAGGACGGCTGCTATCCAGTTCACCAACCAGGGATTGACCCCCTTCTCCATCAATGCGGTCATCAAAATATCATAACGAACTCTATTGTACGCATCCTCGAGATCAAGCTCTGCCGCCGTCGTTTCCTGTCTACTCTGGAACCCCTCATAAACATCAAAGGCAAAGGTGGCTGCGTTTGACCAGGTATCTTTTCCTGGCATGTAGCTCCCCAGGTCTCTTGGAAGAAGCTTCCCCCTTTCCAAAAAATCCTGCAGCTTAACAGCGACTATCTTCTCTAAAACCTTCCCAAATGTATTTTGAAGGGTGATGATCCTAAAGCCGCCAAGCTTTGAATGATCCTAGAATGATTTTGGGAGAGGGATGAGATAGCTATGCAACCAATCCTGCGGTACTGACGCTGTCCTAATGCTCTGGTTAAAGCAGTCGGTCATCTCCTTCAGGTCTACATCGCTCAAAGCCTTCATGTGGCCATACCTAACCCCATCGGGCCCTGGTGCCATGTCTTTTGCCTTTTTCAAAATATGTTTAACATCTTCCACCCGTATGATGTCTTCATAAGGCATATTCTCCATTGTGCCAGATAATTCCACTCTAACTGCATCCCTGGTATCCGCATCACTATGATTGGTCTGCTCTAAACATCTCTGAAGAAACGCCTCCCTTTTCTCCTAGTCTGTTGTCACGCGTACACCATCCTCTTTATAAATTGTTTCCACTGTCATAGGCCGATCTTTTCTTTGCATTTGTCTGTGCAGTTTCCAGAATTTATGCAGTGATATTATGCCTTTTTAAAGCACAAACTATCGTCTGTCAAGACGGCAAGGTGCCAATGATATAAAAATGCTGGATACCAAAGAAACAGTGATTGTAAGAAAACTTACGGTTGGTTGAGAAAGAACAATGACATAGAGTTATCCAAAACAACTTTGTGGAGAATTATAAGGACATTAGGCTTCCGGTTTAGAAAGTACAATATGGGTAGAAATATAATTTGCGAGCAACCGCATTTAAGAGCCAAGAGAAGCAAATACCTACGTTACATAAGGGAATTGCGCAAAGAAAATTTTGACATAGTGTATTTGGATGAAGCCTGGATCAATGCGCACCACACAAGTGAAAAGGAATGGCAATCAGTGGACGGAAAGATAATGCGATATGTGCCCAGTAGTAAAGGACAGCGTTTGGTTATAGCCCATGCTGGTAGTACTCAAAATGGTTTACTACAGAATGCTGGACTCGTGTTCGTATCAAAGCATACAGACAATAGGGATTGTCATAATGAGATGAATGGTAATGTATTTAGCGATTGGCTCGAGAATACAGTGCTTCTATCCCTAGATAGGCCGTCTTTTCTAATTATGGACAATGCATCATATCACGATGTAGTTGCCCAAGAAGACAAAATACCTACGGCATCGAGCACAAAGGAAGCAATAAAGATATGGCTCCGAAGGAAAAACATACCATTTCCAGAAACGTATTTCAAGCTAGAATTGTGTCCCTTGTAAAAAAGATGCAAAACAGCAAGAAATATCAAATCTACAAGTTGATAGAAGAGCATGGCCACAGGTGTTTGAGACTTCCGCCGTACCATTCTCATTTAAACTCTATAGAACTTGTGTGGGATACAATTAAAGGACAGGTGGCAGCTGACAATACTACATTCAGATTGTCTGACGTCAAGATATTAACCCAATCCGCGCTATTAAATATTGATAAAAGTTACTGGAAAAATTGTGAGGATCATGTGTTGAAAGAGGAAGATGAGTATTGGAGAAAGGATAGATTGTACTTTATAAAACAGAGAGCAGTCATCAACCTACTAGAATCGTCCGACACAGATTAAGGTTTGGGCAGATCGCAGACATTAATCCACATGCACATCTAGTCGCATATTTTGCTCCGACTATTTAGAAGAATTGCAGGACCTAAACATTACAGCATCGGCACACACAATACAACATGTCAATAGCAATATTTTGTGTTCAAAATTTATAAATTTTCGGTTCTCAACGGTGACAAACAACTGGCATTGAAAACAAAACACTAAAGACATTGAATACTAACAGAAGAGTAATATTGCGGTGGAAACAGACATATTGTGGCATAACAAGAAACGTGAGAACAAACACGTTGTCAAATGAAGGGACAACACACGAACATACGAATCAATCTATAAACTTTAATGAAAAGAGGGCCGTTAAGAAGGAAGCCCACTACAGAGACATTCACAACTATATTCGTCGTGCAAAACAGGTAATCATGTTCCGTCTCTGAACAGTAAACAGCAGAGTAGACAATCTCTCACGAAGACTTTAAACAGTTCTGTCACCCATCTGCACGTGTGATAAATCTACACAAACTACTGAACAGATCCTTAAAAATTGACACATGATGTATCATCTCTGGTCACTCCATACGCATATTAACGCACAGCTGTTTGGAAGCTTTCACGAACTCCATATAAAAAGCTAAATGCATCCTAGTAATATGACTCCTTGTGTACACATAATTAACCAGCAGCTGAAGAAACCAGAAGGGCATTAAAATAAGGTAAGAAATATATTACTTCTACTTTCCTGTCAATTTCCATTTAGATCGCACATTATTTACCCCATGCCTCTCTAAATTCACTGTCTTTACTAATATTACACATTGCACCAACTTCCAAACGAATCTGGATACGCCTTGTGTCGTCACCGGATAGACGTGCATTACTGTAAAATAAGTTTATTAGCGTAAATTCACTATATTTTATACATTATAAATTTCTATACATTATATATCAAAGAAATGTTGCCGCTTTCCATGATTTAAGTTGCCTGTAAACCTATCAAAGACATATTCCTTGGGTGGGGATAAATATACAAGACTACAAGAAAAATGTCATAACGATGCAACAGACAGTTTTCACTACACAATAAAAAAAATTTTAAAAAAATTGACTGTGAATGAGGGCAATCATTTGTAAACGGACTATATTAGATTTCCATCTTTTAATTGTCTCAGCAAAAAGTTCTTGTATTTTAATCTTCATTTATCATTGGTAAGTGTTATTCATCTTCGTTTAAGTGTAAATGTTTTTTTTCTTGTTCAATTTCCTATTGTTGTTTGCAGTTTTATGTTGCAGTATTAGCTTGTATATGCTGTCAGTTAAATAATTTTAAAATGTTTTTGCTGTGGTTATATTCTTGATGTGCAGATATTCTCACTCCAAGGTAGCTGTGAATTAATTATTTGACCTCTTCATTGGTGTGTTTCTTAATCATGACCTATAGATCGTGTGGAATTTGAGTGTAACGTGTGTCAGACATTGTTTTTCATCATCTTCTTCCTTCAGCTTCAGTTCTTTGTAGGTATTGTGTATGGTATTAATGCTACGCGAGCTATTCCAAAATCAACCACCCACTGGGTGGTAAAAGTTTTAACAAATTGACAATAACTTCTAAATACATACTAAATTACTTACATTACTGCATTACTTTTCTACATAGTCACTACCCAAATTCAGTCACTTATCATACCGTGGCACGAGTTTTTGTAACCTCTCGACAAGGGACGGCGCTGTCAGGGTACCTAGCCAGTTGTTGACTCCATTCGTGAGCTCCTCGTCGGTGTCGAAGAGCTGGGCAGCCAGCCAGCCAGCCAGCCAGCCAGCCAGCCAGCCAGCCAGCCAGCCAGCCAGCCAGCCAGCCAGCCAGCCAGCCAGCCAGCCAGCCAGCCAGCCAGCCAGCCAGCCCTACATCTTGGCGAAGAGATGATAATCACTTGGTGCCAAATCCGAGATGTACATGGGTGGGGGTTGAAAATTGTCCACTGAAACTGCAGTAGCGCAGAAGGATCGTTAAAGCTGAGCCCATTCTCTGAGCTTTGTGAACGCCATTCAGTTGCTTTTGTACCCACTGTGACCAGAATTTCTGGTAACGTAACCTCTCTCTGACAATTCGAAACAGACTAGTCCTAGACATTTATGGAAATTCTGTAGAAAGATCTGAAATTGTGAAACGGCGCTTTCCCACTATGACTTGGATTACTATTTTGAATGAGCGCATCTGTCACACATGAAAGTCGTCCTTGTCCATCCTCATCATGCACATCTTTACGCCAATTTCTGAATTGTCTGCACCATATCTCACAGAACTGTCACTCATAACGTTATCACCGTTCACACGACAATTAAGATGAAGCTCGGCCACATTGTGACCTTCTGCTTGAAGTAACGAATCACACCCCGAATTTCACTGCTGGTGGGAAAGACAATAACAGTGACCATGTCTGTTCATTCGTTATTCGTAAAACACTGGACAAATGCGACTTTAGGTTGATGTGTAGTGAGCTAAAAGACTACTGAATGATGCAAGCAATGAACGGTGTCACAATGGCCAATGGTTTATTTTTACCAGCCAATCGGCCGTTGATTTTGGAATAGCCCTCGTATTTACATCAGGTGCATGTACCCAATGTGGATGGTGTGGGCAGGAATGTTATACGGGTTCACCATCATCATTCGCTTCCTCAACTTCTATGTGCAAGCATACGTCGCAAGGCCAATATCCTACTCATGCACGGGAACTTACTCACTGACAAGGTAAACTACTCATGTAATATTAATATATTTTTG
The DNA here is from genome assembly GCA_963921405.1 of Cepaea hortensis. Lineage (NCBI taxonomy): Eukaryota > Metazoa > Mollusca > Gastropoda > Stylommatophora > Helicidae > Cepaea > Cepaea hortensis. Next base: position 12,296,993 of record OY992892.1, read on the forward strand.
TTTCCTTTTTCTCCCCGGTTATTTCCCCTGTCCTGTGCTTCAACACCATTTATGACTGAATTTAACCTTGTGTGGTGGTACTGGCGGCTGTTTGGATTCTGTCTGATGGAATATGATGGATTTTCCCACGTGACTGGCTGCGGAATTTTGGTTACACAAATGTTCTGCTTTCATTAACTATGGTTTAAATGCACTATTTTATTTAACAATCTTTAATACATGTTTCTTTAATTTAAAATCTTGCATAAATTCGCTGAAACTGTCATGTGGTTTATCAAAAATGCTCATTTGAATATTATGCGACACTTATCTTTTGCCTGGCATCATATTTTACCACTTTTACATATACTTCCATTGTTAATTATATTTATGATCATGCTTTGTGAATGTCAGATTCAGTTTGTAGCAGTCATAACCCATGCCATACAGTCATTGGTTCGTAAAGGGTACGGCTTCCCAGACTGGATGCACTGGGGACTCATCATTTATGCCTTAACAATCTTGTTGCTTTTCCTCAACTTTTACTTCCATGCTTGCCTTAAGTCACAAAAGAGAACAGTAAGTGTTTTATGTACTACTGTTGTGTGTGTGTGTGTGTGTGGGGGGGGGGGGGGGGGGTGTCGTTTTATTTTTCGTTCGCTCTTTTTAAGTCTATGCACGTGCTACTACTATTACCTGTAGCTGATACAACAACTGGGTGCACAGTGATGATTTTGCTTTGCGTGAGGGTTAGCCTTCCCTATTACCAGTGTCCTTGGCCATCAAGCGAACTCTCTTGGACTTCTTATGGAGTAATAATTTTTATCCCCAAATCAAGGGTGAGATGTCAACATTTAAGTTTAAGTGACCGGTGTGTGGAATGATCTCACTACTTTGCGTTGAGAAGAGAAAGTTTCCGCATGCTCAACCTCTCAGCCACACTGACCTCCAACTGGCATTTTGAAGCATGTTTCGTACTGAATGAAAAAACTGGCAACACCCATACTTTAGTGTTATTTACCTATGTATGTGAAGAACTGTTCTCCACTTTCATTGACCTTACCAAGGCTTTTGATACAGTCAGCAGAGGATTGTAGAAGATTATGGCGAAATATGGCTGTCCACAAAAGTTTGTCCAAATAGTGTGGCTATTTCATGATGGTATGCAGGCAATAGTACAGGAAAATGGTGAACTGTCTGAGCCCTTTCCTATCATCAATGGAGTGAAGCAAGGATGTGTCCTAGCACCAACACTGTTCAGCCTCATGTTTTCAGCCATGTTGATGAATGCCTTCGAGAACAATGACACAGGAATTGACATCAACTACCGCATGGATGAAAAGTTGTTCAATCTCAGAAGGTTGAAAGCCAAAACCAAAACTAACAGCGACACCGTCAGAGAACTGCTGTTTGCTGATGATTGCGCTCTATATGCCAACTCAGGGGCAGACATGCAACACAATGTTTCAGCTTTCTCACATGCCTGTGCCAACTTTGGGCTCAATATCAACTTGGAGAAGACTGTAGTTATGTACCAGCCAGCTCCAGGGAATGATCACACTGTGCCGAATATCAAGGTGAACACTCATAGACTAAGTGTTGTGGACAAATTCACCTATCTGGGCAGCACTGTGTCACAAGCTGCCACAATCGATGACGGTGTGTATGCGAGAATCTCCAAAGTCAGTGCGGCCTTTGGCAGACTGTACAAGAATGTATGGACAAAAATGGAATAAGCCTGCAAACAAAGCTGAAAGTCTATTAAGCAGTTGTATTATCCACACTGCTATATGCTTATGAAACATGGACTGTTTATCGGCGCATGCTAGGAAATTAAACGACTTCCACACAGTCTGCCTTAGGAAACTCATCATCATCAAGTGCCGTGCAGACTGGCGTAGGCGTTCATGACTCTCCATAGATCTCGGTCTTTGGTTTTCTAGATCAACTCTGCTGCTGATATTCCTCCATGCCACCGTCTCAATCCATCCAGCATAATTTCTCTTGGTCTGCCTCTGCCTCTCTTCCCCTCGATCTTTCCAGTTGTTACGATGTTCTCCAATGCCTCTCTTCTCATCACGTGACCGAAGAAAGATGTTTGTCTCTGTCTTATTGTTGTATATAATGTTCTAGTTTCATTAGCCTATTTCAAGCAGTCGTCGTTAGTTACTTTGGCAGTCCAAGGAATTCGCAACATTCGTCTCAGGAACCACATCTCTGTTGCTTCTAATTTCTTCTTAATTTGTTCATTTACATTTCAAGATTCACTGCCATACAGCAAAACTGGTTCTACATAGTATTTCAGCACTCTCTTTCTTACATTCAGTGATAGTCACTTATTGCATAAGATATTCTTCATTTTCTGAAATGCGGCTTTTGCCTGCCCTATTCTGTTCTTAATCTCTGTTGTACATCTTCCATTTGATGTTATAAATGCCCCTAGGTATCTAAAATTATCCACTTGGGTAAGGATTTTCCCTTCTATTTCTATGTCACATTTTGGTGTCACCATTTTCTTTGATATTACCATTGTTACTGTTTTCTTGATATTCAAGGAGAGTCCTTTCCTTGCACTCTCTGTTACTACAACGTCTAATAATTGTTGTAGATCTGTTGAATTATCCGCCACCAATACTGTGTCATCTTCATAGCGTATATTATTTATATTATAACCTCCAACTAGTATTCCTGGCATCTCTTTGATCTCTCTCATTATTACTTCGCTATGCAGGGAGAAAAGATCTGGTGACAAGACACACCCTTGTCGTACTCCTAGCTTTATCTGTTCGTAACTACCCTCTTTATTTCCCATTTTAATTGCTGCTACTTAGTTCCAGTAAACATTCTTTATTATTCTTAAATCTTTTCCATCAATGTTGATATCTTCCAACATTTTAATCAGTTCATTATGTTTTACTGTATCAAATGCCTTAGTATAATCTATGAAGCACAAATATATGTCTCTCTGTTTCTCTATTGACCTTTCTATTAGTGTCCGTAATGTATAAATTGCATTGTTTGTGCCCTTTCCTTCCACAAATCCATACTGTTCTTCACTAATTTCCATTTTTATTTACTTTGTGGTTCTTATCATTATGATTCTGAGTAGAAGCTTAGTGATATGGTTTATAAGGTTAATTGTACGTAAAACTTCACAATCAATTGCTCCTGGTCTTTTTGGTATAGCTATAAATACATATTTCAACATATCACTGGGTAAATATCCACTGTTGTAAATATCATTCAGCATTTTGGTTAATATATCTACTCCAAATTCTCCCAATACTTCTATTTCTTCTATTGTGGTTTCATCTGGCCCAGCTGTTTTTCCTTTCTTCATACGTTTCATAGCGTCAGCGACTTCTTCTTTCAGAATAGGTGGACCTTCTAAGTTACTATCTTCTGTTTATTCTTCCCTTTCTCCATCATATAATTCTCTTATATACTCATTCCACCTCTTAATTATAGCACCTTCCTCTAATAATATCTTTCCTGTTTTTGATTTCAAACACCCTGTATTTATTCTTATTTTCCTTCCTGTAAGCTCACTGATTTGACTCTGCATATTTTTTGTATCTTTAATGGAATTTAATTCATTTTTTTTGCATTGTTCGTTTAACCAACTTTCTTTAGCCTTCCCACATTTATCTTTTATTTCTTTATTTATCTTAGCGTATTCTTGTTTGTCATTTTTACTCTGTTTTCTTTTGTCCATCAGTTTTAAGATTTCTTCATTCATCCATTTTTTCTTAGCTATTTTGCCTCTCTCCGGTAATACTTCTTTGCTAGTTTGATGAATGGAGTCCTTTACCATTTCCCATTGTTCATTTATACTCTGTATTTTAGCTATTGCATTGTACCTATTTTTCACAGTCACTCTGTATTTTTCTTGCATTTCTTTATCTATTTTCAGAATCTCTTTATTAAGTCTCATGTTCTTAACCATTTTTCCCCTCTCTTTAATCTTACTTTTATTTGTCCACATAGTGATACATGATCACTATTACAGTCAGCACCAGGCATTGTCTTTACATTAATTAAAGCATTTCTAAATCTTTTATTAATTAGTATGTAGTCAATTTGGTTGCGTATTTTCTTATCAGGGCTTTTCCATGTGTACAGTCGTCTTTTATGGTGTTTAAACCAGGTGTTTCCAATTATCATATCATTGATATTTGCCCATTCTATTAGCTTTTCCCCTCTTTCATTTCTTGTACCTAAACCATAATTCCCCACTACATCCTCCATTTTTCCCTTTCCTACTTTTGCATTAAAATCACCAAGTATTATTTTTATTTCTTGTGATCCAATTTGATCCATCACCATTTCTATGTCGTCGTAAAAGTGGATTTCTTCATCACTACTGCTTGTTGTTAGTGCATATACTTGTCTCTGGGAGTCTCTGTGGCGAAGTGGTCAAGCCGTTTGACTCGTGCTCCGAAGGTTGTGGGTTCGATTCCGGGCCGCGCCCTTCGGTTTACGAGTTAAATGTTTCGGAGACTCCTGTGGGTCGTCGCTAAAAGCTACGGAGTTCGTGCTTTGTGCGACGCTTTCCGCGCTGCGGAAAGAGACCGAGCCATATGGGATAAAAACCCGGTGCAATGAAGTCGACCCTGTCGACTTTTAAGCGACTTTTTAAGCATATACTTGTATAATATTTATATCTATTGGTTTGCCTTTAATTTTTACCATAATAACTCTATCTGAAATACACCGTATCCATTAATTGACTTGGCTGTTTTTTCGTCTAATATTATTCCTACACCTTTTTCATGTGTATCCCCTCCAGAATAAATTATTGTGTGATTGTCAGCTATAATTTTGCCCGATCCCTTCCATCTCATCTCACTAACGCCTAGTATATTCATTTTCATGCTATCCATCTCTCTTAGAACATTGGTCAACTTTCCTAGCTCATTTAATGTCCTAACATTCCATGTTCCTGCTCTAAATTTATTTATTTTAGTTATGATTTTGCCATCAGTAGCTGGATGACAGTCTGGTGTCACCTGTGGCTCATGACTGTCCCTACCGGACGAGGATGTCCTAAGACAGCCATTAACGTCGTTCCCTAACTCTGATATATGTTTTGCCATGAAGTCTTGGGAAGATAATGTGGTGGTTTCCCCTTGCCTTCCACATCCACATGGTGGTCTTTTTACCTCTGCCTTTGACAGCCATTTCCGACTGTAAGGACAAGTGAGTTCCCTGCTCTGCTCAGCTGCAGAGTTGTCCACTTATTCCGGTGGATACTCGGTCCCCAGAGCTGTGTTAGCCCCACCGTGGTGTGTTTCCATCCTCTACCGCGGGGAGGTGCAGTTGGGATTTTCCCTTCATAAAGTTATGGTCTAGGACCAAAACTCTCCAGTACTTTTAGAGGACCTTAGGAAACTATTGAAGATTAAATGGCAAGACAAGATCCCAGACACTGAAGTTCTAGAAAGAGCGTCCATGCCCAGTATCCACTAATGAAAAATCAGATTCGCTGGGCTGGTCACTTAACTCGTATGCCAGATCACAGGCTCCCTAAACAATTTTTTTTTACGGCGAGCTGCGTTGTGGTAAGCGCTCTCAAGGCGGCCAGAGAAAACGCTTCAAAGACACTGAAAATCTCACTTGAAAGCTTTTGGAATTCATCTTGACACCTGTGAGAGTGATGTTAAAGACCGTAATTCGTGGCCTACATCATTACATAAGGTGCAGTCACGTGTGAAGCAACCAGGACTGCAAGAGATGTGAAGAAAAGGCTGGACAGAAAAACCAATGCAGGAGATCCTCCTCCTGGAACGTCAAGCATTCTTTGCCCACATTGTCAAAGAACATTTCGAGCCAAAATATGCCTTATCAATCATCTTAGAACTCACGGCTCCATACTTTCAACCCCACTGGATGAAATAAATGGTCATCGCCATTCTTGATGGACAAACAACATCAACATGTGAACTTATGGCATGATGCAAGATTGTCTGGTATCTTTTCCATTTGCAGTCGTTTATCTCTATTCCCATTTATTTTACCCGTTGTAATATCTTCTAATATTCTTGTTTTCGTGTTACGGTTAAAAAACACTAACTAGTATCATTATTTCTTTGCCTCTTTGAAAACATTTTCTGTGTGCTTTAGCCTCTTGCAGAATATTTTTTTCCGTTGTGTTTTAGTCTCTTTTAAAACATCTTCGTTGCTTATGTTGATTATTTTCATTGTTTTTATTTTGGAGCCACTGTAATGTAATGACTAGACACTTGCCTGCCTGCTCAGTTGTCACGGGTTCAGTTCTGCTTTGGGGCAGATTTTAAAACTTAGATCTGGGCTCCCAGGTCAACCCAGACTAAAACTGGACACCAGGACATGTCTTGGGAAGTGAAGGCGTCCAGCGGGATACTGACCAAATCACCCACCAAAGCCGATTGGTCAGTGCAAATGTCGGTCTAGTCCCAAAGTGCCTAAGGTGTGAGAAGGGGCCCTTTATTTCTTACAGTGATTTTCTTTTAATTATTTGATAAAACCAAATTTCTTTTGCTTCAGTCAGTTTTTCCAGCAACCCACTTCTGTGACTTCAATTAGTTTTCTTGCCAAAGTAGTGCTAGGTTCTCATAATTCACAATGCAGCGGGTTGTTTCTGTGACTTCAATTAGTTTTCGTGTTGGTGAAATGCTAAACCTCTCATAATTTCTATAGCAGAAGGCCAGATTCTGTGCTTACTGTTACTCTCTTTTCCAGCCCAGATAAAGTCAGGTGACCATTTCTGTGACTCAGCATATCGAAACATTGTACTGCCTGTCTTCAAACTGTTGCTTTCACTACATAACTGCAGAAATTCAGTTCCGAAATCTGGCCTCATACATTATATATGTGTGTGTTAATGTGGGTGGTTTTTATGTCAGTGAAATGAAGGCTAGAAGGCAAATGACCCTGCAAAGGACATAAGAACATAGAGTACCTTGTCCAACGCTTCTAAAGTCCCCATAACAATGTTTAAAACTGAGATGAAGGCAACAGAATTACAGATTAGAGGTTTCTAGCATTAACAAGTTCAGCATAAGTGATGATTCCCAGATGTGAAGAGACTGAGTTCAGTTTACTGTGGAATCAGAGCAAAGTTTCATTAGACGCTTCTATGGAGCACTAAAGTTAACACTAAAGCACATCTTACAAGACTGTCCAGATTTTGTCAGAGAAATAATGGAAATCTGGCATACATGAGAATGGAAATCTGGTCTAGAGAAGAATGCAAATATGGCATACAATAGAATGGAAAACTGGTCTAGAGAAGAATGGAAATCTGGCATACATGAGAATTGAAATCTGGTCTAGAGAAGTATGGAAGATTGGCCTCCAAAATAGTGGAAGTCTATGATACAAGAGAATGGAAATCTGGCATACAAAAGATGCCCTTAAGATAAATTATGGGAGTCAAGTTAAGACTTCAGAACCTCCATTCTGATACACAGATATGTTGATTTATTTGGTTATTTCGGGATTTGAGATTTAAAGATTGAGCACAACCCACTACTGGCAACGCTGATCGTATTCCGCTACGAATCTTCCAAACTGATGTGGACATGGCCTTAGGTTAGTACCGGAATTCGATCAGCGTTGCCAGTAGAGGGTTGTGCTCAATCTTCAAACATAGATATATAGCAAACTACAGCAGAGGAAGAAGAATTTCATTAAAATAACATGACACGTGTACAAATAGGAGGTCTACATAGCCTTGGGCTGAACACGCTTATGTTTACACCTCCAGTGCGCTGATGGTGGGGTAGGGGGGATTCAGTCCTTACACCGGTCAGCTGGACTCCAACGATGACTTCTCATTCAGAAAGCAGTAACTACCTAACGCAAGCTTGCCTAGAAAATCAACCAGTTGCTGGGGTTGACGGCAATGTCCTGTAAAAGACATGCAACAGTAAATGTACAAATCACATTATATAAAGGCGTATTTGCTATATTGCCATTCAGTAATCGGGTGTAACAATTGTTAATGTGTTTAATCATATGCACAATAGTCAAAGCAGCATTAAACAAAATACAAAGTATTTTATACAACATATCTTGGTTGAGAAATATGCGAAAAAGAGCTCTTGAATGTTAAATAAAGCTATTTATGGCATATAGAAGTGAATCATAGACAGTCATAAATTGCTCGGGATATGGTTATGGTTCTCCATTTTTGACACATGGAAGTGAATCACAGGCAATCAGTCATAAATTAATTGGGAGGCTGCAACGATAAAGCTCTCCATTTCTGACATATGAAAGTGAATCATAGACAATCAGTAATAAATTACTTGGGAGGCTTAAAAGATATAGTTCTTAATTTCTTATATATGCTTGCTTTCCTGTGTTCGCTGGCTGTGAACTCCAACGTGAAGTCCTGTATGTCGGATGAAGGCATCCTGTTGTCCAACATCAGTGTGATGTCATACAGGACCTGAGGTTTGTGTGAACCGTTGTCCCATGTCTGGCTTATTGGTGTGCAGACTGGTGGTTCCTCGCCGTGCAGGCAGACACTCTCCGACTTCGGAGGAATCAACGATCCTACTGACTTTAGCCAGGACCCCAAAGGGACCTGTTGCCCAGGACGCTCGGCGAGGACGCATCAATAGGTCTTGGCCAATATAGAACCCAGCCTTGGTACCTTGAAAACACCTCTGCGTCCCTCTTAGTGAATCAAGACAATCAGTCATAAATTACTCGGAGGGCTACACGGATATAATTCTGTGGAAGAATGCTAAGAAAAATATGGATATAAACAGAGTATTATAAACATCATGAGAAAAAAGTTACTGACAAAGTGATTGTTGTTGTTTTTGTTCGCGAATCCTCAAGAAGGCTGCGAGCTGTAACTCTTAAATATGGTGCATTGATGTTCAGGTTGCTGGAGCCCTGCTAAGTGCTTGCATCTATGAGATGAGGTTGGCATCAAGACTTTTCTCCGAGGTCATGACTCCGCACAGCAGACGGACTGGCTGGGATTAGGCCTGATGTTGATGTAGATAAATGTTAGACGTAGATAATCAATAATTGTGACATGGTATGAGAAGGGGTAAACTGGATTACATTGTGACAACAGCAATTTTAGAGAGACATCAAAGACTCCAGACAGTTTTACATCTTGGAATGGTGGAACATCTAGGACATAAATTATTGGCAACATGTCAGACAGGAGGCTGTGGACAAGCATAGTGACCAATGCCAAGGGACATGGGCTATAAGAACAGCCTACAGCAACTTGCTGCTGTAGAACCCTGTTTATTTAAGCTGTTCACTCTTGTGTGGCTTAAATATTGGAGACTGGTGATTATTAAAACCAGGGATTGGAACAGAGGAAACAACATAAGTCAGAATGCTAAAATCTGACATACTTCCCGTGAAACATGTGGATGCAAAACTTGGATAATTTGAAAATAAGTTTTACAGAAGAATATTAAACCTTCTCTGAATGGAAGGAAGAATAAACAGATCTATCCAACAAGAATAGAATATTAAAGTAGACTGCTTATTAAGATTAATAAAACAGGAAAATTAAATGTTTTGGATATGTAAAATGACATGAAAATCTAGGGAAAATAATTATAGAAGGGGGTGTTTCAGGTAAGCATAGAATGCGAATACCATGTCATAGATAGATTCAAGAAGTGATAGATAATTTACACATGAGCAGCAACAGAAGCAGGACATCTGGATTATGATAGCGAAAATTTTTTAAAGTTATCCACAGGACAGGTCACTGAATGCTGATGGGGATGATATTTCAGTAGTCAGACTATTCCTAGCATGGGCACAAGCTCTCCACATGATGTGTGCAAGATGTAGGTGTTGATTGTCTGCCTTCATCACAGGGATTAGTCGTGACTCTTTTGCAATCATGTAGAATGCAAAGGTTGGGTCCTTAACAACGTCATCTCAGTAGAAATTTGGTAGATCCTATTTTCATTAGCTAGACTAATGTCTGCTTAGGATGTTCCAATGAGTCGCTAAGGAAACAAGCCCTAGTGAATGTCTGTGTCTCGAGCCATGTTATTGCTTTACTTACTGCCATGACTTCCATGGTCAGGCTACTTGTGGTTTCAGTGAAAGCACCAGAGTCCTCCTTCACAATTCTCCCTCCGGCCCGAGCTGTAAAGGCCCATGAGCTTCTCACATGTCGGACGACCGACCCATCTGTGTAGATGACCGCGTCACTGTCTAGCGAATTCTCGAAAATCAACGCTTGTACTTCAGCCTCCACAGCAGCCGGATTTTCTTGTCTGCATTTTCTATCTAGTTGGATGCAAACTGAAAAGGATGTGCAGAAGTCTGTTGGCACTTGCACCCACTCCTCGCCAGGTTCTAAGTCCTCAAGTGAACACACCTGTTGAAGAATGTCTTCGGCTTGACCCATCCACGACCGTCCTCTTTTTAACCTGCTGCCCTTCACCTTCCTAATTCCACTATGCAGTGGATGCTGTGTGTTTGCGTTAATTCTGAGGTAGGCGCGTGCCCTGCAAACTTGCATTCTCTCTTCAATGGTTGGAAAATCAAGAAGGTAGCGCATCGCCCTGCATGCTGTATCTCTTGTACATCCAAGAATAATGCGCATAGCTTCATTCTGTATCCTTTCCATCCTTTCTATCTGCTTATGGCTGAGAGTAAGGATTGCCATTGCATACTCCAAAACAGACATGACCAGCCCCTCGTACAGAAGACATAGATGGCGCTGCTCACAGTTTGCTGCCGCCATCACCCGCATCGCTGCCAAACCCCGCTTGGCCTTTGTTATCACCTGGTCTATGTGCACATTATAAGCAAGGCTTCGATCAAACCGTATCCCCAGGTAATTCATTGCCTGCGTTCTTTCCACCGTCTCTGAACACAGCATTACAGTTGGTGTTGGATTGTTGACAATATGATTATTCAACGAGAACCAAGTCACTGTTGCCTTTGTTGGGTTGACCATTGCCCCAGCTTCATCACACCAAGTACTTATGCGATTGAGTTCGGTTTGTAGTTCCACAGCAACCTCAAGAGGATAGAGGAGGGGTCGATCAGAAGAGAATGGTTGCTGCCTCTGAAGCGGTCTCGGCTGGCAAAGATTAGTTTCATCTTCGTGCCAGGGCATGCGGGAGTACAAGGAAATGAGCGGGCTGACAAGCTCGCAGGTGAGGCTACTGTGGAGGGCGGACGCGCCATGGACCAGGCTGACATTCTGAATGCTCTACGAGAAGTGAGACTTTTGCAAGAACCAAGTGATGACTGTGAATCTACAACAATGGCCAGACTGCGAGAGCAGCAAATTAAAAGAGGGGTGGCCAAACAAGAACACTACGCAGGAAGCCAAAGAAGATTGATAAACCAACACAGAACTGGCGTCGTTAGCCGCTACACGCTGCGGGATTTGCTGAGGAGGGGATCCGAGCACTTATGGACTGAATGGTCCGATGTGCAACGAGGATGATCTGTCGACTAACTAACTAACTAACTAGGATGTTCCAATGA